>CAUDMG010001656.1:1722500-2382500 GCA_958450375.1 Homarus gammarus | reverse complement strand
CTTTTCATTTCTGGCTCAAACCCTTTCGTTTTAGGTTCTAGGTGAAGTGCAAAGGTTCTATTCTAAGTTAGGTTCTAGGTGGCGTTCGTGGTGGTATTCCAATTTAGGTTCTAGGTGACATACAAAGGTTCTATCTCAAGTTCGGTTCTAGGTGACATACAAAAGTTCTATCTCAAGTTAGGTTCTAGGTGACGCACCTTGGGCTGTAAGCAAATAATAATCGAGCCTTCACCACACTTCTTCTCACTACACTTCTTCTCACTTCATTCTTCTCACTTCATTCTTCTCACCACACTTCTTTCACCGACTTCTGAATGTCTATCGATATCCAATAATTCATTCACCTGTTGAAGACGTTTCTCAAATTTCTTCGCTTTTTCTTATATAAACATTTATTATCTGGTGGTTTATTACTTTCTCTTTCTTGTTTATTTAATTGTTTGCTTGTTTATCGTCCTCCTCCTCCTTCACAATATCATCATCATCATCATCATTATTATTCACCTCCATTTACCTGTTTCTCATCACCCAATGTAATTAGTCCTCAGGTGTCTCTCAATACCTGTCTTATTCTCATCTCTCTGTGACTTTATTATTCCTCATCTCTCCACCATCTATCATTTCTCGTCATCTCCCATCATCTCTCAGCTCTTCCTCATCTCTCAGCTCTTCCTCATCTCTCAGCCCTGGGAGCAGAAGTACCCGGGAGCAAAGTTATATTCCCCAGTCGTCTATTTCTGTTGACTAGACATGTATAGGTGTATGTAAATAGGGTGTTTTAGAGATATGTGAGTGAGTGACAGGTGAGAGAGTTACAGGTGAGTGAATTACAGGTGAGTGAATTACAGGTGAGTATGTGACAGGTGAATTAGTTAACGGGTGACAGGTGAAGGAGGAACGACCACTCATCATTACCGGCACAGCACCGTTAATAATAACACATTTATGAAGGTAACCGTCCCCCCCCACCCCTCCTCCTTCCCCGTTCCGAGGTCTGGGCTCCTACTGCCACCTGGTATTTATTTTTCCCACTGGCACCATCCTTGCGGAGTGAGGGGAGGCGGTAGAGGGGGAGAGGGAGGTGGGAGAAGGCGGGAAGGGGGAGGGGAGGGGGGGGGATGAGGTTAATTAAGTTTTAACAGTCTACCGTGTGATTATATAACACCTGTTTATCATGTTCAAGATAATGAGGTTTAGCACAGTTAATTGGGGTCACCTGTAGATTAGTCCCGCCTCCCCCATAGATTATTTCACCTTAATGATAACTGGGGGTTAAGTTAGGTTAGGTTGGTTAGGTTAGCGTTGAAGTGGTGCTTCTTCAGGTGAAATAATCTTCATGGTGTGTGTGTTTATTGGTGTAAAAACGGACTAAAGTTAGCATGTGAAGTTTACTCACACCTGGAGATGTAGGAACGTATTTACCTGTCTGATTTTTAGTTAAGGTATAAAAATGACATCCAAACTCACGCTAAACTTACACCGAGAGACTACCTGAACTTGATACACTCACCTCAGCACCTGACAGTAATTAAGAAGCCAAACTAATGCACAGAATCTTTGCAAGCGAGAAACCAGGTGGGAGGAAGATGCTACTAGTGTGACTACTGTTGGTAATGATGGAGGTGACGTGACAGGGGCGTAACTGATGTGACAGATCCGTAACACATGAGTCTGTGGCAGATGAGGGAGGAAGTTAGCACCTAAGGCAGTAACAGCAGCATCAGAGTGGCGCGCCCCCAACTCCTCCGTTGCAGCAACAAGTGGCACTAATCAATACCTGGGGTGTGCCCTTGCTCACCACCACCCGCGCTGCCTGACTCCTCTCGGGGGTTACCTTGGGAGGGGTCGCCACCTGCCTGAGGGACCAGCCACACACCTACCGCCCCACCAACAACGAGTCGGTGGGTGGCGCTGACTAATGCCAGAGAGGATGACAGCTTGGTAAAGAGGTTTTTAAATTGAAAAATGGAGGCAGGAAGGTTATATAAGATGGGAACTTTGGTCCTAGGGTGATGGAGGTGTGCTAGGCGTCGCGCAGGGGCGTTAGGCGTCGTGGAGGTGTGCTAGGCGTCGTGGAGGTGTGCTAGGCGTCGTGGGGATATGCTAGGCGTCGTGGGGGTATGCTAGGCGTCGTGGAGGTGTGCTAGGCGTAGCATAGGGGCGTTAGGCGTCGTGGAGGTGTGCTAGGCGTCGTGGAGGTGTGCTAGGCGTCGTGGGGTATGCTAGGCGTCGTGGGGGTATGCTAGGCGTCGTGTAGGTGTGCTAGGCGTCGTGGAGGTGTGCTAGGCGTCGTAGGGTATGCTAGGCGTCGTGGGGGTATGCTAGGCGTCGTGGAGGTGTGCTAGGCGTCGTGGGGGTATGCTAGGCGTCGTGGGGGTGTGCTAGGCGTCGTGGTGGTATGCTAGGCGTCGTGGGGGTATGCTAGGCG
Organism: Homarus gammarus; assembly: GCA_958450375.1. Classification (NCBI taxonomy): domain Eukaryota; kingdom Metazoa; phylum Arthropoda; class Malacostraca; order Decapoda; family Nephropidae; genus Homarus; species Homarus gammarus. Next base: position 2,380,072 of record CAUDMG010001656.1, on the reverse strand, counting down.
TCGTGGGGGTATGCTAGGCGTCGTGGGGGTATGCTAGGCGTCGCATAGGGGTGTTAGGCGTCGTGGAGGTGTGCTAGGCGTCGTGGGGGTGTGCTAGGCGTCGTGGGGGAATGCTAGGCATCGTGGAGGTGTGCTAGGCGTCGTGGAGGCGTGCTAGGCGTCGTGGAGGTGTGCTAGGCGTCGTGGAGGTGTGCTAGGCGTCGTGGAGGCGTGCTAGGCGTCGTGGAGGCGTGCTAGGCGTCGTGGAGGCGTGCTAGGCGTCGTGGAGGCGTGCTAGGCGTCGTGGAGGCGTGCTAGGCGTCGTGGAGGCGTGCTTGGCGTCGTGGAGGTGTGCTAGGCGTCGTGGGGGAATGCTAGGCATCGTGGAGGTGTGCTAGGCGTCGTGGAGGTGTGCTAGGCGTCGTGGAGGCGTGCTAGGCGTCGTGGGGGAATGCTTGGCATCGTGGAGGTGTGCTAGAAGTCGTGGAGGTGTGCTAGGCGTCGTGGAGGTGTGCTAGGCATCGTGGAGGTGTGCTAGGCGTCGTGGGGAATGCTAGGCATCGTGGATGTGTGCTAGGCGTCGTGGAGGTGTGCTAGGCGTCGTGGAGGTGTGCTAGGCGTCGTGGAGGTGTGCTAGGCGTCGTGGGGGAATGCTAGGCGTCGTGGAGGTGTGCTAGGCGTCGTGGAGGTGTGCTAGGCATCGTGGAGGTGTGCTAGGCGTCGTGGAGGTGTACTAGGCGTCGTGGGGGTATGCTATGCGTCGTGGGGGTATGCTAGGCGTCGTGGGGGTATGCTAGGCGTCGTGGAGGTGTGCTAGGCGTCATGGAGATGTGCTAGGCGTCGTGGAGGTGTGCTAGGCGTCGTGGAGGGGTGCTAGGCGTCGTGGAGGGGTGCTAGGCGTCGTGGAGGGGTGCTAGGCGTCGTAGAGATGTACTAGGCGTCGTGGAGATGTGCTAGGCGTCGTGGAGATGTGCTAGGCGTCGTGGAGATGTGCTAGGCGTCGTGGAGGAGTGTTAGACGTCGTGGAGGGGTGTTAGGCGTCGTGGAGATGTGCTAGGCGTCGTAGAGATGTACTAGGCGTCGTGGAGATGTGCTAGGCGTCGTGGAGATATGCTAGGCGTCGTGGGGGTATGCTAGGCGTCGTGGATATGTGCTAGGCGTCGTGGAGGGGTGTTAAGCGTCGTGGAGATGTGCTAGGCGTCGTGGAGATGTGCTAGGCGTCGTGGAGATGTGCTAGGCGTCGTGGAGGGGTGCTAGGCGTCGTGGAGGGGTGTTAGGCGTCGTGGAGGTGTGCTAGGCGTCGTGGAGGTGTGCTAGGCGTCGTGGAGGTGTGCTAGGCGTCGTGGAGATGTGCTAGGCGTCGTGGAGGTGTGGTGCTAGGCGTCGTGGAGGGGTGCTAGGCGTCGTGGAGGGGTGCTAGGCGTCGTGGAGATGTGCTAGGCGTCGTGGAGATGTGCTAGGCGTCGTGGAGATGTGCTAGGCGTCGTGGAGGGGTGCTAGGCGTCGTGGAGGGGTGCTAGGCGTCGTGGAGGTGTGCTAGGCGTCGTGAAGGTGTGCTAGGCGTCGTGGAGGTGTGCTAGGCGTCGTGGAGATGTGCTAGGCGTCGTGGAAGAGGGTCACCTGAGTCTCTCTTGCCTCTCTCTATCTCCTTAATGATGATACTTGGCGAAGCTCCTCTTCCTCTTCTCCCTCCCTTCCTTCCTCCTCCTCCTCCTCCTCTTCTCCCTCGTCCCTTCCTCCCCTCCCCCCCTTCTTCCCCAGGTAAGTGAAAAGAACACAATCTAGTAACCTTGAACCAACACCTGTCCTTCACCTATGACCTGAGTTAAGTCTAATGGTGACCTAACTTAATTATTTCCTACCTGGGTAATACTTTATAACCGTGTGCCAAAAAAATATTACTGTAATCATTTAGTTAAGGACATTTTGGTGTACCACATACATACATACATACATACATACATACATACAATAAAGATATATGTTTATGACGAATATGAAGTATTCTGTCTATCTATCTATCTACCTATAATTACGTCTCTCTCTCTAAAACACACACACACACACACACACACACACACACACACACACACACACACGCACACACACACACACACACACGCCATCATCACAAATTCAAGGGATCAAACACAGTTGTCCATTGCATCAACACACGGGAATCTGGTTATAAAAAATTCACACGGTATATCATACAGCGAGTCACAAACACCTGTTATATACTGTACAAACACACAGTATGTGGAGGGTTGTGTCATGTGTAGTGTCATATGTGTTGAGAGATGTTGAAGGTTGTGTCATATGTGTTGACAGATGTTTTAATGTGTCATGAGTACTACAAATGTTTCCACAGATGTTTTAATGTGTCATGAGTACTACAAATGTTTCCACAGATGTTTTAAGTCAACATTTTGAGAGAATGTTAGAGGGACTGGGATGTTTTGGACAATGTTTAGGTAAAAAATATAATCACAATGTTGTTATTAGTTTTACAGGTAATTTGATGCGTGGTAATGTTAGTCAGGGCTCGGGAACCTGACACGTGCGAGAGTGGGAGGTGGTGGTGATGATGGTGGTGGTTGTGGTGGTGATGGTGGTGGTAATGGTGGTCGTGGTTGTAGTGGTGATGGCGATGGATATATAATAATAATAATAATAATAATAATAATAATAATAATAATAATACTAATACTAATAATAATAATAATACTCACTGTACACCTGAGGATGGTTCACCTGTCAACTCATTTCTCGGTCACTGTTCCCCTCAAGTGATCTACAGTAACAGGTGTCTCATAGGCCAGGTCAGGTAAGGTAAGGTCAGGTTAGGTCAAGTCAGGTGAAGGAATCATAAGAAATTGGAGTTTTATGAGCAGTAACAATAAATGAATTCTTTAACCAGTACGATATGTTGGGTATACATATTCTGAAAAGTCTATAGTGTGTTGTGGTTAAATCGTGGTCAAGAGAGGCTTTATCCACCAAGGTAGGTAGATTACAGGTAACCTCACTCAGGCCCATAGGAATTCACTAATTGGCAACTCTACTCTCGAGCTCACTAAGCCACGCCCCTTATGTCACTTCAGCGTTTGTAATAAGAAAATGTTTGACGAAATTTATAATAAAACGGCAACTCTTATTGAATTGTAAATTATTCAATACATTTCCTCTCATTTTACATAAACCGTTTCTACTGTTGATGTGACTTAGTAGGCGGAGCTTAATAAGTGATGTCATCGCTAGCCAATCAGCGACGTTGGATGAAATCTAGCGGTCGCAAGTAAGATATTTATATTTATTTTATATATTTAATCAGTGGCTCCAATTAAAATAAAACAAAAAATTTCTATTCCATACATTTATTGTACAACTTTTAATACCATCATAAGCCTTCAAAAATACGTAAATCAAAATTTCCTTTTCATCAGCGTAGATCCTATGGGCGTGAGGCTACCTGTCATCTACCTACCTGGGCGTCCACGATGACCAAAACCCAACTAACGCAGCTTTCACCAGTTCCCCACCACCCATGATAACATCTCGAGGACGACCCCCCCCCCTACAAGACCCTTACTCGAGGCTAAGTGACTCCTGTCTTCAAGGTCCATCTCACGTTTCAAAAATTCACTCCATCGACCCGAGTTGTTGGGTTAAGTTATTCACTACATCAGGAGACAAGAGTCGAGACCCGGGAGGAGGAGGAGGAAGACAGCTGTAAGGAGGAAGACACCTGTAAGGAAGAAGACACCTGCAAAATAGAGAGTGTGTGTGTGTTGAGCTTCTAGAGGCACTTAACGCTAGACGCGGTAATGGGGAGACGTCGAGGGCGAATTGGTCAGAAAGTTCTCTCAGCGGGCGAGTCAGTTAGTGAGAGAGAGAGAGTTAAATATGGGTTAAATAAAGGTACTGTCACCCCCACACCTGTCACCATCACCCACACACCTGTCACCACCACCCACACACCTATCACCACTACCCACACACCTGTCACCACCACCCACACACCTATCACCACCACCCACACACCTATCACCACCACCCACACACCTGTCACCACCACCCACACACCTGTCACCACCACCGCTTGAGACACCATCTATATGACCCATGGTGCCCAAAAGCTACACTTAACTGTATAATGAAGGCCTGAGTGTCCCTGCCAGAAGGTACACCCACGTGAGGTGTGTCAGCTGATGCCTACCCTAACCACACACCTGCTCTGGGTACACACACACACACACACACACACACACTCTATATACGGGAATGGACGAGTGGAAGTTATGTCTTGGCAGGTCAGAAAAGTCTTACCCCCCTCCCCCCTCTAACCTCCCCCCACACACCCCCATCCCCCCCACCCCCACAACCCCCCCACACCCACACTCTGCCTCCCACACCCACACTCAAACAGACAGACCAAAACTCCCCAATAACCGAGGGCGTTCCCGACTCCTCATCCACCCGACAAGGTCCCATGACGTCAGACCCCACAAGAATCCCGACGGAGGAGCAACATGTGGTGGGGAGGGGGGGAGGAGGGGAATAGGTCGTTTACAGCTTGACCTCGTGGGTTCGTTGATGACCTGACGAACACAACTATATGGTGGTGATTATTACCAGGGAGGGAGGGAGGTAGGAGGGGGAAGGAGAGAGGGAGGGAGGAGGGGGAAGGAGAGAGGCAGGAGAGCAAGGGGCGGGCACCTGATTGGTGGTTCAAAAGATCAACACACACACACACACACACCTGTCTCTTACTTTCTGTCGCCAGGTGTGTGCTGGTGGAGGAGGGAGGGGGGGGGGAGGGGCGAGGAGGGAGGGGGTGAGAGAGAGAGAGGAGGTGGGCCGAGCTACAACACTTTTACCTCTCTCTCTCTCTCTCTCTCTCTCTCTCTCTCTCTCTCTCTCTCTCTCTCACTGGCATATATTTTCCACTAGACTGCATGAGTGCCAAGTGCCATGACCCCACATCAGGTGTTGACCTTTCCTAGTGTGTGACCTTAACCTTTGGCCTCACACACACACACACACACACACACACACACACACAATCACATCAGTTCTATGTATGTATGTATGTATGTATTTCTCGTGTCTCATCTTTATGTAGATTAGAGAGAGAGAGAGAGAGAGAGAGAGAGAGAGAGAGAGAGAGAGAGAGAGAGAGAGAGAGAGAGAGAGAGAACAAGAACACAATAATAATAATAATAATAATAATAATAATAATAATAATATCAAAACCTGCTGGCGACTTTACCACAAACTCCAATATAAAAAAAAAAAATACAAATCCTTTCATATACACACAAACATTATCTCTACTCCCACACCAACACACACGTTACTCTCCAGAAAGTGTTCAAACAGCACTCGGGAATATTTACTGGCGATATACACACAAACAGATGTAAATAATGAGGCTATTATCGTTGCGTGGCCTGATAAAACTCACCTGTTGAGGACCATTCACCTGTGTGTAAATTATTTCAGGTAGGAAGCGTGTGTGATGTAGTGTGTCCAGGTGGTGGTGGGGGTGAGGGTGAGGGTGGGTGGTGGTGAGGGTGGGTGGTGGTGAGGGTTGTGGTGGTGGTGATGGTGGTGGGTGGTGAGGGTTGTGGTGGTGAGGGTGGGTGATGGTGAGGGTGGTGGGTGGTGAGGGGTAGGTAACATGAAGTGAGGAGTGAGAGAGAGCCTACACGAGGGGAGATAATCTAGCTGACGTGTCTGACATGAAAGGTGAGGGGAAGTGAAGTGAGGATGAGGGAGTGCGTTCAGCTGGCACAGGTGAGACGAAGAGGATCACCTGTTGAGAGAGGGTGTTGGAGGGTGCCAGTGCCACACCACCTGCTATTGGCACTCCCTCCACGAGAAAAATGAAACGAAGGAGGAGACAAAACAAGTAATAAATATATCACGAATGAGAAAAGCAAAACACAAAATAATGTTGTAAATAATATAAACGACTACAAAACCTTCAAAAGATATTTATATAAATATTTGGAGGTTACTGAGTCATAAACATCGATCATAAACATTAAGAAAGTCATTGATGTTTTAATAATGTGTCAAGATCGTAGTTAAACTGTACACGAGATGGACCCAGAGTGTGTTGGGGTGTGTTGGGGAGCGGGGCGGGGTGGGGTGGGGTGAGGTGAGGTGGGAGGGGCAGTGGGAGCGATGGGGCAGGCTGGGGTGCGATGGGGCAGGGTGGGGGTGCGATGGGGCAGGGTGGGGTGCGGGGCGGGGCAGGATGGGACTCTGGGGTCACGAGACACGCCCTCTGAAGATTCTGCCACTTGAGGTTCATCTCTTCACAAGGATCCAGTCGAGTACCGCTCCAGTCCCCAGCCTTCCTCCCTCACCCTGACAGTCTTCCTCCCTCACCACAGTCTTCCTCCCTCACCACTGTCTCCCTCCCTCACCACTGTCTTCCTCCTTCACCCTGACAGTCTTCCTCCCTCACCACAGTCTCCCTCCCTCACCCTGACAGTCTCCCTCCTCCTCCTGCCTCGCCTTCCTCCCCTTTCCTCCTCCTCCTTCCATTACGTACAGCAATTATCTCATCATTGACTCACTCACACACACACACACACACACACACACACAGCCTCTCTATGTGTTCCTTTCCATCTTTCTATATTTTTCTCCATCTCCTCATCATTACTCTCCCCCTTCCCCCTCTCCTTCCATCTCTCACCCTCCCCCACAGCGACGCCCCACACACTCATTATTCAGACACCGAAAATATAACCAACCATAAAAGAGTTACTGTGATGAAGTTGTTTATGCCTACAGTGCCAACCTAACCTAACCATAACCCAACCCAACCCAACCCAACCATAACCTAACCTAACCCAACCTATCCTGAATATGAAGCACCATCACAAACACTCAGCTGTGAACATTTCTCGAGCACAAAAATTCTGCGTTGAATTGGCACGTGTAACCTACTTCTTCACCCACTGTCTTAGCCACGTCTTACACAACCAGGGGAGTGTGTCGTGCTGCTGCAGTGAGTAACAGGTGTTTACTGATGCCGGGGAGGGGGAGGGAGGGGGAGATGGAGGGGAGGGGGGAGGGGAGGGAGGGGGGAGATGGCGGGGGAGAGGAAGGGGGGAGGCGGGGTGTATTAAAGCTATATGATAGAAGAAACTGGTGTATGGTAGGTAGGTATGGGGGGTGATGGGGAGGGGGAAGGTAGTGGGTGTGTGGGTTGGTATGGTGGAGAGCTAAAGGTGACAATGGTGGTTTGTGACAGATAGTAGTAGTGGTGGCAGTAGTGGTGGTAGTGGTGGTGACCTGACCTCCAACACCCGCCCACAGCTCACATCAGATAAGTGGTTGTCGCCGCCAGGAATATACCCGTACACAAACACCCTCAGGGACAATAGTATCTGACGGAGGAGGCCTTCTACAGCACACTCACTCACTCACTCACTCACTCACTCAACTCACTCACTCAATTCACTCTCCCAGAAAGTTCATCCATTCACCTGTCATAAACCTCACCCACTCCTCCTCTACCCCCCTCACCTTTGTGTTGTGAGGGAAGGGGGGCTGGTGGGGGGGCTGGAGGAGGGGCTGGAGGGGGTGGGGGGTAGATCAAAGGACACAGAGACCTTAAGAAAAAAAGAGTAAAGGAGAGAGAGAGGAGAAAGTGAGGCAAGACAAGTGTAGAAACTTGGTGGCAAGTCCTGCAGAAACTATCAACACACACACACCCTCACTCCCCTTCCTCACACCCTCAGCCCCCTTCCTCACACCCTCAGACCCCTTCCTCACACCCTCAGCCCCCTTCCTCACACCCTCAGCCCCCTTCCTCACACCCTCATCTCCCTTCCTCACACCCTCATCCCCCTTCCTCACACCCTCACCCCCCTTCCTCACACCACAGCTCACTCTGCTGCTGTTCTAAGCCGGTATTACTCAGAGTTGTGATATGTTAGGCTCTTACTGTTCTGTGTTAGTGGTAATCTTTCCTCACCTCTCTCCCTCACCTCTCACACCTCCCTCCTACCCCGGTATTGTTAAGGCGTGAGGTAAGACAGTGCTATATTCCCCACTTGGTATTCTTGCCTTAATGTGTATATACGTACAGTAAATCTCTTGGCAGCAGAGATTACACCTAGTCTGATATATTGTAATGGAAGAGTGTGCTCGTTCTCTTTCCTTTGTTTCCTTCCTTCTTTATTTCCCTCCTACTTTCCTTCCTTCTTTATTTCCCTCCTACTTTCCTTCCTTCTTTATTTCCCTCCTACTTTCCTTCCTTCTTTATTTTCATCATTCTTTCTTCCCTTCCTTCCTTCCTTCCTCGCCTCATTTCCACTCCTCTCCTTCACCACCACCAGGAACTATTAAAGGTCCTTCTCCACCCTCTCCAACACCACCAATAACTATTCTCCCTCACAGCTCACTCACCCTCACAGCTCACTCACCCTTACAGCTCACACACCCTCACAGCTCACACTCCCCCACAGTTCACTCACCCTCACAGCTCACTCTCCCTCACTGCTCACACTCCCTCACAGCTCACACTCCCTCACAGTTCACTCACCCTCACAGCTCACTCTCCCTCACAGCTCACTCTCCCTCACAGCTCACACTCCCTCACAGTTCACTCACCCTCACAGCTCACACTCCCTCACAGCTCACACACCCTCACAGGTCACGTAAATAACATATTGCTCAACATATCAACATACAATACAATATCAACTTTTTTTTTTTTTTGTTTGAGAATTTATTTACTGTATGATTAGTTTTTGCCCGGATTATTTTTATCCCATAATAACAAATAGAGTTGAAGATGATTTTTGTTTTGTTTTATTACTATTTTGGGGAGAATGATTTATGGTTCACTGGACAAAACTGGACAATTGGACAAAACTGGACAATTGGACAAAACTGGACAATTGGACGAAACTGGACAATTGGACAAAACTGGACAATTGGACAAACCTGGACAATTGGACAAAACTGGACAATTGGACAAACCTGGACAATTGGACAAAACTGGAGGTGCCATGATATAAAATGGACAAAATTGGAGCGTTTACTGAACAACTGGACAAAAGTGTTGATTCTCTAGACACTGGAACCATACACTACCACACCCCTACCACACCCCTACCACACTACCACACCCCTACCACACTACCACACCCCTACCACACTACCACACCCCTACCACACCACCACACCCCTACCACACTACCACACCCCTACCACACCACCACATGACAACAACTGACCTTCACATATGCATTTCTAATTTCCAACCACACACACACACACACACACACACAGGTAATTAATAGGCAGTTTAAAAAAAAGAGATTCCTAGGCCTAATATATGGAGAGAGAGAGAGAGAGAGAGAGAGAGAGAGAGAGAGAGAGAGAGAGAGAGAGCTGTCACATATATATTAAAGCCGTAAAATGAATAAAAGGGGTTGAGAGGTCACCTGTAGGTCAAAGGTCATTGTTGAGTGGTAAAGTAATTCTCTCTTTCTCTCACTCTTTAAGCAGATGAAATTAAGTATATATACTCTCTCTCTCTCTCTCTCTCTCTCTCTCTCCACAGTACACACAGCTCTTGCTCTGAGATAAACACCGTGTTAAGGTCACCACCATTGATCACCTTCACTTATACGAGTGACCTAAGGCGTGACCCAGCTTAGATAAGGTCATGTAATGTTCTGTTATGCTTGAGTGGCGCTGTAGAGAAGTAGTAATAATGTGTGTGTGTGTGTGTGTGTGTGTGTGTGTGTGTGTGTGCGCGTGTGTGTGTGCGTGTGTGTGTGTGTGATTTTGTTATTGTTACTTTTGTTATGAGAATGTTATTTATTGTTATTGTTTTGCTGTGGTTAATATTATCATCATCATTATCTCCCCTTCACCTAACCTAACCTAACCTAACCCAACCCTAACCTAACGCAACCCTAACCTAACCTAACTCAACCCTAACCTAACATAACCTAACCCTATAACTGGAGGTGAGGGAGAAATATTTCACCACAAAGAGTAAAACTGTCACCAGCCAATTGGTGTCAGTCAGAACCCTATTGTCAGAGCCACGACCCCCTCCCTAAGCCACGACTGACACACATACACCACAGGGTAACTACGACTTCACGACCCACACTATCATTACTACTACCTCATAACTACGACTTCACGACCCACACTATTATTACTACTACCTCATAACTACGACTTCACGACCCACACTACTACTACTACTACTACTACTACTACTACCACTACTACTACTATAACCCAGAAGAGAAGAGTGACATCAACAACACTACTCTCTTAACTTGACATAACACCAAGTAATAATGTGTCCCAGGGGCGAATCCAACCTCACCCCACACCCCACGATACTCAGTGTTAGGGAGGTAAAAGTATGTGTGTGGGGTGGGGGGTGTGGGGTGGAGGGTGTGGGGGTGTGGGGTGGAGGGTGTGGGGTGTGTGGGGTGTGGGGGGTGTGGGGGTGTGGGGTTATTTAATCTTTATAAGTAAAAATGGATTAAAACTAATATATGATTCAGTCGTTGAGTTATATATAGGTTTGACAACTAATTGGACTGATATAATGAGCTATTGACTGACTGACTGACTGACTGACTGATTGACTGAGTGACTAATTAATTGACTGACATCCATTATGTAGAAATAAACACAAAATTCAATATATAAACTAATGTACCAGTGTCCCTACGAAATATTTAAACTATTTCTTGAACGTGTGATCTGAATTTTTCGGGTGTGTGGGGGGGAGAGGAGAGGGAGGGGAGGGGTGGGGGGAAATGGGAGGGGGAAGGGAGGGGACGGGGGAGGCGAGGGGGGAAGGTGGGGAAGGGGTTAGTTCTCAAGGTCCGTCCGCACTAAACGTGAACTGACATCAGTACGCGAGGCAAATATCTAGAAGGAACATAAGACTGGAGGAAACAGTAACTATTGGTCCATACTAGGCAGGGGGCCCCGTTTACACCCAACCCCTATCGCTCATATATCCATCCAACCTTTGTTTGAAGCTATCCAGCGTGTTAGAATTAGTGATGATGTTTGGTAACTTGTTCCATTCATCCACTACTCTATTGCCAAACCAGTGTTTACCTATCTCGCGCCTAAATCTAAATTTGTCTAATTTAAAACCATTGTTACGAGTTCGCTCCTGGTTGGATAGTTTGAGTACCTTTGTAATGTCCCCTTTGTTCAGCCCTGACTTCCATTTATACACCTCGATCATATCGCCCCTCACTCTACGTCTCTCGAGGGAGTGCAAATTAAGACGCTTTAACCTGTCTCTGTACTCAAGGTTCCTAATGCCCGGGATTAGTCTTGTCATTCTCCTCTGAATTCTTTCTAGGGATTCTATATCCATTCTGTAGTACGGTGACCAGAACTGAACTGCGTAATCCAAGTGAGGTCTCACAAACGCAAGATATAGTTTTAGGATGACCTCGCTAGTCTTGTAACTAACACTCCTTTGTATGAACCCAAGTACCTTATTAGCCTTGTTACGAGCAAAAACACATTGTTTACTTGGCTTGAGGTTCCTACTTATTATTACTCCTAAATCTTTCTCACAGTGGAATTTCTCTATAACATCGTTGTTCATCTGGTATCTGGTTTCCCTGTTTACATCTCCTATACTGAGTACTTTACATTTGTCCTCATTAAATTTCATCTGCCAATTTTTCAGACGATTCGAAAAATTTGTTTATATCTTCCTGTAGTTTTGTGGGGTCCTCGTCAGATTTAATTACACGCCCTATTTTAGTGTCATCAGCAAAGAAGAAGGAGAGAGAGAGAGAGAGAGAGAGAGAGAGAGAGAGAGAGAGAGAGAGAGAGAGAGAGAGAGAGAGAGAGAGATGTTAGGTCTGGCCCCACCCACCACCACAGCTCCCTCACCTCCACCGCACCACCGCTGTCCGACACACCTGCACTCGACCACAACACCTCACCTGTAACATAGTAATTACCGTGTTACCTGACGTACCCCCAGCGTGTAATGGGACGCCCTTCAGAAACACGTCCTTCAAGTGAATCAAACATGGGAATCCTAATGGTACAGGAGCATCAACAAGAACAGACCATCGCGGGGCATCAACAAGAACAGACCATCGCGGGGCATCAACAAGAACAGACCATCGCGGGGCATCAAGAAGAACAGACCATCGCGGGGCATCAAGAAGAACAGACCATCGCGGGGCATCAAGAAGAACAGACCATCGCGGGGCATCAAGAAGAACAGACCATCGCGGGGCATCAACAAGAACAGACCATCGTGGGGCATCAACAAGAACAGACCATCGCGGGGCATCAGCAAGAACAGACCATCGCGGGGCATGAACAAGGCTCCAACACTCACTCGGGTATAAGTTACGACTCACTGAACTCAAAGCGTCGTATTCACACAGGAAAAGAAAACACTTGGTTAAGACAACACGAGCAGACTGAGAGAGAGAGACCCTGACCCTTCTTCTCCCGTAAGTGGCAGTAGAGTAGACGGTTCTAAGCGGAGGATCATCCACACACCCTCCACCACACACACCGTCCACCACCACACTCTCACCGTCCACCACCACCACCACACACACCGTCCACCACCACCACACACACCGTCCACCACCACACACACCCTCCACCACCACCACACACACTCTCACCGTCCACCACCACACCCACACCCCCTCTCCCATCACCACTTTCGCCTCCTTACCCCGTGAATGATGGTATTTGGATTATCTTTCGTAATTATTCAGGAAAGTAACAATCATCAAGACCGAGGATAGTGAAGTGAAGTAACAATCATCATGGCCGAGGATAGTGAAGTTAATTGAAGTAACAAACATAAGATTCAACTTCACCAAAGAGTTCATATACAACAAAGACTTGACTCACACTATAGAGAGATGGCCGCCCGCACACAGAGAGTTCACTATATACGCCAGATAATAATGAAGTGTTTTATGTGGCTGTTCCATGGCTGACCGATTCGTCTCAGCCTCACAGGGGGGCGGGGGAAGGAGAGGGAAGGAGAGGGGAGAGGAAGGGGAGGGGAGAGGAGAGGAGGCGTGGATGGCGCAACACAACACAACATTTACAAATTATTGAAAACGTTTCCCCCTCCGTCGCGTTTACCATTGCTTGTAAATAATAAATAGGAAGTTCTTCTTCATACAGGTGTCGAGCCAGGCACTATATATACCGTGAGTGCCAGATGTTGATAGATCCCCCCCCCTACCCCGCCCCGCCCCGCCCCGCCCCACAGGGGTCAACACGGCCCACACAGGACATGTTCTACCTGCTATCAAGGGGGCGAGAGGTTACCGGGACCACATGGGGAGGGGAGAGAGAGAGAGAGAGAGAGAGAGAGAGAGAGAGAGAGAGAGAGAGAGAGAGAGAGAGAGAGAGAGAGAGGTTAATGTGAAAGAGGTTTTATTTTTATAGGTAAACCGAGGAGGAGGAGGAGGAGGAGGAGGAGGAGGAGGAGTAGGAGGAGGTGGTGGTGGTGGTAAGGGGTCAAGTGGGACACAGTCATCGTGATATACCATCCACCACACCACCACGAACTAGTCACTACAACACCCACACAGCGCTCTGGTGACGAGGACCTACTTACGCAACCTAAACCTAACCTAAACCTAACCTAACCTAACCTAACCTAAACCTAAACCTAACCTAAACCTAACCTAAACCTAACCTAAACCTAACCTAAACCTAAACCTAACCTAAACCTAAACCTAACCTAAACCTAACCTAACTGTAGTGAAAAAAAAGAATAAAAATCAACAAGAAAACAAAAGAAACGAACAAAAAAGAAATTATAATAAATAATAAAAAAAAAACAAACACAACAGATAAAAATAAGCCAAAAAAATCACAAATAACGAAAATAAACAAAAAAAATAAAATCACAAACCAAAATAATAATAACAATATAAAAAGGAACAAAATAGTTATATGAATCGTCTACAAAGTTGCAATGTTGACTCGAGTTCTGGTGTGAGGAGGATTTTGCAACAGTGAATCAAGGAGACTCAATAATGATGTTTTGTCTTACGTAAACAACAACAACTGTGAGGAAACATCTGTCTTGCAGGTGTTGTGGTCACGTGTCTTGCGGGTGTTGTGGTCACGTGTCCTGTAGGTGTTGTGGTCACGTGTCCTGCAGGTGTTGTGGTCACATGTCTGTATGTGTCGACGTCGCAGGTGTAGTCATATGTGTTGCAAGTTATGGCCACATGTGTTGCAAGTTACGGGCACATGTGTTGTAAGAACTATGGCGCCATATGTGCTGGAGGTGTGACTACATGTTGCTCAGGTTCCATAATAATAATAATAATAATAATAATAATAATAATAATAATAATAATAGTTTGCCCTCCCATGTCCAGAGACTTTTGTTCGTGACTGTTCATTAATGTGTCCTGATAACTTCTATACCTGGGCCAACACTGATTGGTTCCCAGGTAATAACCGGGATCTAAAAACGGATAGACAGACATACAGACAAACAAACAGACAGAGACAGACAAACAAACACAGAGGCAGACAAAGACAATCACAGGTAAACAAACACACAGACAAACATAGATTAAGGACGGACAGACAGACAGACATACATATAGTGACTAGGTTAGGTTAGTGTTACATTACTGCCAGATCTTGCCCACACAGCTTCAATTAGTCACAAGACATGACAAACCAGAGCAATAACTTACTAGACACAGCTATTATTAGTTCTGTTCTTCTTATTATTATTATTGGCATTATTATTATTGTCATTATTATTATTATTATTAGTCATTATTATTATTGACACCATCATCATTACCTATAGCACGAGAAGAATAAATTCACTACAGCTGTTAGTCCCCTTTACACACACTATACACCCTGATGCACCACCTGCCCCCACCTTCACAGTAGTAAACCACCTGTCTCTCCCACCTGTCCATTTCAACCCGGTTTACGAGGTACCTACCCCCTCCCTACCCACCTCCCACCCAACCTATTGTTCCCACACCCAGAGAGGAAATTGTGCAAGTATTTTTATATATATTTTTTTTTCACTTAACACGAAAGTTTCAAATTACAACAGAGGTGAATTTATTAAAAAAAAAAAGGATATATGAGCAGTTTTTCCTGAATTGAGGTAATTTTGTTGTGGGTATTGTATGTTGTATTTTGTTGTATAATTGTATTGTAGATGATGTTTGTTTTTTTGTGTTGAATTCAAGATATTTTTGGAGGGTGTTTTATTCTTATTGTATATGTAAATGCAGTATATATGTAGGTAGATAATAAAAAGAATTCGTCTCTAACCTAACCTAACATGACCTGACCTGACCTAATATAACCAAACCTAACCTAACCTGACCTAACCATATTACAGGTACACTTTCTGCTTGGTCTATTATATATATCATGTACTATATAACACACATACTGTCGCTATCCTCATCTCCTCAACCTCGACCCACTACCATGACCCATAAAACACACACACACACACACACACACACACACTGCAACTCGCTTCTAATCCACCACCGTCCACATGACAACTTCCATCAAGTGCCTGGCTCGGGGAGGCAATTTCCGACGGCACTGTGCCACCCCTACCCTCCCTCCCTCCCTCTACCCCCCACCCCTACCCCCCCTCCCCTTCGGAAAAACTATATGACCCGGGTCTAATAATGAGGACAGGACCGCCATGATGTGTGGACCTACGCCTGACTGCTGACACAAACTAGGGGGGAGGGGTGAGGGGGGGTGGGGAGGGGTGAGTGAGGGGGTGGGGAGGGGGAAAATGGGGGAAAGAAGGGGATAGGTGAGAGAGGGAGAGGGGAAGGGGGAAGGGAAGAAGGAGGAATGGGGGAGAGAGAGAGAGAGAGAGAGAGAGAGAGAGAGAGATCGTGTTTTTCATCACTATAATATAACGATCTCTGGCTACATCACTCAGACCAAACCTTCGCCCTTCCTGACCTGACTTATAGTGACTTACGTGACGGAGGGAGCCTATATTTTAGTCTCCTATCACGGCTTCACTTAAGATAACACCATTAACTCATTTCTGACACTTTAGGTTAGGTTAGGTTAGGTTAGACTAGGTTAGACTAGGTTAGGTTAGACTAGGTTAGGTTAGGTTAGACTAGGTTAGGTTATTAATCTTAAGGTAAAATAAGCCAGGAGATAAATTTTCAGGTAACGATAACTAATTAAAGGTGTTGCCAGGTGTTGTTAGGTGTTGCCATGTGTTGTCAGGTGTTGCCAGGTGTTGTCAGGTGTTGTCAGGTGTTGCCAGGTGTTGTCAGGTGTTTAAGTATCATAACAAGTCAGTTTCGTTAACTATTATGATCTTGTCCTTATTACTGAAAGAAGCACAAGATCTTTCTGCTAATGAAATGTCAACAAGATGCCCCGGGGAAGGAAGGAAGGAAGGCAGGAAGGAAGGAAGGAAGGAAGGAAGGTCCAACTCTAATCAGTGACTGTTTGGGTGTTGGATGAGTGACTGCCTAGAGCTGGGGAGGTGTTCGCACTCATTCCGGGTGTAGGTAAGCTAAAGGTGTGTGTGTGTGTAAGTTTAGCCACACACACACACACACACACACAGCAGTAAAGAGGACAAAATGCAGCCCGCCTCCGCCTGAGAACAAAACAATATACTTATATATCACCAGAGAGAGAGAGAGAGAGAGAGAGAGAGAGAGAGAGAGAGAGAGAGAGAGAGTGTGTGTGTGTGTGTGTTGGAGGACGCTGTTAACTACTGCTGTAAGGAGAGGCACAGCAGGAACAGCCACGGGTGTACGTTTTAAAGGATCAATGCCACGCTCTTACGGTGTACACACACACACACACATCATGGGTTCCCCCCCCCCCCATACTTGGTGGAGATGGTGGTGGTGATGGAGGGAGAGGGAGGTGGTGAAGGAGGTGGTGGAGAGAGGGAGGTGGTGAAGGAGGTGGTGGAGAGAGGGAGGGGGGAGAAGGAGGTGGTGGAGAGAGGGAGGGGGGAGAAGGAGGTGGGGGAGAGAGGGAGGGGGTGAAGGAAGAGGGCTTTTGGGTGTGGTCCGCCCCCCCCCCTCCCCCCCCCCCCCTGAACGCTAAAGTGGAGAGAGAGATCAAGAGCACACAGTGAGGTGAGGTGCAGTCTGAGGTGAGGTGCAGTCTGAGGTGAGGTGCAGTCTGAGGTGAGGTGCAGTCTGAGGTGAGGTGAAGTCTGAGGTGAGGTGCAGTCTGAGGTGAGGTGAAGTCTGAGGTGAGGTGCAGTCTGAGGTAGAAGGGAGAATGAGGAGGGTGAGGGAGGGTGAGAGATGGGTGAGTAAGGGTGAGTGAGTGTGAAAGATGGGTGAGTAAGGGTGAATAAGGGTGAGGGAGAGTGAGGGAAAACAGCCTCATTATAACGGACCCTCACACTTCCGTCAACAGAGTGAAGGACGGAACCTTTTGTCGAGCTGCTACTCAACCCACCTCACCCACAACCTCCCTTACCTCCAGCACCTCACCCACGACCTCTCCTACCTCCAGCACCTCACGCTCGACCTCCCTTACCTCCAGCACCTCACCCACAACCTCCCTTACCTCCTGTACCTCACCCACGACCTCCCCTACCTCCAGCACCTCACCCACAACCTCCCTTACCTCCAGTACCTCACCCACGACCTCCCCCTACCTCCTGACAGATTGAGTCGTGAGATTATCCAACAAGCAGGTGAGCCTCGCTGTCTACCTGTAATTATACACAGTCAACATATATGGATGGGCTGCGACGATACCAGACAATGTTGTATGTGTGGTGGGGTGTGGTAGGTGCTGCAGCAGGTGTGGTGTAGTACGTGCAACAGGTGTGGTAGGTACAGCAGGTGTGGTGTGGTAGGCTACACTATATCATTTCCTCTCAAAACATCAACAGGTTTACAAGTATTAAAAAGGGGTTAGATAGCCGCCCCTCCCCCCCCCCCCCCCCACACACACACGTAATTATGAACAAGAATTACCTGAAGACTAGAAACCACAACATATATCACCTAATGATTAAAACATCCTAATGCTACTTGGGTGGTTAGGTTAGGATTAGGTTAGGTTAGGTTTGGTGAGGAATAGGTGTTAGACCTCAACCCCACTCCTCCACCCCACCCCACCCCTTCATCACCCTCGTCAGTAAACTCTTATATACAGTTCCCTCCCTTCGTCAGGTGGTGTTGGTAACCCGGGGTGGCGGCCTGGCAGGTCGTCTATATATATATATACCTGCCTAGTGTCCGGGAACATCACGCCTCGACCTTCCTCACCTCGCCCTTCTCCCTCACCTCACCTCGCCCTCCTCCCTCACCTCGCTCTCCTCCCTCACCTCGCTCTCCTCCCTCACCTCGCCCTCCTCCCTCACCTCGCCCTCCTCCCTCACCTCGCCCTCCTCCCTCACCTCGCCCTCCTCCCTCACCTCGCCCTCCTCTCTCACCTCGCCCTCCTCCCTCACCTCGCCCTCCTCCCTCACCTCGCCCTCCTCCTTCACCTCGCCCCTCCTCCCTCACCTGCCGCCCGACAAGCTCCTAAGCATCAGGTAGAGGGATTATCCACTTGCCTCTCCTCGCCTACACCTGTGCTTCAAAGTCAGGTGTGGCCTCGCTCTTACCCAGCACCGGGAGTGTCAAGTGAGAGGTACAGGTGTCTATTGAGAGGTACAGGGGGTTAGGTGAGAGGGACAGGGGGATAGGTGAGAGGTACAGGTGTTTAGTGAGAGGTACAAGTGTCGAATGAGAGGTACAGGTGTCGAGTGAGAGGGACAGGTGTCGAATGAGAGGTACAAGACCAAAGCAGTCTGATCACCTGAACATTAGGAACCCCAACCCAGCTTACTTCACCTGATGATCAAACACCTTAACTGTATCTGTGGAGAGGTTAGGTTAGGTTAGGTTAGGTTAAGGTGATCAATCTTTAGGATGAAATAAGCTTGGGGGTTAATCTTAAGGTAAAATAAGCTGGGGAGCTAATCATGAGGTAAAATAAGCTGGGGGTGCTAATCATACGGTAAAATAAGCTGGGGGACCTAATCTTCAGGTGAACTAAGCTAGGGACCTAATCAGATAAACTAAGCTGGGGGAGCTAATCTTCAGATAAACTAAGCTGGGGGAGCTAATCTTCAGGTGAACTAAGCTGGGGGAGCTAATATTCAGGTGAGTTAAGCATCATACACATTTAAGTTACTGTAGTACTTGTGTCAGTGCCACGAGTCAATAGTTGCTGGCACTGTAGCTCACCAGTGCCATTCCAGCGAGGACAACACCATACAGTGCCACCATACAGTGCCACATGTGTATAAAACCTCAGGCAATGTTTGTATACCTCTAGGGTGGGTGTATGTGTCCAGGTATATACACACACACGACATAGGGTTAATACAACACACACACATACATACATACACACAGCACAGGGTCAATACAACACACTCACTTAATTTCGTTCACACACACACACACCATGTTCAGGTGCTTCATTGTTGTTTAGTTGTGTGTGTGTGTGTGTCCTACAGGTGTTTTAAAGGGTATAATGACACCTGTTTAATAGAGGGCGGTAAACGGTGTCCTGTGAGGTGTTTTATTACAGGTGTTTAATTACTATCACCTGAGGACCCTGTGTGGCGGGGTACCTGAACCTCCTCTTGGGATGGTCAGGTTAGGTTTGGTTTGGTTAGGTTTGGTTATGTTACGTTAGCTAAAATTAGGTTAAGTTAGGTTAGGCTAGGTGAGGCTAGGTTACGTTAGCTAAAATTAGGTTAAGTTAGGTTAGGCTAGGTGAGGTTAGGTTAAAACTAGGTTACGTTAACATGGAGGTGATTTACCCGAAGGTATATAATCAGCTGGGGTGCCTAATCTTCACGTCAACCCTCTACATACAGACAGACAGACACTGATATTAAAGAGAATTATGAAAGGCCATAAGACAGTGTGGGTGTTTAGCGATCACGACCATCAGGTTAGGCCGGTGTTGTGACGTAATGAGGGATGAAGCTCCCGTAGGCTCTTATAGGCACGTTTCTCCTACCCCTCCACACCCCCCCAGCCCCCCTCCACACACCCCCAGCCCTCCCTCCACACCCCTCCCAGCCCCCCTCACCTCACTGTAACTCCACCTGGTGACATCATTTATCACACCGATATTAACTTACCCAGCAGTACCTCTTCATACTATGAGCACCACTCAGATCCAAAATGAAGCCCTGAGGTTCGTCACAGGTGAAAGATACCCCTTCACCAGAACCACAGCCGAGATACATAGAGACCTGAGAACAAAACCCATCAACCAGCAGCTGCACACCCTGGCCAGCAGAGTCTGGCAAAAGATAGAACGATCAGAGCAAGAACTCCTTCAAAGACTCCCACCAGATAACGACAACAACCATACATGGTTCCCAAAAAGTTACCAAATCTCAAAAGGTCCATTACCACCCCCGATCTACACGGCCAGGCAATAGACAACCTCCCTAGACCAGCATCCGCCAGTAGGGTCGGCGGAATATGAAATAAGGCCCTCAAAACACCCATATATGGGACAGGGTAGGATGTCTAGTGCCTGTACCGACAGACAATAACTAACCCATGACACAACCCTAACACACTATTAGCTTAGTCAGCCCGCCCTCTCTTACCTCCTCCTAAACTTCTTCAATTTCCGAACTATAACTTCCTTCCCCCACCTCTAATCTTCTCTCACCACTCCTTTCTCTACACAAACAAATCACTATCCCCAGCCACCTCACTCACTATCCCCCAGCCTCCTCACTATCCCCCAGCCTCCTCACTCACTATCCCCCAGCGGTGTGTGTGTGTGTGGTAATGGCATGTGTGTGTACAAAAAAAACCCCACACAACATGGCACTAGTATTATGAGTGCCATTAAAATTTACTGCCATGGTAAATAGCCAAGATGACTCACCTGGCACTGACACACCTGAGAGACTACGTGCCAACCAAGGTGAGTTCCCCCTAATGACTGACCTATCTCACGTGTCCATAACGCTCGTCATTGTTAGTCTTTTTTTTTTTGGTATGAAAAATCACCATTGCTATTATTACCAAGAGATCACTATTATTATCTGTCACTATCACCACCAGGCACTGTCATCATCACCATCTGCCATTATCATTATCATCATCACCTGTCATCATCATCATCACTATAATTTTCAAAGTATAAAAATCAAATTCACCATCATCACTATCACTACAGCACATATCTCACCATCACCTCACTATTCATATTAACCCCGGCTATATAACTATCTGTGACCTACTCGACAAAACTACAGGTAGAAAAAAATGAAACGCCCTTTGTAACGAGGTCTTTATTAGCTACGATTAAAGGGGAAAACTCCTGTATTTAGGTCGGATGTATGTATGTATGTATGTATGTATGTATATTCGTACAAGCCAAAACCAATGGAATATTCTTAACCAAACGTTTTACATTGGATGGCTTAAGACGCTTGGTTAATTTCGTTTCCTATTGGTTAAAAAAATTCTACAAGGTTAAGAGGGTGATCAGAGAAGGTGGGTGGGTGAAGGTCTACTTAGCCTTTATTAACCTCAGTTATATTTACTGTCGTATGTAATATATTCATGACCAACCTGAAGGAGGTATCGCCTCTTCTGCAGGTAATTTACACTATGGTTCTCTACTCCTATAACGTGAAGGTGTTGGTGGAGGGAAGGTTCAGTGAGGTGTACCAATTAACAGGTATGGTTAGGTTAGGTTAGGTTGGGTTATGTTGGGTTAGGTTAGGTTGGGTTGGGTTATGTTGGGTTAGGTTGGGTTAGGTTAGGTTGGGTTAGGTTAGGTTGGGTTAGGTTAGGTTGGGTTCGGTTAGGTTAGGTTGGGTTAGGTTAGGTTAGGTTGGGTTGGGTTAGGTTGGGTTAGGTTAGGTTAGGTTAGGTTGGGTTGGGTTAGGTTAGGTTAGGTTGGGTTAGGTTAGGTTTATATCTTCCGCTTCCTGATAACAAAGTGTAAGGAACCTAACTCCGGGTTGTAAAGAGGCATAACACACTATACCTCACATATAACATCCATAGTTGTTGTTGTTATAACCTTTTACAACTCTCCTCAAGTTACTCCTCGAGGGACTGTAAGTAAACAGATATCCTCAAGTCATACTCCAAGGGCGGTTACACAGGGGGATGATAGTGTAACCTAACCTAACCAAACCAAACCTAACCCAACCCAATCTAACCCAACCTAACCCAACCCAAACTAACCTAACCAAACCCAAACCCAACCTAACCCAACCCAACCCAACCCAACCTAACCTAACCTAACCCAACCTAACCTAACCTAACCCAACCTAACCTCCATGACAGACAAAAGATCAACTACATACTGTCATACACAATACAGGTAGTGGTGTAATGTCCGTCTGTCATTCCAGGGTTGATGACAGGTGTAGAAAGTGGATTGGTGGCTGCTGCCTTAACCTGGATAAGATAACAACTGCACTTAAAACTAAGACACACACACACACTTCCCTCTCACACACACACACACTTCCCTCTCATACACATACACTTCCCTCTCACACACACACACACTTCCCTCTCACACACACACTTCCCTCTCTCTCACTCATTCACACAGACAAGATAATTACAGAAACCAAACCTAACCTAACCAAACTTAACCTAACCTAGCCAAACTTAACCTAACCTAACCTAACCAAACTTAACCTAACCTAACCAAACTTAACCTAACCTAACCAAACCATAACGGAGATATAATCATAGACGCGTAAAAAAGAAGCCCACTCACTTTCCTCACACACAGAACACAGGCTAAAGTTATTAGCATAGAGCTATTAAGTTGATATATTTTTATCCTTATAGCTATTAAGTTCACACATATTGCTATAATTATGGCTATTAAATTTCATATATTATTTAAATATTGAACATGTAGGGGGGGGAATAGGGGGAGGGGTAGGGGGGGGGGGAGGGAGTCTGGGGAGGAGGGGGCGAGGCAGGGGGGTGGGTGGGTGGAAGCAGCAATGTTATGTGGGCAGACAAAACAGCATGTTGTCAATAAGAAAAGTGTGGGCAGCAGTGACCTGTGACCATGATAACCCCCCTGCCTGCCATCCCCCTTCCCAACCCACCATTGCCACCATCACCCCACTGTCACCAACTCTCCCCATCTACCCGTCACCACCCCATCTCCCCATCTAAGTTCCATGTCGACCAGTTTCTTCTTAACTGTTACACGACACTCACACCAGTCAATGCTCATTAACAGTCTTATTACTCATTAAACAGTCATATTAACAGTCTAGAATCACTATCATTTATGGAACCCCGACATACACATGGCAGGGACAGTTATACTACAGTCTAAAGTGACGCATATAACTGGTATAAGTGTGTGTGACTGTTAAGTGACGTATTTAACCGTCTAGAGTGAGCGTTGGGAGGGAGGGAGGGACACACACACACACACACACACACCGACTATTTCCGGCAAACATAACTATTGTTAACTCGCCTGAAACATTGTTCTCAACCAGCTATTGTTACCAGGGTTAATTTTGTATCGTGTTGTGGGTTTTTTAAATAAGAAATTTGATATGTAGTTAATTATGGCAGGTATTTTAATCCACACACACACACACACACACACACACACAGAAATATCCGCTCGAAAAACTAACTTAAAATAATTCACATATCTAAGAACTATGTGCGTGCGTGCGTGTGTGTGTGTGTGTGTGTTACAATAATCAACACACTGTAAATCTTGTGTTCTCGTAAGGTGTTAAAATTTTCCTTCCCCGACTGACTGACTGACTGCTTGACTGACTGACTGAGGAACTGTATCACCTGAAGAATATCTACCACAGCTTATATCACCTGACAAGATTAACCACTGCATCGCTATTTTGGTACGCAGTCATCACTACACCCCAGTTCTACAAACCCAGTACCCAACCACCACTACACCCCAGTCCACACTTCCGTACAGGTGAGTCAGACACAAGTTACTCTCAACATCACGAAGGAGCATCAGTGGTCTGGCGTTAAGTATAGCTTTAAGTGTGAGGTCCTGTTCTCGTGAGGGTGAAGGCACGTCTTTCTGATAAGTACTCTCTCTCTCTCTCTCAGGCACTTTGCACACTACACCATGACCTACTTAATCCCACACCTCACCGTCTTCCCCGAGTCTCTCTGGGGGAGGGGGGGAGGCTTTAAAATCCTTGTGTAGACACTTAATGACCACAAGAAGATTCAGGATTATACCACAACTTCTCGATAACAAAATCATATGTGGGAAAAAAAAATTACATTCGTCGTTAAGGATCATATGAAGACTAAGCTATCCCTACACCTGTAGCTTATCTTACCTGATGATTAAACACCTTAAAGCTACCTGGGGGGTGTTAGGGGGGAGAGGGGGGGGGGCTTAAACTCCACGTGAACCAAGAACATATCACACGAAAGAGGTTAGTGGGGGATAGTGTGTTGTTCAGTAGCAGTAAAATAGAAGGTTGACACAGGCATCCCTTGGGTCGAGTGGCTGGCAGCAAGATGTGGGATTCTCGTCCTAGGATACAAGACAGCATTATAAACTAGCGGATGTGCTGTCAGCTCTCAGAGATAGCAAGCCAGCCGCTACTGTTGTGATCGTAATACTTATGGTTGAAGACAGGGTCTAGAAGACGGATGGGGCGTGTGTTGTGTGTAGGCTGCGTGGTTGTTGCTTGCAGTAGGACACATCAGGAAAGGGGTAGACAGGTATACACACATACAGGTATGGCCAGGTAGTTTCTACACCACCAACCAACCGTCCCGGCCAATCAAGCTTATGGTCAGCGTGGCAAGGAAGAGACGGGGCAGTGTTTCACATCATTATCATGTCCCGGGACAGTGGTGCACCAAGCTTTACTACTCTTAACCCAGCACACATTATTAACCTCACCAACACCACATTAAATCTTACAGAACTTATTATCAGTTTTCTATGGTGAGGAACAACGCATTTTAGATATATAAAAAAAAAAACCCACACACATAGTACACACGTCAACCAACACACACACACTATGGAGTTTCATCATAAACTCGTATATCTTTATTCACAAAGGCATCAAGGACATTATACCTCAACTTAGTGATAAACGGAAATGCGCATTAAAAGAGAGAACTGATAATGTTTCAGGACGGTGTGGACGAGGGACACGGAGCGGAGGAGCGCGGGGTACAACTCACATCACCACAGCTGAGGCACAACTGCTGGTGGTAGTGGTGGCTGCTGCTGGTCGCCTCTCTCTCTCTCTCTCTCTCTCTCATACACACGCACGCACGCACGCACATCTACACACAAACGCACGCTTCTCTCACACGCTGGCAGGTGTTTGAGTGAGTCCCCGTGCCCTTCTACCTTCCCGCCACTCCGCTGCCTCTACCTTCCTCACACCTTGTCACTTTTGCTGTTCCCACGCCTCCCCTCTCTCTCTCTCTCTCTCTCTCTCTCTCTCTCTCTCGAGTCATTAGCCTCAGTAGTTTACACCAGATATCAACAGGAACTTGGGAGACCATTACCTGACGGAGGTGTGGGTGTGTAGCGTCCTCTCCTCTCCTCCTTCACCACCCCCAGGATGTTTACACTGACTCTGCCACAGGACTCAGGTATCCTCCTAAGTCGTCATCCTTCAAGGCTCAAGAAACTAGAATCCTATATCATCCTTCATATCATTCTAGACCAACATCCTAAATCATCATCCTTTAACCTCATCCTTATCATCTTTGGTTAGGTTAAGTTAGGTCAGGTCAGGTCAGGTTAGGTCAGGTTAGGTCAGGTAAGGTTAGGTCAGGTCAGGTCAGGTTAGGTTAGGTTAGGTCAGGTAAGGTCAGGTTAGGTTAGGTTAGGTTAGGTCAGGTAAGGTCAGGTTAGGTTAGGTCAGGTCAGGTTAGGTTAGGAGGTTCATTTGCATAATCCTTGTTTACGTTTTACTAGACGCTGATGAAGGGAAGGCCATGACAATAGGTGTTGTTGATCTGATGATTCACTGTAAAGAGAGAGAGAGAGAGAGAGAGAGAGAGAGAGAGAGAGAGAGGAAGCCAGTTTACAAGAAGGAAGATAAGGAAGGAAGAGGAGCACGCACGCACGCACACACACACACACACACACAGTAGACCCTCAGTATCAAGTATAAACAAACCAAGTCTTAATTAATATCTTAACAAACCATCTAACCTAAACTTTGTTCCTGAGCTTTAAAACGAGAAAAAACTTCATATGAATTTAATATATTTTTTTTCCTTGGCATTCCAGGGAGAAGTTACAGATTTTTCTCTCTCTATGACTTATGGGAGAAAAAACACAATTCAGAGGACGCCTGAATGTTTACTTGTCTTAAAGGGGGGGGGGGAGGGGGAAGGGGGGGGGAGGGAGGGGAAGGGGGAGAGAACTCATTTAATCCCAGATAAATAAATAAATAATAAATAAAAAACTAACTCGGCCCTAAAAGAAAACGCAAAATAATAATTAGTGAAACTCGTCTCCAATCTAATTATGGTATATGTATCAATGACCTGGGGTAATGATAATCCACTACTGTCTATTTATTTTATTCCATTCACCACTCAGATGGACGGACGGATAGGTGGATAGGTGCTAAAGGACGGGCGGCAAGACGGATAGACGGATAGACGTAGGTATAGATGAAAAAATTATACACACGGCCTCCTCCCATGGCGATAATTATAAAAAGTGTACATTTCCCCCTTGTGTACATGTCCAACTTGTGTACATGTCCTCCTTGTGTACATGTCCTCCTTGTGTACATGTCCCCCTTGTGTACATGTCCTCCTCAAGAACACAAGACACTTATTTAAGAACAGTGTGGGCACATTAGGGAAGCACGTGACGTCACTACTCTAACCTGAGGTCCACGTCTCCCTGTACCGTGAGTAGTGTATCATGGAGGACGAGGTGTGGAGTGTGAGGTAGTCCAGAGGTACTACCGGTACATAGGAGTGGTCCAGAGGTACTATCGATCCACAAGAATAGCACTACGGGTACAGAGGAGTGGTCCACTAACGGTTCCACCAACACACAGGTTCCATTACCCACAGCTTGGACCAGAGGGTGTAGTGCGTCCAGCCATCACTCTAGGCTCATGTGGCTAGTAAGACGGACCCAAGAATGAGAGAGAGGAGAAAGATGAATAAGCTGAGAGAGGAGGATGGCGAAGAGGAAGAAGAGGAGAGAGGAGATAGAAGAGGAAGATGAGAAGGAACAGTGAGGAAGAATGAAGATGAAGAAAGAGGAAGACGAAGGGAGACGAGAAGGGAATAACTAGGGAGAGGGGAGAGGTGTAAGAGAGTGTGTGTGTGCGTGTAAGTTGAGTTAGATGGGGGGGGTGAGAGGTGTGTGGGGGGGTCAGAGAGAGGGAGGGGTGTGTTGGGGAGAGAGAAAGGGTGTGTTGGGTGGAGAGGAATGTGTTGGATAGAGGTGTGTGGGAGAGGGTGGGATGGGCGAGGGTGTGTTGGGAGGTGGCGAGAATGTGTGAGAGGAGCGGGGGCATGAGAGGGAGGAGGGTGAGAGGACTGGGGCATGAGAGGGAGGAGGGTGAGAGGAGTGGGGCATGAGAGGGAGTGGGGCGTGAGAGGGAGGAGGTGAGAGGGACCAGGGTGTGTGCGAGGTGGCAGGCAGAGGCTAAGACAAAAGTTTCCTAGATTTAACAAATTATTTTCATATTGTCTTAACCTTTCATTGTTTTTAAAGGGAAGAGGAACACTGCCTGCATGACCCACGCTAACCCATGACCCACGTTGACCCATGACCCACACTAACCCATGACCCACACTAACCCATGACCCACACCACCTGCATGACCCACGCTAACCCATGACCCACGCTAACCCATGACCCACACCACCTGCATGACCCACACTACCAGCATAACCCACACTACGCCATGCTCTAAATAGGTCAGGTATATTATTACGACACAGTTCCTCAGAGATGACACTGGTGAACACATTACCTTCCAAGACGTCTAGCATGTTAGGTGGAGGAGGTTGGTATAAAGGGCCGCTTCATCTTTTGGCACTAAACGAAGGCTGGTAAATGCTGGTGCCACAAAGAGGTGTGTGTGTGTGTGTTGAGTAGAGTGTGGCTTCCAACAAGTGCGTTCATGAGGACGTTAACCCCAACACACACTGACTCACTCAGTCTACAGTACCTCCAACTGTAAATAATAATAATAATAATAATAATAATTAACGGTTTATTGAAAGAGCTTGGCAGCCAGAAGGCTGAAAATATACAGTTACATATTTGGGGAATGGGTTACGAATTACAAATAATATACAAGTAACATAAGTGACACAAATAAGACATATAATAACTTAGATGGGGAAAAGCTCAAACTACAGTTCATTTCAACATAGTGACAGTGTTACAGTATTACAAGTTATTGATAATTTTTACAATGGTTGGGACTGGGCTGTTCTTATAGCGATCAGTTCGTGCACGTATGGGCTGGATGCGGTTGTGGTGTCGCACAGCAATTCTCGGACAAGGGATCTCAGGTGGTAGTAGGAGCCGGTGTCGGGGATGGTGTAGAAGCTTCTTACCAAATTTGCAGATGAGGTCGTGGTGATGGTCAGTGAGAGTCGAAAGGGTCAGTGTGTTGAGCGCTTCTTGATATGTGGAGTAGGAGGGGGAGAGAATAATCTTGCATGCCCTCTTTTGCACTTTTTCTAGGTGTTTACGTTGTGTGGCATTTAGGGAGGAAGACCAGGTGGGGGAGGCATAGGTGAGCTTGGGAAGTATGAATGTTGTGTAAACACTGAGGAGCTCGTGTGCAGGAACTCCGAGGGACTTGAGTCGGCGGAGGAGGTGGAGACGGAAACTGGAGGATTTGACAACTTCATTGACGTGTGGTTTCCAATTTAGTTTGTTGTCTATGGTGACGCCGAGGAGCTTCGTGGAATCTACAACCTGGAGTGTGTTCGGACCTAGAGTAATGGAAGGAGGTGGGACAATGTCGGAGGAGAGGTTGATGTGCATAACCATGGTCTTGGTATGGTTGATGGTGACATGGTTGTTGGTGGCCCAGTTTTGGAGACTGTTCAATAAATCCTGAAGGGCGGTATAGTTGGGAGCAGAATTGTTGACGCTGATCCCAATGGTGGAGTCGTCGACATATTTCCAGCGTGTGTGTGTGTGCGTGTGTCACCTATCCAAATTCTCTTTTTGCTTAAATTTTAAACTATCACTTCAACACATACCACTCCACGAGGTCACCTACGCAGCAACGGTGACACACACACACACACATACATACCACACTTTCTCACTCTCTCTATGCGTCTGACTCAGGGGTTAAGGTGCGTCAGAGCACAGGTGAACCCATGATATGAGCCCACCTGTCACGTCTGCCCCCCCCCCCACCCCCTTATGACATCATCACAAGACCACTTCTTTTCCCTCAGGTCGGCACAGGTGTTCGTGGTACTTGTATTTTCTCTGACCCCTGCAAAGGTTGTATGACTCACTATACACACAGGTGACGAATAACATGTGTTAATACGATACAGGTGTGTGTGTCAGGTGTAATTAGTATATTGGTAAATGTTGAGGTGAACTACATACTGTACAACGCTGTGTGGGTGTGACCTCTCCCCTCTGTCTCTCAGTTGTGTTTCTCTCACTTCCCTACCCCTCCCAACCCCTCTCCTCCCTCTCGCTATCTCTCCCTCAAATCTCTATACCCTCCCTACACCCAAGCCTCCTCCCCCCTCCCGCCCCCTCCCTCTCTCCCTATCCACCTGACTCACCTCTTCCTCAATGCCCTACTTTTTCCCTCCCCAACCCCTCCTCCTCCTTCTTCCTCACCTGCAGTACACCCCCCCCCCCCATCACACAGGGTCTCTACACCTGGTCGGAACAGAGAGGGTCAGCCCGGAACCACCATCAGATGACCACGTGGGGTGACGGAGGCTGCTGGCGTGTGTGTGGTGGTGACCTTGGCCTCAGGGGGACGTGTTGTACTGTACCAAGACCTTCACAATTAATGGGTTCGTGGCCAGGGTTTGGAAACTGATAGACATCCGGTACTTTTACCCGCCTTAACTTGTCACTGTTGCGGGTAAACTACTGCTACTTGTTGGCCTTCAGGTACTGTCGACGAGTACTTCCTTATTACCCACCAAGTACTTCCCTGATTACTACCCTAGCTACTTTCTAACTACTACACTAACAACCTCCTAATTACTACCATCAACTACGTCAGATCAAACACTCTTTAAAAACCTAATTACGAAAAACGCGAGGGTGCGGTAGCCGAGTGGATACAGTATTCAACCCCCGTCCACAGGTTCAGTGGTTCGCGCCCAGGACATCCAGTAGTGAATATCTTCCCTTGACTTTAAAAAGATAAGGATATGAACTCAATGCAACCCACTGTCAACCACACCTCCCCCTGGTGACCCGGTGTATTACTGTGAGTTATATAAGGTTGGGTCACCACAGTAGCTCCTCCCCGGGGGCCACTGCTTCACGTCACACCACCGGGTCTACTCCACACAGGAAAAAACATGATAGAGGTGGTGGTTACATTTGGCCTCTTGACGAATCTTTCATCTTATTACGTAAACACACATCACTTTACTGACATAATTATACCACTAATAAACGGAAGTATCTCAAATCTAGTAACAGTTTAAGTGATAAATTACCACCACACACACACTACATATTGAAAATTGATTACAAAGGTCACTACAGGCGTATTGGTTGACCCAGGTGAGGGCAGGTCTTATTTACACATACAATCAGCACCTCTCATTAACCTGTCCAATCTATATGTGTGCCTTTAATTAACTCCCTGTTCCATTTGTACACCTGGATTATTAACACCTTTTACTCTACGTCTCTTAAAAGGGTCTGTCTGTCTGTCTGTCTGTCTGTGTGTGTGTCTGTCTGTCTGTCTCTGGGACACATATAAATACACATACTTGCCAAATCAACACAGTACTCTCCATCCAACCCAGGATTACCCCTTCCTCCAACACAGCACTCCTCTCCTCCAACACAGTACCACCCCCATCCTCCAACACAACACTCTCCCTCCTCCAACACAGCACTCTCCCTCCTCCAACACAGCACCATCTCCTTCCTCCAACACAACACCCCCCTTCTCCAACATAGCACTCCCCCCTCCAACACAGCACTCCTCCAACACAACACTCTCCCTCCTCCAACACAACACTCTCCCTCCTCCAACACAACACCAACTCCCTCCTAAAGGCTTCCGGGGGTTTTTCTGAAGGTTTACAACATAATTCCTAAAGGTTTCCAAAGAGTTTCCTCAAGGCTTCTACCAGCTGGGTGTGCCTCTCGGCCCTCACAACTCTCTTCCAGGAATTAAATGACGTGGAGACTGAAGCTGATTATTGTTATTGATGTTATTTATTGTTATTGATGTTATTTATTGTTATTGATGTTGTTATTGATGTTATTTATTGTTATTGATGTTGTTATTGATGTTATTTATTGTTATTGATGTTGTTATTTATTGTTATTGTTGTTGATGCTGTTATTGTTGTTGTTTATGATGTTATTGTTGCTGTTGATGTTATTGTTGATGTTATTGATGATGTTATTGTTGTTGTTATAATCAGGAAGGTGCCAAGTAGTGCCAAATTTGTCACCCTGACCTCTTGACCTACGAGAGGTCATGAGAGGTCAAGGTTATTATCGATTAAAATTTTGACCTTTGTACCTCTTTCTGTTCTTAAATTATGTAATGAATATAAACAGAGAGAGAGAGAGAACGCTTGTCAGGCCGCTCAGTCAACACCACCCTACCCACCCAGTCAACACCACCCAAGCCACCCAGTCAACACCACCCAAGCCACCCAGTCAACACCACCCAAGCCACCCAGTCAACACCACCCAAGTCACCCAGTCAATACCACCCAAGCCACCCAGTCAACACCACCCAAGCCACCCAGTCAATACCACCCAAGTCACCCAGTCAACACCACCCAACCCCACAGAGCCAGGCAAAAAGTAATTATATCCTCATTCCATTGCACAACCTTTTCAAAATCAGTCCTAATTCATTTTGCATCACACTGTATTGACTCTGAATATCAAAATGGCATTAAATTAGTGAAAGAAGTTGCAATTACGTACGAGTTAAGTATTAATTAAGAGTAACGTCAATAATTCGTCCCCCTCCCCCCAACCCCACGATGGTAATTAAGTTATTTCTAAATGGTAATCAGGAAATTAAACGAGACGTATTATTGAATTACTTAAGAGGGGAAAAAATGTCACTTAATATTTTTGAACGATAAGATTTTAATAATTTTTGAATATTTAATTTTTTTTTTTCGATTTTGTTTTTTTTTCGGAATAGGGAAGTGAGATTCGACCTTATATGAAAGAGTTAAGTTAGGTTAGGTTAGGGTAGGTTAGGTTAGGTTAACACGTACAACACCCGGATCTACACCCATAGCACTACCCGGATCCAGCCAATCATATTCCTGGGATACTACAAAAGCCTCAATCATTGGCTGTCAACTCTGCATTCGAGTCAAACACGATACCTTCATAAAAGAACCCGAGTTACACCTCTCCCAGCCAATGATATTACCTTTCACAGTCACCCCTAGGAAACGCTAACCTAACCTAACCTAACCTAACCTAACCTAATCACCCAAGGTAGCGTTAGGATAGTTAAAATCTCCAGGTGAAATAAACCGGGGTGTCTAATTAACAGATGTGCCCAGGAAGGTCTACAGTACAGGTAAAATAATTTCCTTGTGTTCGTCGCGTCATAAAGTTGTTACATTAACCCAGATAAGAATATTAATGTACCAACACACAAGGAACGTTATCATCAGTTTATCACACCAAATGGGGTCTAGTAGGACTGGGGTCTAGTAGGACTGGGGTCTATTAGGACTGGGGTCTAGTAGGACTGGGTTCTAGTAGGACTGGGGTCAAGTAGGACTGGGGTCACTCTAACCAGTCAATACAACCACCTATTACTCTGTGTCCAGATTATACAGTTCAAATAGTCACTCAAGGTACAACACAGTCATTACCTAGAAACTATACGAATATTACTTGAGTTACCGGTTTAATTTATAAGAGAAAACGCGACCTTCCCAGCATCAAAGAAAACCAAGGAGAGAAACAAGTAGGTTAAAGTCGTAGATTTAGGTCAATACGCCTCTAAATCAATACTTACACGTGGGTTTGGAGTATATTATGATGGTGAAAGGTCTATCATGCTTCATTAATAAATAAAAATATTAAAATTCTTATCATACGTCTGGCTACACCACCCCCACTCCCTCCTGCCTTCGATGGAGGGAAAACCGGGACAGCCTCTCCTTCCCTCCCTCCCTCCCTCCCTCCCAATCTCTCTCTCTCTGACGTAATAAAGTCAGTAGTGTTTATGTATTTTTATAATGGTGAAACATCCTC
The DNA here is from genome assembly GCA_958450375.1 of Homarus gammarus. Lineage (NCBI taxonomy): Eukaryota > Metazoa > Arthropoda > Malacostraca > Decapoda > Nephropidae > Homarus > Homarus gammarus. The sequence goes on along the minus strand of CAUDMG010001656.1, from coordinate 2,346,574 downwards.
TCTTATATTTAATTAACATACGAGAAATAATGATAACTATTATCAAACCAACGCAAACTTGATACTGACGGACATATTTATCATTATTATTATTATTGGCAGCCAGAAGTGTGAGATGAGGGAATTAAGCTTAAAAGAGGCGGGGAACAATTGCAACGACACGCAACATGCAACATTCAAGCATACAACACACATATATACATAAAACATACAGTAACATGCAACAGTCAGCATCACGGTACGCCCCCCTGTACATCCTGTTTCACTTCCTGTTGCGTGCAGGAATACTCTCTGACACACACAAGTTAATTAATGACGAAGACCCAATTTTATTTAGACAATTTCATGGTATATATAGGGATATTATATGAGGCTGGTTGGGCATATCCAGGTATATTTTAGACAGACAGGTGCCCAAGATGCTCACTGTCGGGGTATTCTGTGGGGGTGACAGTGCCGTGTCATGTGGTCAGGTCATTATATAGACGGCACGGCACTCTGACCTGAAGTGTTTAGAGCCGCCAGCACCGGTAATAACACTGTAATAATCTGAACACGGTAACATAATGGGGTAGGTTACCTGGGATGGCGTAGGTCACCTTAATTAGGAATATTGACCATAACCCAGGAAATTAACTCTTCCCAGACTCAGGTAGTAAATTAGGGAGCCGCAGTACTGTATCTGTCTCCACCTGAACCACCCATACATAACCACCCCCCCCACCCCCCCAACCCCTCAACACACCTGAAAAATAAGTAAATAAGTCGTAATTAAGTTGATTATGGTATCGATCAATAATCCGAGACCAAGGATAACAAGAAAACGAGATCTAAGTTCTTGAAACCAGAGACCTGACAAAAGCCAAAGGTCTCAATAAGGTTAGTAAGACAGTGAATGGAACGAACACTGGTCTTTAAAATATGTTCCTAACCGGGTCTCTGTGGGTCAAGACAATTAACTAACACAAAATAACATGTACTCACCACTACAGTAGGTTCTCCACCGTCGGTTATATTTACAACTCATCCATCGCTTACCTGGAAAAAAAAAAATAAAAAAAAATTAAGATATATATTGAAAAATTTAACCCAGAAACTAAATATTAATATTCATAAATGGACGAAGAATTTTGACAACCCTACCGAAACAACAGGAGTCATAGTGTTCATTCTGGGACTCTTGGATCACCTCAAGTCCAGATAGTTTATTGGAATTAATGTAAAAAAATCGATTATTACGTATCTAAACAAAATAAAATTAACGAATGAGGAAGTAGACCAGAGAGGGAATAAAAACAACAGAACAGAGGATAATAAGAGAGGGGTGATAAAACAGACAGACGTACAAAGACTTTTAAAAGATAAAGGAATGATTTTTCTTTTCAGGTGTATACAACCTTACCTGTCGGCTGCATGGTGGACACTAATGACAGGTGAGCTAACCGTACCACACACACACACACTGATACACACACTGATATACACACACACACACACTGATATACACACACACACACATATACATACCAGGAACTGTATAAACAAGTCAGTCAGAAATCCAGGTACCGATTTGCGTGTCATAGTCTGAGTAACACACATATACACACACACACACACACACCCCATTTCAATAACCACCATATCACCCTCGACAATGAAAGCTAAACCTGACACCGGATACCCAATAAAATTTTACGATGCAATTCTTTTAATAACAAACGATAAAATTAGAGCATTTATCTTCCAGCTGACGTCACGGGTGGATCACTACACGAACGCTGGGGTGTATGTGGTGGTGGTTGTTGTTATTGTTTTGTTAGGATGTGTTGCTATTCTCACAAAGTTGGTCACACACACACACACACACTTCATCCTTGACCACCGAAGGGTCAAGACGTACCTGGCGCTCCTCTCGGAGCAGTCAGGTCAACTGTTAAGTTGGCCCATACCAACTCCCTCCCCTGAACCCTCCTCCCCACCGGAATATCAACAAGTTCTCGCCAGAAGTTACAATTTCATTTAGGAAAGGAACGGAACCAGTGTTAAACAGAGGTGATCAGTGGTGAACGGTGCTTAAGTCAGTGAGAACAACTCAACAGTAACAGTCGTACCCGGGTTGACCTTCACACAGTGAGGTCCTAGGTACCCAGTGACAACGGCCCGTGAGACCCAACAACCAGCGATGTGTTAATCCGTCTACGATAGGAAGGCCTAAGACCACACCTCACTCATACAACACCATCTGTGAGGGAATTACTACACCACATGTCCCTCATAACACCATATGTGAGGGAATTACTACACCACATGTCCCTCATAACACCATATGTGAGGGAATTACTACACCACGTCAAGTCCCTCATCACACCATCTGTGAGGGAATTACTACACCACGTGGGGTCCCTCATAACACTATCTGTGAGGGAATTACTACACCACGTGGGGTCCCTCATCACACCATCTGTGAGGTAATTACTACACCACGTGAGGTCCCTCATAACACCATCTGTGAGGTAATTACTACACCACGTGAGGTCCCTCATAACACCATCTGTGAGGTAATTACTACACCACGTGAGGTCCCTCATAACACCATCTGTGAGGTAATTACTACACCACGTGAGGTCCCTCATAACACCATCTGTGAGGTAATTACTACACCACGTGACGCCCCTCATAACACCATCTGTGAGGGAATTACTACACATGTCCCTCATAACACCATATGTGAGTGGCAGTTTACAAAAATGGCAGGATGGCAGAGAGATGGCAAGGTGCGGCAGACAAGAGGTGGTGAGGCCGGCCAGACAACACCTGTAGGGCGGCTCCCACACCTATATTTCATGCTCAAGGTTACTCCTGGAACCTCTTGACCCGGCTGACTGACTTAACACACTGACACACACACACACACACACACCCGAGTCATCCGGAACATAAACATGATATAATAATGCCCTCGTAATGCCACGTCTAACTTCAGGTTTATGATCCACTAAAATAATAAAAGAATGATTGAAATATTTATCTTAGTCTGAGTGTTGGGTGTGGGAGGGAGTGAGAGGCAGGGAGGGGTGAGAGGAAGGGAGGGGTGAGAGGAAGGGAGGGAGTGAGAGGCAGGGAGGGGTGAGAGGAAGGGAGGGGTGAGAGGAAGGGTAAGGGAGAGGGAGACTTAGAGACGAGGAAGGGCGACTGAGAGGCAAGGAAGGGTGACTGAGAGGCAAGGAAGGGCGACTGAGAGGCAAGGAAGGGCGACTGAGAGGTAAGGAAGGGTGACTGAGAGGCAAGAGAGAGGCAGAAGAAAGCGAGGACGAAGCAGTTGAGAAAGTACCACAAGAGCCCCTATACACTAGTGATTTAGTACAGGTAATGGCGGAGCTCTGAGGCCTTAATTACCTTCCTAGGGTTGACGACTATCTCCTCACCTTAATGAGCAAAACACCTGCAGAAAATACACAAAACAGGTGAGAAGAAGTGACAGGTGAGAAGAAGTGACAGGTGAACTAACTGGTGGATTAAATTGGACAGTTATATCAGGGTTATCACGAGTCACACACACACACACACACACACACACACATACACACACACATCTCTCTCCTTGACCTACATAACACAGACACACACTAAACACCTAAGGGAGATGAAAGGTGGGAGGGAGGGAGGGAGGGCTGACAGGTAAGGAGGTAAGGTAACCGACCCGTCATTAACTCACTATAGTCAGGGTCGATGATGCACGCTAGAGTCGAACACCAGCTGACACACACACACACACAGTGAGATGTACAGTACTGTGTTATGAGCAGTACAACGAACCGCTATACGAAATCTTGTTTACGGACAACACGAGCCAACGAAACCTGACCTGACCTAACCTAACCTAAAGCTAACCTAACCTAACCTAACCTAACCTATCCTATCCCTTAGTATCAATGTCCCTGAAGACGGGGCCCGGTAAGGATAGGTGGGGCCGAGTACGGTTAGGTTAGCTTTAGGTTAGCTTAGGTTAAGGTTAGGTTAGCTTAGGTTAGGTTAGCTTTAGGTTAGGTTAGGTTAGGTTAAGGTTAGGTTAGCTTAGGTTAGGTTAGCTTTAGGTTAGGTTAGGTTAGCTTTAGGTGAGATTAGGTTAGGGTTAGGTTGTTAGGTTAGGTTAGTACTTGGGTGGTTAGGTTAGGGTTAGGTTAAGTTAGGTTAGGTTAGGTTAGTACTTGGGTGGTTAATCTGTATAGGTGAAATAAACTAGGGTGGCTATTCTTCAGGTGATCCATAGTTTCTGTTGTCAAAATCCAAAGAGTGAAAAGACGTCATCAGAAATTGGCTTGTCTGGGTTGGGTTGGGTTGGGTTGGGTTGGGTTGGGTTAGGTTAGGATCTGTGACCTTTTTCTGTGATTTTTTTTCCTGGATTCGGATTACATTTAATCTATTAGTTAGTAGAGGGCAAAGGAGGATGTCTAAGACCCTATATTAACTGCTTCATATTGGACATAAGACCTTGATACAGCCACTCTACTGACCTTCTACAGCCACTCTACTGAACCTTCTACAGCCACTCTACTGAACCTTCTACAGCCACTCTACTGACCTTCTACAGCCACTCTACTGACCTTCTACAGCCACTCTACTGACCTACAGCCACTCTACTGATCTTCTACAGCCACTCTACTGAACCTTCTACAGCCACTCTACTGACCTACAGCCGCTCTACTGACCTACAGCCACTCTACTGAACCTTCTACAGCCACTCTACTGACCTACAGGAGTATCATACCATCACCTCGACTGAGCTTGACGGGGGGTACAAACTCAAGACTTGCCGTATACAATTTTCAGAACAGTAAACCTTGACATTTCCATCGTTCAACATATAAAAGGTACACACTAAGGCCCCCCCCCATGATGATAGGGCCAAGTTTGAACACTGTATAGGTCACACACACACACACACACACACACACACACACACACAAACACACACACACACAAACACACACAAATTACACTGACTGACCTACTCCACGCTCCTGTCTGGGTAATTTTGTACAATTAACTTCCATCTAACCACTAAAAGTCCCCTAATGGTACTCGTGGAGGAGAGAGAGAGAGAGAGAGAGAGAGAGAGAGAGAGAGAGAGAGAGAGAGAGAGAGAGATCATATAACGCGTGTATGACCGAGCAAATTACTAAATCGCCCGTGATTAAGTGAGTAGCTTCTGTGGTGGCTGTCCTCACATGTAGAGCGGGCCACATATTCTCTACTGCCTCCCTAGAATGAGTCACCATGAATGACTCTGTGTGTGTGTGTGTGTATGTGTGTGTGTGTGTGGAAAAACAAACACCACAGCTCACCTTGGGACAAAAATTTACAAACAAAAAAAAACTCAGGTGTTCCTATCAAGTGTGTCATACAGGTGTGTGTCATACAGGTGTCTCATACAGGAGTGTTATCCTTGCTATATCACCTGTGTCCTCCCCCTGGGCTTGAGCGAGTCATTCACACACACACACACACAGTCATGGCTCCGCACGCTATAAACATTGACTCACTATTGAGAAATGTAATATATCCCTTCCTGCTCATCAACTACGCAATATAGGTACACAACTACGCAATATACGCACACAACTACGCAATATACGTACACAACTACGCAACATACATACACAACTACGCAATATACGTACACAACTACGCAACCATAAAATTTGCAAATATTCAACTAACCACAATTTTATCCGCCTTATCAAACACTACTATACACTTGGTCTTTCTAATCTTAAAACGTTTGGTAACACCGTAACACCTTGGTATAAATACTGAACAAAAAAATAAGCATGTTTCCCCTCCATCTCACGTCTCCGCCAGGGTGAAACGCATCAAAGAAAATGTTCACCACTAACTATTCTAGATTTCTCAGTGTCCGGAGCTACTTAAAACCAGGGATACTTTTATTTACACAGTGTTTTGGATACATATTTACGTAGCTACTTGAAGACATGATAAATACACTACCGAATGTATGTATGTGTGTGTGTGTGTGAAGGAAGAATGTGGTGAAATGTACGGATAAATAGCCACAATAATCGTTAGTTATATATTCGTGACCTCAGGACGTTGTAAGATGTTTTACCTCCACACTGAACTAACACGGTGAGTCACGATGCTTCTGCCAGTCCTCTTTCTCTCCCTCCTGACCCACCCACCCACCACCCTCACCAGCCAGTGTAGGGAATTTCCCCCACCACCACCACAGTGAACTTTATAACATGGTAAAATCCTTCCCTCCCTCCTTCCTTTCTTCCTTCTCTTTGTCCTTCCTTATTCCCTTCCATCCCTCCTTTCTTATCCCGTTCCTTCCCTCCCTCCCACAGCCGTTATTGCCACTACTACTATCACTACTATTACTACTACTACGCATCACCACACCCACCCTCTCTCTCCCTCACCACCACCACCACCCTGCCACGCCACATTCTCTATCCATGACGTCAGCCACTGGACACCCCCCTTCTCTCACCCCCCCTTCTCTCACCCCCCCTTCTCTCACCCCCCCCCCCCACAAACAAGACACCTCCAATACTAATCATCTCATGAAGGACATTTTACAAGGAAAAAGGTTTAAACAGTTTAGACACGTGTTCCCCGGGGCAGGTGAACCAGTACAGGTAGTAGTAGTGAAGGTCTTAGGAATGGCACTCTCCCCCTGGCATCCCAACCCAGGTAATGCCACGGACGGATCAGCCCTGTCCACGGAACACAAGTGCCACACACACACACACACACACACACGGCATCTCCAAAGGCATTCCTCCATATTCAATACAAGTTTGGGGTGACGTGCGGAATGATGCCGCTGTATTGGAGGAGTGAACGTTAAAATAGGTCATTGTAATGGACTCCCAGCAGCTACAGTATTTCCTATCATACAACCCTGGAAATACGTCATAAACTTTATATAACAACTGCAACTTAAGTGAATCTTATTAATATGCCCCTAAGAATATCTCTCAAGTCACCCATTAAATAATTTGTATCGTTTTTTTTATATCAAAGAAAACTAGAAAGGAGTAACTTATGAAATTCTTAAAAGTCATAAATCTGTCTTTCTTAATAAGTTCTAGTTATTAAATCTATTTAGGTGTGTTAAGAAGGTTTATTTAGGACACTTAACAGAATATTAGAGTTGTCTTAGTTTAATGTGAAACGAATCCATCGTTTTTTTTTTATTCGTTTTTAGATTTTCGTCTTCAATAATCCACCTATACAAACTTTCATTTAAATTCCTTGAAAAACAGACAGACAGACAGACAGACAGGAGGTAAACAGACAGATAAACAGACGAAAGGAGATACAGTCAGACAGAGAGATGGAATATAATTAGACAGAAGGACATAGCCCAATTCACTACACCCGGCCAACTAAATTTACATGAAATACATATTAATACAATTGAGTAAGGCAATGTATATCTCAGAGGGCCTGTGTGGCACTGTCTGGTACTGTCTGGCACTATCTGGTACTGTCTGGTATGAAAGGATATTCCAGTAATATACAGTAGCTACAATTATGGATAATCGGTTTAATTCTCTACTGTAGTAAGATTATCCACATTATAAACCCGTGTATAAAACCTTGTCTAAATATATGTCGTAGAATCAATAAATGTGTATGATTGTTACTAATTATCCTAATCATTTACAGTAGTTTTTGTAGTTTGCATCACTGGTATGGATACTAATTACAGATTATGTCCAGTAGGCTTTCAATGTGTACTGTGAAATGGCTTTACAGCACAGTATATTAATTTACAGGAACATTTGACTTTTTTTAAAACTAATCAAATTTTTCATTAATTTTATTGACAGAATATTATAAATTGTATATAATATATTTTTTTCTTACAGTTTAATTTATAGGAAGGAATGAGAGAGAGAGAGAGAGAGAGAGAGAGAGAGAGAGAGAGAGAGAGAGAGAGAGATGTAATGAACCCAACACAGTAAGGTACGTCTCAATTCACTGTTGTACTTTCAGAAAACCATTGAAAGTTTACCATGGAAATTTAATTCCCTTGACGATTTGGTATTACAGGTTATTTCACATGATGATTAAATACTCGTATGCTAACCTGACCTGACCTGTTCTTACTTAACCTATCCTAACCTGACCTTACCCAAGCTAACCTAACTTAACCTGACCTGACCTGTTCTAACTTAACCTATCCTAACCTGACCTTACCCAAGCTAACCTAACTTAACCTGACCTGACCTGTTCTAACTTAACCTATCCTAACCTGACCTTACCCAAGTTAACCTAACTTAACTTAATCTGACCTGACCTGTTCTAACTTAACCTAACCTAACCTAACATAACCTATCCTAACCTGACCATACCCAAGTTAACCTAACTCAAGTGTCCCTCTGGTGTGTGTGTTTCAGGTGTGTCTCAGGTGCTTCAGGTGTGTGTCTCAGGTGTGTGGAGGACTGAGGGCTCCACCAATTACCTTCTGGGCGGCAGGATTTAACAGCATTATTTATGGTGAGAGATGGCGGCTTTTACGATGATGAAAATCGTGTCAAGATAGTGATACCCACTCATGCCCCCTCCCTGCCCTGCCCCTTCTCCCTGCCCAATGCCCACCTACCTGTTCCACCCCCCTGACCCCTCTCCCACCCTTCAACCCTATTAAAACGAGTCATATCCACACTAGATAACTCTCATACCACTAACGAGTATATACAGAGTCATCCAAAAATAAATATATGCACAAGTTCTATTAAATATATACAGTGAGAAAAAAAAAATATGCCCAGATAGTAACTTCTCACCACTAACAGGGTAATCCAAAAAAAAAGATGGGCATTTCTTTTTTGGCGACCCTGTATCTTATATCTCCCACTTATAAACATCTAATTTCTCTTTATTTCACCAAACTATATATACTTTTAGTCGGGTTACTTTTCATTTTTTTTTATATATGTTACAGAAAAAGTATATTATCAACCATATCGTGTGCTGTAATGACCTGTAAACTTGTGTAATGTAAATATATTTAATCTAATTTAACCTAAAAAACCAAATATATACTATCTTCATCAAGCCTAGCCTAGCCTAGCCTAACTTAACATTAGAATAGTCAAGTTAGTCGTGGTTAGGTTAAGATAGGATAAAAATAGGACTGGATAGGTTCAAATCAGATCAAGTTAGATTACATGACACAAGATGGCTAGTCATTTCACTATATCAACTTTACAATGATCTTACCTCACCTGTTCACTTATAACTCATTAATACCTAACACCTGGTGCCTTAAGTAACACCTAGAGTCACGCCAAAAAATTACCTGTACCCGGGGTGATCGATGAGTCTCAGAATGAACACTATGACTCCTGTAGTCTCGGTAGGGTTGTCAAAATCCTTCGTCCATTGTGTCATATTTTTTCAACACAAATTTGTATTGATGGTTTTTTGAAGCCATCTACCAAAGCTGATCTGACAGGCGGTGAACCACAGCTTACAATACCGTGATGAACCATAGCTTAACCACAGCTTACAATACCGTGATGAACCATAGCTTAACCTCAGCTTACAATACCGTGATGAACCATAGCTTAACCTTAGCTTACAATATCGTGTTGAACCATAGCTTAACCTCAGCTTACAATATCGTGTTGAACCACAGCTTAACCTCAGCTTACAATATCGTGTTGAACCATAGCTTAACCTCAGCTTACAATACCGTGATGAACCATAGCTTAACCTTAGCTTACAATATCGTGTTGAACCATAGCTTAACCTCAGCTTACAATATCGTGTTGAACCACAGCTTAACCTCAGCTTACAATATCGTGATGAACCACAGCTTAACCTCAGCTTACAATACCATGAACCACAGCTTAACCTCAGCTTACAATATCGTGATGAACCACAGCTTAACCTCTTGTCAGTCATATTGTCCTTAAGTTTGGAAATAATCAGTTGAAGGGAATTTAGTTAATGCCCAAACACCATATACTGTCAGCCACTCACTATTAGCATCAGTAAAATGAACCGTAAATTATATGCAACATCAGAAGCCGCCTGAATACCAACCAATGACCAGCTTAACTCTCTCTCTCTCTCTCTCTCTCTTGTCAGATGTGTAGCAGGTATGTGTGTGTATGTGTGTATATGTGTGTATGTGTGTATATGTGTGTGTGTGTCTGTGTGTGTGTGTGTATACTATCATTCGTCCTTACACTCCAATCTAAAACTCGAGTCGAAAATTGAGTTTTGAACATTAACTTATTTATTAAAGGATCAAATACTGTTTTTCTCTCTACTCAAGGACGAAAAATTAAAACTAAAAGAATCGTAGTAAAGATATTATGTCCGTCCTTGCCTAGAGAGAGAGAGAGAGAGAGATAGAAAGATATTTTGGACAGTGGATTAATTATCTCACACACACACACACATCTCAGCAAGGTCTTCGTTGACTGTCAGCTCAAGAGCCACCAACTAATTTTCTCTGGCTGACACTGACAACATTCACTCATACTATTAACTAGTTTTTAACTGTTTCTCTCCACATGGTAACTGGTGGTGGTGGTGGTGGTAGTGGTGATAATAGCGTGTGGTAGTAGCTATGGATGTTGGTAGTTGTGGTAGTGGTTGTAATGATGTGTGACCGACTTGGTAGTGGTTGGTGTTGTGGTTGAGGTTGCTAGTAAAGTGTGGTAGAGGCAGAGGTTGCTAGTAGTAGTAGTGGTGGTTGAGGTTGCTAGTAAAGTGTGGTAGAGGCAGTGGTTGCTAGCAGTGTGGTAGTGGTGACCTGTGGCCGACAGATCTCTAGTAATTAGTCTCCTTGAGCTAGATCTGACCCACTACAAATACCACAACGACTCAATTCATTCACCCCACAACACCCCACACACCCACACACACCCCCCACCCCCACAACACCCCACAAAACCCTCACACACCCCCACAACAGACCCCCACCCCCACAATACCCTCACACACCCCCACAATACCCTCACACACCCCCACAACACACCCCCACCCCCACAACACCCCACACACCCACAACACACCCACAACACCCCCACCCCCACAACACACCCACAACTCACCCCCCACCCCCACAACAAAACCCCACACACCCCCACAACACCCCACACACCCCCACAACACTAAGACACACTCTATTCAGCTATTACACCTGTAAGACTGGGATTACATTCACAGTTTAATACAGTTAAGTTTGATCATCACATTCCTGGGTATTACAGTCAGTTACAGTCACCAGTTAGTTGACCACAGATATACTACAGTCAGTTACAGTCACCAGTTAGTTGACCACAGGTATACCACAGTCAGTTACAGTCACCAGTTAGTTGACCACAGGTATACCACAGTCAGTTACAGTCACCAGTTAGTTGACCACAGTCATCCCAGGGGTCGGTCAGGCAGAAGGGAAGGCGACCACCTTGATCCACCAGTCCCATTTACCACTTAAAGCTGACTGGTGTATAACTGACTGGTGTATAACTGACTGTAGACTCGTGTATAACTGACTGTTGACTGGTGTATAACTGACTGTTGACTGGTGTATAACCGACTGGTGTATAATTGACTGTTGACTGGTGTATAACTGACTGTTGACTGGTGTATAACTGACTGTTGACTGGTGTATAACTGACTGTAGACTGGTGTATAACTGACTGTTGACTGGTGTATAACTGACTGTTTACTGGTGTATAATTAAATGTTGACTGGTGTATAACTGACTGTTGACTGGTGTATAACTGACTGTTGACTGGTGTATAATTAACTGTTGACTGGTGTATAACTGACTGTTGACTGGTGTATAACTGACTGGTGTATAACTAACTGTTGACTGGTGTATAACTGTTTACTGCTCCTCCACACCACCACACGCTGATGACATAAGAGGCTAATTATTAAACTGGCCTCAGATCTTGTTATGATAAACCCAGTTCCCAAGTTTGGTTTAAATCTATCAGGTTTTTTTTGTGAAAGTTATCGTGTTTATAAATCTCAGACGGACGAACGGAGGAAAAACCAGCATTCCTTTGACCCTTTTAGAGCTTGTGAACTACCACTATCACCACCATAACCCACAACTACCACTATCAACACCATAACCCACAACTACCACTATCACCACCATAACCCACAACTACCACTATCACCACCATAACCCACAACTACCACTATCACCACCATAACCCACAACTACCACTATCACCACCATAACCCACAACTACCATTATCACCACCATAACCCACAACTACCACTATCACCACCATAACCCACAACTACCACTATCACCACCATAACCCACAACTACCACTATCACCACCATAACCCACAACTACCACTATCACCACCATAACCCACAACTACCACTATCACCACCATAACCCACAACTACCACTATCACCACCATAACCCACAACTACCACTATCACCACCATAACCCACAACTACCACTATCACCACCATAACCCACAACTACCATTAACATCACCACTATAACCCACAACTACCATCAACATCACCACTATAACCCACAACTACCACTATCACCACCATAACCCACAACTACCACTATCACCACCATAACCCACAACTACCACTATCACCACCATAACCCACAACTACCACTATCACCACCATAACCCACAACTACCACTATCACCACCATAACCCACAACTACCACTATCACCACCATAACCCACAACTACCACTATCACCACCATAACCCACAACTACCATTAACATCACCACTATAACCCACAACTACCATCAACATCACCACTATAACCCACAACTACCACTATCACCACCATAACCCACAACTACCACTATCACCACCATAACCCACAACTACCACTATCACCACCATAACCCACAACTACCATTAACATCACCACTATAACCCACAACTACCATCAACATCACCACTATAACCCACAACTACCACTATCACCACCATAACCCACAACTACCACTATCACCACCATAACCCACAACTACCACTATCACCACCATAACCCACAACTACCATTAACATCACCACCAACATCTTTACTACAATTATCATCACCATTACCACTATCACCACCATCTATAAACACGTAGCTACTACCACAAAGTCACCATCATGACACTATCACTCTCCTTCCCTCACTATACATCACACCATAACCACGATTTAAGGGAGAGGTCAAGTCGCACTCAAATAAGTCCTTTTCTGCCACACACACACACACACCATCAATTACAAGTTACAGACAATATGAATTCACTAAGAGGAATCCCTTTAGTTTTCTCCATTGACAAGACTTTCTCAGGCACAACATGGCTGACACTGTACTCCACCACCTTCACTTCCTCAACTGTAAAATTATGTACAGTCCCCTTCACTAGCACGTTTACAGGGGCTCGTCATATAGCCTAGGTACCGTCCCCTTCACTAGTGCGTTTACAGGGGCTCGTCATATAGCCTAGGCTATATGACGAGCCCCTGTAAACACACTAGTGAAGGGGACTGTACCTAGGCTATATGACGAGCCCCTGTAAACGCACTAGTGAAGGGGACTGTACCTTGGCTATATGACGAGCCCCTGTAAACGCACTAGTGAAGGGGACTGTACCTAGGCTATATGACGAGCCCCTGTAAACACACTAGTGAAGGGGACTGTACCTAGGCTATATGACGAGCCCCTGTAAATGCACTAGTGAAGAGGACTGTACCTAGGCTATATGACGAGCCCCTGTAAACGCACTAGTGAAGGGGACTGTACCTAGGCTATATGACGAGCCCCTGTAAACGCACTAGTGAAGGGGACTGTACCTAGGCTATATGACGAGCCCCTGTAAACGCACTAGTGAAGGGGACTGTACCTAGGCTATATGACGAGCCCCTGTAAACGCACTAGTGAAGGGGACTGTACCTAGGCTATATGACGAGCCCCTGTAAACACACTAGTGAAGGGGACTGTACCTATTCACAACTGAGTGGACTGTGGGGTGCGACTCTTAGGAAAGATAGCAAGGGTTGTATCTACTCGACCACGGCATCAATATACAAGTGGGTTAGTGAGAAGGACTTGACTCACACGCTCCAGCTTCGACGTATAGGTAGGGGGTATGTGACCGCCACTACCACCATCACCACGATCACCGCCACTACCACCACCACCACTACTACCACCACCATCACGACTACCACAGCATCACCACAACCACCACCACCTTTGATCATACATCACAACAAGACCACCATATGCGACTTCTAAGAGCTGGTCATCCACGATATGATTGGATGAACAGCAGGACGTAGTGTTCCTAAAGCAGGTGACGGGAGCCCTCTAGCCACGACTACCACCACCATGCTATAAGTGAGGCGGCGGTGGTGGAGTGTTTCAGCTTTAACTATTAATGGTAGAATTTAATCACGACCTTTTAATGAGCAACGGGATACTAACTTAACCTAACCTAACCTAACCTAACCTTGATTGGGAAGATGAGAATCACCTTTTCCAATCATTCATTAGGTCACATAGCCACAATAAATAATCCCCGGTTATGGTTTATAATCCTTTAACGACCCTGTAGAGATAATGACCTTGTTCAATTACACGCCCTTGGATATCATAGTTCACTCAGGAGACATTAGTGTGTATCTTATAGCGAGATGTTATATAATACAAGAGTGATGATATGTCTAAGTTGCATAGAAGTTTAATTAAGTTACTCTAGAGATTATTCTTAAGTCGTGTGTGTGTGTGTGTGTGTGTGAAGGAAGTTTGGTAGTGGAGGCGAACAAGTTAGTGACCTCCACATCCCGACACCCCTCCGCCCCACACCTCCTCTACCCCAACGCCCTACAACCTCCCCCACACCCCAGCCCCCCACCAGCCCACAGTACAGTCCAAAAGGCCATAACTCTGGATTTTACGGACAGAAATGATTGATCATCACACTCGTTTGAGATTATTGTTGTGTTATGTCCACATGGTAAGTTTCATTCCAATCCGTTGTTCTTTATTCGAGTTATAGTGTTCACAACTCCACGGACGGCACCGCTATCAGCCTCCATGAACAGCTCTAAGGACGGCTTAGACAACCCCCACGAACAGCCCTACGGACGGCACTACGAACATCTCTACTTACGGCACCAAAGACGACCCCCACGAACAGCCCTACGGACGGCACTACGAACATCTCTACTTACGGCACCAAAGACGACCCCCACGAACAGCCCTACGGACGGCCACAATGGAAGGCTACCTCGGATGTCCTTAAGAGGGACAGAATTCCCCCCCCCCCCCCATCGACGCACGTAAACACATATAAAGGATGACACACACACACACACACAGGCGAACGTGACCAGCACACAGTATGAGACACCGAAAATATATGTTTGCTTAAAAAAAAATTCTCCTGCAACTTTTTCCAGTTATGATACAAGATATCGTAAATCAGGAGCCACACCTAACCTAACCTAACTTAACCTAACCTAACCTCAGTCACTGCAACACTCGCCTGTCTTCACTATGTCCCCCTCCTCTAGTTGCCGTCGACTATATTACCTTAATACCTGGTAAACATTGACCAGTGGTTTGTGTCTCTCCGTGCCACCCAGCGATCACCATGTGTACTAAAATGGTTACATACATACATACATACATACATACATAATGGTTGCCCCTAGTGTAACGAGGATTGCCGGCCCAATGGCCACCTAGGCGTGAATTTGTTTAAGGTGTAGAAGCTGTCGCCAACACAACAACCACACCCTGAGTTAACGAGCTGCATGACCCAATCTTAAGCAATAGTCCGAGAAGACCGGACAACTCGCCAACTGCACTGGCTAACCATTACCCCAGAACACGATCCGCAAATCGATTAACATCCAGGTTCCCAATTACTGCTGGGTAGACAGAGGCAAATGGCGTAAAGAAACTTGCCCATAGTTTCACCCTGCCCGGGGATCGAACCCGGGTCCGCTCGCTTGCGAGATGAGCATGCTGACCATTGCACCACAAGTCGCCATATACACACATACGTATGTATACACACACACACACACACACACCACAACCGCATCCAGCCCATACGTGCACGAACTGATCGCTATAAGAACAGCCCAGTCCCAACCATTGTAAAAATTATCAATAACTTGTAATACTGTAACACTGTCACTATGTTGAATTGAACTGTAGTTTGAGCTTTTCCCCATCTAAGTTATTATATGTCTTATTTGTGTCACTTATGTTACTTGTATATTATTTGTAATTCGTAACCCATTCCCCAAATATGTAACTGTATATTTTCAGCCTTCTGGCTGCCAAGCTCTTTCAATAAACCGTTAATTATTATTATTATTATTATTATTACACACACCGGCTCCTACTACCACCCGAGGTCCCTTGTCCGAGAATTGCTGTGCGACACCACAACCGCATCCAGCCCATACGTGCACGAACTGATCGCTATAAGAACAGCCCAGTCCCAACCATTGTAAAAATTATCAATAACTTGTAATACTGTAACACTGTCACTATGTTGAAATGAACTGTAGTTTGAGCTTTTCCCCATCTAAGTTATTATATGTCTTATTTGTGTCACTTATGTTACTTGTATATTATTTGTAATTCGTAACCCATTCCCCAAATATGTAACTGTATATTTTCAGCCTTCTGGCTGCCAAGCTCTTTCAATAAACCGTTAATTATTATTATTATTATTTTACACACACACACACACACACACACACACACACACACGACACAACAGCAGGCACTGAAGGAGGTATTCAGGTGGCACTGTGGCCAGGCACAGGGCCGGGCGTGGTGACCTTGTGGTGCCTGAGAGAAACACCGTAGATGCTGACCGCACCCCACACCTCACCCCACCACACCCAACCACACCCCTCCTCACCCAACCCACCTCTCACCCCACCCCACCCCACCACACCCCTCATCCCACCTCACCCAACCCCACCCCACCCCACCCCACCCAACCCACCTCTCACCCCCCCCACCCCTCACCCCCCAACCACACTTACAGGCCGACAGCTGAACACTCGCAGGTCGAGGCCAATCACTGAGGGGCATCACACGGCTAGGAAACACAACACTCCAGTTTCTGAGCTTAATTATTTCCCATTAAGCTATACCGCCTCAGCTAACTCACCTACACGAGATAGCTTGGGGGTGGGGGTAATTCTGTTAAATGAGAGTGTGTTAGTGTCCTTGATTCTATTTGATTCTATTTTTATTCTTTCTTGATTCTCTTAAATTTCTATAATTTTCGCTGGGATTTAAAACTAACTTATATAAATAAATTATAAAAAAGTATATCATTAAATCTCACTTTATATTTTCTTTTAAAAACTATAAACATAAATAACTTCACATTACAACTTTATTATTAAATTTTTCTTCATGTATTTCGTGTAATTCACATCTCCTCCTCCTTCTCCTCCTTCTTCTTCGCCTTCTCCTCCTCCTCCTTCTTCTTCGCCTTCTTCTCCTCCTCCTCCTCCTCCTCCTCAAGCTCATAGATCCTCCTTGTTGGAAGTTCCCTTGACAATTTATTACAAGCATGGAGTACAAGGTGACTACTGAAGGTTGACCACGACGAGTCCTCCTTCTACAGCGCCGCCACAAGAGTCCCTTCTTCAGGAGGTCGGCCGTAATTCTATACCGTCACAACACAACTAATGATTTGTTTAGGTTAGGATAGGTTAGGTTAGGTTAGGTTAGGATAGGATAGGATAGGTTAGGTTAGGATAGGATAGGATAGGATAGGTTAGGTTAGGTTAGGTTAGGTTAGGATAGGTTAGGATAGGTTAGGTTAGGATAGGTTAGGTAATTAATCCTCAGGTGAAACAAACTGTAAGTGGTAAATCTTAAGGTGATCGTAACTTCACCGTAATACACATTAAACACCTGCAGAGTACAGGTGTTGGGGCCAATAATTCCTTCCTTTACAAACAAACTCTTCCTTCTCTCCTGTCTCTGTTTACATCTCTCCTCCTCTCCTGCTTTGTGAGAGAGAGAGAGAGAGAGAGAGAGAGAGAGAGAGAGAGAGAGAGAGAGAGAGAGAGAGTCTGTGGTAGAGGAAACTGGTCTCTCTCTCTCTCTCTCTCTCTCTCTCTCTCTCTCTCTCTCTCTCTCTCTCTCTGTCCGTTTATCAGTCTGTCTGTCTCTCCCACCCTGTCTACATGAACGCATTGACACGTAGACGCACGCCCTGAAATATGGATGAACGCATTAATAAGTCGACAAGCACACAGTCACACGGATACAAAGACGAATGCACGAACGGGTAGCACGCAGTGACTCGATACATAAGGTGGTGGAGTGTCCCTCCCGAGGCAGCGGTGGGTGGGTGGGTGTGGGTGTGGGTGGGTGGGTCGGTGGGTGGGTGGGTGTGTGTGTGTGTGTGTGTGAAAGTTAACACCCATCTAGGTCATTAAGAGTGTCACCTGTCCAAGACCTATAAACGAGGTGGTGTGAGGTGTGTATTAACGCTTAAACCCGGAGCTGAAAAGAATACTGACATCACCTTAAGATTAGACACCCTAGCTTATATCACCTGAAGATTGACCACCTTTAAAGCTAACCAAACCTAACCTAACATACCCTAACCTAACCTGACTTAACCTAACATAACCTAACTTAGTATACCTTAACCTAACCAAACCAATCCTAACCTAACATACCCTAACCTAACCTGACTTAACCTAACATAAACCTAACTTAGTATACCTTAACCTAACCAAACCAATCCTAACCTAACATACCCTAACCTAGCCTGACTTAACCTAACATAACCTAACTTAGTATACCTTAACCTAACCAAACCAATCCTAACCTAACCAATTCTAACCTAACATACCCTAACCTAACCTGATTTAACCTAACATAACCTAACCTTAACCTAACACTAACCTAATCCCCTAGGTAGTGTTAGGGTGTTCTAATCTTCAGGTGAGTTTAATAAAGTATTCAGCACTGGAGATCCTACTCGTACCCAAATCGCATGACTACATTAGGACTTTATTACAGGAGACTAACTGCTGACAGTAACCTGACCTCGTGTGTGTGTGTGTGTGTGTAAATCTCCTTCTGAAAAGACTCCCTTAATTCACAAAAGACTCCCTTAATCCATAAAAGACTCCCTTAATCTATAAAAGTAATTAGTCAAGGAGATGTAAACAGAGAAACCAGATACCAGATGAACAACTATGCCATAGAGAAATCCGACTGTGAGAGAGATTTAGGAGTAATGATAAGTAGGAACCTTAAGCCAAGTAAACAATGTGTTTTTGCTCGTAACAAGGCTAATAAAGTACTTGGGTTCATACAAAGGCGTGTTAGTTACAAGACTAGCGAGGTCATTTTAAAACTGTATCTTGCGCTTGTGAGACCTCACTTGGATTACGCAGTTCAGTTCTGGTCACCGTACTACAGAATGGATATAGAATCCCTAGGAAGAATCCAGAGGAGAATGACAAGACTAATCCCGGGCATTAGGAACCTCGAGTACAGAGACAGGTTAAAGCGTCTTAATTTGCACTCCCCCGAGAGACGTAGAGTGAGGGGCGACCTGATAGAGGTGTATAAATGGAAGTCAGGGCTAAACAAAGGGGACATTACAAAGGTACTCAAACTATCCAACAGGAGCGAACTCGTATCAATGGTTTTAAATTAGACAAATTTAGATTTAGGCGCGAGTTAGATAAACACTGGTTTGGTTAAGGGAACAAGTTGCCAAACATCATCATTAACTCGAATACGCTGGATAGCTTCAAACATAGGTTGGATGGATATATGAGCGATAGGGGTTGGGTGTAAATGGGACTGATCAGTATGGGCCAATAGGCCGCTGCAGTTTCTCCATTCTTATGTTCTAAAACGACTCACTTAATCCATATTAAGTCAATAATTAAAAAAAAAAGACCCCCAATCCAAATAAGAGAGAGAGAGAGAGAGAGAGAGAGAGAGAGAGAGAGAGAGAGAGAGAGAGAGAGAGAGAGAGTCTATCTAAGTTCGTCACCAATAATACTAGCTCAATATCCTCCTTCCCTCACCCTCTCTCTCTCAAATTCCTTCACCTACAGCACCTAGCCACACCCTACAGTCAACAACCTACCTGATTCCCCCCCAAATATTCCTACCACACCTCACCTTAATCCTCACCTGAACAGTCCAGCCCCAGGTATTAACATGTTAACTTGAAGGTGATCTCACTAGGTCAGGAGGGTAGTGGTGGGGTTCCTCACGGCAAGAGATCGTAACTTGGGGTTATAATGATACTGTTTTGAGTCGTGGCAGCTTGTTTTGGATGTCTTCGGGTCCTGAGTGTGTGGGAGATTCTTAGATACAGGTGTGTGAATAGAAGAATACAGTAGGCCTATTGGTCCATACTGGGGAGCTCTGTTTACACACACACAAGACCTCTATTGCTCATATATCCATCCAACCTGTATTTGAAGCTATCTAGCGTGTTAGAGTTAATGATGGTGTTTGGTAACTTGTTCCACTCAACCAAAGCAGTGTTTATCTATCTCGGGCTTAAATATAAATTTGTCTAATTTAAAACCATTTATACACCTCTAACATATCGCCCCCCACTCTACGTCTCTCGAGGGAGTGCAAATTCAGATGTTTTAACCTGTCTCTGGTTTGGTTAGGTTAAGTTAGGTTAGATTAAGGTTAATGGGTAGTTGAACTGGAACAAACACCTATATACGAGTAATTGGTAGTTATACGAGTCGTTCTACAACAACCACAGCCACAACATCTACAGCATAACATTCACTCACCCTTGACCCTGAACCTAGAAGACGAACTCCTCCACCACCACCACCACCACCACGGCGACCAATTTCCTACACGTTGCACTCTGGAATTGGCTATTCACTTGACAGTTACCGGAGAACCGTGTATTAGGTAGGCACACTGCAGGAAAACGCAATTATGTAAATGTCAGAGGCGCTGTTGGGTCGACATCACCTCAGTCGTCAAGATGGAAGTACCAGCTATACACGGCAATATATATACGGTCAACCTACAGTACATTGTGAAATAGTGACTATCTCCAGTACATGGTTACCCAATACACGAATGCCATTAAGATTGGGCCTATAAACATTGGATGCCATTAAAATTACGTCTCATAAGACACGGGCCAATTAGAACTTGCCCTAATCATCATGGTAAGGGAGATTATGTGGGGCCTAATTGGACATAGGGGATTATTGTTATTGGGGCCCATTAGAACTGTACCCCATTATCAATAATTATGATGGTCAGGACCTTTACAAACGGGGCCTATTACAAGTGAAACCTATTACGACTGGAACCTACTACGATTGAAACCTACTACGACTGAAACCCATTACGACTGAAACCTACTACGATTGAAACCTACTACGACTGAAACCTATTACGACTGAAACCCATTACGGCTGAAACCCATTACGACTGAAACCTATTACGACTGAAACCCATTACGGCTGAAACCCATTACGACTGAAACCCATTACGACTAAAACCCATTACGACTAAAACCCATTACGACTAAAACCTATTACGACCGAAACCTATTACGACTGAAACCTATTACGGGATCTATTTCAACTGGCACTCATATACATAACTCAACCTGGTAACTGTATGGGCATTAAAATACCCAGACTGTGGCATCAACAGCAGAGAGTTACTCACCTGTACAGCACCCACCTTCCTCCCCTCCGTTGTTGAAGGTAAACTGAACCCAAACTCTGGCACTCACCTAAAACAAAGAGAAAAACACAGGTAAAAACACGGGTTAAAACACGGGTTAAAACATGGGTTAAAACACAGGTTAAAACACAGGTAAAACACGGGTTAAAATACAATCAGTTTAAGATGCAATTTTTACACAAATATTATCATATACATACATACATACATACAGACATACGTGTATTAATCGATAAATAGATAGATGTAATACATATTTCCTACACATAAGTGGTTCACAATTACCAAAAAAATACCTCCTTAACCTAACCTAACCTATGTGTTTATCTCTCATCACCTAGCTTAGAGAGAGAGAGAGAGAGAGAGAGAGAGAGAGAGAGAGAGAGAGAGAGAGAGGAGGGAACGGACTATCAACACGTGGGGATCAACAAAGAACTATGTGCCTGCCTTTGTCCCGTGTGACTGAGGCCTTCACCAGCTCCCTCGACCCTCACCTACCCTCCAAACTCACACTTATTGATGCTCTCTCTCTCTCTCTCTCTCTCTCTCTCTCTCTCTCTCTCTCTCTCTCTGTGTCGTAGAAATGAATATGTTTCTAAATAATCAAATTCTCTTAAAAATCATCCAGGATTTACCATAAACAAGTTTCCCTCATACGTACACCTGGACACGATTTAATTAACTAATACCTGATAATACATATATACCTATCCAATTCTATTCTCGTAAAGGACAAATACACCACACTATCACCACTATCTGGGAATAACAGTACTTAATACGTATTGTAATTGTTTTTGAGTTCGCTTGTAACTGGATTTGTTTTTGGGATTCCTGTAAAAAAAAACAACAACTGCATTTTAAAACTCAACAAATATGGGGTTACAAATACAGCTTGTAACATGTAAGGGAGAGCGGGCCAATCCCCCTTTAACCCTGTGTACCCAAACCAACCACTACCATCACCTCCTCCCCTAGACCCGACCCGACCCGACCCGACCCGACCCTATACCACCCCCGCCGACCCTCACCCGACAGACTCTCACACACACACAAATCGATAGGGACCACCATCCACCCACCACCACCCAATCTGTTGCAAGTACCACACATCCCACCTACCTCAGTATGGTATGACCTTACACATACCTAGGTGCTGTGTATGGTACTACTAGCCATACTATTTGCTATTTATCCTTTTAGGTTTATTCTAAGCCCACACTCACACCACTAGCCCCCCCCCCCCCACCACACACACGCTACACCCCTATCCACTCCATCTCACTAACACCCACATCACTAATATCCACACTACTACCAATCCTACTAGACCCCCTACACCACTATCCACATGACCCCACTACACCCCAAACCCTTACACAAACTATCCACATGACCCCACTACACCCCACACCCTTACACAAACTATCCACATGACCCACTCTCCACCCACACCGCATACCACCATCAACGTCTTTACCCGCATAGATATCCAGAAAAAAAGGGTTAGGAGGAGACGTCGAGGTTACCACAGGAAGGGTCTCCGGTATTGGCCTTCTGTTTCAGTGTTATGGAGGAAGTCAAATGCAGCAGCCGTAACTCTCGTCTCCTAAAAGCTTGTGTGTGTACATTTTATAGCACTGTTAGGAAGCCGTATTTAGCCAAGCTGTAAGATCTCCCTGATGCCGAATAGTTCCGGTTTGGGAGTAGCATAGTTCCCGTTTATGATGAGTGGATTCCGGTTTTTGGTAAGTGGATTCCGGTCCATAGTCAGTGGATTCCGGTTTATACTGAGCGGATTCCGATTTTTGGTTAGTTGATCCGGTATATAGTGAGTGGATTCCGGTTTTTGGTAAGTGGATTCCGGTCTATAGTGAGTAGATTCCGGTTTATACTGAGTGGATTCCGGGTTTTGGTGAGTGGATTCCGGTTATGATGAGTGGATTCCGGTTTTGGGAAGTGGATTCCGGTCTTGATACTTACACGAGAGAGAGAGAGAGAGAGAGAGAGAGAGAGAGAGAGATGATACAACCCGTAATAATAGGACTAGAAATGGTGGTGATGGTAGTGGGTGGTGTTGATGATGGTGGTGGTGGAGTTGGTGGTGATGTTGGTGGTGGTGACAGATGAGGAAACAAGTTAAGTAAGAAAATTATGAGTTTTATCAGGATGAAGAAGAATTAGTCCAGAAGCGTCACTCACTCACTCACTCACTCACTCCACTCACTCACTCACTCACTCATTCACTCACTCACTCACTCCACTCATTCACTCACTCCACTCACTCACTCACTTTACTCAACAAAATGATTCATCACCGGCCAACTCAACCAAACACACACACACACACACACACAGACACACATACATACATACATACATACATACATACATACATTGTTCCAAGTTATATTAATGTAAAAAAAAAATGTTTCGAGTAAGAAAGTTTTCAGGGTTTATTGTTATTTTTAATAAATAACTTCTTTGTTGACTTGTAGAGGTGTGGGGAGGTGTGGGGGTGTGGGGAGGTGTGGGGGGTTGTGGGGAGGTGTGGGGAGGGAGGGGGGAGGTGTAGGGGTTGTGGGGAGGTGTGGGGAGGGAGGGGGGAGGTGTGGAGAGGGAGGGGGGAGGTGTGGGGGGTGTGGGGAGGGAGGGGGGAGGTGTGGAGAGGTAGGTGGAGGTGTAGGGAGGTGTGGGGAGGTGTGGGGGAGTTGTGGGGAGGTGTAGGGAGAAGGAGAAGTCAGGAAGATCAAAAAGTCGGGAAAATCGGGTAAAGTTATGAAAAATCGTCATGGTTGTTTCACTTCACACTTATCAATAATTGAAACAGATATTCAACCTAAATGTAATTATATCGTTAAGAAGGTAGTTATGTGGCTTAGGTTAGGTTAGGTTAAGTTAGGTTAGGTTAGGCTAGGTTAGGTTAAGTTAGGTTAGGTTAAGTTAGGTTAGGTTAGGTTAAGTTAGGTTAGGTTAGGTTAGGCTGGCTTAGGTTAGGTTAAGTTAGGTTAGGTTAGGTTAGGTTAGGTTAGGTTAGGTTAGGCTAGGTTAGGTTAGGTTAGGTTAGGTTAGGTTAAGTTAGGTTAGGTTAGGTTAGGTTAGGTTAGGTTAGGTTAGGTTAAGTTAGGTTAGGCTAGGCTAGGTTAGGTTAGGCTAGGCTAGGTTAGGTTAGGTTAGGTTAGGCTAGGTTAGGTTAGGTTAGGTTAGGCTAGGTTAGGTTAGGTTAGGCTAGGTTAGGTTAGGCTAGGTTAGGCTAGGTTAAGTCAGTGTCTCTCTCTCTCTCTCCTTCAAGATGGGTTATGTTAGGTCAGAGTAAATTATCTCACACACACACACACACACACACACACACACACACACGTCTCATGGAAACTCACTGGAGCCTCCACCCACACCCTCCACCCTCTTCTCTCCCACCCACTTTATCCTCAATACACCCTCTTCTACCCACCCTTCTCATCCTCTCTTTCCCACCCACCCTCCTCTCTCCCGCCCACCCTTCTTACCCTTCTACACCCACTTTCACCCACCCCGCCCACCCTCAGTCTACGATACAACGTTGGATTCTCAAGTGTAGTTTTTCGACTTAAATGGTGACGAACGAAGACATCAAACATGACTCACTGAAGCTCTGAGACAAAGTAGGACCGGTTCATGTGTTCAATTTTTCCTGTTATGGTGATGTGGGGAGAGATGTGAGTCACTATTGTTACGATTCAGATGATGAGAGAGAGAGAGAGAGAGAGAGAGAGAGAGAGAGAGAGAGAGAGAGAGAGCCCTCGTGTCTCAATGTTCCTCCCCACTCCTTCCTACTTACTCCCCCCTCCCCCTCATCCCCCAGGCTAAGTAAACTCACATTTCCTGTTTCACTTCAGCTGGAGCTACCTTGCCGGAGGCCCTCAAAACCTTGATGCTACACGCTGACGAGTGTTTTAACCCCCGCAGTAACCTTAAAGCAATCGTCTGTCTGTCTGTCTGTGTGTGTGTGTGGGGGGGGGGGAGGACTTTTGCTTAGGTTAGGTTAGATTAGGTTAAGTTACGTAAAGTTAGGTTAGGTGAGGTTAGGTTAGGTGAGGTTAGGTTAGGTTAGGTTAGGTTAGGTTAGGTGAGGTTAGGTTAGGTGAGGTTAGGTTAGGTTAGGTTAGGTTAGGTTAAGTTACGTAAAGTTAGGTTAGTTTAGGTTAGGTTAGGTTAAGTTAGGTTAAGTTAGGTTAGGTGAGGTTAGGTGAGGTTAGGTTAGGTTAGGTGAGGTTAGGTTAGGTTAGATTACAGCTATAAGGAACCATCTAGCCTCGTACACGGGTCAGAGGAGGGGTCGCGGCCCACCAACCTGAGGCAGTCTTTCAATCTCATGTTTTTGCCAAGTTGCACCGTCACAAAAGAACCACTTCCTCGCCTCCTTCAGGATACCGATGAAGAGTCGTCTCCAGGCGGCGGAGGACACTTTTGATGTATATGGTTGAGGAGACCATTGACCAATAGCACTACATGGATGGTTGGAGGGTCAAATGGGCCCCGAAAATCCTATTAGGCCCCAAGTTAACTGACCCGTGACACTTATAAAACGACAAAATTAAAGACCACGTGTAAGACCCATTGGAACTTATACTCCTAATGATAGATAGATCCAAGATGACGTCAAGACTACACTGAGATTTTACCTTACACTGATACATTCCTTCACGACATAAAGAAAAAAAAAGCTCACATGGTAATCTCTAAAAGAATTTCCTGGGCTGGAGGGGGGAGGGTAGAAGAGGGTGGGGGCGGGAAATGGGGAGGGGGGAATGGGAAGAAGGAAGGGGGAGGGGTAAGGGGGGGTAGGTCATAACAGAAGAAGATGAAGGATGATGAACCTGAGATCCTACGTGGGTCCTGCAGGATTCTGGGTACCGTCCAACAGTAGGAGACACAACCATGAAGGACTTCTCTCCCTCATCCCTTCATTTCCTCCCTCCTTCTCTCCCTCTATCCTTCCCTCCCTTCTCCCTCATTTTCTTCCTTCTTCCCCTCCATCTATCCTTCCCTTCCTTCTCCCTCCTTCCTTCTCTTCCCTTCTTTCCCCTTATCCACCTTCCCTTTCTTCTTTCTTTCCCAGCAATATCTCAATCAGCTATGCTGATGATATTCTTATACATACTAAAACTCATCGTGAAATGCAAACCACCCTGAACCATGTATACGCAGCCTGTGAACACCTCGGTCTTATTATCTCCACTGAGAAAACTAAGGTGTTCAACAAACAAGCTGGGAACCGCAAACGCGGCCCCGCCAAGTTCAAGATAGGTAACAACACTATTGACTATGTTTCTTCTTTTAAATATCTTGGTGTTTCCGTCCCTTGTACCCTACCTGCCATACAACAGCTAACCCGCCAATGTACTGACAGACTGAGACCTCTTAGAAGTGTAGCGGGGTACAGCCCGCACTATGGTGCTAATATTAGAATTGTTAAAACAATGTACCTAGGCTATATAAGATCTCTGATAGATTACCACGCACCAGCCCTGGTCATTCGTGACGGGAAAGGCGTTGACAAGCTCGAGAAAATGCAAAATAAAGCCCTCAGAATTATCCTAGGATGTCCCATGAGCACTAAAGTACTTAATATGAGGAAAGAACTAGGTATACCCAGTGTTAAAGATAGAATAATTGAAGTCAACCTCATGATAGCCCTGAGGCTTCTGCGTGGTGATCCTGATAACATTGTTTCCTTAAAATTACTAGAATGTATGAACCATGGGACTACTGAGTCTAAATGGATCCAAACTACAGCTACACATATGAAGATGTTTGGACTAGACCACCTGTACAAAGTTGAGACACAACAGCGCTTCCTGCCACCCTGGCGGACAGTTCCCTTCGATATCACAATACCGACGTATCCGCCTAAAAAATAATTATACAAAGCATTTATCTCCAACACACTGCCAAATTGAGAGCTCTTGAACACATACACACTCTACAGACTGATGATAATATCACACAGACCATCTACACTGATGGATCTCTTAACACCGCCTGTGGGAGGGCTGGAAGTGCTATTGTTGTGACTCAACCTGACGGTAATATAATTGAGAAAGGAGTTAGAATTAACAACTGGGCATCCACTCTACAAACTGAATTAGTTGCTATACTCACACCTATTAAATTCATTGAAACCACTGTTACTGACAGTCTCATCATCACTGACTCTCTATCCTCACTACTTGCCCTTGGTACCCTCGACTCAGGTTGTCACGCTCTTGTCTCTGAAGCCAGACACAAATATGCGTGCCTTGTTGACCGGGGTGTCAGGGTCAAACTGTTGTGGATCCCCTCTCACATAGGCCTCATAAAACATGACAGAGTTGATGCCCTCGCCAAACTCGCGTCTAACAAAGACACCGTTGAATAAATTTGGGTCTGTCAAAAAGAACCCTTAAAGCTGTAATTAGGAAAGAACTTATTGATGAGTTTGACGCAAGTAGACAAGTGCAAACAGGCACTAGTCGATCCATAGTTTACCATGATGAGATGTATCAAGTGAAAGATGTTGTAACAGCAGTATGTTCCTCAAGCAGATGTAAACAAGACTAAATGTATAGTGTGTGGCCATACAAATGGCCACACACTTGAACACTACGTCCTCGACTGTGTGAAGATAGAACCTTTTAGGGACAGGTCCAAGCACACTGTGTGTGAAATGGCACAACACTTCATCTCTAATGGCAAGATAGCCGACATATTAAGATTGTATCCACTTTTTTGCACTTAGTATCTATGTCAGTTCTCATGTACAGAACCAAATACACAATGTGCTTGAATACTTCTCACGCAAATGTGAATAACAAAGTGTGAGGCCAGACATACTGCCTCACACGCCTGTACTAACAAAGTGTGAGGCCAGACATACTGCCTCACACGCCTGTACTCACGCATTTGTGAATAAGTTACCCTTTATGTATAGAACTAAACAAATAATGTAATTGAAATACTGTGTAACATTCAGTGCCATAATATCCTGACCACGGGGGTTAATTATTATGACCCGTTGTAAACTCTACTCTGTAATCCTTTTGCGCTACCGCTCACAGGATAAGTGTGGGGTGCACAATAAACTAGCCTCAGTAAGCGACAAAATCAATAATACAAAT
The DNA here is from genome assembly GCA_958450375.1 of Homarus gammarus. Classification (NCBI taxonomy): domain Eukaryota; kingdom Metazoa; phylum Arthropoda; class Malacostraca; order Decapoda; family Nephropidae; genus Homarus; species Homarus gammarus. The sequence goes on along the minus strand of CAUDMG010001656.1, from coordinate 2,317,669 downwards.
AACATCAGCTGGCACCTCACACACCTCTCCCGTCACACCCTCCCTCACTCCACGTCAACCCCCCCCCCCCCCCTTACGTGGTCACAACTACTACAGAATGATGATTGACAGACAGACAGACAGGTTAATAGTGTTAGGTCAACCAGGAGGAGTATCACAGGTAGGAGTGAGCGGCGGGAGGGAGGGAGAGTTGTCCATCCCCCACTTACTAATACAATTACCTCACGTCACACTTACTTGTCTGCAACACACACACACACACACACACAGTTTTATTTATCATGAAAAATATAATCTGAATACAAAAGATAGATTTGAATTTGTTTAAAATGACAAAATACAAGAGAAAAAAATAGATGAAATAAGAGTTGATTTATGATAAGAAGAGAGTGTTTACCCCTGGTGTATTCTGCCACGCCTCCCACGCCTTTAATGTATCTGGAAGCTTTGTAGAGCCACCCACGCCTTGCCACGCCTGTAAGTCCTCAACTCCCTTCAACCTCCTACCGCGCCAGCACCCACGCCTTGCCACGCCTACTAGTGGTTCCCGTCTTGGGTTTCGCTCGGAGTTTCAAGTACCGGGTTGGTTTCGAGGTTCAATTCTTGGGTTAGGTTCGAGATTCACTCCTGATTAGCTCGGAGGGTTCGACTCTTGGATTCGACTCCATAATAGCTCGGGAGTTTAACGCAGCTTCATTTCAAAGGTTTAACTCAAGGGGTTCATATAATTCAGCCTCGTTTATCTGTACTCATCTGTACCCTCTGACCTCGTCCGTGACAAAACACCTTAATTACAAACACACCTGACCCTTCACCACACAAGACAACCGAACCCTTAAACCTTCTTACCTTATCTACCTAAAACTCCTAATCCCTAATCCCTTATATCCCACGAAAGACGCCAGAATCCTTCCTCTCCCCCACCCCACCTCCTCTTTCCCTCACTCCCTTTCTTTTCGTGGCCTCGTAAAAATAGTTGGACGAGACCAGGGGGAAGAATTGTGCTCGCAGGAAATGTGTTTGAGGAATTGAATCACCGGAAAATTAGCCCTAAGCTTATTTCATCTGAAGATTAGTCTCAAGCTTATTTCACCTGAAGATTAGTCTCAAGCTTATTTCATCTGAAGGTTAGTCCCAAGCTTATTTCAGCTGAAGATTAGTCTCAAGCTTATTTCATCTGAAGGTTAGTCCCAAGCTTATTTCAGCTGAAGATTAGTCTCAAGCTTATTTCATCTGAAGGTTAGTCCCAAGCTTATTTCACCTGAAGATTAGCCTCTTGATACAATGGAGGTTGTCTATGTGTCTGAACTGGTGATGTGACGACCTCAATTCTCTATGAGTATGCGACACGATGACACTTTTTCACCTCAAGGACGACCTCACCACCTCAAGGACGACCTCACCACCTCCAGGAAGACCTCACCACCTCAAGAACGACCCCAGTATCTCAGACACCCCGGGATATATGTGCGTGACGACTCCTTGGCCTCGGTGTGAGAGTGATACGACTGTTCCCTGACTTTGAGTTTTAATTCCCAATGTTTGTGTGTCGTCTCCTGATTACACCAGAGCTGACGGCTGATTGCTCCGGGTGATTTAAGTGGGTCAAGGTTGTTACTGTTAAAACTGTCGTAGTCAAAGGGTTAAAGTACTCGAGAGGGTTAAGGTGGTCAAGGATCAGTCTTTATAAGGAGGACTGTGAGTGGTTAAAGTGTTAGGTGCCATATGGAGGACGAGGTGGTGGAGGAGGAGGAGGGGGGGGGAGAGAAAGAAGACGAGGTGGGGGAAGTAGTTGAAGAGGAGGAGGAAACCCAGACAGCCTCTACGACTCCACATGTCTGGCTTGACCCCTGCCCGCCCTCACACACCTGCTTGTGACACGACACACGCAACCCATCACAAACACACTAGGTCATCACCACACACCTACACAACAAGGGGGTCATACAACCTCTCTCTCTCTCTCTCCTTAGACAAACACCTCACCCACCCCCCCCCTCCCCCCACCCCCCCCCACCCCCCCCCCCCCCAGGTCCAGTGATTCCCCTGTGTTACTCCCGGGTCTGCTGCCTCCTCGGTGTAGTTTGGACCGCTCTCAACGGGCCATTAGACCGGGCCAACGCCACAGTAATGGTGGATCAGAGGGCCACTATTTGTCTTCCCCTGGCACCAAACTGGTCACTGTTTCTTGTCTGGTTCCTCAGTCCTAAGGTCAACCGGTTGTAGTTTACGTGGGGCTAGAGTCCATCCAGGTCATAACCTAATTTAACCAGACCCCAAACTGACCAAACCTGACCTAACTTAATCTGACCTGATCTAAACTAACCTGACCTGACTTACCAAACCTCACGTCACCTGACCTAACCTAACCTGACCTGACCCACCCATGAGTCACCCCTCGAGAGCCATACTCCCCCTTCACCCTTTTGACTCATCCTTGAGGACAACTAAAGAGTGTGGCTCCTACGTAGTGCCAAAAGAGCCATCACACGGCTACTAGGCCATGTTTACTTCCGCCTCCCACTTGTAAACACACCATACATACATACATACATACATACATACTCTTTCTCTCTGTTTGGATGTTTGTTTGTTTTCCCGCCATTTCTATTTCAAAAGGACACACACACACACACACACACACACACACACACACACACACACACACACACACACACACACACCAAAAGAAATTGACCTTTAACACAACACTGAACTAACTAAACACTAAATTATATTAAACACTGTAGACAAAATATAAACATTTATCCTTAACGAAAATATTTCAGATTCTTCAACATACGTAAACAAAACATATTTCTACGACTACTACGACTACTACTACTACTAATACTACTACTATGGGCACGTTTCTTTACGCCAGTTGCCTCTGTCTTACCCAGCAGTAATTGGGAACCTGGATGTTAATCGATTTGTGGATCGTGTTCCCGGGTAATGGTTAGCCAGTGCAGTTGGATAGTTGTCCGGTCTTCTCGAACTATTCCTTGAACACTGGGTCATGCAGCTCGTTAACTTAGGGTGTGGTTGTTGTGTTGGTGACAGCTTCTACACCTTGAACACTGGGTCATGCAACTCGTTAACTCAGAGTGTGGTTGTTGTGTTGGCGACAGCTATTATGCAACCCATACGTAGACGAAATAACCCGCAGACAAAACTATATGACTCACTAGACTGAGCCATGACACAATAGACTGAGTCATGACACACTAGACTGAATCATGACACACTAGACTGAGTCATAACACACTAGAACGAGCCATGACACACTAGACTGAGCCATGACACACTAGACTGAGTTATGACACTGAGCCACGTGACACCGAGGCTACAGGTACAGTGGCCAGGTGTTGACGGCTCCTTCACGACCCATGACCACAAATAATACATACATACGTACATACATACATACATACATACACAGACAGACAGACAGACACTCCATATCGTCTCTACTCCACCTCACCAGCTCCTCAAGGTCGTGTTTACATTGGCCAAGATCGAGGTTGACCTTGAGTTGTGTGTGTAGCAGATGAGTCACTTTCCTCTGACCTCCTCATTAACTTATTACCTGTACCACACACACACCTGTGCTTCCCAACCACTACCACACCTGCACCACACACACACACACACACCTGTACTCCCCAACCACTACCACACCTGCACCAAACACACCTGTGCTCCCCAACCACTACCACACCTGCACCACAAACACACCTATGCTCCGCAACCACTACCACACCTGCAACACATACACACCTGTGCTCCCCAACCACTACCACACCTGCAACACATACACACCTGTGCTCCCCAACCACTATCACACCTGCACCACAAACACACCTGTGCTCCCCAACCTACTGCAGGAATACAAGTGTTCACAATAAAACTGGATCACCTGAAGATTAGCCACCCTAACCTAACCCTAACCTAACCTACCCCCTTTAGGATAGATAATGGACCATCAAGTGAAAAAACCAAAGGATAGAGAACAAAAATCTCAGGTGATATAAATAACCTATCCTCTCGACCATCCTTACACACTCCCTTCACCTAAGTGCTATCCACCAGCCTCTATCCTCCACCTGAGTCTTAAGGCTGGGAAAAAAAAAATTCGTATATTTTTTTTCATCCCAGGAAAAAACTTCAGGTAGGAGACGTCTTGTTATGGGGAAATATTTGTGGAGAATATATATATATTTTTTTCCCGTGTCTTGTGGTGTTGTTCACATGTACACAAGAGTATGGGTGAAATCCATAAAACACACACACACACACACACACACACACACACACACCTGCCTGTCACACACCTGTAACCTGATCCACAGCTCCACACTACAGATGAAGACCTTAAACAACAAGGTCACATATACAGGTAAACCAAATTTAACCCCGGTAAACAAAATCACCCGACACCCATCACACCTGTTCTGTTTACCTGTGAGAGAGAGAGAGAGAGAGAGAGAGAGAGAGAGAGAGAGAGACCTGGTGCTAGACAATATAGTACTGTCATGTCCCTCATTAACCTGTGTGTGTGTGTGTGTACAGTCGGTAGTGCCCTTTAAAGGACTTTGTTAACAAGCTAGGATCACCGTGTACGTTCCTGGTTATTTTTAGGTTCACAATCACCACACTGGCATTACGTTCACCACCACCACACTACCATACACCAGAACACAACACCACCTTTAACACACCTACCCGGCCCTACCTAACCTACTGCCATAATACCCCACCCCCCCCCCCCAGCCTTCCAACCTACCTATTGGAGCAGATCACGACTACCTCACGACCACCACACGACCCTAGAGCCACAAGGACTACATTCACAGAGGGCAGCAAAGGCGTGACACCCGAGTGGTAGGCGGTGTGATAGCATTGTCTTGACCTGGAGGAGAGCCCCCAGGCAGGAAGGGAGGGTGGAAGGGACGGGCGGAGGCAGGGAGGAAGGGAAGATAGAATACAAAAGCAGAGGCAGCCTCCTGGGCCTGCATATATCCACGACAGGTTACTCCCATCATGTCCACACCAGGAAGGAAAAAGAAAGAAGAGAGCTGAGAAAACTATACCTCTTAACGTGCTTCCTGAGAAAATAAAACTCCGCCTGGTGACATCATTTATCACACCGATATTAACTTACCCAGCAGTACCTCTTCATACTGTGAGCACCACTCAAATATTAAAATTACAGGTGGTCCAAAATGAAGCTCTGAGGTTCGTCACAGGTGAAAGATACCCCTTCACCAGAACCACAGCCGAGATACATAGAGACCTGAGAATAAAACCCATCAACCAGCAGCTGCACACCCTGGCCAGCAGAGTCTGGCAAAATATAGAACGATCAGAGCAAGAACTCCTTCAAAGACTCCCACCAGATAACGACAACAACCATACATGGTTCCCAAAAAGTTACCAAATCTCAAAAGGTCCATTACCACCCCCGATCTACACGGCTAGGCAATAGACAACCTCCCTAGACCAGCATCTGCCAGTAGGGTCGGCGGAATATGAAATAAAGCCCTTAAAACACCCATATATGGGACAGGGTAGGACGTCTAGTGCCTGTACCGACAGACAATAACTAACCGATGACACAACCCTAACACACTATTAGCTTAGTCAGCCCGCCCTCTCTTACCTCCTCCTAAACTTCTTCAATTTCCGAACTATAACTTCCTTCCCCCACCTCTGATCTTCCTTCACCCACCACACACACACACACACACACACACACTATAACAAGGTATCCTGTTGATTATACTGTTGTATTTATAATCCTAACTACATCCTGCGACACCTCAAGGATACCACAGCTAGTATCCTAACCTATCCTAACCTAACCTAACCTTGCATCACAGTTACTGGTGGTGGACTACAGTAGAGAAAGGCGTTACTCTGTGTGATTGAGGGAGGCGTTACTCTGTGATTGAGGGAGGCGCTACTCTTGTGTGATTGAGGGAGGCGTTACTCTGTGATTGAGGGAGGCGTTACTCTGTGTGATTGAGGGAGGTGTTACTCTGTGTGATTGAGGGAGGTGTTACTCTGTGTGATTGAGGGAGGCGTTACTCTGTGATTGAGGGAGGTGTTACTCTGTGTGATTGAGGGAGGCGTTACTCTGTGATTGAGGGAGGTGTTACTCTGTGTGATTGAGGGAGGCGTTACTCTGTGTGATTGAGGGAGGCGTTACTCTCTGTGATTGAGGGAGGCGTTACTCTGTGATTGAGGGAGGCGTTACTCTCTGTGATTGAGGGAGGCGTTACTCTGTGTGATTGAGGGAGGCGTTACTCTGTGATTGAGGGAGGCGTTACTCTCTGTGATTGAGGGAGGCGTTACTCTGTGATTGAGGGAGGCGTTACTCTGTGATTGAGGGAGGCGTTACTCTGTGTGATTGAGGGAGGCGTTACTCTGTGTGATTGAGGGAGGCGTTACTCTCTGTGATTGAGGGAGGCGTTACTCTGTGATTGAGGGAGGCGTTACTCTGTGTGATTGAGGGAGGCGTTACTCTCTGTGATTGAGGGAGGCGTTACTCTCTGTGATTGAGGGAGGCGTTACTCTGTGATTGAGGGAGGCGTTACTCTGTGTGATTGAGGGAGGCGTTACTCTCTGTGATTGAGGGAGGCGTTACTCTCTGTGATTGAGGGAGGCGTTACTCTGTGATTGAGGGAGGCGTTACTCTGTGTGATTGAGGGAGGCGTTACTCTGTGTGATTGAGGGAGGCGTTACTCTGTGATTGAGGGAGGTGTTACTCTGTGTGATTGAGGGAGGCGTTACTCTGTGATTGAGGGAGGCGTTACTCTGTGTGATTGAGGGAGGTGTTACTCTGTGATTGAGGGAGGCGCTACTCTTGTGTGATTGAGGGAGGCGTTACTCTGTGATTTCCAGTGAGTGTTTACACCTTAACGCCAGGAGAAGCTGTTATGACCTTCTAGTTCTCGTGGGTTGTGTTCAAGAGGACAGTGCTACACATGTCCCCTAACCTAACCATCACGATACACGACCTTATGACTGATCAGGTGAGTGGTATAACACCCTCTTGGGCCGAACAGTACACAAGGTATTATCAGTACACCTGCTTCAGTACCTTGGGAATACTGGGGAAGTCTTGAGAGTTTGGTGACAGACAGACACCATAAAACGTGTTACTCTGACCATATTAAATACTGAGGGCGAGTATAGACATCATGATTGTAGTTCTGTGTACTGGTAGGTGTAGGGTGTACCTGAGACTACGCATACACTACCAGAAGAACTGAGTGTTGTACCAGCTGGGAGAAATAACTCACGCACCAGCTGAGGTTAACTTACGGTGAGGTACAGGTGTGGTGAGTGAGTGAGTGAGAGAGAGACATACCTGTTGGGTGGTGGATAGAGCTGGCAGAGAGGTGGTGGGGTGACATGGAGGCTAAGCTCTCCCTCCGTCGCCGCACCTCCTCCGTCGACGCCTGCCGGAAGGTGCCCGGGGTGGTGGCATAGGCACCCGTCCGCCGTCGCCACAGCGAGGACTCATCCACAGAGCGCCGTACTGTAGGCGACAGCGGCGTGCCAATACCTCCCGACCCATACTCCAGCTGCAGGTAAAACAATAGCACATATTAACATACAAACACTGGATACATTTTAACATATAATAACAAAGACGAACAAATACCTGCCCCCACCCTACACCTGCCCCCACCCTACACCTGCCCCACCCTACACCTGCCCCCACCCTACATCTGCCCCCACCCTACACCTGCCCCACCCTACACCTGCCCCCACCCTACATCTGCCCCACCCTACACCTGCTCCACCCTACACCTGCCCCACCTTACACCTGCCCCACCCTCTACGCTTCTCAGGTATTGGCTCACGTCCCACACATAAATACAGCGACCTCTACCTGCTAGCACCACTAAACGCCACTAATCAACCCCTTGCACCATTAACACCATTATAGTCACGTTCTCTGCACCATTAACAAGTAGATACAGGTACTATACAGGTACTCCTACTGTATTAATTAAGTATACAGGTAGATGCAGGTAGATTTACTGTCCAGATACATGACTTAACAAAAGACTTCACCTGCAGGTTAATGACTTACAGGTACATCTGGTAGGTAATGTCAGGAGGATGGAGTGTGTTTTGTGGTGAGAGGGAGGAGTGGGTGGGTAGGAGTGAGTGGGAGGAGCGAAGTGAGTGGGGGGAGTGAGTGGAGTGGGTGGAGGAGTGAGTGTGAGCGAGAGGGTGTAGATTAAGCAACACAGATGAGTGACGGGAGAGGTGGCAGTCTCTCTCTCTCTCTCGACTACCCACCTGACGAAAGGGTTAACCATAGCAGGAGTAAAGGTGCCATAATAAAAACACGAAAATCCTCGATAACACGACAACAACTGCGACGACCATCAACCATGAACCAAATGAGTCGTTCCCTCCCTCCCTTACACTCCCTCCTTCACCTTCCCTCTCTCCCTCCTCACCCCCACCGTCACAGCCTAGTACAGTAGATAATAACCACGTCACACAGAAGGAATACGGAAGTGGTTAAGGATGGGTAGAGTAAGGGGTTGTGTGTATAAGGGGGGGTTGTGTGTATAAGGGGGGGGTTGTGTGTATAAGGGGGGGTTGTGTGTATAAGGGGGGGTTGTGTGTATAAGGGGGGGTTGTGTGTATAAGGGGGGGGTTGTGTGTATAAGGGGGGGTTGTGTGTATAAGGGGGGGTTGTGTGTATAAGGGGGGGGTTGTGTGTATAAGGGGGGGGGGTTGTGTGTATAAGGGGGGGGGTTGTGTGTATAAGGGGGGGTTGTGTGTATAAGGGGGGGTTGTGTGTATAAGGGGGGGGTTGTGTGTATAAGGGGGGGGTTGTGTGTATAAGGGAACTTTTGTTTATGTAGAGCCCTGGGTGAGAAGGTTGTGCCGTGTATTACAAGGTGTGAATTAATGAGGTGTTGGCCAGGTGATGAGAGGGACGATTTGATTTTGCCACTTACAGAGGCTAGTTTATTGTGCACCCCATATTCATCCTGTGAGCGGTAGCGCAAAAGGATTACAGAGTAGAGTTAACAACGGGTCATAATACTTAACCCCCGTTGTCAGGATATTATGGCACTGAATGTTACACAGTATTTCAATTACATTATTTGTTTAGTTCTATACATAAAGGGTAACTTATTCACAAATGCGTGAGTACAGGCGTGTGAGGCAGTATGTCTGGCCTCACACTTTGTTATTCACATTTACGTGGGAGGTATTCAAGCACATTGTGTATTTGATTCTGTACATGAGAATTGATATAGTTAATAAGTGCAAAAAAGTGGATACAATCTTAATATGTCGGCTATCTTGCCATTAGAGATGAAGTGTTGTGCCATTTCACACACAGTGCGCTTGGACCTGTCCCTAAAAGGTTCTATCTTCACACACAGGACGAGGTGGTGTGTGTGTGTGTGTGTGTGATGAGTTTCTCCAGGTGAGGAGGAGGAAAGTGACTTGGTGACGTGTGAGGTAAGGTAACACCCAAGGTAATGATGGCCTCTACCTCTCATTATCTCATCTGTCATCTGCTCCACCCTCGAGATTCCTCACACCTCACCACCCACATACTTCACCATCCTCACACCTCACCACCCACACACCTCACCACCCACACACTTCACCACCCGCATACCTCATCACGCCCCCCCCCCCTCCCAACACTTGTCACCTACCCAAAAGCAGCGACTCTCCACGTAGACCCTGAGTGTTTAGTGCCCGAGTGTGTGTGTGTGTGTGTGTGTATCCCCCTCAGCTTAATAATATTCCATGTACGTATATCAAACGTAACAATAAGCAGTCCTAATGGGCCCCAACCCAACCTAACCATTGCGATTGAGGCCTCGTCTTAACGGGCTCAAAATCTTAACGAGTACAAATCCAAATAGATCTCAATTCTAATGGTTGGATTAGGTTGGGACCTATTAAGACTGGGGCCTATTAGGACTGGGGCCCATTTGACTTACACTCCACTTGTAGGAATCAGATCTTTAACCTTGACGAGTAAATAACAGAGCTTAATGTTGCTTTATATTGAGCCCTTGACATACACGTGAGGTGAGTGAGTGAGTGAGTGAGTCTGACAGTGAGAAAGACTGAGTGAATGAGTAAGCGAGTGAGTGACATGTAATACAAGGCTTCACCATAATGACAGCGACCAAGGTACTTCCGACAACAAGGTCAATCATTTTAATACTTTCTACATTTTTTTGTCCAGCACACAGAGGCCGCGACGCAAACACCTGTTGGGCCTCTTGTGACAAGTGGGGGTAAAGGCACACCTGTCTGACTTAACGGCACACAGGTAAGAGAAGTGCACACCTGTCTGACTTAACGGCACACAGGTGGAGGAAGTGCACACCTGTCTGACTTAACGGCACACAGGTGGAGGAAGTGCACACCTGTGATACTACAACTGCGACGGTGCCGTTTTGAGACACGGGTTACCACAGGGAGTGGAGAACCAGCTTACCACAAGTGTACTAACAAACACACACACACACACACTACATCCTTGACCACCGAAGGGTCGAGACGTGCCTGGCGCTCCTCTCGGAGCAGCCAGGTCAACTGTTGTGTTGGCCCATACCAGCCCCCTCTCCTGAACCCTCCTCCCCACCGGAATATCAACAAGTTCTCGCCAGAAGTTGCTGTTTCATTTAGGAAAGGAATGGAACCAGTGTTAAACAGAGGTGAACAGTGGTGAACGGTGCTTAAGTCAGTGAGAACAACTCAACAGTAACAGTCGTATCCGGGTTGACCTTCACACAGTGAGGTCCCAGGTACCCAGTGATAACGGCCCGTGAGACCCAACAACCAGGGATGTGTTAATCCGTCTACGATAGGAAGGCCTGGGACCACACCTCACTCATATAACACCATCTGTGAGGGAATTACTACACCACGTGAGGCCCCTCATAACACCATCTGTGAAGGAGTTACTACACCACGTGAGGCCCCTCATAACACCATATGTGAAGGAGTTACTACACCACGTGAGGCCCCTCATAACACCATCTGTGAGGGAATTACTAGACCACGTGAGGCCCCTCATAACACCATCTGTGAGGGAATTACTACACCACGTGAGGCCCCTCATAACACCATCTGTGAGGGAACTACTACACCACGTGAGGTCCCTCCTAACACCATCTGGGAGGGAGTTACTACACTACGTTTTTGCTGTTCAACACCTACAATAATCTGTATGTTCACTGTATGTTCCTTTACCTTTCTCTAATGAAGGCTTTTGTTAAATCACCAATGTATGTAATAAGTCATTTATGTCCAATGTATATTTTCAGCCTTCGGGCTGCAGAACTTTTTCAATAAACCGTCAATTATTATTATTATTATTATTATTATTACACACGCACACACGAACTGATCGCTATAAGAACAGCCCAGTCCCAACCATTGTAAAAATTATCAATAACTTGTAATAAACCAGTGTATTCACTCCCAGTAAACACTACTCCTTGCACTGTCACTATGTTGAAATAAACTGTAGTTTGAGCTTTTCCCCATCTAAGTTATTATATGTCTTATTTGTGTCACTTATGTTACTTGTATATTATTTGTAATTCGAAACCCATTCCTCAAATATGTAACTGTATATTTTCAGCCTTCTGGCTGCCAAGCTCTTTCAACAAACCGTTAATTATTATTATTATTATTATTATTATTATTATTATTATTATTATTATTACACACACACACACACACACACACACACCTGACGATTAGCCATCCTAGTTTATTTCACCTGAAAATTAAATATCTTGTGGTGTTAGGTTAGGTTAATTTGGGTTAGATTAGTTGAGGTAAGGTTTTGTTAAATTAGCTAAAGTTATGTTAGATTAGGTTAGCATTAGGGTGTTTATTCTTCAGGTGATCCCCACGATGTTAATTTTACCTGACAGTAATGAGAGCAAACACGACCACACATCACCTGAGATTAAGAGACCACACCCCAAGGTTTATCCTCTTTGATCTAACACCTGCAAAGTCTCAAACACCTGTTAGTCCAAGCACAGGTGTTGGGTATTTGAAGGTCGATATTTTGTCTACCTGCTGGTGTGTAGTTTACGTAGTTGAAGACGAGCATAGTTCACCCTTAGGTATGTTATTTTTAGAACTTTCTCACCATTCCCTTCTCCTCCTCCTTCTTCTTCCCCATTATCCACCCCTCTTCCTTCTTCCCCACCACACTCTTCACCCTCTTTCCTCATTACCATGCCCTTCTCCTCCCCCCCACCACCATCCCCCTAACAATCACGGGTCGATGTTTCCAGGAACAGTGTGTACATTCTGAAGAGAGTGTGAGCAAGACGTGAGAGGTGGAGCCAACACCCGCTTCTCACCCCCTCACACACCTGGTTGTAGTTGCTTTCGTCACACAAACACCTGACCCTCCTTCTCCCCCTCCTGAGCCTCCCTACCCCCTCCTGACCCCTCCCTCCCCTCCTCTCTCTGGCCCTGACGTGACTGTGACTCATTAGACTGTGACAAAACAGAGATTCTTCACAGTCATATTTCATCCTGTCACCTGTTACTGTGGACGAGGTGGAGAGAAACCTTCCAGTTAGCCCTGTGTGTTTAACTGTTCTTTGAAGACATCTGTTAGTGTTGAAAACTGTTGACACGTGCTAGAATTAACCTTTCTGACATCTGTTACAACCTCAGGTGAAGGTAAACACTTGTCTCAACCCCATTATACCAGGGGGCGCTGTACGTGAGGCTCCACTGGCCCCTAAAATGTATTCAATGTACATAGTGTGCACCTCTGGCAGGGCTCCAGTGTTCAGTGTTCAATGTGCCAGAACCTACCAACGTCACCCACGCTAATTATTATTGTGGTTATTATTATTATTATTATTATCATTTACGAGTCCCCTTTATATACGAATCACTGACCCTTATATACGAGTCACTGACCTTATATACGAATCACTGACCCTTATATACGAGTCACTGACCTTATATACGAGTCACTGACCTTATATACGAATCACTGACCCTTATATACGAGTCACTGACCTTATATACGAGTCACTGACCTTATATACGAGTCACTGACCCTTATATACGAGTCACTGACCTTAAATACGAGTCACAGACCTTATATACGAGTCACTGACCCTTATATACGAGTCACTGACCCTTATATACGAGTCACTGACCTTATATACGAGTCACTGACCTTATATACGAGTCACTGACCCTTATATACGAGTCACTGACCTTATATACGAGTCACTGACCATATATACGAGTCACTGACCCTTATATACGAGTCACTGACCTTCTATACAAAGTTGGCCCTGGCACCTGAGAGAGCCATCAGTGCCAACTCGAAATATCTGTTTGTTTCTGCCCATTAAACACTGAAAGGCACAAACACAGAAGACAAACAAAGATAAACAAAGAAAAAACAAACGAGTAGAAAAAAACAAAACAGGACGAAGACAATTAACAGACAGACAGACACACAGACAGACAGACAGACAGAGAGAAGGTCAGCGACACCTTTATCATTCCTATAAACGGTTCAAATTATTGACGGCACATATCATCACTACTTATCACCACCACCATCATCATTACCACAATTATCATCACAATAAAGCCAAGACAGACGACCCACATCAGTTACAACCCATAGTGGTGCCTTTAACAATAAGAGGGACATCCAGGTGTATTTTGGCTGAAATAAAGAGTTGTAATATAAATATGGATTAGCCCTTAGAGGTGCAGTCCAGCCAGGGTGTTAATTAGGTCAATAACAGGTGAACTACGACCATTAAGTGAAGTCATGGTGTTAATTAGGTCATTAACAGGTGAACTACGACCCTTAAGTGAAGTCATGGTGTTAATTAGGTCAATAACAGGTGAACTACGACCCTTAAGTGAAGTCATGGTGTAAATTAGGTCAATAACAGGTGAACTACGACCCTTAAACGAAGTCAAGATGTTAATTAGGTCATTAACAGGTGAACTACGACCCTTAAACGAAGTCAAGGTGTTAATTAGGTCATTAACAGGTGAGCTACAACCCTTAAACAGGTGACCTTCGACCCTCAAGTGAAATCAGACACCTTGTTAAAATAACCAGACAATGGATTAATTAGGATATTTTCTTCATTATAATTTGTATATTATTCCTTGTACATCATCCTAGGGTTAAAAAAAAAATAATACCAACGCCTTTCAATAGTTAACTAATCTTACAGGTGAAAATTCTCCCAATGTTAATATCCAGGTTCTATATTTCTCTAAGTCTAATTCACTTCTACAGCTTCCCAAGGCTTCAAATATCCTCTTTAACTCAATACTAATGTTTTGTATTTCTATTGAAGCTTAACTTGAAGCCTCGATACATAGCTGAGTGGGATAGCTGAAAGGTGAGGCAGCAGTGAGGAATGCGTATCGCCACCACGCTCGCCAACATTACCTCCGCCAGGCGACTAGCGCAGGAGAGAGAGAGAGAGAGAGAGAGAGAGAGAGAGAGAGAGAGAGAGGGGGGGGGGGGTCTGGCTAGCAAAAGATACACAACTAACAGAGAAAAATAAGTAAATAAATAGCTTGAGAAAAATACAATATTGTTTTACTGAGAGAAATAAAAATGGCCAGATGGAGCTATTTAGATCAGGTAAGCTGGGAGTGTGTGGTGGTGGTGTGTGTGGTGGTGGTAGAGTGTGTGGTGGTGGTGGTGGTGGTGTGTGTGTGGTGGTGGTGGTGGTGGTGGTGTGTGTGGTGGTGGTAGAGTGTGTGGTGGTGGTGGTGTGTGTGTGGTGGTGATAGTGTGTGTGGTGATGGTAGAGTGTGTGGTGATGGTAGAGTGTGTGGTGATGGTAGAGTGTGTGGTGGTGGTGGTGTGTGTGGTGGTGGTGGTGGTGTGTGTGGTGGTGGTAGAGTGTGTGGTGATGGTAGAGTGTGTGGTGGTGGTGGTGTGTGTGTGGTGGTGATAGTGTGTGTGGTGATGGTAGAGTTTGTGGTGATGGTAGAGTGTGTGGTGATGGTAGAGTGTGTGGTGATGGGAGAGTGTGTGGTGATGGTAGAGTGTGTGGTGATGGTAGAGTGTGTGGTGATGGTAGAGTGTGTGGTGATGGTAGAGTGTGTGGTGATGGTAGAGTGTGTGGTGATGGGAGAGTGTGTGGTGATGGTAGAGTGTGTGGTGATGGTAGAGTGTGTGGTGATGGTAGAGTGTGTGGTGATGGGAGAGTGTGTGGTGATGGTAGAGTGTGTGGTGATGGTAGAGTGTGTGGTGATGGTAGAGTGTGTGGTGGTGGTAGTGTGTGTGATGGTGATGGTAGAGTGTGTGGTGGTGGTTAGTGTGTGTGATGGTGATGGTAGAGTGTGTGGTGATGGTAGAGTGTGTGGTGGTGGTAGAGTGTGTGTGGTGATGGTAGAGTGTGTGGTGATGGTAGAGTGTGTGGTGATGGTAGAGTGTGTGGTGATGGTAGAGTGTGTGGTGGTGGTAGTGTGTGTGATGGTGATGGTAGAGTGTGATGGTGATGGTAGAGTGTGTGGTGATGGTAGAGTGTGTGGTGATGGTAGAGTGTGTGGTGATGGTAGAGTGTGTGGTGATGGTAGAGTGTGTGGTGGTGGTAGTGTGTGTGTGTGATGGTGATGGTTGAGTGTGTGGTGATGGTAGAGTGTGTGGTGGTGGTAGAGTGTGTGGTGGTGGTCGTGTGTGTGATGGTGATGGTGTGTGTGGTGATGGTAGAGTGTGTGTGGTGATGGTAGAGTGTGTGGTGATGGTAGAGTGTGTGGTGATGGTAGTGTGTGTGATGGTGATGGTAGAGTGTGTGGTGATGGTAGAGTGTGTGGTGATGGTAGAGTGTGTGGTGGTGATGGTAGAGTGTGTGTAGTGAGAGAAGGACGGGTACTCCCTTCTCACGATGTGATTATGACACAGGAAACGGAAACTTAAAAAACAACTCGATACAAACACCAAAACTCAACTGTGTGTGTGTGTGTGTGTGTGTGTATTACTCATTGTCCTCAATACCCAGTGACGCCACAAGCTGGAAGATGACGTCACAGGGAGCCATTAAAAACGATGCCTTGAGCAAGAGTGAGGTGCCAGGGTGAGTGCCAGACCCGGTGCCAACTATCAAGGTTCTCACGCCCCCAACCATGCCAACCTCCTCCACCTTCATCAACCTCCTTCTTCTCCCTCATTAAGCTACTCCTCCACCCTTGCCACCCTCCTCCTCCTCCGCCCTTACCAACCTACCGTCCTCCCTCACCCACCCTCACCTCACCTCCCTCCCTCAGGTAAAAATAAGGGTGAAAATAGGTCCCATATGCTCACTGAACACTCATAAATACCAAGACCCCCGAGCCTCGGTAGTACAGGCGGTACTGCACTCGACCGTCTCTACTTCCCCATCTGTGAAGTTAGGTACCCACTCTCAATTGGGTGGACTGGGGGTGCCTTGGGTGCGAACAACTGTACTCGAAGAATAAGATGCCTCTCACCTGATGATTAAACACCTTAACGCTACCTGGAGGAGGGTTAGGTTAGGTTATGTAAAGTCAGGTTAGGTTAGCTTAGGTTAGGTTAAGTTAAATTAGGTCAGGCAGCAATAGTAGGCGGGCGTTTCACATTTCTTCTCCCTCCCCACTACAGAAATTCTAAATAAGGACACACACACACACACTGAAAGGGATGCTATTGTCAAGTTGTGGCACTAAGGCTATAAAAGGTGGCAGCTCAAGGTTCCGTGACACGTAGTGAAGATCAGGGTAACGGTCATACCTCCTGTCACGTGTAAGGAGAGGAGAGGAGATATTGACGTCAGGATTATGGTACGTGGCCTCTCCCTGTGGATCTCAAGACAGCCCATATCCACTGTGACAGAGGGAACACTTGTTGAACATTACTCACACACCATGACAGGTTGGGAGCGTCAAGGCACCAGATACGCCATAATAGAAGTCTCTCGTACACCTCCCGTAATCAGTACCTCCTCTAATCCGGACGTCCCCATAATCCGGACATTCGATATTCCAGACGTCCTGTAATCCGGACATCTCGTAAATTTAGATATCAGATAATCCGGACATCTCGTATATCTGGGCCTCCCCTCACGTGCACCTCACCTGGTCTCCACCTGTACAACACATAACAAAAAAAAAGAGCAGAGCAGATGGGAATTATGCTGCCAGCGAGTTCCCTACGTCACACACCCCGTCACACTTGCACCTTCCGTCACACACCGTCATACCTGAACCCTTCCGTCACATAATGATATTGACGACACATGCATCACCCTCACGTGCCCTTCACTCATGGGAGGGGACTAATCTTCAGGTGATCCAAATAACTGAGGTTGAGTTTAAGGCTGTTTGTGTGTGTGTGTGTGTGTGTGTGTGTGTGTTAGGTATTTCCACAGTTTTGAAGGTAGAGAGCTGAAATTTGGTAGGGAGGTGCGGGATGGCCATAAACTATCACCTGTCCCTCAACTCTCGTACACCAACAGTAGATAGAGGATGTAGGTGTGATAACTAATGGGGGTTAATTCGTGTTCCCCTTAGTCTAGTCGTCTGGTATACTCTGCTTGACCTACCTTAACTTAGCCTAACCTAACCCAACTTAACCTTACCGAATTTAAACTAAATCGATTTAAGCTAACGAACTCAAATTAACCTAAATTAACCTAGCATAACCTAAGCTAGGTAAACCAAAACCGAACTAACCATACCTACCCTTACGATCTTCAGGTAGTTGTGTGCACTATAGGTTAGTGTTGGTTAGTCTGTTTCGTCTGGTTGAAAAAAAAATGGTGGTTGTTGAACACTGTACAAGTTCAGTCTTAATGAATCATATACCTGTGACCTCCTGCCCACGGCGTCGTAAGGGAGGGGAGGAGAGCCGAGGGGTGAGAAGAGAGGAGAGGTGCAGTACGCCACACGGTCCTCGGGGATACGGATGGGCATGGGCATGGACGTCTTGCGGGTCCGGTACAGCACCCGGGGCCGGCGGGGGGGCACCGAGGTGGACCTCATCTCTGACTTGGAGGGTCTGATTGAGACAGCTCGAGCACGACTACATAGAGGAGGACTAGTGGTGGATGACCTGGCGGGGCTTCCTCTGGGTGAGGGGGGCGTGGGGGTCTCCGGGGTAGTCAAGGACGGCCTCTCACTCGATGCTGACGTGTCCGCGACGTGCTGATCACTGGATATAAATATAGGCACGTCATCCTCATCCTCATCGTCGTCATCTCGGGACGGTATGCAGCTGAGGCGACGAGGGTTCTCGCGGTAATATAGAGGAAAGACATCCTCATCCCGGGGAGGGTCGCAGCAGCTGAGGGGGCGGGGGCGGCGGGGGGGTGAGGGCTCCTCCTGGGGTTCCACTTCCTCAGGGATGAAACACGGGGTGGACCACGAGTGACGAATCATGTTGATGCGGGAGTCAACACGCTCAAGACCCCAGACACACTCACGCAGGTACTTAACGAGGGAGTACTCCTTCACATCCCACCTGGGCCACATGCCTCTGGTCCTCACCCTCCACCACCACGCTGCCCTCGCTCGCCCTCCACACCCTCCTACTGCCCATCTTCTTTCACAACACCTATAACCTACAACACTCGGCTACCTGCCACGTACTATTAACTATTCAGTATCAATATGGTAAAATGGAAACACAACTTCCTATATCTTTCCCACAAGGATTAATCATCTTACGACCAAACACAAAATTCACAACTTGAGTCGAGAAAGATTCCGGCGAGTGAGTACAGCACAAGTCGACAGGCACTGACAGGCGCCAAGCTACAACTGGTGGCTTCGTGGCACATGAGTGAGGCAGTGGGACCAGCGGCGGGCAGCAGCAGCAGGGGGGGGGGCACGCTGGCACCAGCTACCTCACATACCGGAGCCCCTTGATGACCACCACCGAGTAAATACTGGCACAGCACAACACCACAACACAGCACCACAACACAGCACAGCACCACAACACAGCACAGCACCACAACACAGCACAGCACCACAACACAGCACAACACCACACAGCACCACAACACAGCACAACACAGCACAACACAGCACAACACAACACAGCACAACACAGCACAACAACACAACACAGCACAACACCACACAGCACAACAAAACACCACACAACACAGCACAACAACACAACACAGCACAACACAGCACAACACCACACAGCACAACACAGCACAACACAGCACAACACAACACCACAACACAGCACAACAACACAACACCACACAACACAGCACAACACCACACAGCACAACACAACACAGTACAACACAACAACACAACAACACAACACAACACAGTACAACACAACAATTCTTCTATCATTAATTGTTGTTTTTAGTGTGGCCAATGTCGGGTATGAATACTGACAGGTGTGGCCAGGTATGGACACTAACAAATATGGCCAACCAACAGCCGTGGCCACTGGCGGATGTGGCCCACTGGCGTTCGTGGCCATTGATAAGTGTGGATATTGGCAGGTGCAACCACTGTCGGGTGTGGCCACTGTCGGGTGTGGCCACTAGCGGGTGTGGCCACTGTCGGGTGTGGCCACTAGCGGGTGTGGCCACTAGCGGGTGTGACCTCGGGGCGCCCGGGGTATTGTTTCAGTTAAAGGTGTCCGCCTCCCTAAAGCTGTGACCTACACTCTACAGGACCGTCGCAGCCATAGTGAAGCAACACCCGGGGCTCTCAACGCTGCAACACCCGGGGCTCTCAACGCTGCAACACCCGGGGCTCTCAACGCTGCAACACCCGGGGCTCTCAACGCTGCAACACCCGGGGCTCTCAACGCTACAACACCCGGGGCTCTCAACGCTGCAACACCCGGGGCTCTCAACGTTGCAACAACGAGTCTGCAATATGCAACGTCAACAAGGAACAAATACAATCCTTAACGAGCATTGTTTCTTACTGAGTACAGAGTGTTGCAGGTCGTTGTTGCAGGCTGACGGCACGATCTTGAGTGCAATGCCTGCCTACCTCCGTCCACTACTCCACACCATTCCATCCCATTCTCACAAATCCCTCCAGTACTCCATCCCACCACTCCCACTAACTCCACCCCACTCAACATATTTGACCCAGACCACAGTACACACTCTTAAACCATACACAAACATCATCATCGTCATCATCATCATTATTATTTTCATCATCATACCCGTAAGACGCGTTCCTAAGACAATAGTGAGTGAGAGCCATGGAGTGCCAGCCAGAGTGGCACCCACACACTATGAGAGGAAGAATGACTTCACTTCCTTGGCACCCACACAGAGAGGTCCATCTCCCTGCTCTGGCACCCCGTCACACTGAACCATCACACGTGCCCCCCTGCTGAGGCTAGTGCCCTTATACTGAGGATGGTGCCCCTTATACTGAGGATGGTGCCCCTTATACTGAGGATGATGCCCCTTATACTGAGGATGATGCCCCTTATACTGAGGATGGTGCCCCTTATACTGAGGATGGTGCCCCTTATACTGAGGATGGTGCCCCTTATACTGAGGATGGTGCCCCTTATACTGAGGATGGTGCCCCTTATACTGAGGATGATGCCCCTTATACTGAGGCTAGTGCCCCTTATACTGAGGCTAGTGCCCCTTATACTGAGGCTAGTGCCCCTTATACTGAGGATGGTGCCCCGTATACTGAGGATGATGCCCCTTATACTGAGGATGGTGCCCCTTATACTGAGGATGATGCTCCTTATAATGAGGCTAGTGCCCTTATACTGAGGCTAGTGCCCCTTATACTGAGGATGGTGCCCCTTATACTGAGGATGGTGCCCCGTATACTGAGGATGGTGCCCCTTATACTGAGGCTAGTGCCCTTATACTGAGGCTAGAACCCCTTATAATGAGGCTAGTGCCCTTATACTGAGGATGGTGCCCCTTATACTGAAGAGAGGTAGATAAATACAGGTAAGTAAGTAGGTACAGGTCGTCAGGGGAGGTACAGGTCGTCAGGGGAGGTACAGGTCGTCAGGTGAGGTACAGGTCGTCAGGGGTGGTACAGGTCGTCAGGTGAGGTACAGGTCGTCAGGGGTGGTACAGGTCGTCAGGTGAGGTACAGGTCGTTAGGGGAGGTACTACAGTGGGCAGCGAGTTACAGGTAGACAATAACCTTAGGAGTGGCAGGTGTGAGGAGGAAGGAGGAGGGGGGGGGGGGACAAGTCGGCACCTGTGTGGACGAGGTGGTAGTGTGCCCTCCTTCTGTCCCTCCCTCACTGCCACACACCCTCCTTCTGTCCCTCCCTCACTGCCACACACCCTCCTTCTGTCCCTCCCTCACTGCCACACACCCTCCTTCTGTCCCTCCCTCACTGCCAGACACCCTCCTTCTGTCCCTCCCTCACTGCCACACACCCTCCTTCTGTCCCTCCCTCACTGCCACACACCCTCCTTCTGTCCCTCCCTCACTGCCACACACCCTCCTTCTGTCCCTCCCTCACTGCCAGACACCCTCCTTCTGTCCCTCCCTCACTGCCACACACCCTCCTTCTGTACCTCCATCACTGCCACACACCCTCCTTCTGTCCCTCCCTCACTGCCACACACCCTCCTTCTGTACCTCCCTCACTGCCACACACCCTCCTTCTGTCCCTCCCTCACTGCCACACACCCTCCTTCTGTACCTCCCTCACTGCCACACACCCCCCTTCTGTACCTCCCTCACTCCCACACACCCTCCTTCTGTCCCTCCCTCACTGCCACACACCCTCCTTCTGTCCCTCCCTCACTGCCACACACCCTCCTTCTGTCCCTCCCTCACTGCCACACACCCTCATTCTGTCCCTCCCTCCCTCCCTCCCTCCCTCCTACCCTCCTCTCATATATTACAGGGAGTGACGTGGGTATGTGTGGCTGGTGGAAAATCTTGTGTCATCGTGTACCTGCTTACTAAGTCATACCCCTGATGTCACATGATGTCACTGTACATCATGTCATACCCCTGATGTCACATGATGTCACTGTTCTTCAAGTCATACCCATGATGTCACTGTTCATCACGTCATACCCCTGATGTCACATGATGTCACTGTTCATCAAGTCATACCCATGATGTCACTGTTCATCAAGTCATATCCCTGATGTTACATGATGTCAACAAACACCTTTCACACAGTCAGTCAACAATGTCTCCTCCTCCTCCTCACCACCACCTCACACTCCACAGGTAGCAACACTATTTTATGCCTCCCTCCCTCCACCACACATCTCCCTCCCTCCACCTAATCTCCCTCCCTCCACCACACATCTCCCTCCCTCCAACACATCTCCCTCCCTCCACCTCCCCCCACCTCTCTCCAACAGTGACATACCATGTGTGTGTGTAAGTGTGTGTGTGTGTGTGTGTGTGTGTGTGTGTGTGTGATTCCTTCCTTGGAGTCCCCATCATGAGGTGTCTATTCCCTCACCTGTGTTGAAGAAGAGAGAGGAACCCCCAACACTACCACCACCATTACCACCACTATCACCTCCATCACCACTATCACCACCACTACCATTACCACTATCACCACCACCACTACCATTACCACTATCACCACAACTACCATTACCACTATCACTACCACTACCACTATCACCACCACTACCATTACCACTATCACCACCACCACTACCATTACCACTATCACCACAACTACCATTACCACTATCACCACCACTATCACCACCACCACTACCATTACTACTATCACCACCACTATCATTACCACTATCACCACCACCACTACCATTACCACTAACACCACCACTACAATTACCACTATCACCACCACCACTACCATTACCACTATCACCACCACTATCACCACCACCACTACCATTACTACTATCACCACCACTACCATTACCACTATCACCACCACCACTACCATTACCACTATCACCACAACTACCATTACCACTATCACCACCACTATCACCACCACTACTACCATTACTACTATCACCACCACTACCATTACCACTATCACCACCACCACTACCATTACCACTAACACCACCACTACAATTACCACTATCACCACCACCACTACCATTACCACTATCACCACCACAACTACCATCACCACCACCGCTACCATTACCACTATCACCACCACCACTACCATTACCACCACCACTACCATTACCACCACCGCTACCACTACCACTATCACCACCACCACCACTATCACCACCAAAACTACCATTACCATTACCACTATCACTACTCCACTACCAGGAAACAGCGAGTGAGCATTAACGGCACTAAATCCGATTGGAGCAACGTCACTGGTGGAGTTCCCCAAGGCTCAGTACTTGGACCATTATTATTTATTATATAGCCTACATAAACGACATAGATATCGGCATAGACAGCAACATAAGTAAATTTGCTGATGACACTAAAATAAGACGTGTAATTAAATCTGACGAGGACTCTGTAAAACTACAGGAAGATCTAAACAAATTTTTCGAATGGTCTGAAAAATGGCAGATGAAATTCGATGTGGACAAATGTAAAGTACTCAGTATAGGAGATGTAAACAGGGAAACCAGATACCAGATGAACAACGATGCCATTGAGAAATCCGACTGTGAGAAAGATTTAGGAGTAATGATAAGTAGGAATCTTAAGACAAGTAAACAATGTGTTTTTGCTCGTAACAAGGCTAATAAAGTACTTGGGTTCATACAAAGGAGTGTTAGTTACAAGACTAGCGAGGTCATCCTAAAACTGTATCTTGCTCTTGTGAGACCACACCTGGATTACGCAGTTCAGTTCTGGTCACCGTATTACAGAATGGATATAGAATCCTTGGAAAGAATCCTGAGGAGAATGACAAGACTAATCCCAGGCATTAGGAACCTTGAGTACAGAGACAGGTTAAAGCGTCATAATTTGCACTCCCTCGAGAGACGTAGAGCGAGGGGCGACATGATAGAAGTGTATAAATGGAAGTCAGGGCTAAACAAAGGGGACATTACAAAGGTACTCAAACTATACAACCAGGAGCGAACTCGTAACAATGGTTTTAAATTAGACAAATTTAGATTTAGGCGCGAAATTGGTAAACACTGGTTTGGAAACAGAGTAGTGGATGAATGGAACAAGTTACCAAATATCATCATTAACTCGAATACGCTGGATAGCTTCAAACAAAGGATGGATGCTTATATGAGCAACAGGGGTTGGGTGTAAACGGGACTGCCCAGTATGGGCCAATAGGCCCGCTGCAGTTTCCTCCATTCTTATATTCTTATGTTCTTACCACTATCACCATCACCACTACCATTACCACTATCACCATCACCACTACCATTACCACTATCGCCATCACCACTACCATTACCACTATCACCATCACCACTACCATTACCACTATCGCCATCACCACTACCATTACCACTATCACCATCACCACTACCATTACCACTATCGCCATCACCACTACCATTACCACTATCACCATCACCACTACCATTACCACTATCACCATCACCACTACCATTACCACCATCACCACTACCGCCATCACCACTACCATTACCACTATCACCATCACCACTATCGCCATCACCACTACCATTACCACTATCACCACCACCACTACCATTACCACTACCACCACCACTACCATCACCACTACCACCACCAGTACCATTACCACTATCACCACCACCACTACCATTACCACTATCACCACCACCACTACCATTACCACTATCACCACCACCACTACCATTACCACTATCACCACCACTACCACACCTGATAAAACACCTGAAATACCTTAAGGAGAAAAAACCCGCGAAAACAAACAAACAAACGAACTCATGAAGCGTGCGAGGAGTCAGGTAGTGAAGGCACTGTTGTCACCGTGCCAAATAGTGCCACTCTCCCCCCTCCCTCACCCCTTGACACACTACCCAAGCGTCACACACACACACACACACACACACACAACGATACCCAAACTAATTAAAAATATAATCACAGGTAAAGTTAATTGAATAAGGTAATAAACATCTAATTGATATACATTAAAGAGCCCCTAGACCTGGTATATATAGACAGATATAAAGTTTAATATAAATTCAATATCTTGGCTCATAGTTCCTGTTGCCATGGTTACAATTTACTGACAGACAGACAGACAGACAGGAAGACAGACAAGAGGACAAACAGACAGAGGCAGACGGACTCAAAAGCAACATTCTCCAGAGGCCAGCGAGGGATTATTCGTACTCGTTACATCACGTATTCAGTTTCAAGGTCAACGGCATTCCTCGTGTAATACTCGTGTGTACTCTGATGTGGCTGAGTACTAGTATAGAGGAGAGAGACGTCCACTGAGTACATACCGAGTAATGTATGGTTAAAGAGTACTTGTGATTGAGTCCCGAGATTCTGTATGCAAATGAACCATAAAGACTAGACACTTCAGCTTATTTCACCTGAAGATTAACCTGACCTGACCTAATTTGACCTGACCTGACCTAACCTGACCTAACCATGATGAAGTGACAACCGGTGCATGGACTGACGACACTATTCACCATTTGCTTGAGAGTGGCACTGAGGGGTAAGGGTGGCACTGGGGGGTAAGAGTGGCACTGGGGGGTAAGAGTGGCACTGGGGGGTAAGAATGGCACTGGGGGGTAAGAATGGCACTGGGGGGTAAGAATGGCACTGGGGGGTAAGAGTGGCACTGGGGGGGTAAGGGTGGCACTAGGGGGTAAGAGTGGCACTGGGGGGTAAGGGTGGCACTGGGGGTAAGATTGGCACTGAGGGTAAGAGTGGCACTGGGCAGGTGACGCGTATGATTGACTGTGGAAAGTTGGTTGAGGAAGGAAGGAATTACGGAAGAAGCTGATTAAGCGTGTGATGGTGGGAGTCTGAGTGTCTGTGAGTGTCTGTAAGAGTCTGCAAGAGTCTATGAGTCTGTGTGTCTATAATTACCTGGGTGTCTGTGAGTCTGAGTGGTTCTGTGTCTGATTGCTAGGAATATTTCGTGTTGTGAGAATGTATTTATCTAGGAGTGACGGAACCTATAGAGCTTCTGACCTGGGCTGGCGGCTGTGAGGTGTGTGTGTGTGTGTGTGTGTGTGTGTCAGGTGTTTGCGACCGGTGGAGTTTTTTCTTAAGGTAACAGCTGCTGGCCAAATTACAAAAATAATTTACTTATGTTGAACAACTGATCATCAGCTAATGTCGTCTGCCTGCCCCGACGACGGTCACCAAACACAGGGTACACTATGCCCAGCTTGGTGACAGATGGATTGACGGACAGGTGGGCGGACGGGGGCAGGTGTGGATTGGTGACTGTGTGCTACTGCGCTAGTGGTTCACCAAAATTGTGGGTGGTGAGCGGCCCTACACCTGCTGTCTCACGTTTTCCTTTCCTAATTCACTATTCACCATCACTCGCCTCTCTCCTCCTTTCCTAGTGAGTGCGGTTGTAGCGACACCAACATCCAGACAACAGCCTCCAGACACAAGCATCCAGACACCAGCCTCCAGACACCAGCCTCCAGACACCATCATCTAGACACCAGCCTCCAGACACCAGCATCCAGACACAAGCATCCAGACACAATCATCTAGACACAAGCATCCAGACACAAGCACCTCAACACCATAAATAACACAAATGTAAATAGAAAGAACAGACTAAAAAAAAAACCAAAGGCACGATAAAATAAAGATGTAAAAACCAATAATAACTAATAATAACATAAAATGAGATGAGTGGAGAGCTGACGAGAGAGTTGGGAGACACAAGTAGGTAAGGTAGAAAGAGAGTCAGGAGATCGGTTATACATCAAGACGTCTGGTAATATATCTTCCTCAACTAGATTAAAGGTTTTCTCTGACGTCGATGTTTACACTGTGTATGTGTAACCTCAACAGGTGTAAAGGCGGTGATTAACAGCCTCGTAAATATACCGTAGTGGTCGGCATTGAACCACCCAACAGCACCCACACCCGCCCCCCACCTTCTTCACCCATCACCAACAGATATATGAAGTACCCAACCACCTGCATATCTTCACCTCCTGCCCCTTGCCCAGTCTACCCTCCTGCCCCTTGCCCAGTCTACCCTCCTGCCCCTTGCCCAGTCTACCCTCCTGCCCCTTGCCCAGTCTGCCCCCCCCCCCCCACTGCCTCTCACGACGATAATGACAACAACAACGACAACAGAGACACACACACACAATCATTCAATCAAAGTGCCATGTTTACGTCTGAGGGTTGGCTACCTCGGCCCTCCACACACACACACACACACACACCGAGCTTGGCTTAATTAAACCTTCTCATTAGCGTACATTAAAGTTAAGAAATAATATACTTAGTGATGGTCTTAATTACTGAAAGCTAAAGTTCATTATGTGTGTTATAAAGTTGCAGTGTTAACAGTTAAAATAGTACTAC
Organism: Homarus gammarus; assembly: GCA_958450375.1. Taxonomy (NCBI): domain Eukaryota; kingdom Metazoa; phylum Arthropoda; class Malacostraca; order Decapoda; family Nephropidae; genus Homarus; species Homarus gammarus. The sequence continues at coordinate 2,290,177 of CAUDMG010001656.1, read as the reverse complement.
TACTACTACTACTACTACTACTACTACTACTACTACTAATAATAATAATAATAATAATAATAAAACATTGATAAACCTGACCCTCTAAACCAGGGTGTTGAGACAGCTCTTATCAACTGTGGTGACATCCGGGGCACCGTCTCCCACCTGAAGATTAACCACCCCGTCCAACTGATAATTAAAATATCCTAATTTAAACTAACCTAACCTAAACTTAATCTAATCTAGTCTAATTAAAGTTAATCGAACTTAATGTAATCTTATCTGACCTAGTTTAAATTAACCTAACCTAACCTAACCTGAGAGAGAGAGTTTCACAGGTAACTGGACACCATATTTGGGATGTTAATTTGTTTATCATCTTAAATTAATTAGTTACGAGGTAAAATTGACTTACGAACCATTAAGAATCTACTCACACACCCACACCACTCCTAGTACCCCCCACCCACCCCCACCCCCACAACCTCCCCTACACCCCAGTTCCACAACCACCTCCTCCCACCACCTCACACCCCACTACCACCTCCCACACACCCACCCCACCCACACCCACCTGCACCCATATACAGTATAACACTAATAACAACACATTCTGGTGGTGGTAGACAGATAGCTAGACAGAGACAAAAACAGACAGACACAGACAAAAACAGACAGACAGACAAACAGAGACACACACGTTATCCACCCAGAAAAAAAAAACAGACACAGTTGGCAAGTTAAACACATAAAGCTAACAGCCAGAAAGACAAGCTACCAGACAGATAAAGAAAGAGAGACAGTGACCATCTGTCATCCCACCACCAACCTGTTTAACTTATTCTTGTTTCTGTCATAAATACGTCACGCAGCCCACCCCCCGTTTCCCTTCCGTCTGTGTCTGTCTGTGTTTAACCCACCTTCTTCACGTCTGTTTATCTGTGTCTAAGCCCACCTCACCTTACATCTATTTGTCTGTTTGACTTTATCTAAGACACTACCTTCACGTCTGTCTGTCTGTCTGTCTGTGTTGTGAGTCCACGTTCAATAACAAGTCCCAAAGTTTATATCTGTAAATGAATGTTTTTTTTTTCTTCTGTTTTTTGTTTTTGTTTAATAAGGTGGGTTATTTAGGGGTGGTTTTATAATTGCCAGCCCTGGTGAGAGGTCAGAGGTCAACTAATAGGATGGTAAGAGGTCAGAGGTCACCACAAGAATGCCAAGGTCAAGTTGGTATGGAAAGTTAAGAGATAAATTAAGTACCCAAATGACCTGCATCCTTCGACGTAAACAATTAGTGTGACGTAGGAGTGCGTGACAAGGTGCGTGACAAGGAGTGCGTGACAGAGCAAGACAAGGAGTGCGTGACAGGGTGCATCTAAACGTGCATAACAAGGTGTGGCTAACAGGGTGTGGCTAGGCGTGTATGACAGTGTGACAAGGAGTGACATGACAAGGTGTGGATAACAGGGTGTGTCTAGGCGTGTATGACAGTGTGACAAGGAGTGACATGACAAGGTGTGGATAACAGGATGCGTCTAGGCGTGTATGACAGAGAGTGCATGACAGGGTATATCTAAGAGTGCTTAACAGGGCGAGACAAGGAGTGCATGACAGGGGGTGTAATGGCGTGACAAGTTATAACAAGGCGTGACAAGGGGTATAGCAGGCCGGTAGTGGTAGCGTTACAGGCTGCTAACTCACTCAGGCAGGCTGCCAATCCCCGCACGGCGCCATTACCAGAGCCTGTAACTTGTTGAAGATAAAGGGTGACTAAGGGGGGGGGGGTGTGGGTGGGTGGGGTGTGTGGGTGAGGGTGTGGGTGAGATGTCTAGGTGAGGGTGTGGGTGGGTGGAGGGTGTGGGTGTGCGTGGGGTGTCTAGATGAGGGTGTGGGTGGGTGGATGTGCAGGTGAGGGTGTGGGTGAGGTGTCTAGATGAGGGTGTGGGTGGGTGGATGTGCAGGTGAGGGTGTGGGTGAGGTGTCTAAGTGTGGGTGGGTGTGGGTGGGTGGGGGTGTACGTCTCCCTTACATATGAAATAATAACAACAACACAGTTACTCATCAAGGTGCACATATCACGGGTCCAGGTGAGTCATTACCACCTTCACCACACCTGTACTGAGCCATCACGTGTGGTAATTAAGTATTGCGTCTCGGCCAGGTAAATCACATTCTACTATTCACCTCTACCCTCACTTCCCTAACTTCCCTCACACCCTCACTTCCCTCACACCCTCACTTCCCTCACACCCTCACTTCCTTCACACACTCACTTCCCTCACACCCTCACTTCCCTCACACCCTCACTTCCCTCACACCCTCACTTCCCTCACTTCCCTCACACCCTCACTTCCCTCACACGCCTCACTTCCCTCACACCCTCACTTCCCTCACACCCTCACTTCCCTCACACCCTCACTTCCCTCACAACCCTCACACCCTCACTTCCCTCACACGCCTCACTTCCCTCACACCCTCACTTCCCTCACAACCCTCACACCCTCACTTCCCTTACACCCTCACTTCCCTCACTTCCCTCACTTCCCTCACACCCTCACTTCCCTCACACCCTCACTTCCCTCACACCCTCACTTCCCTCACTTCCCTCACACCCTCACTTCCCTCACACCCTCACACCCTCACTTCCCTCACACCCTCACTTCCCTCACACGCCTCACTTCCCTCACACGCCTCACTTCCCTCACACGCCTCACTTCCCACACACCCTCACTTCCCTCACACCCTCACTTCCCTCACACGCCTCACTTCCCTCACACGCCTCACTTCCCTCACACGCCTCACTTCCCACACACCCTCACTTCCCTCACACCCTCACTTCCCTCACACCCTCACTTCCCTCACACCCTCACTTCCCTCACACCCTCACTTCCCTCACACCCTCACTTCCCTCACAACCCTCACACCCTCACTTCCCTCACACCCTCACTTCCCTCACACCCTCACTTCCCTCACACCCTCACACCCTCACTTCCCTCACACCCTCACTTCCCTCACTTCCCTCACTTCCCTCACACCCTCACTTCCCTCACACCCTCACTTCCCTCACACGCCTCACTTCCCTCACACGCCTCACTTCCCTCACACGCCTCACTTCCCACACACCCTCACTTCCCTCACACCCTCACTTCCCTCACACCCTCACTTCCCTCACACCCTCACTTCCCTCACACCCTCACTTCCCTCACACCCTCACTTCCTTCACACACTCACTTCCCTCACACCCTCACTTCCCTCACACCCTCACTTCCCTCACACCCTCACTTCCCTCACACCCTCACACCCTCACACCCTCACTCCCCTCACACCCTCACTTCCCTCACACCCTCACTTCCTTCACACACTCACTTCCCTCACACCCTCACTTCCCTCACACCCTCACTTCCCTCACACCCTCACTTCCCTCACTTCCCTCACACCCTCACTTCCCTCACACCCTCACTTCCCTCACACCCTCACTTCCCTCACACCCTCACTTCCTTCACACACTCACTTCCCTCACACCCTCACTTACCTCACACCCTCACTTCCCTCACACCCTCACTTCCCTCACTTCCCTCACACCCTCACTTCCCTCACACCCTCACTTCCCTAACACCCTCACTTCCCTCACACCCTCACTTCCCTCACACCCTCACTTCCCTCACTTCCCTCACACCCTCACTTCCCTCACACCCTCACTTCCCTCACACCCTCCTCTCCCATAATTCAACTCAATTTGGTATTATGCACGCCAATGCTTTCCTCTCTTCTCCTCTCCTTCTCCTCTCTTTTCACCCTACTCTGTCTCCCTTCTCTTCTCCTCCTCTCCCCTCTCTACTCCCCTCCCCTACCAATGTGTTTCTCCCCAACCATCACTACTACAACAATTACTACCACTATTAACACTATACACGGCTACCATCAACACTACCACCACCCCTATCACGATCCCTATCACCACCACCACTATCAAGTCCCCCCCCCCCCTTCTACCTATTTCTTCCCCCATCTAATACTTTTTTCCCTTCATCCCCTATTTTATTCCCTAGCAACCGGACAGTTTTCCCCTACCTCTTAATACTTTTCCCTTCAATAATTTCTTACTTTATACTCGTAATTTCATACTTTCTTGCTATTTAATACTTTTTAACACTCATTATTTCATACTTTTTGCCTTACTAACCGAAATTTTTCCCTCCAAATCTTGTACTTTCTTCCCAACACCTCATATATTCTATAGTTTTTACATCATTTTTTCTCACTCAAGACCCCATACTTCCCCTACCACCTGACAGTTTCTTCCCCACCCCTCAAACTTTCTTTCCCGTCACCCACCACCACCAACAGGTCTTCCTCGACAGTTTCTCTAGACCCTCCCAGCGTAATCCTGCATAGTTATTATCTTGATAAACACAACAGCTTTCAACATCTAGAGCAGCAGATGTGAACAGCACTACCTGGTACAGCAGATGTGAACAGCACTACCTGGTACAGCAAGAGTGTACAGCATTGCAGAGCTTTCCTTATGAACAACTGACAAACTAAGACACGGATTACATGGTAGTATACTTGCTAATATGCTCACAAGCTGCTGATATAGTGATATACTGCACTGATTATATTCTCGGACTATTAACATAAGCAAATATTTCAGCTCACTACCTTTAAACACTGTGGCCGAACATAACATTAAACTGAAGAAACTGTATTTTATATGAGGCCAACCCTTCCCCTCCCCTCCCCCCCCCCCAAAAAAAAAGCCCTAATTCGATACATTTACAGCGTGCACCAGTATCACCAGGACAAACTCGAGAACTGTAGCTGTAGAGAGCGAGCATCTACATAAACAATCGTAAAAGACTCTGTCCTTTAAGTACCAGATAATTCTCACAAACAGCTGCTCACATACTCACAAACAGCTGCTCACATACTCACAAACAGCTGCTCACAGGCTCACCAACAACGTACCTGTGGGGAAAAAAAGGGAAATTGTGTTATTATGAAAAAGACGAAAAATATGACAGGTGACAACAACAGCTCCAGTCTGACAGTCTCCTTCCCTCCCTCCCTACCTCCTTCCTTCCTCCCTCACACTCCTCCTCTTCCTCCTTCACACTCCTTCCCTGTACCTGTCACTCCCTCAATCCACATGACACTCCCTTCAACTTATGACAAACAGACGACAGACAGACAGACAGACAACTCGTAATAGTGTGTTCCAGGTAATGGCCCACATCAGGTGTCAACAGAGCCTCAGGTAACACGGTGTGATTGATGCATTACGTAATTAATTAACCACACCTGCTGCTGTCATTAATAACACGTTCATTACAACCCTGTGTGTGTGTGTGTGTGTGTAATCTCATGTCACACGTTATTGTATCACACCATCACTTCCTTTCACTTCCCTCACCTCTCCCTCCACCTCCGTATGTATGTATGTATGTATGTACGTTTTAGAGGTGGCACTAACCAACTGAGTTATGTGGCACTATAAAACAAAATAAATCTACCAAGTGCCAGGGCCATAGCGGGTGCCACAGACTGGTAAGACGCAGCAGGGACAGATAATAACTCTGGGGCCTGTGAGGAACCGAATCCATGACGATAGGGCCACATTCCTTATGATTAGGTTGGGGTCTAATAGGACTGGGGCCTAATAGGACTGGGGCCCCATAATAAAGGTTCAACACTACCCAAAGATTACTGAACCCTTGATGGTACTTATCGACTCTATCACTCTGGCTCTATATCACACACTGGCTCTATTTACCAATCTACCAAGTGGCTCTATATCACGAGTGGTAGAGTACAGGCTCTCTCTCTCTCTCTCTCTCTCTCTCTCTCTCACGTCATCTTGTAATCAACAAAATAATTCCCGTATAAAGTTAAATTAAAACAAAGACAATTTCTGTGTTTTGTTGCGGATATAAAACATGAATGGACGGATGGGTGGTCGTGTGGGTGGGTGGGTGGGTGGTCGTGTGGGTAAGTGGATAGGCTAAAAAGTATTCCTCACCTGTGACATGAAAGTACTGTGTATTTTTTACATTAATTCAGATACATTGTTAATATTCACCCTTCAGTAATACCACAGTGAAATGAGTGTTTCTGGTCAGTCTGGAGTATTAATTAATTAAACAGGTAATATTAACACACCTTTGAGGTTAATTTAGATTCTGGCATTAAATATTTGTTTGTTTCGTGATTTTTATTTTTATTTATTATTATTATTATTATTTTTTATTACTATTCTTCTTCTTGTTCTTTCTTCCTCCTCCTATCCTTCCCCTTACTCCTTCCCCCTTTCCTTTCACATCCTCTTTCTCTCACTATCCACCACCTCCCTCCTCCATCTCTCACCCTCCTCTCCCTTTACCCATTCCTCTCTCACCCTTCCCTCCCCCTTTTCTCATCCCCCTTCCTCCAATATGTCACTCCCCCCCTCACTCCCCCTGGTCGTGCAACATACCGAGTAGAGTCGTCGCCGCCTCACAATGAAGGGGACGTCGTTGTCTTCTAACATGATGAGGCTTCAGGCTTCACCCCACTCAAAGAGGCTTCACCCCACTCAAAGAGGCTTCACCCCACTCAAAGAGGCTTCACCCCACTCAAAGAGGCTTAAGTAGCTCTACACACACTTCACTCACACTTATCTGATTACACTTACTTAAGACACCACTTATTTTCACTTACAACGTCTTATTTCACTTATTTTTCACTTATATCTGTTACAGGTATATCATCTGGCTACACTTATACCTGAGGTTTCATTATCAATAATCGAGGGATGAGTCCTTCCCTTCAACGCACCTGTAACACCGTTAATTAACCTCCACAACAGTACTAACAAGGAGACTCTCACTTTACCACACACTTTACCACACTTTACCACACACTTTCTATCTTTTGTGTTCCTTCTTCAGACGAAAAAAATGACAATAGGACGAAAATAGATTCTGACTGTTTTCACTGTTTCGTCATCCAGGTAGACATGACGATTAAGTTCTGACTGGCTGCTATAAAATCCATCAACATAATAACATTTACTAAGCTATTATTCCTTAGATTTTCATTTGTCTACAATTTGATTCATTAAAATCTAAAAAAAAAAATTCTCTCGTGTTCCGGATTTTTATTGTGACTTGGATGTAAATACGATTCTACGTTCCTTGACAGCGGGGCCTTGAGGTAGAGACGTAGATGGTGATGGACACCTTGACGCTTGTAGCCGGGGAAGTACAGTTGATCATTGTAACAAGTTCTCTGTCACTCCTAATGATACTAGGAGAGGTAGGAACTATTGGTGGTGAGTAGAGTGGTTGAGACAGGCACACATACACCTGTCTACCTTACTACACACACCAGGATCTTTGGAGGGGAGGAGAGGGGAGGGGGGTCGCTCTCACATACCTTTTCTAGTCTCCTGTAGGGGGAACAAACAGCCCTCCGAGGAAGTAGAAATGGAAGGAGGGATACTGAGAAAATTAACTCAATGTGGGAGTCATTTTAGGCCAAGATATTTCACAGGAATTCGTCTCTCGTATTTTCACCCCGCTGCTGATGCCTGTTGTTCCTGAGGTTATCTGATGGTGGAATCCAAGTTGATGTCCCCAGAAGGTGTCCGTGTCGAGAGTGTGGGTGAGAGAGAGAGAGAGAGAGAGAGGAGGGAGGGAGGGAGGGAGGGAGGGAAAGATTGAGTGAGGGAGGGAGGAATAAGCTAAAGAACAGAAAGAAAGTGAGAAAATATTGTAAGTTAGAGACAGAGAGTGAGAGAAAGAGCCGCGGTAACAGCTGAAGCTTGATGTCGTCCAGGCAACTGTAGTAGCAGTGATGACTGCAACACCTCACTCTATCTAGTACTGCCTGGTGCTGCTGCTGCTCCCTACACACGTGTCACTGTTGCTCGCGCGTGTGAGTGAGTGAGTGTGAGTGAGTGAGTGTCAGTGCTCGACCAACACACGTCCCAGAGCTTCTATGACGTTCGTGCCACTAATCGCTTCTGCCTCCCACTGCTTCTGTCTGTGGTCTGGGAGAGTGTACCAGGGGGGCGTTTCCATACTGCGCCCACCCACGCTTCCCTACGTCGTCGCCTTCTGCTGCTGCGTCACTGGAAGGCAGGTCTTGGCGAGCGGTGTACCATCACACATCTTTCCTGAGTCACTAAATGATCACCGTTTTTTTTTTATCAGTTATTATTGTTACTCACTGAAATATTACACCAGAATGAAAACATTTGATATTGTATTGAGAATGATCGATATATTTTGATAAAACGAACGATACTTTAAGAAAAAATATATATATATACAGAATTGATCAATAAAAACTATGTTAAATGATATTATAATTTAGGGTAAAGAGATAGGAGGAACTACTGATAATAAAACACACACACACACACACACACGCACACAAACACACACACACACACACACACCCCATTACACCATTTAACTGTAAGATGATTCATCCTAAATGGCTGATTCGTGGAAGATGATGCTTGTCCTCTCTCTCTCTCTCTCTCTCTCTCTTTCGTGTGACTCAACAAAAGTTCCCGCTCATGTCCTGCTCAGAACTCACCACTACTACTACTACTACTACTACTACTCAGTCTCCACTCAACCTACAGTACCACAACTACCACCACCACCACCGATTCTCTAGTTAGTGACATTATCATTATACTATGTAGGGTAGGTTAGGTTAGGTTAGGTTGGGTTGGGTTAGGTTGGGTTGGGTTAGGTTAGGTGACTTTCTAACTAAAACCTATTGTGACGTCATAACTAAGGCCTGGAATGACGTCATAACTAGATCCTCGAGTGACGTCATAACTAAGGCCTGGAATGACGTCATAACTAAGGCCTGGAATGACGTCATAACTAGATCCTCGAGTGACGTCATTACTAAAAGCCTGGTGTGACGTCATAAATGAATAACTCTGCCTACGTTAATGAATGTGAATAAATAAAACGTTTCTATTATTATTATTATTATTATTATTATTACTGCAGCCACAAATTATGAATAAGATGATAGGAAGAGACGAGAAGATCTGCAGCGTGACGGTGATGTCTGGTTGGCTGACACTACAGCTGACACTAGAGCTGACACTAAGATTGACACTAGACCTGACACTAGGACTGACACTAGAGCTGACATTAAGACTGTCTGACATTAAGGCTGACACTAAAGCAGAATGACACTAGACTTTGTTGACACGAAATATTTGCTGACGCTGTACCTTAGCTGACACTAAAGCTGGCTGACACTAAGGGTTGGATAAGAGGAGGAAAACTTTAGGAGATAAGATAATGAGGCTCTCTCTCTCTCTCTCTCTCTCTCTCTCTCTCTCTCTCTCTCTCTCTCTCTCAGGGAAAGTGTCAGCAGCGGCATCAGGAGAGCGTCAGTAGCAATAGTGTGTCAGGGAAAGTGTCAGCAGCGGCATCAGGAGAGCGTCAGTAGCAATAGTGTCAGGGAAAGTGTCAGCAGCGGCATCAGGAGAGCGTCAGTAGCAATAGTGTGTCAGGGAAAGTGTCAGCAGCGGCATCAGGAGAGCGTCAGTAGCAATAGTGTGTCAGGGAAAGTGTCAGCAGCGGCATCAGGAGAGCGTCAGTAGCAATAGTGTGTCAGGGAAAGTGGTAAGTGTTGATATAATAATATGGATGTCAGTCCGTCAGTCTGTTGTGTGTTGCATGACTAATACACTAAGTGACGCCTATAGTGTGTCGTCCAGAATACAACAACTGACGCCTATAGTGTGTCGTCCAGAATACAACAAGTGACGCCTATAGTGTGTCGTCCAGAATACAACAAGTGACGCCTATAGTGTGTCGTCCAGAATACAATAACTGACGCCTATAGTGTGTCGTCCAGAATACAATAACTGACGCCTATAGTGTGTCGTCCAGAATACAACAACTGACGCCTATAGTGTGTCGTCCAGAATACAATAACTGACGCCTATAGTGTGTCGTCCAGAATACAACAACTGACGCCTATAGTGTGTCGTCCAGAATACAAGTGACGCCTATAGTGTGTCGTCCAGAATACAATAACTGACGCCTATAGTGTGTCGTCCAGAATACAAGTGACGCCTATAGTGTGTCGTCCATAATACAACAACTGACGCCTATAGTGTGTCGTCCTGTAATCTACTCTGGTGTCTTATTACCAACAAACAACTGAAATGCCGAGTGCTGTACCTTTTTTTGTACCTATGACCTACTGTAACCTGTAACAGCCTGCCACGCCCTTGTACCTATGCACACTGTACCCTTTACAGCCCTACACGAGGTGATGTGAACAGTGAACAGTGAACAAAATACCTGTGAACACCTGAACACTTATTTTTGTACAGTATGTTGGGTTGGGTTAGGTTAGGTTAGGTTAGGTTAGGTTAGAAAGGTCCCGCTGGTTCAGTAATAAGGGAAGAGCCTCATGTGGTCGTTGCCTCCGGAACTACTCCTCACTAACGACCATCATAATAACATCAATAACTGATCACTAAGTCTGACGTCACCACAATAACACACACACACACACACAAAATCACTTACAATCACATACATGTCACTTACACACACACACATCACTTGTACACACACACACACACACACGCGCGTGATGGTGTGGGCCATGGCACAGGTTACATGTGACAGTGTGGGTAGAAGGGGGATGGAGCTGAGAAGGAAGGCAGGAAGGAAGGAAGGAAAAAAGAAAGGAAGGAAGGAAGGAAGGAAGGAAGAAGGATGTGCCTTCAGTGTGAGGATGGAGAAGGAAAGTCTTCCCGTCCACACTCCACCTCATGCCTCCCTCCCTCCCTCCCTCATTAACTCCCTCACCGCTCTCAACATGAGGGAGGAGGAGGAGGAGGCTTTCCGCTCCACTTCCCTCTTCCTCATTCATGAACTCAATCAGACTCGCCCTCACTCAAGCAACAACTTCAAACACCACCAGCACCTCCTCCACACAACACTGTCTACATACATATTATAAGTATTTTTGGATCACCTTAAGATTAACCTACCTCTTCCTTATCTCACCTGATAATTAAACACCTTGGGGGATAGTTTAGGTTGGGTTAGGTTAAAGGTGTTAAATTATCAGGTGCAATAAACTGGGAATGGTGGGGGGTTAATCTTCAGGTAACCAATATATTCTTCTTTTCTTCAATTTCCTCATTATCACTTCAAGACGCCTCAGGTAATATAACTCATCAAGAAGCAACAAAAAGATTAATAATCACACACTTGAGGTAACTAAAATAAAAAAAAAAATAATATTCCAAGACGACTGGACAAAAAGTGGGCAGAACAAGACACCGTAAACATGGCTCTAGGTAATGATGAGTAGCACACCTGAATCATCACCCCCATCAGCGTCTAATTAAATCCCGAATACTGTCACTCAAAAATGGACAGATCTGTACGTGACACCTTCCTTTACATGAAGATATTTGTGTATTTTTCTTTTCTCTTACTAAATACATTAGTTATTATCGAGAAAAAGATTTAACATCATCACTACACTTTCCATCGATCACATTAACTTAGACAGGTGAGTATACGGTGCCACGCTGGTCACTGCCGCTGAGAGCCAGAACACGGTACACACACGCACAGTTTCCAGGTGATGCCAAGACGACTATCAACGTTCTCTCACTAAACCACCTTGACAGTCTCACTGACAGATTCACTGGACTAAGCCTTCGTATATAGTCTATTGGAGGTGATATCGGGATTGTCAGCCACTGTCAGGAGAGTCAGCGGTAGTGTCAGGAGGCAAGAGTGGTGGTGGTGCGGGCGAGAGAGAGAGAGAGGCAATACGCACACGACTTAACCACTAGACCGACGACACCAGACTGGCGGGCCACAACGACTATCTCCCACCACCACTGACATCCGCTCTCTCACACACACACACACACACACACACACATACACACACACACACACACACACACACAATGTACACCTATGTTTAATGTACGTGTATGTTCATAATCGTACACATGTTCATTAGTATTTGAACTCATGTAGTTTTAACATACACGGTGATTACACAGACACACACACATACATACATACACATACTTACATGCAGATACAGACACATAATTTCTACCAGACAGACAGACAGACAGACAGACAGCCTCAACTGTCACATTATGTTTTGTTTACAATTAGAAATCTTACTTTCTAAGTGTGTATAGTTTGTGTGTCTGATTTCCCGGTTAATATAGGTCACACACACACACACACACACACACAGGTAGGGCAGGTAGCCATAGTGTCCACCATAGCAGCTCGTGAAGGCCACCAGCATCTCAAGCCTCGACACAGGAACGCAGTAAAAATCCTCATAAAGGCATCCACTTCGCGTTAAGCCGTTCAGTGGAGGAATGGCAGCCGTTACTGTACCAAGGCGATCACTAATTGATTATATGAGTGTTTAATAATACACACACACACACACACAAACACACACACTTAACCTAACCTATAACCACCACGTCTGGACTTCCCCCTCCCTCTTAACACCTTATCTGGCCCTGTTATTGTATCTCTACGTTATCTCTCTAAGTTATTATCTCCCTCATTTATCTCTCTCGGTGACCATAAAGAACTAAAGTCTGTATCCCAGGTATTTCATCAAGAGATATTTCGTATCAACTGAAGATTAGCCACTTTAAAATTATTTCACCTGGTGACTAAACACACTAACGTTACCTGAGGGTTAGGTTAGGTTAGGTTAGGTTAGGTTAAGTTAGGTTAGGTTAGGCTAGGGTGCTTAATCTTCAGGTGATCCGATATTAAAGTCAAGCTCTGCACTGGAGATATATAAATTCTCTCACACTTATGTTTTGAGTGTGACACGAGTAGAGAGAGAGAGAGAGAGAGAGAGAGAGAGAGAGAGAGAGAGAGAGAGTGGGGGGGAGGGGGTTACTCTTCCATCACTCACCCACCTACCTACTCACCATACACCCACACCTTCAATTAAGTCAGAATAAACGAAATCTATCAGGTGTGGCCCCCCCCCCCCCCCCGGTCATGGTGTGTCAGCCTGCATCACACCTTATCCAAGACACCTTAATTAATCCCGGCCTGGCTCAAGGTGCGCTCAACCACACATACCCAGGTAACTAAAAAACACATTCTTCATCTACAGTAGGACTTTTAACCCAACTCCTTGTATCCTACCCTACCTAACCCTACCTAACCCTACCCTACCCTACCCTACTGCCTTTCACTGACTACCATAGCCTATGCCTTAAAAGGGGGTAGGCCTTACTCCCTAAAAGAGACATAGAGGCTTCTAATACTCCTCCGCCTCCTACTCCTCTACCACCTCCTCCCCCGCTTCTACCATTGCTACCTCCACCTCCTTCTTCTATACCTCCTCCTTCTTCTTCTTCTCTTTCTTCTTTATCTCTACCTCTACAGCACATCAGCTCCGTGTTGTCTTCGTGGTGTACTATGAGAGGCACCACAAGGCTCCTCCACCGCAAAACGCACCAACTACAGTCATCTGGAGGGAAAGTTTGAGGCGGCCACAACCCTCATGACGACTGCCTTGAGGGGTCACAGCTGTCCACACCACAACCTCTGTCACACTACAACCTCTGCCACACCACAACCTATGTCACACCACAACCTATGTCACACCACAACCTATGTCACACCACAACCTCTGTCACACCACAACCCCTGTCACACCACAACCTTGAACATTACCTCCCTCCCCCCCCCCCCTACAACAGTACGTCCCGGCACCACATACTGTACACCACTTGGCCAGAGTCACGTCAACATTACCACAAAAACAAGAGTGAGTTGTTTTACATTAAGACTTAAGCTTGAACAGACTTAAGCTTGAACAGACTTAAGCTTGCACAGACTTAAGCTTGCACAGACTTAAGCTTGCACAGACTTAAGCTTGCACAGACTTAAGCTTGAACATCGTAAACGTGTGTAGATGATGGTTGACCAACACAACTTCTTAATTCACAGCCTTCACGCCACTCACAGACCATCACCATCATCAACTACCACAATCATCACTACCATCACTACCACAATCATCACTATCACTACCACAATCATCACTACCATCATCATCACTACTATTATGGCTACAAACTACCATCACCATCACCACCGTCACTAACCTCTACCAACACCACCACCACACAACACCACCACCACCACACACCACCACACACACAGCCGGTAACACAAGATAGGTTGAAGCGACATACAGCCTCACATTTGCATATCAGACCAGAATATTGCACATTGTGTGTCCAGGTGTGTTAAGGTAAACAATGGGGCTACCGAGACACCTGACGTCCTGCAGGAGTCAACACTGGTGAGAGATGTCATCCCCCCTTCATCTCTCACCACACTACACCACACCACACCTCACCTCATCTCCCTCACTATAGATCATACCCCCTCATCTGACCTCTCACCCCACCCCACCTCACAACCAACCCCCTCTCCTCACCTCACCTCACAACCTCACCCCACCCCACCTCCTCACCTCACCTCACAACCTCACCTCACCTCACAACCTCACCCCACCTCACAACCTAACCTCACCCCACCTCAGAGTAGAATACTAATGGAAAGTAAGATGAATAAACAATCAGTCAATCACGTAAACAAAACGCTAACCTAACCTAACCACCAGCGTCACTATAACAAACACCACCACACACCATACAAACACACATGCTGCCAATAAGTCCCTAATATCAACACACACACACACACACACACAGGGGAGGGTAAAAGAAAAGGAAGAAAAAAGGAAAAAAATACAGTGAAAAGAGGAGATGACAAAGAGAAAGAGGAAAAGAAGGAAATAGAAGAGGAAAAAGAGGAAGGGGAGAGGAAAAAGAGGAAGGGGAGAGGAAAAAGAGGAAGGGGAGAGGAAAAAGAGGAAGGGGAGAGGAAAAAGAGGAAGGGGAGAGGAAAAAGAGGAAGGGGAGAAGAAAAAAGAGGAAGAGGAAAGAGGAAGAAGTAGACCACACAGTATCATCACATCGCTGAGGAGTGAGGCGACAGACATCTTTACCCCCTAGCCTGGTACAGTATAGGTAATGGTGTGAAACAGAAGGCACGTCAGACCAGCCAAGGTGACGCTGTGTGGTGCCTCAAGGTCCCTGCTGTCACCCACACTGTTCACCGACTCCCCTTCACCATCCTTCTTCCTACCTCCTCCTCCTATCCATTAGTTTTACTTTTATTATTAGATGCATTACAGGTAAGAATATTTAGTTTTAATTCATATTATCATATTTTACATCAACTTCATCAGATGACTAGGCATATAGGTCCCAGTCTAAATGGGCCCTAACCTAAGCCCCTCCACCACCACTCCACGATGACCTACAGTGACCCACGACGACCCACAACCCACGACGATCTACAACCCTCAACCTACACCCTCAACCTACACCCTCAACCTACACCCACAACCTACACCCTCAACCTACACCCTCCTCCATAACACAGGATCACTTGCAGACTCACACAATAGAAAATAAATAATAAATAAAATATAAATAAATAAATAAATAAATAAATAAATAAATAAATAAATAAATAAATCTCCCGACAGCCAATCATGAACGACTGTGTTTATGTAGAGGGAAGATATGACTTATAGTGTGTGTGTGTGTGTGTGTGTGTGTGTGAATTAATTATACACAGGTTACATTAATTAATTACATTTATGGTTAATTTTCATCATACTTATTACTATCATAAACTTATTGAACTATTATTACACGTGTAGTTGGTAATTAAATAGAGTAATTAGTGTTGCTCAGGTAATGTGGGGTTCCTTCACCTGTCGGAGGAGGAGGAAGAGGAAGGAGGAAGAGGAGGAGGAAGTTGAACGTCTTCCTAAGTGTGTGTGTTGAGCATCTGAAGGGGGGGGGGGGGTTCCTTCACATACATACATACATACATACATAGACAGGCAGACACCCAAGGTAAGGGCCAGGGAAGAGAGTAATCATGTGGTGTTAAGACTATAAAATAAAACAATTTCCTCTTTTATTTTACCCCAGAAAATTATGATCTATCGTTAATTGAGACTTTTATTTGACTATTTTTTTCTTCGATATTTTAGGTAGATATTTTTACCTGGCTCTTAATAACAGACAGGTAACTCACGTGTCGTATTCTGAAAAGTTTCTTAGTCTGAAATTTCCTCGTAAGTTGAGATAAAAAAAAAGACAACTAATTCTGTAACTTAAACTGAAATGCAAATATAAAGCAACCTAACCTAACCTAACCTGACCTAACCTAACCTAACGTAACCTAATCCTAACCTAACCTGACCTGACCTGACCTGATTAAGTGGGCCCCAGTCCTAATGAGCTGGGTTTCTAATGGGCCCCAGTCTCGTCTACCCTAACCTAACCCGAACAGCTAGGTTGGGGCCTATTAGGGGGTCAGGGTGCCAGGGGGAGGGATCAGGGTGCCAGAGGGAAGGGTCAGGGTGCGAGACGGGGGGGGGGGGGGGGGCTATTATGAGGTTATGCACCTACTGGCACTACCTACCGTTCATTAACTGAGGGGGGGGGGGTGGTGACAGTCGTGGGTCATGGTACTCACACAACTAAACAATATACGTCACACCCTCGAGTCATGATAATAGTTTTCCTACATTTGTCTGTCTGTGTCTGTCTACGAATCTTTAATAGCAACCGCCATAACATTGCCTCCAGGCCTCACCAGCCCCTCCAGCCCCCCCCCCCACCCCTCACCAGTCCCTCCACCCCTCACCAGTCCCTCTACCCCTCACCACCCCCTCCAGCCCTCACCAGTCCCTCCAGCCCCTCTACCCCTCACCAGCCCCTCCAGCCCCTCTACCCCTCACCAGCCCCTCCAGCCCTCACCTGTATGTTATTAAGATTGTCCCGGAGGGGGCTAGTTTATTGGGCACCCCCTTACATCCTGTGCAAGGTGGAGCGCAGAAGCGTTTACAGCGCCCATCTGGGAAGCATGCAGAGTTCATGCTTGCCTTTATGACTCATGTATTAAGGGCGTAAAAGCCTGAAGGGTCATGGGTTTTGTCAGCAAGTTACATAAAGTGACAGAATGATGAGTGTGTGGGGGGAAAATTCCTGGCACAATTTATCTGTTTATGGCAAAGTGTGGCAGGTCCCTAATAATGTCAAGTGCCAGGCCATAGCCATAGGCATTGACAGTATTGAGGGACATACCTTTTAGTGTGATTGTGATGGCGTGTACGTCGATAGTGTCGGCTTCAAGGGGGACGTCGAGAGGTTGGTAGGGGACGTCCTTCTTGGCGTAGATACGTAGTCCACTAGCCTGGCCTCATGGTGGTCAATTGATGTGGAGAGCTTTGTTATTTAAGTACAGGTACACAAAGGGTCAGGTGTTTAATGACTCATAAACAGGTACTGTGAAGCCTAAAATACCACTCCGTCTCACTCCTCTCACAGACCTCTCACTCCTCTCCCAGACCTCTCCCAGACCTCTCACTCCTCTCCCAGACCTCTCACTCCCTCACTACTCTCCCAGACCTCTCCCTACTCTCAACCCCCCACCCCCCCACTCCTCCAGGATTCCATAAATATTTCATTACGTCGCCACTCTCACTCACTCACTCTCCTCCAAAGACTGTTTACATATCTCTGCCCTCTCACACAGCTCTCACCTTTTACTCTCCCTCAACCCTCTCACTTCAAAGCAGGCTACGTGTGTGTGTGTGTGGGGTGCACCTGTCTAGGGATGGAGTAGCAACCCTGGCTGGGGCTCTAGAGGGGGCAGTTCAAAAGATATCGAAGTCTTTAAACTGCTAAGAGAACATAGGGGCACGGGGGTGGAGGAGACTGCAGTGGGAGCGGGTAAACAAGGCGAAAGATTACAGGGAAATAGTGTTAGGAATGATGACATAACTAAATTAGACAGGGAGTTTAAAACTAAACGCGGTAAGGGAAGGACTCAGAACACGACTCACTTAAATGTATATTACGCGAACAGTAGAAGTATGAGAAACAAAATGGATGATATTAGGGCCTTGGTATGTACCGAAGAAATCGATATAATTGCATTCACTGAAACATGGATCAACCTAGACACACGTGAATTACCAGTCGAATACCAAATTGCGGGTTACAAACTGTTCCATACCGATAGGCAGACCAGGAAAGGAGGCGGAGTAGCAATCTATGTTAGGGATAACCTGAAGTGTGAAATAAATAAGGAAATAAAAACTGAGAGGAATACAGAAACAATTTGGATAGAATTAAGCGACGGTCGGGAAAAATTAATCACAGGAGTAATATATAGACCCCCCAATCTTGACAGAGTCAATGAGCGACTTATCTGGGATGAAATGCGCAGGGCTTCCATACACAACAAAGTCTGTATAGTAGGCGACTTTAACCTTGGCCAAATAGATTGGACCGACCTTACGGGAAACTCAGAATCAGAGGATTTTCTCGAGACGATCCAGGACTGTTTCCTAAGTCAACATATAACCGAACCCACACGGGGTAATAATATATTGGATTTAGTTTTGTCAAACAGAGAAAACCTCATTAGCAATGTCGAGGTAGGGAACGAACTTGCAAACAGCGATCACAAAGAAATTCGATTCCAGTTAGATTTTCAGGGCAGACGTAAGGAGAATTCCACTAAAGTACCAGATTTCAGAAGGGCAAACTTTGACAGTTTAAAGAGGCAGCTGAGAGAGGGGGTGTCGCGCTTGGCCGTGAACCTGACAGATGACACCGACCTGATAACGAGATCTGAGATTGCCGAGTTCCACGACAATTTAAATAGTGAGTTACTTAATGCACAAAGGCAGAACATACCATACAAAAAACTCAGATCAAACAACAATGACCCTAAATGGATAAATAATTATTTAAAGAACATCATTGGCCAAAGGAAGGCTATAGGTAGAAGGATAAATCGTGGCGAAATTCACCTCCGGGACTATTATAGGGTATTGGCGAGTAGGGTTAAAACCGAGATAAGGAAAGCAAAGAGGAATAATGAGGTAAGGATAGCAAGGGAGGCAAAGACAAACCCCAAAGGATTCTACCAAATGTACCAAACTAAAACACGAGAAAAGATTGGACCAATACGGTCAGACTCCGGCGAGCTCACTGATAACGACGGAGAAATGAGCAATAATTTGAATAAATATTTTTCAACAGTTTTCACCAGCGAAAATTTAAACATGATACCCGAGGCACCGACTCTATTCAGAGATAGTGAAGAAAACAAATTAAGTGAGATAGTAGTGACTAGTAACGATGTTAGTAAGCAAATAGACAAACTAAAGCCTAATAAGTCACCTGGTCCCGATGAGATATTTGCCAGAGTATTAAAGGAATGTAAGGAAGAGCTTAGTATGCCCTTAGCAAAGCTGTTTAACATGTCCTTAAAAACAGGTGTAGTACCAGAATCCTGGAGGATAGCGAATGTAATACCGATCTTCAAGAAGGGGGATAGATCACTATCCTCTAACTACCGCCCAATCAGTCTAACATCAATAGTAGGCAAATTACTGGAAGCAATCATTTCAAACTCTATTCGAAATCACCTGGAGAAGCACAGATTGATCAATGATTCCCAGCATGGCTTCACAAGCGGACGTTCTTGCCTAACTAATCTATTAACATTCTTTTCATCAGTTTTCGAATCAGTGGACGAGGGGCACAATTATGATGTGGTATATCTCGACTTTAGCAAAGCCTTCGACAGAGTACCCCACGAAAGACTAATTAGAAAGGTAGAAGCTCATGGCATCAAAGGTGACATCCTTAAATGGATTAGGGCGTGGTTACAGGACAGGAAACAGCGAGTGAGCATTAACGGCACTAAGTCCCATTGGAGCAACGTCACAAGTGGAGTTCCCCAAGGCTCAGTACTTGGACCATTATTGTTTATTATATACATAAACGACATAGATATCGGCATAGACAGCAACATAAGTAAATTTGCTGATGATACTAAAATAGGACGTGTTATCAA
Source organism: Homarus gammarus (assembly GCA_958450375.1). Taxonomy (NCBI): domain Eukaryota; kingdom Metazoa; phylum Arthropoda; class Malacostraca; order Decapoda; family Nephropidae; genus Homarus; species Homarus gammarus. The sequence continues at coordinate 2,270,162 of CAUDMG010001656.1, read as the reverse complement.
ATCTGACGAGGACTCGGCAAAACTACAGGAGGATCTAAACAAATTTTTCGAATGGTCTGAAAAATGGCAGATGAATTCAACATTGACAAATGTAAAGTACTCAGTATAGGAAATGTAAACAGGGAAACCAGATACCAGATGAACAACGATGCCATAGAGAAATCCGACTGCGAGAGAGATTTAGGAGTAATGATAAGTAGGAACCTTAAGCCAAGTAAACAATGTGTTTTTGCTCGAAACAAGGCTAATAAAGTACTTGGGTTCATACAAAGGAGTGTTAGTTACAAGACTAGCGAGGTCATCCTAAAACTGTATCTTGCTCTTGTGAGACCACACCTGGATTACGCAGTCCAGTTCTGGTCACCGTATTACAGAATGGATATAGAATCCTTGGAAAGAATTCAGAGGAGAATGACAAGACTAATCCCGGGTATCAGGAACCTTGAGTATAGAGACAGGTTAAAGCATCTTAATTTGCACTCCCTTGAGAGACGTAGAGCGAGGGGCGACCTGATAGAGGTGTATAAATGGAAGGCAGGGCTAAACAAAGGGGACATTACAAAGGTACTCAAATTATCCAACCAGGAGCGAACTCGTAACAATGGTTTTAAATTGGACAAATTTAGATTTAGGCGTGAAATAGGTAAACACTGGTTTGGAAACAGAGTAGTGGATGAATGGAACAAGTTACCAAATATCATCATTAACTCGAATACGCTGAATTGCTTCAAACATAGGTTGGATGCTCATATGAGCAATAGGGGTTGGGTGTAAACGGGACTGCCCAGTATGGGCCAATAGGCCCGCTGCAGTTTCCTCCATTCTTATGTTCTTATGTTCTTATGTGTGTGTGTGTGTGTGTGGATAGGTTCACCACCATCACCATATCCTCCACCACCGCCACCATCATCACCATATCAAACTATTTCATCCACCACACCATTACGACAGCCACTACACCACCATCACGTCACCCACTCCACCACATCACCCCCTCCAACACTCCACTACCACCCCCTCCAACACTCCACTACCACCCCCTCCAACACTCCACTACCACCCCCTCCAACCACCTACAACACACGTGCACTATACTGGGTGGGTAGTACTCATAAGCCTTCACAACACTACGTCACTGGGGCTGGAGGCTAAATGGGCCCCGGTGTAACCCGATCCTAACCATCAGGATTGGAATCTATTAGGCCCTGGGGCTTATTAAGACTGGGTCCGTAGAGGACGCGAGCCAATTAGGAATGGGGCCTTTTAAGTAGGGGTATAATAAGGCTTGGGCTCATTAGAACTGGGGCCTACTAGGAGTGAGGCCTACTAGGACTGGGGCCTACTAGGACTGGGGCCTACTAGGACTGGGGCCTACTAAGACTGGGGCCTACTAGGACTGGGGCCTACTAAGACTGGGGCCTACTAAGACTGGGGCCCATCTATGTCAGGAGCAGTAGAGGGAGAAGAAAAAAAACACAGCCCTCGACGCCTCCACCACTCAACACGGTAATTATTAATTATGGGTCAAGTGGACAGCACGGTGCTTGTGGGTCACACGCACGCACGCACGCACGCACACACACACGCACGCACGCACGCACGCGCGCGCACGCACGCACACACACACACTACGGCATACTGACCACTCAACTGACTACTGACTGTGTGACTGTATTGAATGTATGACTGAATTGGCTATATTGATTAAAGAGACTGTTGATTACATTCTGAACTGACTGAACTGCCTGAACTGCCTGTATTGACTGAACTGACTGAAATAACTGGCCTAAGTGAACTGAATGAATTCACTAAACTGACTCACTTAACTGATGACCAAGAAGAACCAACACATACACATGGACAAAATTGGACATACAAACAGACAGATGGGCGGACGCATGAACGTATGTACAGACAGACAGACAGGCAGATGGGCGGACGCATGAACGTCCGTACAGACAGACAAACAGACAGACAAACAGACAGACAGACAGACAGACAGACAGATGGGCGGACAGACGGACGGACGAAAGTAACACGTGTTGTGGAGTTTATAAATAAAATACTGTAAATATATAAGAACATAAGAACATAAGGAGTCTGCAATAGGCCAGTTGACCTGTGCATGGCAGCTCCTGTCGAGAGTTACTACCACTCTCTATCATCCATGAATCTATCCAGCCTCCTTTTAAAACTTTCCAGAGTTCCCGCACTTACTACAAAGTTGCTAAGCTTGTTCCACTCGTCCACCACCCTATTTGTGAACCAGTTTCTTCCTATCTCCCTCCTAAACCTAAACTTATCCAACTTAAATCCGTTGCTCCGAGTCCTATCCTGCTCGGATATTATAAGAACTTTATCTATATCCTCTTTATTGATTCCTTTCACCCACTTAAATACTTCTATCATATCTCCCCGCACTCTTCGTCTTTCTAGGGAATGCAAGTTAAGTTTCTTTAACCTATCCTGATACGGAAGGTTTCTAAGTCCCGGAGTAGGTGACAGCATGGGGGATAGATGGGGGAGGTAGGGGTTATGGCAGGGGTGGAGGTGGGAGAATGGGAGGGTGAGGGGATGTTGTTATGAGGGTGTAATGGGAAATGGGTGGATGATTTTATGGAGGGGTGGATGGGGAAAGTGAGGAGGAAAAACAAGTTATCCTCTCATTAATAATTAACTAAACACACACACACACACACACACACAGACTAACCATCGAGGATAAGAAAGTAAGGTGAGCCTCCCCTCCCTTCCTCTACCTGTGTCTACCTCACCTGCTGTAGTCACCTGGTTACCACGTCACTCCTCTCTGTGTGTCGCCTAATGCCTAGACCTCATTATCAAGCTCTTATAGTAAGCTTGGCTGGCGTCCCGTGAACCTCAGACTTACGCAGTAGCTGTGTGTGTGTGTGTGTGTGTGTGCGTCTCTCTCTCTCAGGTGACAGCCAGTTCGCAGAAGAGCCTTAAAAACAAAATCATGTCCCAGATTCTTGATGCTGTCTTTGGTCACTCCCCACCACAAGTACTGAAGTTGACGCAGAAGAAGTGGTATTGGCGGCATGTGTTGTGGTATGTATTGGTGCAGGTGTGGGTGACAGGTTTGGTCCAGGTGACACATGTGGGTTGATACGTGTTGGTGCAGGTGTGGGTGACAGGTTTGGTCCAGGTGACACATGTGGGTTGATACGTGTTGGTGCAGGTTTGGGTGAAAGGTCTGGTCCAGGTGATACATGTGGGTTGATACGTGTTGGTGCAGGTGTGGGTGAAAGGTCTGGTCTAGGTGACACATGTGGGATGATACGTGTTGGTGCAGGTGTGGGTGAAAGGTCTGGTCCAGGTGACACATGTGGGATGATACGTGTTGGTGCAGGTGTGGGTGAAAGGTCTGGTCCAGGTGACACATGTGGGGTTGATACGTGTTGGTGCAGGTGTGGGTGAAAGGTCTGGTCCAAGTGATACATGTGGGTTGATACGTGTTGGTGCAGGTGTGGGTGACAGTACTCGTGACACATATGTAGTCTGTATTAGTGCAGGTGTAGGAGGAATCCTTACTGGTACTGTTGATACAAGTGTTGTGACGTGTGCAGGTGTAAACAGGTGTGGACGAGTAGCTCCATTGGCTCCTGCGCAACAGGTGTGTAGGTGTGTGGGTGCAGGTGTGTGGGTGTAGGTGAATGGTTGATGCTGGTATGTGGGTGCAGGTGTGTGGGTGCAGGTGAATGGTGGTGTAGGTGTGTGGGTGTAGGTGTGTGGGTGTAGGTATGTGGATGCAGGTATGTGAGTGCAGGTGTTGGTGCAGGTGTGTAGGTGTATCAGTGCAGGTGTGAGTCACTGATAAGCCAAGGGTGTAATTAATAGAGCTTATCAGTTATAAAAGCGTTGAATGAGATGTTGGAGTCAATAACCTTCTCAGCCACCCACAACCCTCCTGCCACCCACACCTCTCACCAGCTCACCTGAAGATTAGCCACTCACAGCTTATTTCACCTAACCTAACCATCTCACAACCAGACAGGTACCACAGCCTCCACCTGAGCTGAGGTCTTAGGTACCCCGGTGACGATACGAATCAATACAGGCGAGATACAACTTGGCAATACTGGTCAGGGGTAGTGTGTGTGGTGTTGGCAATACTGGTCAGGTGTGTGGTGTTGGCAATACTGGTCAGGGGTAGTGTGTGGTGTTGGCAATACTGGTCAGGGGTGGTGTGTGGTGTTGGCAATACTGGTCAGGGGTAGTGTGTGGTGTTGGCAATACTGGTCAGGGGTAGTGTGTAGTGTTGGTAATACTGGTCAGATGTGGTGCCTCTCACACTCACCTGGCGAACCTTATCTCTGGTATCTGACAGTGGGTACACACACACACCTCTCATTAAGCACCTGTGATCTATATAAGGTGTACTAAGGTATATTTCACAGGATTCTATTAATTAAAACTAACATTACGGGTTGATATATAAATACAGGTTAATTAATTTATAACCAACAGTACAGGTGATATAAATAATGGAGTGCCTAATCTTCAGGTGATACAAAAATAAAACACTGCATTAAATAAATATAAACCTAAGATAAAACGGTGGAAAATAAACCAAGATATAAACTCGAGGGTAAACCAATATGCTCCCTCCATCCCTTACGTTCAGGTTTATAAATCATTGTTTTTTTTTTTTGTTTTTTATGGCGACAGTTTGATGGTTTAACATTCTTGGGGGTAAAGGAATTAATATTTGTTTTATTAATAACACAAGGAAGTGCCTAAGTGTCTCTAAATACTTTTACTAGTAATTACTGATACATATTCCACGAGCTAATTTGAATATTATGGAGAAATTTACGATACTTTCATTTTTTTACGTCAGATATCATTTAGGGTAGGGTAAGGTTGGGTAGGGTAGGGTAGGCAAGGGATGGTTAGGGTAGGGTAGGGTAGGTTAGGGTTGGGTTGGGTAGGGTAGGTTAGGGATGGGTTGGGTTGGGTAGGGTAGGGTAGGGTTGGGTTGGGTTGGGTTGGGTTGGGTTGGGTAGGGTAGGGTAGGGTAGGGTTGGGTAGGGTAGGGTAGGGTAGGGTAGGTTAGGGTAGGGTTGGGTAGGTTAGGGAAGGGTAGGGTTGGGTAGGGTAGGGTAGGCTAGGGTAAAGTGTGATTAGGTTAGCAGACGGTAGCACTGATTACAAAACATTCAATGACGTGAGATACCTGAGTCATCCCCACAAGTGCACCGCGTCCCGCAATACTCACTACCAGGGTGAAACAAGAGGTAATAACGAGCTCTCAACCATTCAGAAACTCTTAATTACGTGGGAGATTGTGGACGCCCCTGGGGTCATATATCCGAATGATGGAGACTTTGTTTTTCAGGAGAATTTTAATCTATTATGAACGTTCTTCTTCTTCTCATTATTATTATTATTATTATTGATTTATCTTCATCGTGCGGCCAAAAAACAGACAATATCCCGTCTCTCCCTTTACCTCTGACTCTCCTCATATATCAACACATATGAAAACTTATCTAACTTAATGCAGTGTTTTCATTGGCTGGCTGCTCATCGTTCCCAGGTGTGTGCCTTGCTAACGAACTCATCCACACCTGAAGGTAATATATCAGCCTAAATTCTCTCTCTCTCTCTCTCTCTCTCTCTAAGGGAAAAAGCGATACGGGATAACGTGATTATAACGTAAGACCTGTACCGAACGACACACACACACACACACACACACACACATCAACTTGTCAACAGCGGATGTGTAAATTACCGGTGGTGACAAGTTTAGGAGGAATGTGTTCCAACTTGGCCGACTGGTGTTCCAACTTGGCCGACTGGTACACCAACTTAGGATACACCTGCTCCACCTGTACTAAGTCCTTCACAGTCATTACCTCACCAAAGTTCCTACGATTTTCTAGATGTTTTGGTGTAAATGACGAGACCCTGGTGTGTGTGTGTGTGTGTGTGTGTGTGTGAGTTACAGGTACAGCATACTGAATACTAGCCCCCCCCCCCCCCCCACACACACACACACCTCTCTTAAGCTACCACAGGTACAGCCATCCAGTATGCAAATGAGGCTTATTTCATTAACCTGTAAGTGTGAATATTCATGCCACACATTGCAGTCACCAACAGCCTCCAGGAGCCACCAGCAGCCTCCAGGAGCCACCAGCAGCCTTCAGGAGCCTCCAGAAGACACCAGCAGCCTCCAGGAGCCGCCAGCAGCCTTCAGCAGCCACCATGAGCCACCAGCAGCCACCACCAACAATCATGAGCCACCAGGAACCTCCAGGAGACACCAGTAACCATCGTGAACCACCAGGAGCCACCAGCAGCCACCAAGCGTCACCAGCAACCATCAGGAGCCACCAGGAGCCACCAGCAACCATCATGAGTCACCAAGAGCCACCAGTCACCAAGAGCCACCATCATGAGTCACCAAGAGCCACCAGCAACCATCATGAGCCACCAGGAGCCACCAAGATCCCCGGTAGATGCAAATGGCACACTTACCCTTAAGCCTGACGATGGTGGTAATTTACCCTAATGAAGTTTTCCATTTTTAGGACCCCAGGTGTACAGTGACTTTCAACCACAGGAAGGAGTTTGCGTGTGGTATCTGAGTTTACGTGTGTTGTCTGAGTTTACGTGTGATGTCTGAGTTTACGTGTGGTGTCTGAGATTACTTGTCGTTTCTGAGTGAGTTTGCGTGTGGTAGCTGCTTGAGTTTGCGTGCAACACTACCGCCAAACCAGACAACATATAGATGCCTCTCTCATTAGTTACCAAGTGCCTGTAGAAAGAGAGGCATTGTTTATACCTGGGAAACGCTCCTTCCTTTATCCCTCCCACCTTCCTTCCCTCCCTCCTCCACTTTACAAACATGGCACATAGGGAAGGAGGGAGGGTAGAGAAGGAGTAGGAAGGAAGGAAGGAAAGGGGTGGGAGGGAGGAGATAAGGGGAGAAAGAGTGAAGGAGGATGGGAGGGAAGGTGGGAAGGAGGGGGAACTTAATGATCACTTAAATCAGGTAGAATATTATGTCATCATCTAATAAACAGGTAAAAATATATATCCTGAATTTTCTCACTATTTCAACCACACACACACACACACACACACACACACACACACACACACACACACACACACACAGGGTCAGACTCTCACTATTTCAGGCACGCTTCTCAACACCTGCAAATTCGTACCCCAAAGTCTATATATTTTCGTCTTACTCACTCACTACCAGTTATGCACACACACACACACACACACACACACACACACACGATATTAAACTCTGAAACAGTGATAAGATATAATCACCTTTCCTGACAAGCTGACTGATACACTGACTGACTGACTGGATAGATTGATGAACTGACTTATAAACTGACTAATGGATAGACTATCTGACTGAAGGATAAACTGACTGACTGACTGAGTATTTATTCCACCCACCACCTCAGCTAAGTCACAACCACTACAATTCTGACACGCGCCAACCAAGCACTCGTGACTAACGCAGCTGTGGACGTATTTTTGGCAACCATTAATTATAATTATCTTAATTATATTCGTATTTAATTTCTTACCAACTTTAAATATTTATTCATATAAAATTCTTATCAATTTCTAGTTTTCTTCTTCATGTTTTTTTTTCTCGTTAAATTTTTAATATTTTTTTTATATTCGTTGTTTTATTTTCTTATATATTCATTATTTTGTCTTATTATCCACACACACACACACACACACACACACACACACACACACACACACACCTGCCCAGTTTATATCACAGCTCAACAGGTAATTAATATGAACATGAAACATAGAAACGCCTTAATGACCACAACCTCCTACCCACCCCACCACCACATCCCCCAAGCTAAGGAACCTCTCACAATGGTAAGGCCGCCACAGCTAACATTTTTTTCGGGGGGGGGGGGGGGTTGGTGGGAGAGGGGTGGTGGGGGGGTAGTTAGACTTGTGAAACGGAGGAACAATTGACTAGAGAATGACTTGACAGCAGTGAGTTTGAGTGAGACTTTCAACTTCCAGTGTTACATACCCAGTAACCTATCAACAGTGTGTAACATATTGATAAGTTGATAAGTAATAAAGTAAATAAGTTATAAAAGTATTTAAGTGGATAACAAGAACACACTTGACGTTTTCTTTAAATTATATTAATTTCTTTACCACATCACCTCTTCTAACACGGACTGAAACATATAGCAAGAGCAAAGAAAATAACTTGGTTAGACGTAGAAAAATGAGACACTAAGGAGCAGGTAGCAGACAGTAGGAAGGAGCAGGTGGCAGGGGGAAGCAGACAACAGGTAGAATCAAGTAGCAAGGAGGAAGCAGGTAGGAAAAGGAAGCAGGCACCAGACAGAAGGTTGAAAAAGGAAGCAGGCAACAGACAGGAGCAAGCAGCAGGCAGGAGAAGGAAGCAGGCAGTAGGTAGAAGAAGGAAGCAGGCAGTAGGTAGAAGAAGGAAGCAGACAGTAGGTAGAAGAAGGAAGCAGGCAGTAGGTAGGAGAATGAAGCAGACAGTAGGTAGGAGAAGGAAGCAGACAGTAGGTAGGAGAAGGAAGCAGGCAGCAGGTAGGAGAATGAAGCAGGCAGCAGGTAGAAGGAAGCAGGCAGTAGGCAGGAGAAGGAAGCAGACAGTAGATAGGAGAATGAAGCAGACAGTAGGTAGGAGAAGGAAGCAGGCAGGAGAAGGCAGCAGGCAGCAGGTAGGAGAAGGAAGCAGGCAGTAGGCAGGAGAAGGCAGCAGGCAGCAGGTAGGAGAAGGAAGCAGACAGCAGGTAGGAGAAGGAAGCAGGCAGTAGGTAGGAGAAGGAAGCAGGCAGCAGGTAGGAGAAGGAAGCAGACAGCAGGTAGGAGAAGGAAGCAGGCAGTAGGTAGGAGAAGGAAGCAGGCAGCAGGTAGGAGAAGGAAGCAGGCAGTAGGTAGGAGAAGGAAGCAGGCAGCAGGTAGGAGAAGGAAGCAGGCAGTAGGTAGGAGAAGGAAGCAGGCAGTAGGTAGGAGAAGGAAGCAGGCAGCAGGTAGGAGAAGGAAGCAGGCAGTAGGCAGGAGAAGGAAGCAGACAGCAGGTAGGAGAAGGAAGCAGGCAGTAGGTAGGAGAAGGAAGCAGACAGCAGGTAGGAGAAGGAAGCAGACAGCAGGTAGGAGAAGGAAGCAGGCAGCAGGTAGGAGAAGGAAGCAGGCAGTAGGTAGCAGAAGGAAGCAGGCAGCAGGTAGGAGAAGGAAGCAGGCAGTAGGTAGCAGAAGGAAGCAGGCAGCAGGTAGCAGAAGGAAGCAGACAGCAGGTAGGAAAAGGAAGCAGACAGCAGATAGGAGAAGGAAGCAGGCAGCAGGTAGGAGAAGGAAGCAGGCAGTAGGTAGAAGAAGGAAGCAGACAGCAGGTAGGAGAAGGAAGCAGGCAGCAGGTAGGAGAAGGAAGCAGGCAGCAGGTAGGAGAAGGAAGCAGGCAGCAGGTAGGAGAAGGAAGCAGGCAGTAGGTAGAAGAAGGAAGCAGACAGCAGGTAGGAGAAGGAAGCAGGCAGCAGGTAGGAGAAGGAAGCAGGCAGCAGGTAGGAGAAGGAAGCAGGCAGCAGGTAGGAGAAGGAAGCAGGCAGCAGGTAGGAGAAGGAAGCAGGCAGCAGGTAGCAGAAGGAAGCAGGCAGCAGGTAGCAGAAGGAAGCAGGCAGCAGAAGGAAGCAGGCAGGAGAAGGTACACCACAAAGGTAATTCCTAAACTTTAAGAGTTCACGGAAGAATGGCCGACAGTTTCACAAGAGGAAAGAACAACTCAAGTCTCGGTGCACGAGGGAGTTGTCGACCAATGGGTCCTCGCGCAACACAAGCAACATGTATATTGCAACACAACACAATAACTTACACAAGCAACACCTACACTGAAAAGACACAATAGATTACCTCATGCAATACAAGAAACACCTACACTGCAACACCTCGACAACAACACCACCACCCACTGGGCCCAACACACAGAGCTAATAAAGTCTTCAAACACACAACTTAGCACACAACAAACACGCAATTGCACCTGCTTCACCACAAACCATTGTTCCCGCTCGTGTGATAAGACCTTCCATTAGTAACCAAAGACCAAGGCTACTGAACACTCACCAAACACTTCAGCTGTGACTTTTCTAACATGTAGATTGTAGTCTTTGATACAGAGGTGGTGTGAGGAGGCCATGTGGGGGGTCTTTGGTAGAAGGAAAAAAATTAAAGGAAAATCTGGAGGTCTTGCAACAATTCCTGAAGGTGGGGTCCTCGTGGGAAATAACGAAAGAGGAGGAGAGAGAGAGAGGAGGAGAGTTAACAAAGATACTACACGACCAGGCGGGAAGGACCTAGAAGGCAAGGCGCTGGAACAAATTTGACAGCCAACACGACGAGAATTATGGACCTACGTTTATTATCCTCTCTCAGGGTCCAAGTCACAAGACCTGGCCCCTTCTGACGGCATCCTTCACAATACCTGGCCCCTCCTGACGGCATCCTTCACAAGACCTGGCCCCTCCTGACGGCATCCTTCACAATACCTGGCCCCTCCTGACGGCATCCTTCACAATACCTGGCCATCCTGACGGCATCCTTCACAATACCTGGCCCCTCCTGACGGCATCCTTCACAATACCTGGCCCTCCTGACGGCAGCTGCTACCATGACTCTCTGGGCTTATGTGCAAACTTTGGTCATAATTATTGAAAACAACAATTCGTAACTTAAAGTATTACAGAGAGGTCTAGAAGGTGTGTGTGTGTGTGTGTGTGTGTGTGTGTGTGTGTGTGTGTCTCAAGTTCACAGTCACACCAGGTGATAATGTACTGTAGATAATACGATAGCGAGAAGCCTGGTGGTGAGGTGGTGGTCACTGGTCAGATAAAGCAGAGGTGGACACACACACACACACACACACACACACACACACACACACACACACACACACACACACACTTTAAATTAGCAAGTTACACCCTCAAACACCCACGTGTGTTTGTGACGCAGGTGACAGTGTGACTCTGGTGACGATGTTACGCAGGTGAAGGTGTGACGCAGGTGACAGTGTGACTAAGGTGAAGGTGTGACGGTAAAGAGAAACAGGTAAGAGTGGTCACATGACAACACAACGCTGTACCAATAACAATATTTTGTTGTTGTCCTAGATGCTCTCTGTTGTGAGAATGATGAGGTGGTTAATGACGCTGCTACCTGACTCACCTGGATAAACAACAACAATTATAACATTAATAACAGCAGCAATAACAGCAGCAATAACAGCAGCAATAACAGCAACACCAACAATAACAACAGTACCCCCCTCCCCCTCGTAGCACTCCCGGGACACAACAAACACTTGGGACCTCACCACGAGTGACAGGGACAGGCGAGTGACAGCCTGTCTGACACAACCCGCACCTCCCCATGACCGCCACCTCAACAGCCTGGCAACTCAACCTCTTCTTAGCATAGTAACTCAATCCCTCTGTGCATGGTAACTCACCCCTTCAGCATGGTAACTCACCTCCTCAGCATGGCGACTCAAACCTCCCTCCCTCAGCATGTCGACCAAGAAACATCTACGCCCGACACAACACAACACAACACAAATCAGTTGCCTGGAGCTGAAATATTCTTATAAATGAACGATAATATATGAAACTCAAAACCAAGATGACCTCCTTCTCACAGCTCAACTAAACTAATACAACCACCGTCTCCATGGTGACCAGTCCTAATGGGCCCCAGTTTTAATAGGTTAGGTTAGGGTCTTTTGGGATTTATTAGAACTGGGGCCCATTTGACGTTAGGGTCGTTTGGGATTTATTAGAACTGAGGCCCATTTGATGTTTGTACTAAAATCCACACTTAATCATAACACACACACACACACCCCCTTAATCAACAGTACACCAGCCAGGGCGCCGACCTCCTGCTGTGGGGGTAGTGGCCGAGGATCACCCCCCCCCCCCCTTATTTGTCTGTAGTCATGGGACGTTTATTTGCTTTCAGTGTTACGTTTTTTTAGTGTGACGTTTTCTTTCAGCCTGATTAACGTCAATGAACTCCGTGAATACCATTTTTAACTGACTCACTGACTGACTCACTCACTCGCTTCTCCCTCACCCCCCCTTCGTCCCTTCCTCACTCAATCGCACACTCAATTCTTCACTCACTCACTCATACCCTCCCTCGCTCACTCACTGCCTCAGCCACGGTAAGACCCTCACTGGAGGTCACAAGGATACGATAACAGATAAATCTGGGAGTCAGATTTTGGAGTGTTCTCTTGGGAGATGCACACACAGATTTAATAGGTTAACAGTATAGATTTAAACCCCACACACACACACACACACACACACACACTCACACACACACACACACTCACACACACACACACACACAAGAGGCCATTGAAAACCGAAAACAATGCAAAAAAAATTGGCCAATCACAAAGCCCCATTGAGAGGCCATTAGCGCAACACCACGACCAATTAAAACCTGACTTAGAGAGAGAGAGAGAGAGAGAGAGAGAGAGAGAGAGAGAGAGAGACAAATGTTGTAAGAAATGAGTATATAAGCTCATTTGTGATTGGTGGACGCGCCTCATGTTACGTCTTAACTTGGGGTGGACAAAAGTGTCTTAAGGTCCGTGATTGGTGGAGTGACATATAACTCAGGCTATGATTGGTGAAGGCGTTAAGTGTAAAATAACCCTGATTGGTTGGTTAATGGTAGCTATGAAACTCAGATCAATGATTGGCCGAGTACACGTCATCTCAACACACGTCACAGTACACGTCATCTCAACACACGTCACAGTACACGTCATCTCAACACACGTCACAGTACACGTCATCTCAACACACGTCACAGTACACGTCATCTCAACACACGTCACAGTACATGTCATCTCAGCACACGTCACAGTACACGTCATCTCAACACACGTCACAGTACACGTCATCTCAACACACGTCACAGTACACGTCATCTCAACACACGTCACAGTACACGTCATCTCAACACACGTCACAGTACACGTCATCTCTCCACCTCTTCCTCCACCTCTTCCTCCACCTCTTCCTCCAATTCCTCCTCCATATGAAGGACCTAACTGACAGACAGACACACACACACACACACACACACACACACACACACACACACACACAGCCGTCAAAAAATACTCACAGACATAGAAAAACAGATATAAACAAACAGACAGATAGACAGAAATACACACACAGATAGACAGAAATACACACACAGATAGACAAATACGCACACAGATAGACAATACACACACATAGACGGAAATACACAAATAGACAGAAATACAGAGACAGAGAGACAGACAAACTGACGATGACATAGGTGACAGGTGAGGAAGGTGACAGGTGATGCCCCGGCCGTGACAGAGGTCGGTGACCCCGTGACGGAGGCCCCGGTGTGTTCTCCATCCACCCACTTCCGGTTTAACACGTTCCCGGCACACCTGGTACACACACACACACACACACACACACGCACACACGCAACCGAGTCATCCGCGAAATACGCACTGCAAAGAAGTCCCACTACCCAACCAAATTACAACACCTGAAGCAGACCAACATCAGTCAATGGTATGGTAAGCTTAAAGAACTCTGTGGACTAAACAATAAGACACACCCCCTCCCCTTCCTTAGCCATCTCACTAGTGTTGACGCAGCTGAGCAAACAAATAACCATTTCGCTACTATATGCCAGACGCTCCCCGGCTTGACACAACCACTCTCCCTGCTTACCTACCAGCCCCCCTTCCCACTGACTTAGTAGAAGAATTTGACGTAGCAAAACGCCTGGACAAACTAAAATTAAAACGCTCTACCACCCCCATTGACTTACCAATGAAACTCTTCAAGGAGTTCTCCCCGGAGCTTGCTAAACCCCTCTGCTCCATCATCAATGCTTCTCTCAGTCAAGCCAGATGCCCAGCTGACTGGAAAACCTCTTATGTATCACCAGTGCCCAAGTCAACCAGCCCACAATCCTTAAATCAGCTACGACCTATTGCAATCACCCCAATACCCAGCCTAATCTGTGAAAGTTTTGTGTTCGACTGGGCTTATGCTGATATTGCAGGAGTCGTAGACCCTCAGCAATTTGGCAACATGAAAACTTCCTCCACCACTCACTGTCTTGTCAGCTTTCTCGATTACATATACCGCCATCTCGAGAAACGAAAAACGTCTGTAGCTGTCGCCTTCATTGATTTCACTAAAGCGTTCGACCTAGTCGACCACAATATAATCATCAACAAAGCTATTGACCTCGGGCTTCGAAGAAGCCTCATACCATGGCTTACAGACTTCCTCAGTGACCGACGCCAAGCTGTACGCTTCCGAGGGGCTGTCTCCACCTCTCAGTCACTCACCTGTGGCGTCCCCCAAGGCACCAAGATGGGACCACTCTGCTTCCTTATGCTCATCAATGATGCCCTAAGAGAAACCCCTGCTCGCTGGAAATATGTCGACGACTCCACCATTGGGATCAGCGTCAACAATTCTGCTCCCAACTATACCGCCCTTCAGGATTTATTGAACAGTCTCCAAAACTGGGCCACCAACAACCATGTCACCATCAACCATACCAAGACCATGGTTATGCACATCAACCTCTCCTCCGACATTGTCCCACCTCCTTCCATTACTCTAGGTCCGAACACACTCCAGGTTGTAGATTCCACGAAGCTCCTCGGCGTCACCATAGACAACAAACTAAATTGGAAACCACACGTCAATGAAGTTGTCAAATCCTCCAGTTTCCGTCTCCACCTCCTCCGCCGACTCAAGTCCCTCGGAGTTCCTGCACACGAGCTCCTCAGTGTTTACACAACATTCATACTTCCCAAGCTCACCTATGCCTCCCCCACCTGGTCTTCCTCCCTAAATGCCACACAACGTAAACACCTAGAAAAAGTGCAAAAGAGGGCATGCAAGATTATTCTCTCCCCCTCCTACTCCACATATCAAGAAGCGCTCAACACACTGACCCTTTCGACTCTCACTGACCATCACCACGACCTCATCTGCAAATTTGGTAAGAAGCTTCTACACCATCCCCGACACCGGCTCCTACTACCACCTGAGATCCCTTGTCCGAGAATTGCTGTGCGACACCACAACCGCATCCAGCCCATACGTGCACGAACTGATCGCTATAAGAACAGCCCAGTCCCAACCATTGTAAAAATTATCAATAACTTGTAATACTGTAACACTGTCACTATGTTGAAATGAACTGTAGTTTGAGCTTTTCCCCATCTAAGTTATTAT
Organism: Homarus gammarus; assembly: GCA_958450375.1. Classification (NCBI taxonomy): domain Eukaryota; kingdom Metazoa; phylum Arthropoda; class Malacostraca; order Decapoda; family Nephropidae; genus Homarus; species Homarus gammarus. The sequence continues at coordinate 2,254,818 of CAUDMG010001656.1, read as the reverse complement.
ATGTCTTATTTGTGTCACTTATGTTACTTGTATATTATTTGTAATTCGTAACCCATTCCCCAAATATGTAACTGTATATTTTCAGCCTTCTGGCTGCCAAGCTCTTTCAATAAACCGTTAATTATTATTATTATTATTATTATTATTATTACTTGGTTATTTACGTTATCTTCAGCGGGTGGGGGTGGGGGGTAGGGGTGAGGTGTAGGGGTGAGGTGTTAGAAGTGAGGTGGGTAGGAGGGGTGGGAGTGATGGAGTAGTGGGGTAAGTAGGGGGTGTTGGGCAGATGGGGTGGGGGGTTAGACTGAAGGGGGGGTAGATAAGGGGTAGGGGAGGTGGGGGAAGTAGGGGGGGGGAACAAACTTTACAACTTTAGCTCATAAATGGAAAAAGTTTGTCACAGTTTCAGGTCAGAGTTGTTCTTTGGTTAAAATCCTCGACACCTCTTTACGATCCCACCAGCTGTTTCCTCCTCTCCCCTCCCCCTCATACTCCCCCCTTCCTTCCCGTATCCTCCCCTCCCCCTGTCTCTCCCCCCTTCCTTCCTCTATCCTCCCCTCCCTCTCACACTCCCCCCTTCCTTCCTCAATCCTCCACTACCCCTCCCCCTGTCTCTCCCCCTCCTATCACCCTCACCCCTTGTTTCTTCCTAAACTTGGGGGGGGGGGGGGTAGAGGATAGGAGGAGGAGGGGGAAGGATGAGAGAAGAAAGAGCAGGAAAGGGAAGGGAAGAAGAATGAGGAGGAAAAGGGGAGGGAGAGACAAGAATGAAAGAATAATTTAACAACTGAAGAAAGGAAGGAAGGAAGGGGGCCGTTAGAAGGAGGGAAGATGAGAGAGAGAGAGAGAGAGAGAGAGAGAGAGAGAGAGAGAGAGAGAGAGAGAGCTGTACATCACCAGAACTAGGATATATTTCCCCCCTTGACTATTCACCAATACACTTTATCATCGTTAAATCATCCTTGTCGCTTCTGTCTAATTAAACATCTTGACTTGATACATAGTTACAGGTGAGTCGGGCGAACACACACACACACACACACACACTACTACTACTACTACTACTACTACTACTACTACTACTACTACTACTTTGCTGTCAATCGGAATCAAATATGACGATCATCCAGCTATGATACAATGATATGAGTTATTAGGGATGTCACCTAGGTTGGTGAGCTTTGAGGTGACTAAAGAGGCCGATACGGGACCTGCAGCGTCGTTCGTATTCGTTGCACATGTGGAGGGCTTAATCTACTGCAGGGGGGGCGGTGGCAGCGTCTTTTCGGCGTTGGCGCTTGTCTGCCTCGGTTTGCAGTCGGGTTAGCTCGAAAGCATTGACACCTTCTCGTGCAGTGCTCCTCCAAGCGTTACGATGTGCAGTAATCGTCTCCCAGGTGAGGGGGTCGATTTGGCACTTTTTCAGGTTTGTCTTAAGACTATCCTTATACCTTTTCAGTTGCCCGCCGGCGTTACGTTTACTATTCGTTAGGTGACTGTAAAGTAGCTACTTTGGCTGTCTACTGTCGTCCATGTGGGTAACATGGCCAGTCCAACGTAGTTGTTCATGGGCAATGGAAGCCTCGATGCTCCTACAGTTGGTGTCAGCAAGAATACTGGCATTTGTTCTCTTGTCTTCCTAGCGAACTCGGAGGATGAAACGTAGACTACGTTGGTGAAAGATTTCAAGTGCCTTGAGGTGCCTTCTGTATGTGACCCATGTCTCACTGCCATATAGCAGGGTGGGGAGGACCACTGCTCGATATACGTGTAAATTTGAAGATAATTTCAGCTCCCTACAGCTGAAGACACGATTTCGGAGTCTGTCATAGGCTTGAGATGCACATCTGATCCGTTATTGAATCTCTTCTTCAATGCCCGTGGTGGTGGACAGGTGGGAGCCGAGATACTGAAAGTGGGCAACATAATAGAGGGTAGTACTGTTAAGATGGATGGATGGATGGTGGGGGCGTGTCTGAACCAAGGGCAAGCTGAAAGAGAATCTGAGCCATACGTACCTGTACATTCACCTCAAGGCCGAAGTGTGCATACGCATCTGCGTAGGTGTTCAGGATCTGCTGTAGGTCACGTTCAGTATGAGCAACAAGGGTGAGGTCGTCTGCATACTGAAGCTCAGTAATGGAAGCTGCCGACACCTTTGTTCTTGTCTGGAGTCGTCTTATGTTGAAAAGACTTTTCACCCGGTACTCGATGTTCATCCTGCTGGCTAAATTGTCACTGGCACGAGTAAGGAGGCAGCCAAGAAGATGGAAAAGAGAGTTGGTGCCAGTACACACCCTTGCTTAACCCCTGTTTGGATGGGGAAGAACTCTGACTGGGTGCCATTGTGCAGGACACTGCTGTTCATCCCATCGTGGAGTTGCCTCACAACGGCGATGAATTTTGGTGGACAGCCACAATGGTTGAGGATCTACCAGAGGGCTTCCCTGTTGACCGAGTCGTAGGCCGTGGTTAGGTCGATGAAGGCCATGTACAGATCACGACGCTGTTCTCTGCACTTTTCCTGCATCTGGCGGGCAGCAAAGATCATGTCAGTGGTGCCACGTGATGGTCTAAAACCACATTGAGATTCTGCGAGGAAGATTTCCCCATCAGGAAGGAGTCTGTTTAGGTCCAGGAGGACTCAGGCGATAATCTTGCCAGCTATGGAGAGCAGCGAGATCCCGCGGTAGTTAACATAAGAACATAAGAAAATAAGGAGTCTGCAATAGGCCGGTTGGCCTGTGCATGGCAGCTCCTGTCGAGAGTTACTACCACTCTCTATCATCCATGAATCTATCTAGCCTCCTTTTGAAACTTTCCAGAGTTCCCGCACTTACTACAAAGTTGCTAAGCTTGTTCCACTCGTCCACCACCCTATTTGTGAACCAGTTTCTTCCTATCTCCCTCCTAAACCTAAACTTATCCAACTTGAATCCGTTGCTCCGAGTCCTATACTGCTCGGATATTATAAGAACTTTATCTATATCACCTTTATTGATTCCTTTCACCCACTTAAATCATATCTCCCCGCACTCTTCGTCTTTCTAGGGAATGCAAGTTAAGTTTCTTTAACCTATCCTGATATGGAAGGTTTCTAAGTCCCTGAATCATTTTCGTCATTCTTCGCTGCACCGACTCTAGTGAATTTATATCCATTCTATAATAGGGGCACCAGAACTGAACCGCATAATCGAGGTGCGGCCTGACTAGCGCAAGGTATAGTTGCAATAAGACCTCTGCACTCTTGTTACTTACACTTCTAGATATAAAACCCAATACTCTGTTTGCCTTATTTCGAACATGAACGCACTGTTTTCTAGGCCGTAGGTCCGGGCTTACAAGTACCCCTAGGTCTATTTCACAAGTCGACTTCTCTAGGTTGATGTTGTTAAGGCTGTATACAATATAAGTATTTGTTCTTCCAATATTAAGTACGCTGCACTTGCTGGTGTTGAATTTCATTTGCCATTTTTCAGACCACTCCTGCGGTTTATTTAGATCCTCCTGTAATGCATTTGCCCTGAATTAATTTGCCGCCCTATTTTGGTGTCATCCGCAAACTTGCTTATGTCACTGCTGATCCCAGTATCTAAATCGTTTATGTAGATTATGAACAAGAGTGGGCCTCCCTTGTTCTTATAAATATTGACAACGGAAGCGTGTTTAAGAGCTTGGACACACACACACACACACACACACACACAATGAACTGCGCATGCATCTGTTGACGGATGCAAATGACTCAATACAGGATATGACGCAACACTAACAATTACGTTCACGACGGGAAATGATACACACACACACACACACACAAATATATATATATATATCTCTCTCTCTCTCTCTCTCTCTCTCTGATGCAGTTATAACGCATCACAAATTAAAAATACAGCACCACAAACTACCAGTACAGCACCACAAACTACCGGTACAGCACCACAAACTACCGGTACAACACCACAAACTACCAGTACAGCACCACAAACTACCGGTACAACACCACAAACTACCAGTACAGCACCACAAACTAACGGTACAGCACCACAAACTACCGGTACAACACCACAAACTACCGGTACAACACCACAAACTACCGGTACAGCACCACAAACTACCGGTACAGCACCACAAACTACCGGTACAGCACCACAAACTACCGGTACAGCACCACAAACTAACGGTACAGCACCACAAACTACCGGTACAGCACCACAAACTAACGGTACAGCACCACAAACTAACGGTACAGCACCACAAACTACCGGTACAGCACCACAAACTAACGGTACAGCACCACAAACTACCGGTACAGCACCACAAACTAACGGTACAGCACCACAAACTAACAGTACAGCACCACAAACTACCGGTACAGCACCACAAACTACCGGTACAGCACCACAAACTAACGGTACAGCACCACAAACTAACGGTACAGCAACAGAAACTCCCGGTACAGCAACAGAAACTCCCGGTATAACAACAGAAACACCCGGTACAACACTACAAACTACCGGTACAGCACCACAAACTACCGGTACAGCACCACAAACTAACGGTACAGCACCACAAACTACCGGTACAGCACCACAAACTAACGGTACAGCACCACAAACTAACAGTACAGCACCACAAACTACCGGTACAGCACCACAAACTAACGGTACAGCAACAGAAACTCCCGGTACAGCAACAGAAACTCCCGGTACAACAACAGAAACACCCGGTACAACACTACAAACTCCCGGTACAGCAACACAAACTCCCGGTACAGCACCACAAACTAACGGTACAGCACCACAAACTACCGGTACAGCACCACAAACTAACGGTACAGCACCACAAACTAACAGTACAGCACCACAAACTACCGGTACAGCACCACAAACTACCGGTACAGCACCACAAACTAACGGTACAGCAACAGAAACTCCCGGTACAGCAACAGAAACTCCCGGTACAACAACAGAAACACCCGGTACAACACTACAAACTCCCGGTACAGCAACACAAACTCCCGGTACAGCACCACAAACTCCCGGTACAGCACCACAAACTCCTGGTACAGCAATAGTAAGTCTCAGTATGTATTGGAAACCACAACTAATATTACGAAACGAAGTTGTCTTTCACCTTCTTCACCCAGACCTTCTGTAGTGACCTCCTCAAATAAACTTGACCCAGTGTACTAACATTAATGAACCTTCTTGAACAGTAATAGGCACAGGACGATTATAATAGGCACAGGACGATTATAATAGGCACAGGACGATTATAATAGGCACAGGACGATTATAATAGGCACAGGACGATTATAATAGGCACAGGACGATTATAATAGGCACAGGACGATTATAATAGGCACAGGACGATTATAATAGGCACAGGACGATTATAATAGGCACAGGACGATTATAATAGGCACAGGACGATTATAATAGGCACAGGACGATTATAATAGGTATAGGACGATTATAATAGGCACAGGACGATTATAATAGGTACAGGACTATTACAATAGGCACAGGATGATTATAATAGGCACAGAACGATTATAATAGGCACAGGTCGATTATAATAGCCACAAGACGATTATAATAGGCACATGACGATTATAATAGGCACAGGACGATTATAATATGCACAGGACGATTATAATAGGCACAGGACGATTATAATAGGCACAGGACGATTACAATAGGCTTGTAATCGTGGGCTTGTAATCGTGGGCTTGTAATCGTGGGTTTGTAATCGTGGGTTTGTAATCGTGGGTTTGTAATCGTGGGCTTGTAATCGTGGGCTAGTAATCGTGGGTTAGTAATCGTGGGTTTGTAATCGTGGACTTGACTTTTACTGCATTAGTGGGGAGGTCAAGGTCAGAGGTCATTTTCTGAGGTGCTGACGTCGTGAAGAAGTAACAGCTGACATATAAGTTCTTGTTCACCGACACAGAACATGAATAGTGCTGACACCTGTGAATAACCTGGAGGTGTTGTGTAAGGCATTGTTATGGTGGCGGGGTAGTGGGGGAGGAGGTGAGGCAGGGTGAGGTGAGGTGGGGTGAGGTGAGGTGAGGTGGGGTTGCATCTCACATCAAGGGTCACAAGCAAAGCAGGCAGCTCCCGGCACAAGCTGTCCAAACAACTCTCACAACTTCCTCACTAACTCTCAACTCTGGGGGCGGTAAAACAGTGTTGGTGAGCCCGGGGAGTGTGCAATCACGTGTTAGTTTGTGGTCGTCTTATATAAAGTTCTACTGAATACCTTAAGCCTTAGAACACAAGTTTAATAATAATAATAATAATAATAATAACAATAACAATAATAATAATAATAATAATAATAATAATAATAACAATAATAATAATAACAATAATAACAATAATAATAATAACAATAACAACAATAATAATAATAATAATAATAATAATAATAATAACAATAATAATAATAATAATAATAATAATAATAATAACAATAATAATAATAACAATAACAACAATAATAATAATAATAATACGACATTCACCTTAGTTTAAATACGGTCATACAAATTAGTTTTTTATTGGGGTAATTTTAGTCATTTTATGAAGTCAAAGGTTAAATATTTCTCAAAACAGGTGATTTCAGGTGTTTTTCCTTACAATTAGGCTAATTAAAATAAATATAAGTTGATATATATACCCAGGTATAGACCGCCCCAAACTCTATTCAAGTTCAGCAATGGTGTGAAATGTGTTTTTTAATCCAAATTTATTATTATTATTATCATTATTATTATTATTATTATCATTATTATTATTATTATTTTTTTTTTTTTTATTATTATTATTTTAAACTTTCACAAAGGTTCTCTAAGGTCACAGGTGTTAGGTCAATCCGGGGGTCAATTAAGGTCACAGGTGTTAGGTAAATCCGGGGGTCAATTAAGGTCATACTGAGGTCAATCTGGGATCAATTAAGGTCATACTGAGGTCAATTAAGGTGAAAATAGGCATAAATACGCCTTAATAATTATTTTTTTGTAAGAGGACCCGATTTGTGTTTCTATAGAGGTCAAAGGTCATGTAAAGCCTTATTTAATTGGTTCAATATATTATTGTAATCTTACCTGTATTTTAATACGATTTTTTTACACCTGTTCACACATATTCTACTTTATATCTACGTTAATTTACTCCAATTATCCTTTATCAACCTGACCTGACCTCAACCTGACCTGACCTGAAATCTACCTTATACCTATCTCAATGTAACTAACCTCTATCTCTCATCTACTTAACTTCTACATCAATCTACCTCACCTCTTTCTACCTCACTTCTACATTTTCTTTCTCACCTCTACCTAGCACCCCCCTACAACATCCACCTTAGTAGTGAGGGGGGCAGGGCAGGTGGTGACATCTTGTTCCGCCCATCACTTGTCCAGTCGTCTCTTAATGGTTATCACCTCTCAACACCTTACCCATGTTAATTAAGGTCATTTAGGACGACAGCTGTAGGTGTATATATCCAGTGTCCCATTTGCCTGTACAATACTAATGCTCGTTACAGTAAGTGGGGGGGTTTTAGGTTAGATTGGGTTATTACAAGTTAAGTTAGGTTAGGTTATCACAGGTATATTAATTAGCAAGAGAAGAATGACCTACAGGTGTTGTGTGTCCTGTGGTAACGACCTCTGAGGTGACACAGTGAAGGTTTATGGTCTTAACACACACAACATAAGCTCCTCCCAAACACAACCCACCCTCCCCCCCACACACAACCCACACACACACACCCGACCCACACCCTCACACACACACACACACACACACCCGACCCACACCCTCCCACACACACATCTCTCAAAAACCCATCATTCACCGCTGGCTCACTCAACATTTAAAAATAATGTATCACAAACACCCTACACTAATTTAGCAACAGGTAGGCGGCCACCAGGTGTACCTATGCTGGTCGGTGCTATGTTCAGGTTTCTCTAACACACGTAGGAGGCAGTGAGTAGAACACCTCAAGATTAGGCACCCCAGCTTATTTTACGTGAAGATTTGACACCCCAGCTTATTTTACGTGAAGATTAGGCACTCCAGCTTATTTTACGTGAAGATTAGACACCCCAGCTTATTTTACGTGAAGATTAGGCATCCCAGCTTATTTTATGTGAAGATTAGACACCCCAGCTTATTTTACGTGAAGATTAGACACCCCAGCTTATTTTACGTGAAGATTAGACACCCCAGCTTATTTTACGTGAAGATTAGACACCCCAGCTTATTTTACGTGAAGATTAGACACCCCAGCTTATTTTACGTGAAGATTAAACACCCCAACGTATTTAATTTACGTCAGGACAGGTGAATTAGATTAGATTAGGTTAGGATTAGGTTAGGTTACAGATCCTAATATCAGTCACTCCCTGCAGATTTCCTCAACCTCATTCATACGGAAAGAAAGAAAGGAGACTGGACACAACAGCTCACAACACCTACAATGGCTGTCTCAAGGAAACCAGAAACAAGACAGAGACGGACAGACAGCTCACCACAGGCCATCCTTGCTAATGAATATATCGACACAAACAAGAGAATTAATCGGCCGAAACGAACGAGAGAGAGAGAGAGAGAGAGAGAGAGAGAGAGAGAGAGAGAGAGAGAGAGAGAGAGAGAGAGAGAGAGAGAGAACATTAAAATGAAGGAAACTACAGCGAGTCTATTGGCCCATACGAGTTAAAAATAAACACGAGACACAAATAAACGAGAGAAAACGAGGTAATATAATCAATACAGCTCCAAGAAAGAGAAAGAGAGAGAGAGAGAGAGAGAGAGATATACATCACCTATGTGGCGAGAAACAACAAGAGATAACTACAGTACACAAGAGAAACTACCTAATGAGGCTGTAGATTGTCTTTACTCCAATGGGTTGTATAATTAAGATAATCTGTGGTCGCCTTGATGCCTCCTCTACAGTGGCTGGTGATGCTAATAGTCTACAGTGACTACACTCCAGTTCTGTACTCATGGGTTCTTTAGGGAGTTTCACCTATTATGATTTGGGACCGGTTGGGTTTAATTGGTTCTGAATCGAATTTAACCTATTACGGGTAAGGACCTATTGGGATTGTCGACCTATTGGGATTGAGTTAACATATGAATCCCAACCAATGAGGAACTAAGACATCAAAGAAAACGTAACGCTGTAGTAATTTTCAATGGGATACTACGGCAATTTTACGGGGTTGCTGTTAGGAGTTGTGTGTGTGTGTGTGCATGTGTGTGTGTGTGTGTGTGCATGTGTGTGTGTGTGTGTGTGTGTAGCCAGGCGTGACACAAACGTAATTTCACTAAAACACGGCAAAAAAAAACAAAAAAACTCGACTCACACACCGGGCCAGCGTCCACCTGCAGTAAATTCTAAACACGGAACCACCAAAGGAAAAGTTTTGCCTTAGTGTTATGAAAAGGCAATTAAATAAGTTTTTAAGTACAGTGTGTGTGTGTGTGTGTGTGTGAGTGTGTGTGTATTTTCCCAGGTACATATGTGTGTGTGTGGGGTTGTCAGAGGTCAAGTGAACGTAGGGAACAGCGGCACACACACACACACACACACACACACACACACAGCTAGCAGGATGACCTTATACAAGTCCTTGACCCTCTGTAATATCCTGAGAGAGAGAGAGAGAGAGAGAGAGAGAGAGAGAGAAAATATGCGGTATAGGGGAGATAAAAGAGAACATGAATAATATAGAGAAACAGATAAACAGAATAACGAAAGACAACAAAATATAATTAGATGCACAATACTTAATAAACTAACACACAGGAGAACTAAAATAAGGACAAATAATGCAGTAAAATATGAAAGGAAAAACTAACGGAAAATGCTAAAGAAAAGTCAAGGAAAAAATACCAAAATTACGAAAAATACGAAAAAATAAGATCACAGGAAACGGAATAAAACAGAATAAATAAGATAAAATAAAAAAAAACTTAGAATAATCAGTAAATAAATAATACAGTAACGTAAAAATGATTAAATAAAAAACTAAAGAAAACAGATGAAAACAAAATCATTAAAACAGCCGAAAAAAAAAAAAGATTTGTCCTGTAACAAATTTTCCAAAACCAAAGGCGGCCATAACTCGGGTAAACACGTCCGAAAAACACATAAAAACATAAGAATGGATGAAACTGCAGCAGTCTATACTGGGCAGTCCCGTTAACACCCAACCCCTATCGCTCATATATCCATCCAACCTATGAAGCTATCCAGCGTATTCTAGTTAATGATGATATTTGGTAACTTGTTCCACTCATCCACTACTCTATTTCCAAACCAATGTTTACCTATTTCGTGCCTAAATCTAATTTTGTCTAATTTAAAACCATTGTTTCGAGTTCGCTTCTGGTGGATAGTTTCAGTACCTTTGTTATGTCCCCTTTGTTCAGCCCTGACTTCCATTTATACACCTCTATCATATCGGCCCTCACTCTACGTCTCTCGAGGGAGTGCAAATTAAGATGCTTTAACCTGTCTCTGTACTCAAGGTTCCTAATGCCCGGGATTAGTCTTGTCATTCTCCTCTGAATTCTTTCCAAGGATTCTATATCCATCCTGTAATACGGTGACCAGAACTGAACTGCGCAATCCAAGTGAGGTCTCACAAGAGTAAGATATAGTTTTAGAATGACCTCACAAGTTTTGTAACTAACACTCCTTGGTACTGATCGGTCGTGTGGGTACCTATTCTTAACTAGGTGGCTCGAACCATGGGCCTTTAGGACGGGAGGCGAGTACAATTATCCACTCAGCCACAGCATCCCCAAATACCAGCCTTGGAACACTGGCGAGAGAAGTACCGTATATTAGGGTGCGTTTGAAGACGAAATTATCCCTCAGAAGATAAAAACAACTAACAGTCAAGTCAGGAGTGGCAGAGACTTAGCTGACGTAACGTGATAGGGGAAAATGTAACAAAAAACGGAGAGAGAGAGAGAGAGAGAGAGATTGACGTTACTTGAGTCTGGACAGAGATATGACAGGTGACGTGACAGGCAGAGAGGGCGCAAGACAGGGCTGGATGGTGGAGGGGGAGGCCGTGGTGGTGTGGATGGTGGAGTATGGGGGTCACGAGCATGTGGATAATGAAAGAGGTGAGGTGGAAGAGGTGAACCATGAGGGTGTGGATAATGGGAGAGGTGAGGTGGAAGAGGAGGCGAACCATGAAGGTGTCCAAAATTTCAGTGTCAAAAACTTCCAACGCAGCGAAAATAATTAGCAAAAAAATCACAATAAAACCTCCTTAATCTTTCTTCCTTCCTTCCTTCCTTCCTTCCTTCTTTCCTTCCTCCTCCTTCTTCCTTCCTTCCTTCCTTCATTCCTCTTCCTTCCTTCCTTCCTTCTCCCCCTATCGTTGTGTTTAATCTTTTTCAGTATTAATGCCTTAGGTTTGGTTACATTAAGTTAGGTTCAGTTAGGTTAGGTTAGGTTGGATTAGCGTTAGGTCAGATTATGTTTGGATAGGTTAGGTCAGGTCAGGTCAGGTCAGGTTAGATTAGGTCAGATTATGTGTGGATAGGTTAGGTTAGGTTAGGTCAGGTCAGGTCAGGTTAGGTTAGGGTATTTAATCGTCAGGTAAAATAAGCTGGGGTGTCTAATCTTCATGAGACACCCGATAGATACACACTTCCTTCTTGTGGGTCACATTCTCCTTGACCTCTGACCTCTCTTGACCTGCAGTTCAAGGATGTCTTAGTTGTGTAGGAGCTATTTAATCTAAGTTAGGCTAAGTTAGACGAACCTAAATTAACTTACCCAACCCCACCTAACCTAACCTAACCTAACCCAACCCCACCTAACCCAACCCCACCTAACCTAACCCCACCTAACCTAACGCAGCCCCCACCTAACCTAACCCAGCCCCACCTAACCCAGCCCGAACTCAACTCAACCATAACCTAACCGAAGATAACTTGACCCAATCTAACTTAACGCAACCCAACCATAAGGAAAATATTACCACACACACACACACACACACACACACACACACACACACACACACACACAGCCTTACCATTACCTCAACGTTTCAAAGAGAGAGAGAGAGAGAGAGAGAGAGAGAGAGAGAGAGAGAGAGAGAGAGAGAGAGAGAGAGAGAGAGAGAGAGAGAGAGAGAGAGACGTAATTGGAAGAATGTAGGAGAAGGTGAGATAGTGTGAGGCGAGACAGAAAACAGGAAGGAGAGACAAGAAATGAAGGATTAAGAAGCAGGAGAGGAGAGGGTGAGGATGTGTGGTGGTGTGTGGTGAGGGTGTGTGGTGAGGATGTGTGGTGGTGGAGGTGGTGTGTGGATAAGGGAAAACGGCGATATAGCCTCAAAAGCCTAACTCCCTCCGTTACCTTCACCCTCATGAATCAATCTCTCTCTCCCTCCCTCCCGTCTCTCCCCCCCTTATATTCCTCTCCCCCCTCTCCTTATATTCCTCTCCCCTCCTCCTTAAAGTTTCACACCCAGAATGACCTAACAGAGACCACCCCCATCCCACCACACTCTTCCCCTTTACCACACCCTCACACACACTCCTCCTCAATACACACACTCTAACTCACCACACATACATACACACACACACTTCCCCATACACACCCCCCCAAACATACACTCTCGTCTACCACACCTGCGGGAAAAACCTGAGACAGACACCTGCGACTATTCAATTTACACAAACACACACACACCTGAACTCAAGAGCGCGCAGCTGTGATAGTGCTAAACAACTGACTCAACATATACCTAACCTAACCTAACCACCATCTATGGATTTACAGTCATGTGTGTGAATAAAGCTTTCATATGTGTAATTTTGAACATGTCAATATTTTGGAATTATTCTTTAAAACACCAAATAAATAAGACCCCAATTTGTGCATTATTTAAAACACCTATGAAAAAATACCATATCTTTGCATTCTTTAACCAAATTCTTCTCTAAAACTACAATACTTTTCCTTAAAATCTCACATTAAAACACAATATATATCTTTAATAACTACCTAATGTAACTTAAGGTAATCTGTTCCATTTTTAGTCGGCTCTATATCATATAAATTAATGAACATCTATATACATTGTGACAGGTAACTTATATACATTATTACAGGTAACTATATATGTCATTTACTTTCTATCTCGTTAAATATTTTCGTAAGTTTATACGTCTTCAGACATGGTTTGAGAGAGAGAGAGAGATAAAAGGTGATAAAGAGAAAGAAAGAGAGAATTGGGAACAGAGAAAGGGAGAAAAAATCACGAACCTGAGCAAAAAAAAAAAAAATAAAGCTTTATTTACGTCTGCAATTAAACAAAAAACTCACCATTATATTTACTGTACCTCCATCCATTAAAACACACACACACATCAAAATACATAACAATACTCGTACTTGACCTCGTACTTGACCTCCAGAGCTCCAGACAATACCACAAGAGCCGTCTCAGTCTGCCAATAGGGAACAACATTCAAGAGGCGTCCACCCTCCACTGTACTTACCTGTAAAGGAAAAAATAAATATCATTAGAATTTGTATCTTATAAAATAAATATAAATAAATAAATAAATAATAAATATAAATTGAAAATAATAAAACACGGGGTTGACTGCAGGGTCTAGCTGTTGAATTGGGTCACTGTCCTAATTGGCCTTTTTTGTGTCAGGCTCCAATTTAACCAACAATTTGAACTATTATATTTGGAGGTTAATGGGCTCCAACTTTTACTTGTTAGGTTAGGTGACGGTAGTTTGGGTTGGGTTGGGTTGGGGTTGGGTTGTGTTGGGTTGGGTTACGATACGTTAGTGTTAAGGTTAAAATAGGTTGGGTTAGGTTATGGTAAGTAGGGTTAGGTTATGGTAAGTAGGGTTAGGTTACACCCTAATAAGACTCAGATCTGGGGCCACTTGGCTCAGCCTTACAAGATAAACAAAGACACAGAGCTAATTAAAATGAAAAGTTTCTTGTTTCAGAAATTGTCACATAAAATAAAACTGCCCACACACACACACACACAGAGGTGTCCTAAGAGAAGAGCTAATTAATCTGAAGGGTTGACTGGAAATTAGTCAAATAGAGTTTTGGACATGTGAGAGGCGGTGAGTGACAGGTGTACACAGGTGAGGGGGCACGTGTCACCAGGGAGGAGTGTGGGAGGGGGGAGGGAGGATGAGTCACGCTGGGGTCAGAGGTCAGCCACGAAGTCTTAGTGAAAGCTGGTCGGTGCCAAGACGGAGGTGTGAGTTACCCCGTGTCACACTATACATACATACACCTGTACACACACACTATACACCTGTACACACACACACACGGTCAAGGAACTGTAACGAGGTATTACGTTGCTGTGTCATATCATATACCTACTTGTGTCACTGTATATGGTAAGAGAATCCCGTCCCATACACCGGATACTAATGGGTTTAATATACAAGGAGGCAGTCTGGCCGGCCGGCACTCCACTTGACTACTTTCACTTCCTCAATTGTAAAGTTAGGTGCCTCCTCACAGCTGGGTCGATTTAGGATGCCCTGTGCGTGAACTTGATACTCTACACAAATTTAACGTTACCACCATCCCACCTACCAGTGTCGATAACCACCATCACCCAACCACCCACCAGTCTCTCTCTCTCTCTCTCTCTCTCTCTCTCTCTCTCTCTCACCTGGGAACGAGTGAGGGAGACACGAAACCACCGACTTATCTCTCTCAAATAATGCAATGCTCACCCCCTCCCTCCCTCACCCCTCCGTCTCTCACCCCCTCCGTCCCTCACCCCCCTCCGTCACTCACCCCTCCGTCCCTCACCCCCTACTAGGCTTGGGGGCCCATCAAGACTGTGAGATCCTTTACGACTGAGATCTACTGGGACTGGGGCTTACTGGGACTGGGGCCTACTGGGACTGGGGCCTACTGGGACTGGGGCCTACTGGGACCGGGACCTACTGGGACTGGGGCCCACTTGGACTGGAGCCTACTGGGACTGGGGCCTACTGGGACTGGGGCCTACTGGGACTGAGATCTACTGGGACTGGGGCCTACTGGGACTGGGGCCTACTGGGACTGGGGCCGACTGGGGCTTACTGGGACTGGGGCCTACTGGGACTGGGGCCTATTTGACCAGTCATCGAACCCAAGCACTTGCCTCCACCCCCAATACAGTACTGAGTCTCTCTCTCTCTCTCTCTCTCTCTCTCTCTCCTTGTGTTAGGTTAGGTTACGGTAAGTTAGGTTACATTAGATTAAGTTACGTTGGGTTAAGTTAGGTTACGCTAAGTTATGGTAGGTTAGGTTAGGTTACGTATAATCGGCTTTAGAAGCAAGAACTTTATACGCATCAACCCGGCATAGTCTCCCTGTGGCCCCACGTGGTGACTTGAGAGAGAGAGAGAGAGAGAGAGAGAGAGAGAGAGAGAGAGAGAGAGAGAGAGAGAGAGAGAGAGAGAGAGAGAGAGAGAGAGAGAGTCTTAAAGGTGTAATAAAGTCAACAGTTGTGAATAATATTTTCATTTTCCTTAAGAGTAGACGAGGATCTCAAAACGACCTTCCCTTCTCTTCCTTTCCCTTCCCTCCTTCCTTCCTTCCTCTCTCTATCTCCTCCTTCCTTCCTTCCCTCCCTTCCCTCTTCGTCCCCACTCCTTCCTAGACCTGAAACTGCACTTGAGGGAGGTGTAAAACTCATCCAGGAGTGAATCTTATAAGAGCTGTGACCTTTTGACCCCATGACCCCTTGACCTCTTGACCTCCTTGACCCCATGACATTAATACTCGTATATCTACTAAGTATAAACACTGAAGGTCTGTCTGTTCTCGAGGTGTACACGCTAGAGCATTAGTACTTACACACACGGTTATAGAAGGTATGGTAAACCCTACTCGTTGCAGTTTCTTGGTCGTCGTGGTCGTCATCATCTTCGTCGTCGTTTTTGTCCTGGTCGTCGTTCTTGTTATCGTCTTCGTCATCGCCTTCGTCTTCGTCATCGCCTTCGTCATCGTCTTCACCGTCGTCCTCGTCATTGTTCTCGTCATGGTCGTCGTCTTCATCATTGACCTCGTCGTTAACATCCTCGTCATCGTCGGTGGGAGTAACCAGGCGAACTACCACCCGTAACCTCAGCCGGTGTAGCGGGCTGAGAGGTGCCCAATCTGAGCCTCTCTCCCACCTCATTATGCGCATGCGTGGTGGTAACCCTCAGACCGCTGTACATAAACTGCCTGACAGCTCCCCCAGTTAGGTTTAGGTTAGGTTAGGTTAGGTCAACACCGCAAAAATAATTTACATAATTACAGATAGTAATAATGATCTGATCTAACCTAACCTAACTGGGGGAGTTCTCAGACCGTTCCGCCAGACAAACCAACACCAGGGCAATAATGTATCCAGGCAAGAAAAACTCCTCCCTAGGTAGACTAACTCTCCCCAGGTAGATTAACTCTCCCCCAGGTGGACTAACTCTCCCCAGGTAGACTAACTCTCCCCCAGGTGGACTAACTCTTCCCAGGAAGACTAACTCTCCCCAGGTGGACTAACTCTCCCCAGGTAGACTAACTCTCCCCCAGGTGGACTAACTCTTCCCAGGAAGACTAACTCTTCCCAGGAAGACTAACTCTTCCCAGGTGGACTAACTCTTCCCAGGTGGACTAACTCTCCCCAGGTGGACTAACTCTCCCCAGGTGGACTAACTCTCCCCAGGTGGACTAACTCTCCCCCAGGTGGACTAACTCTCCCCAGATGGACTAACTCTCCCCCAGGTGGACTAACTCTCCCCAGGTAGACTAACTCTCCCCCAGGTGGACTAACTCTCCCCCAGGTGGACTAACTCTCCCCCAGGTGGACTAACTCTCCCCAGGTGGACTAACTCTCCCCCAGGTGGACTAACTCTCCCCAGGTGGACTAACTCTCCCCCAGGTGGACTAACTCTCCCCAGGTGGACTAACTCTCCCCAGGTGGACTAACTCTCCCCCAGGTGGACTAACTCTCCCCCAGGTGGACTAACTCTCCCCCAGGAGGACTAAGTCTCCCCCAGGTGGACTAACTCTCCCCAGTAGACTAACTCTCCCCCAGGTGGACTAACTCTCCCCCAGGTGGACTAACTCTCCCCCAGGTGGACTAACTCTCCCCAGTAGACTAACTCTCCCCCAGGTGGACTACGTGGCTCTCACCTGACACCTGGCCACCCTCCTCCTCTTACTACAACCAGCGAGTATGTTGGGACTCAGTTCCCCCCCTGCCTGCCTGCCTGCCTGCCTGCTTGCCAGCCAGCCAGCCAGCCTCCCTGCTTGCATGCCTGCCTCCCTGCTTGCATGCCTGCCTCCCTGCTTGCATGCCTGCCTCCCTGCTTCCATGCCTGCCTCCCTGCTTGCATGCCTGCCTCCCTGCTTCCATGCCTGCCTCCCTGCTTCCATGCCTGCCTCCCTGTGAGATTGACGCTCTAAAGGGGGAAAATGAAGCCCTCAGGACTGAACTCCTTCAGGTAGGTGTCCTGCCTAGCAGGATATAAATATATATATATATATATATATATATATATATATATATATATATATATATATATATATATATATATATATACATACATACATATATACATACATACATACATACATACATACATACATACATACATACATACATACATACATATATATATATATATATATATGCAAGTAAATCACTGTAGGTGCGCGTGATCTAGGTATATGCTGATAACCACCAGGAAAGAAGAAAACACGAAGTTCCCAAGCGCTTTCGTGTAATTCACATCTTCAGGGGTGAGTACAGACTAAGGAAAAGTACAAAACAAGGTGTATATATACAGAGGAGGGTGAGACCAGGTCCATAATGGTCAGGTATTGGGTAAGGACCCTACTAATCTTAACATAGCACACAACGGTTGGTGGTCAGGTCAGCTGGTAAGGTGACCCGCCCTTCTCACCTGGTTAAAAATCTTATTAATTACAAAATTGTCCAGTTTGTACAAGCCGTTACTCAAATTCATGTTGAATGCTTCGGTATGTTTAATAAGACTAGATTCTATGATGTTCCTACTATCAATTGAATTACATGGTAATATTGAGGAGGCATTATCCCAGTCAATGCAATGCTTGTTATCCCTCAAATGAACAAACAGAGCATTGGATTCCTGGCCTGTCCTAACACTGTATTTGTGTTGTTTAATTCTAGTTGCAAGATCTTTACCTGTCTGGCCTAAGTAAAACATATTACATTCCTTGCAAGGAACTTTATAAATGCAACAAATTGTGTTGTTGGGGGAGTTCTTGATTAACATTTGTTTAACAGTGCAGGAGTTCTTAAATGCCACATTGACGTTCCAGGTCAATGTTATATTAATCTACACCACGAAGATGCCGGAAAACAAGCTTATTAAAGTGAGACAGATTGTATGGGTATGGAAACACAGAAGAAGGCAGAACATTCCACAGTTTGGCTGTGTGAGGAAAGAAGGATGTACTATAACGGGTTATTCTAGTGTGACCGACATCCACAGAGAAACGGTGGGCACCGCAGGCAAGACGTGTGTTACGAGCCCACGGCCTTGCCGGCGGTACACAGGATGCCAAATCCACCGAACATTGCCCGTTAAAGTACCTGTAAAAGAGAGAGAGAGAGAGTGAAGCAACATTGAGGCGAAGAGAAAGGGAAGAGAGATTGTCGACTAAAGGAGGAGAGTTGATAAGACGAAATGCCTTTGACTCCACCCTATCTAATAGTTGGACAGAAGAAGAGCCACCCCAGAAATGAGAGCAGTACTCCAAGTTAGGACGAATGAATCTCTTATATACTTGAAGCAACTGCTCAGGAGTGAAGTAGCTACGGCATCTGTACAGCATTCCCAGCTTTCGGGAGGCAGCTTTGGCAATGTTGTGGATGTGTGGCTTCCGCCTCTGTCTACCCAGCAGTAATTGGGAACCTGGATGTTAATCGATTTGCGGATCGTATTTCGAGGTAATGGTTAGCCAGTGCAGTTGGCGAGTTGTCCGGTCTTCTCAGACTATTCCATGACACTGAGTCAAGCAACTCGTTAACGTAGGGTGTGGTAGTTGTGTTGGCGACAGCTTCTACACCTTAAACAAATTCACGCCTAGGTGGCCGATGGGCAAGCAATCCTAGATTTCGAGGGGCAACCATTATTAGAAAAACTTGTGAGGCCTAACATATCTATTTTAGAATGATTCCTAGACGTAATGGAAGAGGAGTGGGTAATAAGAGAAGGAGATAGTTAGGTTAGGTTAGATAAATATAGCACGTGCAAATGGTTGGCGGAGGAGGGAGGGGAGGGGTATCCAGGAGTCAGGTTACCCAAGACGCGGCAAGACTGAGGTGTTATCTAATACCCCTCACATGCTGCCTCACCCCTCACATGCTGCCTCACCCATCACCTGCTGCCTCACCCATCACCTGCTGCCTCACCCATCACCTGCTGCCTCACCCCTCACCTGCTGCCTCACCTGCTGCCCTACCCCTCACCTGCTGCCTCATCTCCCACCTAGAGGGTAGATTAGGTTCGGTTAGGTTAAGCTAGGTTACGGTAGGATCTTTCATCATCAGGTAAAATAAACAGAGGTTCCTAATCTTCAGGTGAATCCTACTAAGGACCTGGTCGGACTAGGACCATCTGACCTACAGCCTTCTTCACTACACACCTCACCACTCCACAGCCACCTCACCACTCCACAGCCTCCCCCCCCCTCCACACCTCTCTTCCCCCTCCCCTCCACACCCTCCCCCCATCATATCCATCTTCCCTCCCCCCCTCCACACCTCTCTTCCTCCCCCCCCCTCCACACCTCTCTTCCCCCTCCCCTCCACACCCTCCCCCCATCATATCCACCTTCCCTCCCCCCCTCCACACCTCTCTTACCCCTCCCCTCCACACCCTCCCAACACGCGTCAGTCGTTACATCACCTTCGCCCCAACACCCCCACCACTACCCCCACCACCGCTACCCCCACCACTACCCCCACCACTACCCCCACCACCACTACCCCTACCCCCACCACCACTACCCCCACCAAGTGTATTAGCCACAAGCACCGACTCCATCCAACACTTTATGACCAACAGTAATAGCCAAGGAGTCGTTTTTTTACAGCTGGTGTGGACGACTACACGACCCATAAGCCCTAGGTGGTCGTGTTGGTCTGTCTGGGTTGGTGGAGACGGTGACCTCCTTGATACCTGTCTCATACCTGTCATAAAGGTGTGTCACTAATAGGGTCGTAGGCTGTAGTTCACCAACAACCTATCTCCTCCTATCCTGTTATTGAATACCCTCACACCTTACACCTGACGTAAATATAATACTAACCATAAACTGTGGATAGGGTTTGGTTAAGTTAAGTAAGGACAGTTCAGGTCAGGTTAGATTAGGTCAGCCCTGGTTAGGTCAGATCAGGTTAAGTTAGGTTAGGTTCCGAGTCCAAGTGGTGGTGGTGGTGGTGTAGCGCTATATTACATGACCCTCTAGTGCTGATATCTCTTCCCACACACACCGATTGTTCCCTAACTCTACCTCCCGCCTCTGTGTGTGTGTGTGTGTGTGTTCAGTTCTAGGATTGGCTAATACACACACACACACACGCGCGTAGTCTCCACAGCAAGTGATTGGTTAAATGGGCCTCAATCTTAATAGACACTCAACTCATATAACCACTGGGGATTGGGGCCTTCTCCTAATGGCTCCCGGCCCTAATTGGTCTCATTGTTAATGAGTCTCATTTCTAGTAGGCCCCACTTCTAATGGGCCCACTTCTAATAGGTTCCGTTCTAATAGGTTTCCGTTCTAATGGGCCCCACTTCTAATAGGTTCCGTTCTTATAGGTTTCCGTTCTAATGGACCCCACTTCTAATAGGTTCCGTTCTAATGGGCCCCACTTCTAATGCGTATCTCCTCTAATGGGCCCACTTCTAATAGGTTCCGTTCTAATGGTCCCCTCATCTAAAGGAGTCAAGCCATGAGGGAGTTTAATCCTAAGAGATCAGATCAGATTACATGAAGGCCTATTAAGACTGGGGTCCATTTCCTCGCCACCTCTCCAGGGCTTATCACATTCTCCACTTGGCGAAGACTCCCCGACACAACCCTGACTTAGTATCACAAGACTGTCACTTACCGGAACAGCAGCGGGAGCGTCAGGGTATATTAGTATTACCTGAAGAATAGACACCCTAGCTTATCTCACTTGATGATAAGCCACACTGACACTAACCTAACTAATCCTAACCAAATATAACGCAACCAAATATAACCTAACCAAACCTAACCTAACCTCACCTAACCAGGAACAAATATCAGCAGGTAATATTTTTCCTAGGTTAAAATTACAAACTAATAACATAATTTATTTCATTTTATTTTACGTCAAGTTTCACCTGGAGGTCATTGGCAAATACAGGTAATTGTTATTTAATTTATTTTTTTAATTTCTAGATCTGGAAAAAATAATTTGTGATTTTTTTTGTGGCTATTGTTTAGTTATTGAAAGAGTATTTATTTTGTAATTTGTTTTCGATCTTAAAATAGTATTGAATGGATGTTGTGCCCTGATAATACCTTCCCAGCTTGAGGTCATTCCATTATTTCCCAGCTACGTAAATTCCTCCCCCACCATAAGCAAAAAAAAACAAAACAATATTATTTACCCCTACCAATAGCTAGAAACCACAAAATTTTCCCCGCCACTAACAAAAAATATCCCCACCACTAGCTAGAAATCACAGTATTTCCCCAACCATCCATTTCCCCCAACTTGATTGAGTGTAGGCAGTAGACAGTAGGCTTGAGTGGTGCACCTCTGGCAAATGAAAAAAAAAAGAAAAAAAGAAGAGAATTTGTCCATTTGGTGTCGCGATGACTCGACCACAGTGTAAAAAACTGTGTGTAGACGGGTGGTACAAGAAGTGTGTGTGTGTGTGGCGTGTGTGTGTGTGTGGATGGCCTGACTACCCAGCAGGTCCCTCAGCATCCAGAGCTGACCCACCTCAGTTATTCTCCATCCCTGGATGAGGTAGCTACTGCCATCAAACAGATGAAAACCTCAAAGCCTAAAGTCCTGATGGAATCTAAGCCGAGGTGTAAAAAGCAGGAGGACCTCTTTTTACCAGCCGTCTCCACTCTCTCCTGGAGAATATATGGGAAAAGGAGGAAATCCCCCCCAAGCTTTTAAAGACGCCTCCATCGTCAATATTTATGAGAACAAGGGAGACCGGTCAGACTGTAGCAACTACCGCGGGATCTCGCTGCTCTCCATAGCTGGCAAGATTATCGCCCGAGTCCTCCAAAACAGACTTCTTCCTGAAGCGGAAAACTTCCTCCCAGAATCTCAATGTGGCTTTAGACCATCACATGGCACCACTGACATGAATTTTTGCTGCCCGCCAGATACAAGAAAAGTGCAGAGAACAGCGTCGTGACCTGTACATGGCCTTCATCGACCTAACCAAGGCCTTCGACTCAGTCAACAGAGAAGCCCTCTCGTGGATGCTCAACCGTTTTGGAGCCCACCAAAATTCACCGCCATTGTGAGGCAACTCCATGATGGCATGAGCGGTAGTGTCCTGCACAATGGCACCCAGTCTGAGTTCTTCCCCATCCAAACAGGGGTTAAACAAGGGTGTGTACTGGCACCAACTCTCTTTTCAATTTTCTTGGCTGCCTTCATTACTCGTGCCAGTGCCAATTTAGCCGGCGAAGTGGACATCGAGAACCGGATGAAGGGTCTTTTCAACATAAGACGACTCCAGGCAGGAACAAAGGTGTCGGCAGCTTCCATTACTAAACTTCAGTATGCAGACGACCTCACCCTCATCGTTCTCAATGAACGCGACCTACAAGAGATCCTGAACAGCTACACAGATGCGTATGCCCAATTCGGCCTTGTGGTGAATGTACGTAAGACTCAGACTCTCTTTCAGCCTGCTCCTGGTTCAGAGAGGCCTCCACCATCCATCCAGCTTAACGGTACTACCCTCTCTAATGTTACCCACTTTCAGTACCTGTTCACTACCGCAGACATCGATGAAGAGATTCACCATCTGACCACAGGTGCATCTCAAGCCTTTGGCAGACTCAGTACCCGTGTCTTCAGCTGTAGGGAGCAAAAAATATCTACAAAGCTGCACGTATATCGAGCAGTGGTCCTCCCCACCCTGCTATATGGCAGTGAGACATGGGTCACATACAGGAGGCACCTCAAGGCACTTGAAAACTTTCACTAACGTAGTCTACGTTTCATCCTCCGAGTTTGACACCATCTGTAGGAGCATCGAGACTACCATTATCCACGAACAACTGCATTGGACTGGCCATGTTACCTGCATGAACGACAGTAGACTGCCAAAGCAGCTACTTTACGGTCATCTAACGAATAGTAAACGTAACGCCGGCGGGCAACTGAAAAGGTATAAGGATAGTCTTAAGACAAACCTGAAAACTTGTCATATCGACCCCCTCACCTGGGAGACGATCACTCCACACAGTAACGCTTGGAGGAGCACCACAGGAGAAGGTGTCAATACTTTCGAATTAGCCCGACTGCAAACCGAGGCAGACAAGGGCCAACGCCGGAAAGACGCTGCCGCCCCCGCACTCGATGTAGCCCCCTACATGTGCAACATCTGTGGACGACTCTGCCGTTTCCGTACCGGCTTCTTTAGTCACCTTAAAACTCCCCAACGAAGGTGACATCCCTAATAACTCATATCATTGTATGATAGCTGGATGATCGTCATACTCGATTTCGAGTGACAGCAAAGTAGTAGGAGTAGTAGTAATAGTAGTAGATCTGTCTAAGATTGCCAACACAGAGCCACATACAGCTTTTGCGGCATCCACCCATGGAGTGAAGCATCGTTGGAAATACCTGATGCGCACTATCCCTGATATCGGACCCCTCCTCCACCCTCTGGAAGAAGCTATCAGCGTCAATTTCATTCCCAAATTAGTGAAACACCCTCACTTAACCCCAGCAGAAAGATCACTCCTTGCACTACCATCGAGACTGGGAGGAATGGGATTGACCAATCCAGAGGAGATTGCTGCCACCGAACATCAAAACTCAGTTAACTCACGGCAGCCCTCACGGACCACATAATAGCTCAGAACGCAACAGGGGAGGTGGATACCAGTGAAGTAAACAAGATTCGAAAGTCCATTACGACAGAACGACAGCACGGCCAAAGTGATAAGTTGCAGCAACTGTTGCTGCAAGTACCAGAGAATTTAAAAAAAAAATAGCTATAGCGCAGGAGGTGGGCGCCTCGAACTGGTTAACTACGTTACCGATAAGGGCAAATGGTTTCAGTCTCAATAAACAAGAATTTGCAGATGCCATTGCTCTAAGGTATGGTAGGCCAGTAGAAGGTTTGCCCTCCCAATGCGTGTGTGGCTCTTCCTATGACGTCGATCACGCCATGGTGTGCAAGAAAGGGGGCTTCATATGCATGAGGCATGACGAAGTAAGGGATCTCACAGCAAATATGTTGAAGGAAATCTGCCGTGATGTCAGGGTAGAACCGACCCTCCTTCCATTGGACGGTGAGAATTTCCAGCACAGTACTTCAAACACTTACAACGAAGCCCGTGTTGATGTCAGTGCTCAAAGATTCTGGACGCGTGGACAGCGAGCCTTCTTCGACATCAGGATTTTTTATCCAATGGCCGCATGTCACCGTAACTTAGCTCTCGATGCTGCACACAGGAGGAACGAGAACGACAAGCTTAGGGCATACGGGGAGATAATTCAGAACGTTGATCAAGGCAGCTTCACTCCTCTAGTGTTCACAACCTCTGGTGGGATGGGACCAAGTGCAAGATGCTTCTACGCCAGACTCGCGGAGGTGTTATCCGAACAGAAGCAGCAGCCCAGAAGTTATGTTACAGCCTGGATGAGATGTCGACTCTCCTTCTCTTTCCTTAGGTCTGCTTTGCTCTGCCTCAGGGGAACGAGAGCATCGGCCCCAAAACCGACAACAGTTGCAGATATTGACTATGAGGCAACAGTCACTGAATGCCGCATAGATCTGCGGCTCAACTAACTCAACACAGCCAGGGTAGCTACTTTTGTATTAGGATATTTAATTTTAAGGTAATAAAATAGCGGCAAAGGTGTGGCTATTGGGGGAGGCTGGAGGCCTTGTGATTTAAAAAAAAAATACTATTAGTAGTAGTGTGTGTGTGTGTGTGTGTGTGTGTGTGTGTGTATGTGTGTGTGTGTGTGTTTTGGTTAGGTAAGGTTGCGTTAGGTTAGATTAGGTTAGGTTAAAGGTGAAGTAGGATAAGGTAGGTTATGTTAGATCGGGTTAGGTTAAGTTAAGCGAGGTTAAATTTGATGAGGTTAGGTTAGATTAAGATCCTGGTTTGAGATATTAACCACCACACAACCATCAACAACCATGAAACAAAGCTAAGAGCAACCATGATAGACAGGCACAACCAATGGTTAAGGTTAGACGATAATATCACCATCCTGCCTTAGGGCATTAACCAAACAACCTCGTTAATTAGCCCAAACGAGCTCTCATTAATTAACGAAGGACTCAGTTATTATTCGCTTTACATAACACTTATTAGAGGTCAGTGTATACGAGGACATACATACATACACATACATACACACACACACACACATACATACATACATACATACATACACACACACATACGCATACATACATACATACATCCAAGGTTTGTGTGTTATCGCATATATACAGAAGATAGCCTTGATAATAAATAACATAAATACGTACACAGCGAGGCCAGAATGTCTAGTACACACACACACACACACACACACACACACACACACACACACACACACTAACAATAACATAACCAACTATATCTCAATGCTCCTTATGTCACTGTTAATGCCCCTTGAAACCAACACGTGATAAATTAACGTCACAGAACACCTTCGTAATTATCTTTACTACAGCCTATCTCCTTCCTGTAACACTAATTAATACAGTATAATACAGAACAAAACATTACTTAATACAGTATAATACAGAACAAAACATTACTTAATACAGTATAATACAGAACAAAACATTACTTAATACAGTATAATACAGAACAAAACATTACTTATAAGAGAAATACATAAGGAGTGATTTTAATTCCAAATGTGAACCGTATTACACAGGTTAATTACAGGTGCTCGCTACTCAGGTGTGTCTTAACCCTTTGAGTTCTTAAAGGTTTAAATACAAATGTTGTCTATTGTATAGCACTGTCTTGTTAAGTCTTCTATACTTGTGGTTAGATTTAGTTACGTGAGAAGGGGGGGAGGTGGAAGAGAGAGGGATGGAGGGAGGGAGGCAGACAACGTGTGTGTGTGTGTCTATCAATCACTGTCAAGGAGTCACTTTTAAAACCCAAGAGAAAACACAGTCTTAAACATATTTTTTTTTTCTCCAGGTCGTTTAAAAACTCGTGATTTACGACACACGGACCATTACTGTGAAAAACAAAGTCACCACGGGAGGCAACGAATATAAAACCATGGAGGGAATGAGAGAACTTTTGTGTGTGTGTGTGTGTGTGTGGGTGTGTGAGTGTGTGTGAGTGTGAGTGTGTGGGTGTGTGAGTGTGTGGGTGTGTGTGTGTGTGAAATGAAGGCCAGTGCAGCTGTGAAATTACCATATAATACGTAGTCCTGGAGGAGAGGGGAGAGGAGAAGGGCAGAGGAAGAAGGATTGAGGGTGAGAGAATTGGAGGAAGAGGGAGGCAGTAAGAAGAATGGGAGGAAGAGGAGAAAAAGAGAAGAAAAAAAGATGCGAAACAGAAAAGAAAAAGAATAGAAAGAGAATAAATGAATGAGTAAGAAACTGTGTTAAACCATCGTCCTCTAAAATTAAACCCTCGTCATTCAAGAGTTAAACCATCGTCCTCTAAAATTAAACCCTCGTCATTCAAGAGTTAAACCATCGTCCTCTAAAATTAAACCCTCGTCATTCAAGAGTTAAACCATCGTCCTCTAAAATTAAACCCTCGTCATTCAAGAGTTAAACCATCGTGTAAAAAAAAAAAACAACACCATTTTGGCTACAATTTACACGCTTAAGATTTTTTTGGCAGCATTCCAGGTATATTGGATACCATGGCGCCTAGGTCAGTAAAGTTGAGTCTAGGGAGGGGTCAAATGGAACCCTCGGGGCTTCATTAGCACGAATTTGAACCTTGACCAGAGGTGGGTGGAGGAGTTTAAGCTGGGTGGGTGGAGGAGTTTAAGCTGGGTGGGTGGAGGAGTTTAAGCTGGGTGGGTGGTGGAGTTAAGCTGGGTGGGTGGTGGAGATTAAGCTGGGTGGGTGGTGGAGATTAAGCTGGGTGGGTGGTGGAGATTAAGCTGGGTGGGTGGTGGAGGTTAAGCTGGGTGGCTGGTTGTGGATGGAGGAGGTTAAGCTGGGTGCGTGGTTGAGGGGGAGGAGGTTAAGCTGGGTGGGTGGTTGTGGATGGAGGATGTTAAGCTGGGTGGGTGGTGGAGTTTAAGCTGGGTGAGTTGAGGTTAAGCTGGGTGGATGGTTGTGGATGGAGGAGATTAAGTTGGTGAGTGGTTGTGGGTGGAGAAGGTTAAGCTGGGTGGGTAGTGGTGGGTGGAGGAGGTTAAGCTGGGTGGGTGGTTGTGGATGGAGGAGGTTAAGCTGGGTGGGTAGTGGTGGGTGGAGGAGGTTCAGCTGGTGGGTGGGGAAGGTTAAGCTGGTGGGTGGTTGTGGGAGAGGAGGTTAAGCTGGGTGCGTGGTTGAGGGGGAGGAGGTTAAGCTGGGTAGGTGGTTGAGGGGGAGGAGGTTAAGCTGGGTGGGTGGTTGTGGATGGAGGAGGTTAAGCTGGGTGGGTGGTTGAGGGGGAGGAGGTTAAGCTGGGTGGGTGGTTGAGGGGGAGGAGGTTAATAAGCTGTGTGTGTGGGGGGGGGAGGGGCGGGGGCAGGAGATAAAAGCTTCGTTTTATCAGCACTTAGTAACTCCTACCAGCGCATATTTCCGGGTTATCTTTCGCCTGGCAGTAACAGCGGGTGTATAAGGGTTATCTCAAGTCACTCAGGCAGATATGGACTCAGTGGAACAGATTGCAAGTGAAGTGGAGTGTGTTAAGTGGAGTGTGTTAAGTGTGGTGGAGTGTGTTAAGTGAGGTGGAGTGTGTTAAGTGAGG
This sequence comes from Homarus gammarus, assembly GCA_958450375.1. Lineage (NCBI taxonomy): Eukaryota > Metazoa > Arthropoda > Malacostraca > Decapoda > Nephropidae > Homarus > Homarus gammarus. Next base: position 2,226,582 of record CAUDMG010001656.1, on the reverse strand, counting down.
TGGAGTGTGTTAAGTGTGGTGGAGTGTGTTAAGTGTGGTGGAGTGTGTTAAGTGTGGTGGAGTGTGTTAAGTGTGGTGGAGTGTGTTAAGTGTGAGTTAGTACCGTGGTGGGCGTTCTTAAGTTGGATCTGTGTGTGTGTGTGAAAGATATGGAACCTCAGTTTATTTCACCTTGGGATTAACCTAACCTAACCTAACCTAACCTAACCTAACCTACACTAAACTAACCTAACCTAACCTGACCTGACCTGACCTCCGCCTCACACCTTGATGACCCACCTACCTACAGCACCACCCTCATTAGCCCTCACCTGCTTTTACCTATGTCACGTTAGAGTAGTCAGTTTCCATCACTTAACAATAATGTCAATAACAACAACCTACACTGACCTACACTGACCTATATTGACCTATACTGACCTAAACTGACCTACACTGACCTATACTGACCTACACTGACCTAAACTGACCAATATTGACCTACGCTGACCTATACTGACCTATATTGACCTACGCTGACCTATACTGACCTACATATAACTGACAACCATCTTATGACCAGGAGGTGCTAATTCGTCCACCCTGGGAACAACAGAGGGCCGGCCGGCTACGGGGTAACACATCACCGAGCAGAGTGAGGTACTGTAGTGACACCACCCCACACCACAGTGTCTCCATTACCACGTGAGGTCCTTCATATCAACACCCGAGGATGAGTTACTACACCACGTGAACACCACACCACCTGAGTGTCTCAATGACCAGTCCAGGCCCGGGCCATCAACTGTAAACTAAATAATTTGTATGTTCAATCATTGTTCCTTCTCCTTTTAGTAATGAAAGCTTTTGTTACACGACCCACCCACCCCATGTCTTTATATGTGATAAGTAATTTTTGTCCAATGTATATTTTCAGCCTTCGGCCAGCATATCTTTTTCAATAAACCGTTAATTATTATTATTATTATTATTATTATTATTATTATTATTATTATTATTATTTACACACCAACAGCAAAATCCTCCAACCGTGTTTTCATCTTTGCGACACCTCCCCCCCCCCCCCCCCCACCCCGTGAATGGCCTGGTTGGCTCGTTCCTGTAAATCACGACACCGCCAGCGATAGTTATGCCTTACCGTGGTGGTGATGGCGGTGCCTGTGTGTGTGTGTGTGTGTGTGTAAGAGTTAAATTCACACATCTTATACACCGTTCGTTCCTCATTGGTGATGATAGGATGTGCAAGAGAACAGACGTAAACATAAACAAACAAAACAAACAAACAAAACATGCCACAATACCTCACCTCTCTCTGTCTCCTCCACCTACACACACCGGGCCACACTGTCACCTCACAAACACCTTAAGCAAATACCACCAGGTGCACTGAATGACCCTAAACGACTGAGTAAACAAGATACTGACCTCTAATGACTTTAATCACCTACGGGTCTTAGGTCAGTGGTTTATATTGATAGAGATAAGAGAATTGAGGATCTCTAGATGTGCTTATGGTATGACCTAGAACAGCTTACCCTCCATGGCATGTCTCAGGTCACTTCTAGAGGTCAGAGGTCAAGTTCCCACACACACACCATGATATCATATTGTGTTAAGGTCAGAGGTCAAGGTGCCACACACACACACCATGATGCATAATTGCTTCACTACAAGGAGCTGTGGTGGGTGATATACGGCCTGGTAATATAAGCCTCTGACAGAACCAATTCTAATGAAAAAAAAAATAATAATAATAAATCTATCTATATAAAATAAAAGAAGTGTGTCTGTTTGTTTGTGTGTCCGTACGTGAATCTCGGAAACTACTTTACCGATCTGTAGTGATGATAGATGGTGTTATATGTAGTGATGATGGATGATGGTGTTATATGTAGTGATGATGGGTGGTGTTATATGTAGTGATGATGGATGGTGTTATATGTAGTGATGATGGGTGGTGTTATATGTAGTGATGATGGATGGTGTTATATGTAGTGATGATGGATGGTGTTATATGTAGATGATGATGGATGGTGTTATATGTAGTGATGATGGATGGTGTTATATGTAGTGATGATGGATGGTGTTATATGTAGTGATGATGGATGGTGTTATATGTAGTGATGATGGGTGGTGTTATATGTAGTGATGATGGGTGGTGTTATATGTAGTGATGATGGGTGGTGTTATATGTAGTGATGATGGATGATGTTATATGTAGTGATGATGGGTGGTGTTATATGTAGTGATGATGGGTGGTGTTATATGTAGTGATGATGGGTGGTGTTATATGTAGTGATGATGGATGATGTTATATGTAGTGATGATGGATGGTGTTATATGTAGTGATGATGGATGGTTTTTATATGCAGTGATGATGGATGGTGTTATATGTAGTGATGATGGATGGTGTTATATGTAGTGATGATGGGTGGTGTTATATGTAGTGATGATGGGTGGTGTTATATGTAGTGATGATGGATGATGTTATATGTAGTGATGATGGATGGTGTCATATGTAGTGATGATGGATGGTGTTATATGTAGTGATGATGGATGATGTTATATGTAGTGATGATGGATGGTGTCATATGTAGTGATGATGGATGGTGTTATATGTAGTGATGATGGATGATGTTATATGTAGTGATGATGGATGATGTTATATGTAGTGATGATGGATGATGTTATATGTAGTGATGATGGATGGTGTTATATGTAGTGATGATGGATGGTGTTATATGTAGTGATGATGGATGGTGTTATATGTAGTGATGAGACAATAAAATAATAATAGTTTAATGCTAAAAAAATATACTTTGCTGTACAGTTGTAGTGAAAAACATAGTGGAACATACACCATTAATGAACTATTGATGGAAGAAGAAGTTTTGGGGACTGAACAGTAAGACAATGTGGAGCCTCCAGGAGGGTGGCGTCCTACCGTGGCCTAGCGAATGAGAACCCGGAGGGCGGCGTTTCTGCTAGTATAATAATAATAATAATCTGTCTGTCTGTCTTTTGGTCTGTGTGTCCGCATGAGAATCTCGGAAACTACTTTACCGATCTGGACCAAACTTGGCATGGATAGCAAGTGTCATGTAGGGATCTCAAAAAAACTGCAACCAACCCGATCCGACACACCCAACCCGACCCGACACGCCTGAGAGAAAGAGAGAGAGAGACTAACGGTCAGCCCGGACGCGCACACACGTAGAAAAGTCGTATTCCCTCCTATGATTTACATCTATTTTGATCCTCAGGTTCTCTTTCTTTATGGCTTACTTTTCCCTGCATCTAACCTCCATCAGTTACACCACATAGAGGCTGAAAAGTCGTATCCCATCCTACGTATTATAGCTAATTTTATCTTTATGCTCTCTCTCATTACAGCTTACTTTTTTTTATCTCTTAACTTTTCTTGGCTGTCCATTCTACCGTGACCTAGCGAAAGAGCTGCCAGGAGGGCGGCGTTTCTGCTAGTAATGATAATAAAATAATGAATATACCTGGTGACTATAACGAATATACCTGGTGACTATAACGAATATATCTGGTGACTATAACGAAAATACCTGGTGACTATAACGAATATACCTGAGAATGAGTATAACACGAACCGGCTAATGGAATCGACCTCATTGGCTTGTGAAATAACCATACAATTCCGTTTTCTATGAAGAGGAATAAACAATTAGGGGAAACTACACTGAAATCTCTGGACGCTTCACCAATCATTACAGAAACTTCGTCCGGCTAACCACTGCCGGTGTTAAAATTCAGATTATGTACAGTCCCCTTCACTAGCACGTTTACAGGGCTCCTTAGGTTTTGTGCAGTGTGGCATCGTTGTGTTTATTTACATTCAACAGAAGGAAACTCACAATTGTAAACACACTATGGAATCAAAGTAAAACAATATTAAAACAAATATTTCAAAGCAATGATTTGTGGAATGTTTATATGACGAGCCCTGTAAACGCACTAGTGAAGGGGACTGTACCTAGGCTATATGACGAGCCCCTGTAAACGCATTAGTGAAGGGGACTGTACCTAGGCTATATGACGAGCCCCTGTAAACGCATTAGTGAAGGGGACTGTATCTAGGCTATATGACGAGCCCCTGTAAACGCACTAGTGAAGGGGACTGTACCTAGGCTATATGACGAGCCCCTGTAAACGCATTAGTGAAGGGGACTGTATCTAGGCTATATGACGAGCCCCTGTAAATGCACTAGTGAAGGGGACTGTACCTAGGCTATATGACGAGCCCCTGTAAACGCATTAGTGAAGGGGACTGTACCTAGGCTATATGACGAGCCCCTGTAAACACACTAGTGAAGGGGACTGTACCTAGGCTATATGACGAGCCCCTGTAAACGCACTAGTGAAGGGGACTGTACCTTGGCTATATGACGAGCCCCTGTAAACGCACTAGTTAAGGGGACTGTACCTTGGCTATATGACGAGCCCCTGTAAACGCACTAGTTAAGGGGACTGTACCTTGGCTATATGACGAGCCCCTGTAAATGCACTAGTGAAGGGGACTGTACCTAGGCTATATGATGAGCCCCTGTAAACGAATTAGTGAAGGGGACTGTACCTAGGCTATATGACGAGCCCCTGTAAACGCACTAGTTAAGGGGACTGTACCTAGGCTATATGATGAGCCCCTGTAAACGCATTAGTGAAGGGGACTGTACCTAGGCTATATGATGAGCCCCTGTAAACGCATTAGTGAAGGGGACTGTACCTAGGCTATATGACGAGCCCTTGTAAACGCACTAGTGAAGGGGACTGTAACTGGTAAGACGACCTGTAACCTAGTAGGGACTGTATATGACGAGCCCCTGTAAACGCACTAGTGAAGGGGACTGTACCTTGGCTATATGACGAGCCCCTGTAAACGCACTAGTGAAGGGGACTGTACCTTGGCTATATGACGAGCCCCTGTAAACGCACTAGTGAAGGGGACTGTACCTTGGCTATATGACGAGCCCCTGTAAACGCACTAGTGAAGGGGACTGTACCTTGGCTATATGACGAGCCCCTGTAAACGCACTAGTTAAGGGGACTGTACCTTGGCTATATGACGAGCCCCTGTAAATGCACTAGTGAAGGGGACTGTACCTAGGCTATATGATGAGCCCCTGTAAACGCACTAGTGAAGGGAACTGTACCTAGGCTATATGACGAGCCCCTGTAAACGCATTAGTGAAGGGGACTGTACCTAGGCTATATGACGAGCCCTTGTAAACGCACTAGTGAAGGGGACTGTAACTTGGCTATAGTACGAGACCCTATAAACGCATTAGTGAAGAGGACTGTATCTGAATTCTGATACAGCAGTGACAGACATCAGAACGAAGAAATCTGTCTATTCTATTAAAATACATCTATCTAGTCTATGGAAATAAATCTATCTAGTCTATGGAAACAAATGTATCTAATCTATGGAAACAAATATTTTTAATCTGTTATGAACTGAATTTGCAAACTATGGTTAGCAGACTGAAGGAAAAGGGAAAAGGAGCTGGAATAACGATTAATGTTAGAAAAACAGAGGTTATGAAAACAGATCAAGAAATTGAGGGGAACATTCAGGTAGAGGACGAAATTCTAGAAGTAGTTCCTGTCTTCAAGTATCTGGGGACACTCGTCTAAAACGATGGATCACTTGAAGACGAGTTTCAGGACAGAATAAGAAGAGGTCATCAAGTTATTGGTATACTAACAGTCCATACCAAACTGAGATTATATACTTCACTAGTAAGACCCGTTTTGGTATACTGAAGTGAACCTTGGTATGATAACGACACTTTATCCACAAGATTACGAGCTTCCGAGAATAAGGCGTTGAGAAGAATCTTGAACACAAGATGGAATGATTGTATTAGAAACGAGACGATAAGAGAAGTCACAAATGTTCCCTATATCGACGAATGGCTGATGAAGAATAGATGGAGGTGGCTGGGGTACGTTCTGCGTGTGGGTCCGGATAGAGTATTGAGAGAGGCGGTCGAGTGGCCGGAACAAGAAGAGGAGGGAGACCAACGCCTTCATGGATCCTAACTATAAGAAGGAGACGGAGGACGAGTTAAATACAACCACGGAAAAGGATCAAGACTGAAATGGCTGGCGCGAGTATGTGGAGGCCCTTTGTGTCACATTGCGTTGGTAACAGGTAACAGGAATTATGAACTTTAGATGTGCAATGTCAATAAGTTTTTATTCTCCTGCAAACACTACCCACACACTCGTCTGCCAACACTACCCATACATTCTCCACTGAACAACATCACGTATACTCTACTGCCAACAGAGAGAGAGAGCCTACAACAATATTAAAGCCATCTTATCAACAGGACGACTGTCGTATACATAAACTTATTTTATTCCTTCGTCACATTATAAATATATTTCAGCATCATAACTCTGCTGCTGGTCTTTGTGCTCACTTAACCTAACACATTAATACATAAAAACAACATAGTTGGTTAAAGAAAAATGGTGTTTGTTTATAATTTATTTATTTAACAAAAGTGTGTACGAAAGGTATAATAAAAACATTACTTTGATGACTACTGATTAAAATAAGTCATCATCAGTCATCGCTGAGTGAGGTGGGAGAAGAGACGGCGCTCCAGCTCAGACACGCTACAACTATAGCTGCCATCGTCCTCAAGAACCTTACCATTGGGTTGTGGGTCAACAGACTTGTTGATGGCCTCCTCAACGCCGTCTGGGCCGCTGTGAGCGGTGGCAACTTTATGGGTTTTGTTATTGTGAATAATTGATGTTGATCCTTTTATAAAGGCGACTGTGGTAGCCTTACCATCAATTACAGTCCAACCAACCTTGCCCGGCTGGGCTCCCAGCGTCTTCCACAGGGGTGCAGACTGCACTTCCAGTTTTATTCATTAGTTGAGTCAGTTTACTCGAGGCCTTCAATTCAGAATTGGGAGGTAAAATGAACAGCAGTATAGGGTACTGTTATACTGCAGTGTAAACATCACTAGTTTGATGTAGATATTGGTAGTAGTGAAGACATTACTTGTAGTGAAGACATTACTTGTAGTGAAGACATTACTTGTAGTGAAGACATTACCTGTAGTGAAGACATTACTTGTAGTGAAGACATTACTTGTAGTGAAGACATTACTTGTAGTGAAGACATTACTTGTAGTGAGGACATTACTTGTAGTGAGGACAATACTTGGAGTGAAGACATTACTTGTAGTGAGGACATTACTTGTAGTGAAGACATTACTTGTAGTGAAGGTACTACTAGTAGTGAAGGTATCACACACAACACACACACACACACACACTGGATCACCAAGAGGGAAATAGTGAGGAGGAGGTGGTGAGACTAATGAGAAACCAGAGTAGGACCAAGTGGCCGTATCCTACACCCCTGGCCGTATCCTACACCCCTGGCCGTATCCTACACCCCTGGCCGTATCCTACACCCTTGGCTGTATCCTACACCCCTGGCCGTATCCTACACCCTGCGTATCACCCCGGGCTGTATCCTACACCCCTGGCTGTATCCTACACCCCTGGCTGTATCCTACACCTCTATCTGTATCCTACACCCCTGGCTGTATCCTACACCCCTGGCTGTATCCTACACCTCTATCTGTATCCTACACCCCTGGCTGTATCCTACACCCCTGGCTGTATCCTACACCCCTGGCTGTATCCTACACCCCTGGCTGTATCCTACACCCCTGGCTGTATCCTACACCCCTAGCTGTATCCTACACCCCTGGCTGTATCCTACACCCCTGGCTGTATCCTACACCCCTGGCTGTATCCTACACCCCTGGCTGTATCCTACACCCCTGGCTGTATCCTACACCCCTGGCTGTATCCTACACCCCTGGCTGTATCCTACACCCCTGGCCGTATCCTACACCCCTGGCTGTATCCTACACCCCTGGCTGTATCCTACACCCCTGGCCGTATCCTACACCCCTGGCTGTATCCTACATCCATGTGCTGTATCCTACACCCCTGGCTGTATCCTACACCCCTGGCTGTATCCTACACCCCTGGCTGTATCCTACACCCCTGGCCGTATCCTACACCCCTGGCTGTATCCTACACCCCTGGCTGTATCCTACACCCCTGGCTGTATCCTACACCCCTGGCTGTATCCTACACCCCTGGCCGTATCCTACACCCCTGGCCGTATCCTACACGCCAAACGCTATACTGTAATCCTTTACTAAATACATAATAAAGAGAAGTTACAGTATCACCCTTAAGGGCGCCTCACACGGCCAATATTTTTTGACAATATTTAAATATTGACAATATAATTAACCGTGTGAGGTTGATATAGGTGGCATTGATAATACGAAATATTGATGGAATCTGGATTAATGAGTTTAAATTTTTTTCTAATATTGCCAATAATTATTGACCGTGAGCCTAATATTGTCAATATTGGTCCAGCAAAGCAAAGGGCGCTATGGAGTGTACAAGTAGGCCTACTGCCGCTCATGTGTGACCCACCTATAGTGACGGTCGGGTAGTATTGTTACGGTTTATTCATACATATAAAGAATTACCGGTGTTATGGGATGTTACATCAAAGAATATAAGAACAAAGTAAAGAGTGTATCTTCATGACAAGTTGTTAGTTATTGTCAAGGGAAGAAAGAAAGATGCGGCTTGACGATAACAGTGAAGATCTCAGGTTCCACCACTGATCTCATTCAGCAGGTTTGTATGAGGTGTTTGTCACTCAGTAGGCCACTCCTTCACCGCCGCTTGTGTTTATTACGCTTTTATTCTAATGCCAAAGCCAATATTAAACCTACACCAGCTCTCTGAACGTGCCGACTGACTGACAAGATTGTCCGAAATATTGAACTTGTATGGTGACTCTTATTCAATAATAAAAATACTGACAACAAATTTTTTTCAATACATACTGATCCTGTAAGGCGCCGTTAAGAGTCGCCAAACGTTGTACAGTATGTATTTTGTCGCCAAATTTATAAAGTAGTGGAAATATCGCCTTAAGTTTTCGCCAAATATACAGATAGAAAAATATACTGCTAAATATTCACCAAATATTATTGTTTCGCTTAATTCATGGGAAAAGAAATCACCCCAGACATTATACCTTTACATCCACTCTAAAACATTAAAAAAACAACAACCCAATTCTCCCAAACAAGTCACAAACGCCAGACCTGAAGCAGACGCTCACCTGGGCAGCTCTTGGGCAGGTAAACACCTTCCACCTGGACACACTCCGTCCTTACCTGTAGGGCAGAAATAAACAATTAAAATCAAATGAATGGTTCTATGGAATACTTAGGGAAACAAATATTATTGTTACTATTATTATTATTATTATTAGTGTTATTTTATTATTTATTATTATTATTATTATTATTAGTGTTATTTTATTATTATCATTATTATTATTATTATTATTATTAGTGTAATTTTATTTTTGTTATTATTATTATTATTATTATTATTATTATTATTATTATTATTATTATTATTAGTGTTATTATTATTATTATTATTGTTATTATTATTATTATTATTATTACTACAGGACTGTGACGTCAACAGCTGATTAGTGATAACATTTTCACGTTTTCTGTCACGAGATGAACGGCCGAAAAGAAAAATGGTACGTCGGCGGCGGAGACTGGAGCAAATCTACTCTTACTGTCTGACAGCCACCCACACCACCGTCTGACAGCCACCCACACCACCGTCTGACAGCCACCCACACCACCCTCTGACAGCCACCCACGCTACCGTCTGACAGCTATCCACACCACCCTCTGACAGCCACCCACGCCACCGTCTGACAGTTACCCACATCACCGTCTGACAGCCACCCACACCACCGTCTGACAGCCACCCACACCACACCCTAACAGCCACCCACACCACACCCTCTGACAGCCACCCACACCACCCTCTGACAGCCACCCACACCACCGTCTGACAGCCACCCACACCACCGTCTGACAGCCACCCACACCACCGTCTGACAGCCACCCACACCACCGTCTGACAGCCACCCACACCACCGTCTGACAGCCACCCTCTGACAGCCACCCACATCACCCTCTGACAGCCGCCCACATCACCCTCTGACAGCCACCCACACCACCCTCTGACAGCCACCCACACCACCCTCTGACAGCCACCCACACCACCCCCTGACAGCCACCCACACCACCGTCTGACAGCCACCCACACCACCGTCTGACAGCCACCCACACCACCGTCTGACAGCCACCCACACCACCGTCTGACAGCCGCCCACACCACCCTCTGACAGCCGCCCACACCACACCCTAACAGCCACCCACACCACACCCTAACAGCCACCCACACCACCCTCTGACAGCCACCCACACCACCCCCTGACAGCCGCCCACACCACCCTCTGACAGCCACCCACACCACCGTCTGACAGCCACCCACGCCACCCTCTGACAGCCGCCCACACACAGGAATAAGGTAAGGAAGAGAGGAGAGGGCGTGAGGGTGGAGTAAAGAAGAGTTAAAGAGGATGAGTCAGACACAGCCATACCCCCTCCGCCCACCCACCCACCCACCCTCCACCAATCACCCGGTACAGCCTCCACCACCCTCCACACACAGACAGGACCGTCCTTCCCGTCAACCAGAATTCATCACCAATCCGCGACTGAGACTGGTAACTCACGTGAGGTTATGAACTGTCTATTGTAAAACTACTCTACGATGTTTTATTGTAACTCGGATTTAAATAATGTAGAGTAAGTCTTCGTATGGTAATGTAGAGTAAGTCTTCGTATGGTAATGTAGATGATAGAAGACTCAGCTCTTAGAAAATATCCAAGGTTTTGGTTATGGTAAAACAGGTGACAAAAATACAACTTAGGATTGAGTTTTAAGGAATTAGCTTAAGTACTAAGAGTTGTTGATGAAGTTAGGATAAAGTTCACTGATTTAAGTAGTTTAAGTGTCACAGTGCCACTACAAACCCCCCATCAAGAGGCATTAGGTACACTGGCCCTCTTAGCTCCCTCTGATCTACACTATATCCCCAGGTTCCAGACAGCTACTAACATCACCTTGGAAGTTTCCCGTCCTTCGTGTGCAGCTGTCCGGCACAACAGCTGCATCAGAGCCGACACAAGAGCTGCATCAGGGCCTACACAAGAGCTGCATCAGGGCCTACATAACAGCTGCATCAAGGCCTACAAGACCAGCTGTATATGTCTGTAGAGTGTATGTTCAACTCGTGTTTCCTCCTCCTGTTGTACTGAAAGCTTTTGTTACATGACACACACACACACACACACACACACACACACACACACAACTTGGAAAAGCACTTTGGTAAAACTGACAGGAATGAAATGAACGACCATGGCGCTTCCCTGCCTGACTGTCAGTTCCTCTGCCTGAATGTCAGTTACCCTGCCTGACTGTCAGTTCCCCTGCCTGATTGTGAGTTCCCGTCTCTCAGTTCCTCTACCTGACTGTCAGTTCCTCTGCCTGACTGTCAGCTTCTCTGCCTGACTGTTAGTTCTTCTGCCTGACTGTCAGCATCTCTACCTGACTTCTTAAATATTTAATTGAATTAGTCAGTCAGCCAGTGAGTGAGTGAGTGAGTGAGTGAGAGAGAGAGTGAGTGAAATTGAGTGAGTGAGTGAGTGAATCAGTGAGCGAGTCAGTGAGTGAGTGAGTTAGTTAATGAGTGAGTGAGTGAGAGAGAGTGAGTGACAGGAGTGAAAGTGAGTGAGTGAATCAGTGAGCGAGTCAGTAAGTGAGTGACTCAATACAGTACATAGATTACAAACTTTTTTCCTTCCTGTCTTCATTATCTCCTTCCTTCATCGTCACCTTCCTTCATTCCGTCTATTGCCGTGATTAATTCCTTTTACTTGCCTCTATCACTCTTTATTATGCCTTCCTTCTTCCTCTTCTTCCTCCTCCCCTTCATTCTTCTTCCTTCTCTTCATCCATTTATCTTTCTTTATTTGCTGTCTTCTCTCAATCTTTTCCTCCTCTCTTCCTCCTCTTTCCTTCTCTTCCTCCCTTCTCTTTCCCCCTTTCCTCTCTTCCTCCCCCCTCTTTCCCTCCCTCCCCTCCCTGAACTTGACTGATGTTATGTCAGTCTGGTCGTCAATAGGGAAAGAGCGACTCAAGATGACGTCAAATGCATCTTCCTACGCCAATCAACGCCAGGTCGAGCACAGGTCGGTCCAATCAACGCCATGTCGAGCACAGGTCGGTCCAATCAACGCCATATCGAGCACAAGTCGCTACAATCAACGCCAGGTAAGGTAAGGTTAAGTTAAGGTTAGGTTAGGTTAGGTTAGGTAAGCTTTGTTGCCTTATAACGACATCCGACAGGTACAATAACTACCTCATTATAACGACCCTCCTGGCTAGTACGACTTCCTGGCCTCCCTTCCTCCTTTACCTGTCTGAGAGAGAGAGAGAGAGAGAGAGAGAGAGAGAGAGAGAGAGAGAGAGAGAGAGAGAGAGAGCACTACCAGATCAACAGCTCGGGTCACGCTCCTTGCTAAACAGCCCATAATCTCTCTGGGCTTGACAACTCTCCCTCATAAAGCCGTCACACTGGCTATACTTCCGTCAATTCAGTATGACAAGTGTGTGAAGAAATGGGTGTCTTGCATGAGAAATGTGTGTCAAGCGTGAGAAGTGTGTGTCAAGCGTGAGAAGTGTGTGTCAAGCGTGAGAAGTGTGTGTCAAGCGTGAGAAGTGTGTCAAGCGTGAGAAGTGTGTGTCAAGCGTGAGAAGTGTGTCAAGCGTGAGAAGTGTGTGTCAAGCATGAGAAGTGTGTGTCAAGCATGAGAAGTGTGTGTCAAGCATGAGAAGTGTGTGTCAAGCATGGGAAGTGTGTGTCAAGCATGAAAAGTCTGTGTCAAGCATGAGAAGTGTGTGTCAAGCATGAGAAGTGTGTGTCAAGCATGAGAAGTGTGTGTCAAGCATGAGAAGTGTGTGTCAGGCGTGAAAAGTGTGTCTTGCATGAGGAGTGTGAGTCCCCTGCATGATACTAGTGTCATAGAAGTGTGTTATTGGTGTTAGTGCTGGCCTACAGGTATATGCTAGTGTGAGGGAAGTATGTATACAATTTAACAAGGGTATTACATGTGTACGTTAGTATGAGAGAGAGGTGTGTACATGTAATTAACCAGATATCCATCAAAATATACGTACATACACACAGTACACACAACACACTCCAACACTCACCATTAACACCAATTACTCTAAGCACCGGGGAGATACACTAACAAAAGAACGGACAGTCACATAACTCAATATTTAATGAACTAATGAGGTATAACAAGACTTGCAATGTGTGTTCTGGTAGAGTAGTAAATATGTATACCTTGTTACGTGTGTTTCTGACAATGGGTAAAGGAAGATTTTCTTTTAGGAGTGGACAGTATTATTGAGTACTAACACACACACACACACACACACACGTTATACACTCAGGTGAAAGTGGACTCCAGACACTACCTGACTGTTCACTCCTGCTGGTGGCGTCGTAGGGGTGGAGAGAGAAGTGTTGTTTCTAATACTTCAATATCTGTTGTGTTTCTCGACCTCTCTCTAACACCTGGCTTGGGTCCTCAATATATGAATGATGGCCTTCCAACACCCTACAGCCGTGTGTGTGTGTGTGTGTGTGTGTGTGTACGTTAGAAGCAATACTGAAGAACAACAAGAGTTACACTGTTCACACACACAGGTTACGGCCATAACTGTGACAGAGGCAACACCCGGTTTGAATCAACACTACTCGAGTGCAGTCTCGCTTTTACTGGCTGTAAAGATAAGCTTAATGTTGTATCTTGTGTGTCAAATATTCAATGTGTTTTATGTACCAAGTTAAAATATTTATCACGACTCTAATGCTGTACAAACACAATTCACATCTTAACTCAATTAACAGGCAGGTAAGAGAGGTAAACAGGTGAGAGAGAGGTGGGCAGGTGAGAGGTGGACAGGTGAGAGGTGGGGGACAGGTGAGAGGTGGGCAGGTGAGAGAGAGAGGTGGACAGGTGTGAGACATAGACAGATGGACCAGAATAAGTAAATTGGCCAAATGATGCATAAGAAAAATATAATTAGATAAAATTACTATAACGAAGAAGAGAAACACGAGAGGTTAGTTTAGGTTAGGTGAGGTCAGGTTAGGTCAGGTCAGGCAAGGTTAGGTATGTTTCTCAACCTCCCTCGATTATGACGTCTCGGATATATTACAAACACACACACACTTTCTCCCTTCTCTCCCTGACAATTATCCCTGGAGGCTGCACAGCTTCCTCCCAATACACCTGTCCACTAGCGAGACCTTATTTGACTACAGTGGTCCTTGGTCCATTGTGGTACATAGTGGTCCATGGTCCATTGTGGTATATTGTGGTCCATGGTCCATTGTGGTACATAGTGGTCCATGGTCCATTGTGGTACATTGTGGTCCATGGTCCATTGTGGTACATTGTGGTTCATGGTCCATTGTGGTACATGGTACATTGTGGTCCGTGGTCCATTGTGGTACATTGTGGTCCATGGTCCATTGTGGTACATAGTGGGCCATGGTCCATCGTGGTACATTGTGGTCCATGGTCCATTGTGGTACATTGTGGTCCATGGTCCATTGTGGTACAGTCGGGAATATGAAGGAAAATAATGCTGAGTTTAAGTGGTGGAGTGAGTAAGATGACTCCAGGTCAAATAAGCCCCTGGTGTAATGGGCCCCAGAAGTAATGGGCTCTAGAAGTAATGGGCTCCAAAAGTAATGGGCCCTAGAAGTAATGGGCCCCAGAGGTAATGGGCCCCAGAGGTAATGGGCCCTAGAAGTAATGGGCTCCAAAAGTAATGGGCTCCAGAAGTAATGGGCCCCTGATGTAATGTGTGTGTGTGTGTGTGTGAGAAAAAGAGACGAGACGAGAAGAGGGAAAGGAGGAGGAGAGATAACAGACAGGGAGAGATAACAGACAGGGAGAGATAATAGACAGGGAGAGATAACAGACAGGGAGAGATAATAGACAGGGAGAGATAACAGACAGGGAGAGATAACACAGAGGTAGAGACAGAGAACCAGCCGTCCCACTCTATTTTACCCTTCAACATTCACCCCTCACATTCACTACTTCCCTTTGACTAAGATTTTAATCTATATGTTCGACTCTTCCTTCATTCACCTGTCATCTGCCTCTCCAGGTTTATCATCCCTTTCTTCCACTGTCTCCCTTCCACTCTCTCCCTTCCATGTAGCTTCGTTCGTTTCTCTTCCCATTTATTCACTTCCCCCTTCCAGCCCATTACTCTCTCTCTCTCTCTCTCTCTCTGTCTCTCTCTCTCTCTCTCTCTCTCTCTTCTACCTTTCTCATCTTCTCCTTTACTCTCCTTCTCTCCCTCCCTTTCTTCCTCCCTGCCTCTCTCCTTTCATCTCCTTCTCCCCCCTCTTCCTCCCTACCTCTCCCTCACTCCTCCTCCCTGCCTCTCTCCTTTCATCTCCCTCACTCCTTCTCCCTGCCTCCCCCCCTCCTCATCCTCCCTGCCTCTCCCTCACCCCTCCAACACCCAGGGTGAGGAAGTGTGTCAGCAGCCTCCTCTTCCTGCGTGTGCTTGTGTTGTCTGCCGCCCACAACCACCCACTACCGTCCACCACCACCCACCATCATCATCACTGCCACCCACCACCCACCTATTCAAACCCAGACCACCTATAACTCTCTACTTGAGGAACCTAACCTAACCTAACCTATGCAAGTGCAGCGTACTAAATATTGGAAGAACAAATACTTATAATGTATACAGCCTTAACAACATCAACCTAGAGAAGTCGACTTGTGAAAGAGACCTAGGGGTACTTGTAAGCCCGGACCTTCGGCCTAGAAAACAGTGCGTTAATGTTCGACATAAGGCAAACAGAGTATTGGGTTTTATATCTAGAAGTGTAAGTAATAAGAGTGTAGAGGTCTTATTGCAACTATATCTTGCGCTAGTCAGGCCGCACCTCGATTATGCGGTTCAGTTCTGGTGCCCTTATTATAGAATGGATATCAATTCACTAGAGTCGGTGCAGCGAAGAATGACAAAAATGATTCCGGGACTTAGAAACCTTCCATATCAGGATAGGTTAAAGAAACTTAACTTGCATTCCCTACAAAGACGAAGAGTGCGGGGAGATATGATAGAAGTATTTAAGTGGGTGAAAGGAATCAATAAAGGGGATATAGATAAAGTTCTTATAATATCCGAGCAGG
This sequence comes from Homarus gammarus, assembly GCA_958450375.1. Taxonomy (NCBI): domain Eukaryota; kingdom Metazoa; phylum Arthropoda; class Malacostraca; order Decapoda; family Nephropidae; genus Homarus; species Homarus gammarus. Next base: position 2,210,287 of record CAUDMG010001656.1, on the reverse strand, counting down.
ATAGGACTCGGAGCAACGGATTCAAGTTGGATAAGTTTAGGTTTAGGAGGGAGATAGGAAGAAACTGGTTCACAAATAGGGTGGTGGACGAGTGGAACAAGCTTAGCAACTTTGTAGTAAGTGCGGGAACTCTGGAAAGTTTCAAAAGGAGGCTAGATAGATTCATGGATGATAGAGAGTGGTAGTAACTCTCGACAGGAGCTGCCATGCACAGGTCAACCGGCCTATTGCAGACTCCTTATTTTCTTATGTAAGACTCCATGATTTAGCGCTAAGTTTGAATGTCTGTCTGGTGGTGGTAGTGGTGATAATGATGATGAGAGCTGATTAAAATAATAATAATAATAATAATAATAATAATATAATAATAATAATAATAATAATATAATAATAATAATAATAATAATAATAATAAGGGATCACCTAAAGAATCATCGCCCCATCTTATATCACCTAACGATTAAACCATCCTAACCTAACTTAACCTAACCTAAACCTATTCTAAGCTGACAAACGACTGATTTGCCCTCCTCTCTCCTCTCCCTCGCGTGACGTCATCAACCAACAGTGACGTCATCAACCAACAGTGACGTCATCAACCAACAGACCAACCGTCATCAACCAACAGACCAACCGTCATCAACCAACAGTGACGTCATCAACCAACAGACCAGACGTCATCAACCAACAGACCAACCGTCATCAACCAACAGACCAACCGTCATCAACCAACAGACCAACCGTCATCAACCAACAGACCAGACGTCATCAACCAACAGACCAGACGTCATTTTTTCCTTATGACAGCTAATATTTTTTTCCATTAAAATTTAAAATAAAAAAAATAAAAATTGTTATTATTATTTTATCACGTGATCAACGCTTGGGGCCTGCGAGGATAACTTAGGATGAATACCTTTGTTTTTAGCGTTGTTCCTCAGGTGGGGAAAGGGAGGGGGTGGAGGGTGTGGGGGTGAGGGGGTGTAGGGTGTGGAGGGTGTGGGGGGTGTGGGAGTGGAGGGTGTGGGGGGAGGGTGTGGAGTGTGGAGGGTGTGGGGTGGAGGGTGTGGAGGGGGTGGGGGGGAGGGTGTGGGGGTGTGGAGGGTGTGGGGGGTGTGGGAGTGGAGGGTGTGGGGGGAGGGTGTGGAGTGTGGAGGGTGTGGAGGGGGTGGAGGGTGTGGAGGGGGTGGGGGGGAGGGTGTGGGGGTGGAGGGTGTGGGGGTGGGGGTGTGGGGATGGAGGGGGGGGAGGGTGTGGGGATGGAGGGGGGGGGGGAGAATTCAAAACAAATCAAATTATTATACGTCATTTTTTCCTCAACTACACAGAACCGGGTCGTTAAGCCGAGGCCAAGTAAAACTATCACCTCATAAATATTCACTTATTACCTCCTCGCAGCCCTAAACGACCCACCGAGCTCACCTGAAATATCACCCTCCCCCCACACCAAGTTCACCTGAAATATCACCCACCTCCAAAAATTCATGGAAGAGCCAAGTAGGTAAATATCTGGCCCCTTCTGTTGACTCTTATCACTAAATGCCGAGATCATTTTTCAAAGTTAAATCTCTATTTTATTAGTATTATTTTCTTCATTGACAAACTACTATGATTTTTTTTACCCCTTAAGAAACCACTATGATTATATTCCTGTACAAAACATTATGATTATTTGTCTGTTTTAACAATATTTTTAGACAAATATTTTAAAGTTACCAAAGAGACCTGGATATTATGAGAGAGAGAGAGAGAGAGAGAGAGAGAGAGAGAGAGAGAGAGATAATCCCTTCCCCGTGTCGAAAATTTCAGAAGCTCAAACTTCCGACGGAAAAAAAAAAAAATAAATTGCAAAACACACGACAAAATCTTCTTGTTATTCCTTCTTCCTTCTCTTTACTTTTCTTCTTTCTTCCTACCTCTTTATCTTCCCTCCTCTTCCCTCCTCTTCTTCATTTCATCTTTCACCTCCTATCCGTCTTTCCCTCTCCTCATTTTCCTTGTTTCCTCTTCCTCCTCCCTTGTATATCCACTACCTCAGCACCATACACTTCCACCCCCATCTACACCTTCCACACCACACATCCACAACCTATATCCACACCACACATCCATAACCCATCCTCACATATCTACACCTTCTTCAACCCATATCCACACATCCACAACCCATATCCACACATCATAGCCACACCTTCTACAACCCATACCCACACATCCACAACCCAAATCCACACATCCACACATTCAACATCCACATCACTGACACCACATTCACACCCAACACCCTACACCCACACACAACATTCAAAATCCAATACACCACATCCACATCTAATACCCACATGTGATCTCTGACTTACTACCTTACACCTGACCTTAAACTCGCTAATCTACCTGACGCAAAACCTGACCTTAAACTGGCTAATCTACCTGACCCAACACCTGACCTTAAACTGGCTAATCTACCTGACCCAACACCTGACCTTAAATTGGCTAATCTACCTTCATCTACCCGACCCAACACCTGACCTTAATAATTGGTTAATAATCTTGACTCTGAATCCTGATCAAATTTCACTAAACCGAACTTAATCTGACTTGGTATTACTTAATCTAACTTGAATTAATTTAAGCTAATCTATTACTGTATTTTATTCTAATTCAGCCTTATTTAATGTAACCAAACCTCATTTAACCTAACTTATATTTAATCTAATCTAACCTAACCTAACCTGCCCTCCCACCTTGCCACCCCAACCTTACCTTACCCAAATAAACCGAGCCCACCCCACCCCAGCCCCCTTCCCCACCCCTAACCACCCCACCTTGTCACAGATCGTAGACAAAGTTACCATCCAGGGTGCTCCTCGACTCGACACTCAGCTTAACTAAGTAAACCTGGTGTGGGAGGTCACGTGCTGCATCCAGAGTGCCGAAGCAGTCAGTGTTAGTTTACATTAGACAAGAGGCCATGAACCCGCCCTGTATCGTTAAGGTTAGGTTAGGTTAGGATTTTTAGATTACGAGAGAGAGAGAGAGAGAGGAGGGGGGAGGGGGGTGGATTCTAACCCTCTACATAAACTAAACACAAACTTTTAAGTGACGGCCTCTGTCAATACGTGAGTCCGATTACATTAAAATATTTTACAGCGTTTCCAGCCCGGGGGTCTCTCTCTCTCTCTCAGGAGCCAATCACCCCCACAGTAATTAGCTTATATTAACGAGATCATTCAATAATCCTTAACCATGTCCACTCGTCCACCGCCGATCATTATTAGATTAACCTTCAATATTTCACCTCACATCATCACGTTGGATAATACACACTCAGACAACACACTCACACAACACACTCACAACACTTAAAACACACTCATAACACTCTCAGAACACCCAAAACATGAACAAGAGAGACGAGGAACATGAACAAGAGAGACGAGGAACATGAACAAGTGAGACGAGGAACGCGACGCTTCGACCACAATTTTGTTATTTTTCACCAAGAAGAAAATGTTGAGATGAGGAAGACATGGTACTGTGTGTCTCAGTGAGGTGTTGTGAAAGAGGTCCAGTGGGAGGGTTAGAGGCTGGGGTGGAGGTGAGGTAGAGGTCCAGTGAGGTGTTGTGAGCTGGGGTGGAGGTGATGTGAGGTAAGAGAGAATAAATAATTTCATAACATCAAGAATAAAAATAATAATAATAATAAAATATAAATATAAATAAAATTCTTCCTTCTTCAATATAGGACAAGATTATTTTTACCAAGATTAGTCTAATTACTATCTATCAAACTATAACTTGGCAATTAAATGTGACCCCTGAAGAGCTGTAAGGTGTTTCTTATCAACACATAAAACACTGCGGGGAGAGATGAAAGGAAGTTAGGTTGGGTTAGGTTAGGTTGGGTTGGGTTAGGTTGGGTTGGGTTAGGTTGGGTTGGGTTGGGTTAGGTTAGGTTGGGTTAGGTTGGGTAAAGTGGAGAGATTTCAAAATATGCAAAGTGGTCTAGGAACGTGTGTAGTGACCTCATAATGTGTATAATGACCTAGTAATGTGTATAATGACCTGGTAACGTGTATAATGACCTCATAATGTGTATAATGACCTGGTAATGTGGCTGAGCATCTGACAACAAAGATGTGATAGCATTTGACAAAAGAATTTCACATTAACGAGAGTTCCTACCAAGAGCGCTCTCTCTCTCTCTCTCTCTCTCTCTCTCTCTTCACTAACAATATACTTTCTTTAGGTCAGTAAGAAGGCGGCGAGGTCAACAATTTAACCATAGGGCAATAATAATAATAACAATAATAACAATAATAATAGTAATAATAATAATAATAATAATAATAATAATAATAAAACAAATTCCTACGTCTGTCAATTGTCTAACAAGTGACCGTGACCTTTGACCCCTTGATCCTCACCAATTAAACTCCCCAAAACGTCTCTTGAATTATAAGGTCTATGACTGCCATGTTTCCGGTTCACACACACACACTAGCTAAGAAATACTACTACTACTACTACTACTACTACTAATAATAATAATAATAATAACAATAATAATAATGGTAAATTGGCTTTTAACCGTTGATTCCTAATGAGTTAATTGGAACGTGTTAAATTACTGTAGCTATGAGTGTCAAATGAGAACGGAGGCTGGAGTAGTCGGCTTCTACTACTTGACCTAGCATCTTTTGGAGTCCCACCTCAAGGAACTTACCCATAACGTGATGTAACCAGCTAGTGGAAAGTTACAAGGGGTGATAAACTGAATGCACTGCCCGATATTTATATAAACATTAAAGACTAATACTAAATTTCACTTTTAACTATCAAAAAATAAATCTAAATATATTAAATTATAACTTTTAACTAATATTCGCAAAAAATATATTCTTATACGATATTCCCATCAATAAGCACAAAATATTCCTCAGTGATATCCCCCCCCAAAAAATATTCAAAAGCAATATTCCTCAAATGGTTAATAAATATTTAAGAAATATTCTCAGTATAAACAAAACTATATTTATCAGTAATATTCCCAGATATAAAGTTCAGTCAAGTCAACAAATATTCTCAACGTTTTAAAACTAAAAGTTGGACTCTCTTAAAATAGCTGGGATCTGAAAAATGCCTTTATCATCCTGACTGGTCTAATGGGTGCTAATGGGTCGTAATGGGATCTAATGGGTGCTAATGGGTCGTAATGGGAGCTAATGGGTGCTAATGGGTCGTAATGGGTGCTAATGGGTCGTAATGGGTGCTAATGGGTCGTAATGGGCTCTGTTGGGTGCTAATGGGTTCTAATACTAATGGGTCCTAAAAATAATAAAAATAAATAATAACGCAAAAATAAAAAAATAACAACAATAATAATAATAATAACCACAACAACAACATCAACAGCCAAAAATAACTCAAGAAATTACTTAACACAAAATACAAAAATAACAATATCCTAAAAAGCAAAAACTAAATTAATTACTGTTTTTTACACACATAACCTAACATACACTTAACTACTACCATAACCCGTCATAACTCTTAATTAATCCTTCACAAACCACCCAGACAATATATAATTAATCTAACTCGTATATAATAGTAATATATGAATGAGTATTGCTATTAAATTCTTACTACATACTAGAGTGGAGATTTTTGACACCAGGATGATCTAAGCTATGAGGTAGTATGGTATAGGAATAAAAACCACAGAGACAGGTAAGATGCGTTAATTAAATGGTTACCTGAACTAACTCTTGTGTGAAGATGTAACGTAAAATTGACTCTTAACCGGATTCGTAAAGACTCCCTACGTTAACTGTATCCGTTAACTGGTGGTGAGTGAAGGTATCCGATTAAGGTAGAGTCTCAGTGCAAATTTGAAGCCATTTTTGTCCTATAAGTTATAGTCAGTTTGGTTGGTTACTACTACTACTACTACTACCATCAGAATAACTATCACAATCAATTACCATCATCATAAGTATCAATAACACAACCAATCACAACCAAAACACCACCATTACCACCAACCACCCCACCACAACAACAACTAACAACCACAACTAATAACCAACCGCAACCACCACTAACTACTAACCACAACCATAACTACCACAACAACTAACAACCACTTCACCACCAACTACCCCACCACAACAACAACTAACAACCAACCTCACAACAGAAATCTCTCTCTCTCTCTCTCTCTCTCTCCACATACGACAGTTCCTAGAAACACCCAAACTGACCCCTACCTCCAAGTCCCTACCTCCAAGTCCCTACCTCCCAGTCCCCTACCTCCCAGGTCCCTACCTCTCAGTCCCTACCTCTCAATCCCTACCTCCCAGTCACCTACCTCTCAGTCCCTACCTCCCAGTCCCTACCTCTCAATCCCTACCTCCCAGTCACCTACCTCTCAGTCCCTACCTCTCAGTCCCTACCTCCCAGTCCCTACCTCCCAGTCCCTACCTCCCAGTCACCTACCTCCCAGTCACCTACCTCCCAGTCACCTACCTCTCAGTCCCTACCTCCCAGTCACCTACCTCCCAGTCACCTACCTCCCAGTCCCTACCTCCCAGTCCCTACCTCTTACCGGGCCACTCTCATTCCGGGCGATAATAGCTGGTCCAATCTGCTTCAACTTACTACCCAGTCAAGACCTTTTTCTGGGGGAACAAACGACTAATCAAAGGAGGGGGGAGGGGGGGAGGGGTGAGGAGGGGGAAGAGGTGAGGGGGCTGAGGTACCAGTTAATGTGTGTCTCTTCTCCCCCCTCCTCCTAGTTAAAGAGAGGAGGGGGAGGAGATGTAGGGAAGAGGAGGGGGGAGGAGATGTAGGGAGGAGGAGGAGAGAATATAGGGAGGAGAAGATTGTACAGAGAGAGAGAGAGAGAGAGAGAGAGAGAGAGAGAGAGAGAGAGAGAGAGAGAGAGAGATTAGATAAAACAAGACTATAAGAAGAGTGAATAATGATGGAAACGAAAGATCAAAATAAGAAGGAAAAAAATAACAATAAAAACGTAAATTATGTACAAAAAATAAAAAAAATAAAAATATAGTGAACTAAAATACGGTTAGGTTAGGTTAGGTTTGATTAGGGTTAGGTTAGGTTAGGTTTGGTTAGGTTAGGTTAGGTTAGAACTTATTTAAATTAGGGAATGGTTTGATTAGGGTTAGGTTGGGTTGGGTTAGGTTAGGTTTACATGAACTTAGGTCAGAATAAGTTACACTAAACCATGGCTAACCTAACCTAACCACGAGCAGATATTAACAACAGTGGTGTTAATATTACGTCAATTAACATATAAATGAGGAAATTTATCACAGGATCAATGAGACAGACCGACCGTGACGTCAGCTGTGTCGGGTCATTTGGTCGGGGGCGGTCGGTTGGTCGGTTACTAGCACGGACCGGGCATATTGTCGGGGGTGAGGGGTGTTCGGTCATATAGCAGAGACCGTGTTATAACGATTTACTGTAACAGACGGTCAGAACAACATACCGTACACTGTGTTAGAATAAGTGTGTGTACGTGCCTGTGTGTGTGTGTGTGTGTGTGTGCGTGGCCAAGATTGACATGTTTGCGTGCCAGATAAATCACTTGACCTCACAATATCAACATGCACACACGTCACCCAACACACAGACACACGTCACCCAACACACACACACACACACACACACAAAGCTCCTCCATCAAGTCACTGTCGGAGTCAAACCATTTTAGTGGAATCCAATCTGTTTTGGAGGTCCCCATAAACCCCCCCCCCCCACCCACCTACCTACCAGAGGACTCCCATCTTCCTCTTCGTCGTAAAACCAGCCTGGCGAAGGGATTGGATCAAGAGGCGAACGAGGATTATTTTTTTTTTCATTTCAAAACATTAAATTAAATTTCATCTCCACTTGACAATATATTTTTCTACGGTCTACTGTAATTTTTATCGACGAGTACGGACGAAAACTTCACATCGTCGTTTCTATCATCGTCCGTGTTGTGGCCCAGGAAGACGAATTACAAACAGTAGAGGAACCAATACGACGCCCTGGAGGGACACCGGAGAGGCATACCACCAGGCCAAATAATTCGTCCGGTTGATTATTATTTGAAGGACAGGAGGAAAATATTACAGTAAACTATTATATTTTCGTCCGGTTGATTATCATTTTGAGGGACCGAAGGAAAATATTGCAATATAACCATCAAATTTTCGTCCGGTTGATTATCATTTTGAGGGACCGAAGGAAAATATTGCAATACAACCATCAAATTTTCGTCCGGTTGATTATCATTTTGAAGGACCGAAGGAAAATATTACAGTAAACTATTATATTTTCGTCCGGTTGATTATTACTCTCAAATAGTACACAATGATTTTTCTATTCGAGAACCCAAAATAATTCCGATACACTCAAATTTACATCAATTACGAACCTAATATTTTGCATCACTGTAGTATAATGTTAGAGAATGGCGTGACATGATCCACGCTAATGATTACCTAAAATAAAATGCTGAAAGTGTCCACCACCACCACGACCACCATAATAATAATAATAATAGCTAAGACGTGGTCACTGGGCACATATTCAACTTAATCTAACCTAAAGCACCACGAACACAACACAAGCGAACTCTTGACACATCTAACGACGCATGAGGGACGAGTCCTCTCTCTCTCTCTCTCCTCAGGTCAAGGCGGCGCCCCACAACCAGCCTCGCCTCTTCCACCCTGACGTCTGGCCGCTGTTAAGACGCAGTAATCCTCCATGACTCCTCTTCTTCACCTGGTTTAGTTTCCTCGCGTAGAGCTGCAGGGGAAGGGAGGGAGAAGGGAGAGAAGGAAGGAAAGGGGGGATAGAGGGGGAGAGGGAAAAGGGGAGGGGAAGGAAGGGAGGGGAAAAGGGGGGAAGTAAGGGGAAGATGGAAGGGGAGGAAAGGTAGCCGTTCTACTTGAGGAAATTGGCCGACACCTTTACTTGATCACAAACAAGTTGTGTTATGTTAAGGGCACACACACACACACACACACACACACACACACACATATAGACAGACAAAAAACAAAGACACAGACACAAATACACACAAGCGGACAGGGAAACAGACAGGACACAAATACAAACAGACAGAGACAGACAGAGACAGACAGACACGGGAGCGGAATTCCAGGTGTGTGTGTGTGTTATCGACAGGTGTTCAAACATCACCAATAATACAATCTGGGTGTTACGCAGTGCTGTCACACCTTGCCTTGACACAGCCTGTTACTGTAGTGGTGTGACTGTTACTTTAATGTTGCAGTGGTGTGACAGTGTTACTTTAATACTGTCGTGGTGTGACAGTGTTACTTTAATACTGTAGTGGTGTGACAGTGTTGCTTTAATACTGTAGAGGTGTGACTTACTTTAATACTGTAGTAGTGTGACAGTGTTACTTTAATACTGTAGAGGTGTGACTTACTTTAATACTGTAGTGGTGTTACAGTGTTACTTTAATACTGTAGTAGTGTGACAGTGTTACTTTAATACTGTAGTGGTGTGACAGTGTTACTTTAATACTGTATTGATGTGACGGTGTTACTTTAATACTGTCGTGGTGTGACGGTGTTACTTTAATACTGTAGTGGTGTGACAGTGTTACTTTAATACTGTAGTGGTGTGACGGTGTTACTGTAATACTGTAGTGGTGTGACGGTGTTACTGTAATACTGTAGTAGTGTGACAGTGTTACTTTAATACTGTAGTAGTATGACAGTGTTTAAAGGGACTCACTTTCACACTACAATAACTCGGTAACGTCTCTAAATTTACTCTCACATAACGAATAACAACGAATTACTGTCATTTTAAACACCAACGTCTCTCCACCAATCCCTCACTCGAATGACAATCTCCATCACAACCCGGAACTACCTCCCCCCACCCACCTCCCCCACCTCGCAATAACGGGAGATTTTAAGATGTTGTAAATTATCCCTTACAAGTTGTGGAAGGTGGTGGTGGTGGTGATGACATTAGTGGTGATGATAGTAGTAGTAGAAGTGTTGGTGGTGGCGACGGTGGTGTCTTTGTCTGCCTGAATAAGACACCACACTGCCACCGCCGCCGTTCCTTCGCCCGACCAGTCACCGGGGCAAGGCAATATCACACACCGTGTATACAATAGGCGGTGTATCGTCTGACAAAGGGGTGAATAGCCTAGCATACTAGTGTAATAGTGACGGTGTAGTGATGGTGGTATTGGTGTGGTGACGGTGGTATTGGTGTGGTGACGGTGGTATTGGTGTGGTGATGGTGGTACTGGTGTGGTGACGGTGGTACTGGTGTGGTGACGGTGGTATTGGTGGTATTGGTGTGGTGATGGTGGTATTGGTGTGGTGACGGTGGTATTGGTGTGGTGACGGTGGTATTGGTGTGGTGATGGTGGTACTGGTGTGGTGATGGTGGTACTGGTGTGGTGACGGTGGTATTGGTGTGGTGACGGTGGTATTGGTGTGGTGACGGTGGTATTGGTGTAGTGACGGTGGTATTGGTGTGGTGACGGTGGTATTGGTGTGGTGACGGTGGTATTGGTGTGGTGACGGTGGTATTGGTGTGGTGACGGTGGTATTGGTGTGGTGATGGTGGTACTGGTGTGGTGATGGTGGTACTGGTGTGGTGACGGTGGTATTGGTGTGGTGATGGTGGTATTGGTGTGGTGACGGTGGTATTGGTGTGGTGACGGTGGTATTGGTGTGGTGACGGTGGTATTGGTGTGGTGATGGTGGTATTGGTGTGGTGATGGTGGTATTGGTGTGGTGACGGTGGTATTGGTGTGAAGGTGGTACTGGTGTGGTGACGGTGGTATTGGTGTGGTGACGGTGGTATTGGTGTGGTGACGGTGGTATTGGTGTGAAGGTGGTACTGGTGTAGTGACGGTGGTATTGGTGTGGTGATGGTGGTATTGGTGTGGTGACGGTGGTATTGGTGTGAAGGTGGTACTGGTGTGGTGACGGTGGTATTGGTGTAGTGACGGTGGTACTGGGGATTTGGTGTGGTGCTGGTATTAAGAAGATGGGTACTTATAGACTGGTTACCGGTACTGGGAGAGTAATTATTGGGTGAGGGTACCGGTATTGGGACAGACAGACAGATAGACAGACACACACACCCTAGACAGACAGACAGACACACCCTAGACAGACAGACAGACAGACAGACAGACAGACACACACAAAGTCTTTAGAAAAATTCATCCACAACCATTAAGTGACTTTTTTCCTGGAGTGTCAACATCTTATCAGCCTCTCATCCTCATCTCAGCTCACTCCCCCATCTCAGCTCCCATCACCATCTCAGCTCACATCCCCATCTCAGCTCCCATCACCATCTCAGCTCACATCACCATCTCAGCTCCCATCCCCATCTCAGCTCCCATCACCATCTCAGTTCACTCCCCCATCTCAGCTCACATCACCATCTCAGCTCCCATCACCATCTCAGCTCACTCCCCCATCTCAGCTCCCATCCTCATCTCAGCTCACTCCCCCATCTCAGCTCCCATCACCATCTCAGCTCCCATCACCATCTCAGCTCCCATCACCATCTCAGCTCACTCCCCCATCTCAGCTCACCCATGCAACATCTTCCTATACGTGAGTTCTATTTTCATATAACATAAAAAAAACCCACTTTGTTAACCTAACAACCTAACCTAACCATAAAGAATAAGCATAACCGATGTGGGACGTGGACACATCACCTGAGATCCGTGTACAGAGAGAGAGAGAGAGAGAGAGAGAGAGAGAGAGAGAGAGAGAGAGAGAGAGAGAATAATTCACCTCTTCAGCAAGTCTCTACCTGGTGCAGAAGTCAGGTAGGCAGTGGTGATTAAACCTAATGACTAAACATACGAAAAGACGAATAAGATATAAAAAAACGAACGAAAAATAACATAATTACCTAATATCACGGACAGGTTAGATAATTATCACAGTAATTATAACAACCTGAGTATAGGTCATCATAATAATTAACAGGTGTAGGTAGGTGAGGTTAATTCTCATACAAACGATTAATACAACAAAATAATTCTGGGTTTATATACAGGTCATAGGTACACTTTAACGGCATCACCTGAAGATTAGACACCCCAGATTATTTCACCTGAAGTCAAATAATCTGGAGTGTCGAATCGTCACTATTTATAACCCAGGTATCACAAGCTTGTCTGTACAGTCACTCAAAAAACTATCTATCCAAAGTTGTGTTGAGAAAATATGACACAAAGGACGAAGGATTTTGACAACCCTACCGAGACAACAGGAGTCATAGTGTTCATTCTGAGACTCATCGATCACCACGAGTACAGTAGTTTTTTTTTAGAGGCATACATATTTTATTTATTTTTATTTTTTTTTTTATTTTTTTTTGCGAGAATTAGCCCGCCCACCCACTGGTAAACGACCCACAACGGGGACTGAGGGGCGAAAAAAAAAAGAGCAGAAAGAAATTGAAAATAGTTAATCTACACCACGAAGATGCCGGGAAACCAGCTTTGTAAAGTGAGACAGATTGTATGGGTATGGAAACACAGAAGAAGGCAGAACATTCCACAGTTTGGCTGTGTGAGGAAAGAAGGAGGTACTATAACGGGTTATTCTAGTGTGACCGACATCCACAGAGAAACGGTGGGCACCGCGGGCAAGACGTGTGTTACGAGCCCACGGCCTTGCCGGCGGTACACAGGATGCCAAATCCACCGAACATTGCCCGTTAAAGTACCTGTAAAAGAGAGAGAGAGAGTGAAGCAACATTGAGGCGAAGAGAAAGGGAAGAGAGATTGTCGACTAAAGGAGGAGAGTTAATAAGACGAAATGCCTTTGATTCCACCCTATCTAACAGTTGGACAGAAGAAGAGCCAACCCAGATATGAGAGCAGTGCTCCAAATTAGGACGAATGAATCCCTTATATACTTGAAGCAACTGCTCAGGAGTGAAGTAGCTACGGCATCTGTACAGCTTTAGTTATATTAAGGATGTGTGATTTCCAGGACATATTGAAGGAAATAGACGTCATCACACAGGGAAGGTAATATGATGAGGTGAAGAAGATGACACAGGAATACATTACCCGAGGTCGACTGTTTACTGTATCACTGTGTGTAGCCAACATACCTGGGGAGAGAGAAAGTGATTAGTGAATGAATATTTTATGTTATACAGGTATGAAATAAGATACAGATTTAGTATTATATTACACACACACACACACACACACAGGACCTTCACATCAAGACATTCCTGACGACAAGAACAGGTAACACAAAACTGGTAAACAATAGTACAGAGAAGTTTAATTGACTGTAATTTAATTTTTCTCCATTTGTTGATTTTTGACTGAGAAACTAAGTAATAATTATTCAAAATGGTCGCCATACGAACCAAAAAGTCACAATTATTAAAGAATGATTCAAAATGGTCGCCATACTAACCAAAAAGTACAATATTAAAGAATGATTCAAAATAGCCGCCATACAAACCCGAAAAGTAGACAACTATTAAAGAATAATTCAATATGGTCGCCCAGTAATCTAGAAAGTAGCTAAGTATAACACGATGATTTAAAATACCAATCACACACACTATTTAAGCATGAGTATTAAATTATTCTCAGTGGCCGCCACACTAACTTGATAAATACAGAAATAACCAAAACGCTCTGAAAATGTCCGATTATCACCTTGTTATATCGGTTCAGTAACTACTCACCTGCTGTCTGGAGCGGGTGAGGAAATTAATCTTTGAGCCAGTACATAAAACATAAGTATTTAACAACAGGCATCTGAAGATTAGCCACTCAAGATAAAATATCCAAATGCTTACCTAACCTAACCCAGCCAGGTAACGTTAAGGTGTTTAATGATCAGGTGAAATAAGCTAGGGTGGCTAGTCTTCAGATGATACATACAATGAAATCTCTATTTAACGAACTTTATAGAGAGGAAAGTCCATTATATCGAGGATCCATTAGCTGTAAAAACCCATCTAGTGTACTATAGCGAAATGAAAGTCCATTATATCGAGGATCCGTTAAATGCAAAATCTCCAATGTAACGGATTATAATGGAGTGAGAAGTCCGTTATAGGGAGGTGAAACACAAGGACATCACCAAAACCAAACCAACGTGACCCTAACCTCAGCCGCGTAAGGGAACAGTAGAGTGATCTCTCAACACTCTCGAATTCTTATATATTTCACGCCCAATTTTTCACTATTTTATCGACTGTTGTAAGGTGTGTGTAGGTGTGTGTGTGTGTGTAGGTGTGTGTGTGATGAATATTTGGTGTACAGTACGTGGTGGCTGTACAGTATAATGAGGCCTGTCCACACACACACACACACACACACACACACACACAGAAAAACAACCCTCCTCCTCGTCCTCCACACACCCGGGGACAAGTAACTCGTCCACTTGAGGGCGCCCTAACAAGCACTTGACTGCGATTTCATACGCCCTCAAGGCCACTCGAGGCTGAGATCATAGATGGTGGGTGAGAACTGCAGAATTCTCAGGTATGTATCTTAACACGAACTAATCAAGGTGTGTGTGTGTGTGTGTGTGTAGTGAGGGGCTGGTGAAGATAATGAGGGAAGGATTGGTGAAGATAATGAGGAAGAGATGGAGGAGATAGTGAAGGAAGGGGAGGGGAAGGGGAGGAGAGAAAGGGAGAGGGTGGGAGGGAGATGGTAGAGTCAGGGTGGGGTGGGTGGGCGGTATCAAGTGACCTCGTGTGGGCGGCCTTGCTTGAGAGCTTACGGGTGGCAGTGTCAAATTGGTATGGTGCCGCCATCCTCACCCTGACACTCCCAGTACCACATACTAATGCACGCCACACACGCAACACACATTAATGCATGCAATACACATTAATGCACGCAACACACGCTAACACACGCAACGCAAACTATTGTACGCAAAACAAAATAATGCATGCAACACACGCTTATGGAAGCAGCACACATTGATGCAAGCAACACACACTTAGGGATTATGGGGAAACTTTCGTCGTGGCCCTCGACATCTCCAAAACATTTGACAGGGTATGGCACAAGTCTTTACTTTCTAAACTTCCCTCTTATGGTTTCTCTCCCCCACTTTGTTCTCTAATTTCTAGCTTCCTTGAGAACCGATCCATGGCAGCTGTTGTCGAGGGATCGATCTCTCGCTCTTTCTCTACCAATAGTGTTGTCCCACAGGGTTCTCTTCTTTCACCTACTCTCTTCCTTCTTTTTATCAATGATTTACTTCACACTACGACTAATTCTATCCATTCTTACGCTGATGATTCTACTCTTCACTCTCCTTCACATTTTCTGTTTCTAAACCTGATATCATTATATGTATCAATGTGGATCTGTACAGCGTCTCCGAATGGGGAGGTGGAAACTTGGTTAAATTCAAGAGTAATTAAACTCAGTATTTACCAATTACACTTTCCAAATTAGATGATCTCCCACCAATCACATTTCAGGACGCAATAATTCTGCCAAATTCTAAAATAGATATGCTAGGCCTCACCATTTCTTCTAATATGTCATGGAAGCCACACATCCTCGACATTGCCAAAGCTGCCTCCCGAAAGCTGGGAATGCTGTACAGATGCCGTAGCTACTTCACTCCTGAGCAGTTGCTTCAAGTATATAAGGGATTCATTCGTCCTAACTTGGAGCACTGCTCTCATATCTGGGGTGGCTCTTCTTCTGTCCAACTGTTAGATAGGGTGGAATCAAAGGCGTTTCGTCTTATCAACTCTCCTCCTTTAGTCGACAATCTCTCTTCCCTTTCTCTTCGCCTCAATGTTGCTTCACTCTCTCTCTCTCTTTTACAGGTACTTTAACGGGCAATGTTCGGTGGATTTGGCATCCTGTGTACCGCCGGCAAGGCCGTGGGCTCGTAACACACGTCTTGCCCGCGGTGCCCACCGTTTCTCTGTGGATGTCGGTCACACTAGAATAACCCGTTATAGTACCTCCTTCTTTCCTCACACGGCCAAACTGTGGAATGCTCTGCCTTCTTCTGTGTTTCCATACCCATACAATCTGTCTCACTTTTAAAAGCTGGTTTTCCGGCATCTTCGTGGTGTAGATTAATATAATCTTTTTCTTTTCCATTTTCAATTTCTTTTTACTCTTATTTTTTCGCCCCCTAGGCCCCGTTGTGGGTTGATGACCGGGTGGGCTATTCCCCGTAAAAAAAAAAAGGCACTGAACACACAGTTATGCACGCAACATACTAAAGCAAAATACCATTATACCACACACTCTTCTCTCCCCTACACCTAACATCATCACATTTTAAAACACACACACACACACACACACACACAGAGCAGACTCTAATGTTTACTCAGCTTCAACCTCCATCTCATTAACATAATTTAACATTAATATGTAAAAGTTTTAGTGACATTATTACTGTGATGGTGATGATAATGATGGTGATTATGATGATGATGATGATGGTGATGACGATGGTGATGATGATGATAATGATGATGATAATGATGGTGATGATGGTGGTGGTGGTGATAATAATGATGATGATGATGATTATGATTATGATGATGATGATGGTGATGATGATGGTGGTGATGATGATGTTGATGGCGATGATGGTGATGATGATGGTGATGATGATAGTGATGATGGAGATGATGATGATGGTGGTGATGATGGTGGTGATGATAGTGATGATGATGGTGATGATGATGGAGATGATGGTGATGATGGTGATGGTGATGATTATGGTGAAGATGGTGATGATGATAATGATAGTGGTGATGATGATGGTGATGATAATGATGGTGATGATGATGATGATGATAATGATGGTGATGGTGGTGGTGATAATGATGGTGGTGGTGATGATGATGATGATGGTGGTGGTGATGATGATGTTGATGGCGATGATGGTGATGATGGTGATGATGATAGTGATGATGATGGAGATGATGATGATGGTGGTGATGATGGTGGTGATGATGGTGGTGATGATGATGGTGATGATGATAGTAGTGGTGGTGGTGATGATGATGATGATGATGATAATAGTGGTGATGATGGTGATGATGATGGTGATGATGATGATAGTGATGATGATGATAGTGATGATGGTGGTGATGATGATGATGATGGTGCTGATAAAATTCATGATAATGATGGTGATGATAAAATTGGTAATGATGATGATGGTAATGATGATGATGATGATACCGGTAACAATGATATAAAATATTATCAATTGCTGTTGTTAATACTAAAACATTCATTATTATTATTATTATTATTATTATTACTATCAGTTTCTTGCCCAGTTCCCACTCTGTAGGTGAGAGGGAGAGCAACCAATTGTCTCATGGTAACCAGGACAACGAACCATGTAGTAATGATGGTAACGAGAGTGAACCCTCCATATAACGAACTTCCCTTTCCATATAATCCTCGTTATAAGGGACTTTTATATGTACTGTATATATTTCGTTAGATGGAGGTTTCATATCTAATGGACCCTCGATATAACGGACTTTCATCTCTATATAGTCCGTTAAATAAAGGTTTCGCTTAAAAGATCAAATATAGCGAGGATAAAATGAATTAAATAACAGAAAAGAACGAAATAGATAAGAATAACAATCGAGCAAAAAAAACAACCACCAAAATATATACAAAAGATAAATGAACAAAGGAAAGAATAAAAAAGCCAACGAAGATGCTAACGAAATATTGCCACGTAAACAAAAACAGCAAAATAAAACAAGAGAAACAAATACACACGAGAGAAACAATGACATAAAGCAAAGACAGCAACAAGAAAATAGACCAATATGAAAAGAAGACGAATACACAACTAAGGGAAATTAACGGCGTAACAAAGCACTAATGAACGTTATCAGCTGGCATACTGAGAGAGGGGGAGAATGATACAGGGTGGTCTGGGATGGTCTAGAGTGGTCTGGGATGGTCTAGAGTGGTCTGGGATGGTCTAAGGTGGTCTGAAGTGGTCCAGGCTGGTTTAAGGTGATCTGAGGGTCATCTAGAAGGTCTGGAGTGGTTTAGCGGAGTCTGGGGGGGGGGGTAGTTTAGTGTGGTCTGAGGTGGTCAGCGGCTGGTCTGAGGTGGTCTGTGGTGGTCTAGTGTGGTCTGTGGTGGTCTAGTGTGGTCTGGGGGTAGTTTAGTGTGGTATGGGGGAAGTTTAGTGTGGTCTGGGGTGGTTTAGTGTGGTCTGGGGTCTGGGGTGGTCTAGTGTGGTCTGGGGCGGTTTAGTGTGGTCTGGGGTGGTTTAGTGTGGTCTGTGGTGGTCTAGTGTGGTCTGGGGTGGTTTAGTGTGATCTGGGGGTAGTTTAGTGTGGTCTGGGGTGGCTTAGTGTGGTCTGGGGGTAGTTTAGTGTGGTCTGGGGTGGTTTAGTGTGGTCTGGGGTGATCTAGTGTGGTCTGGGGGTGGTTTAGTGTGGTCTGGGGTGGTTTAGTGTGGTCTGGGGTGGTTTAGTGTGGTCTGGGGGTGGCTTAGTGTGGTCTGGGGTGGCTTAGTGTGGTCTGGGGTGGTTTAGTGTGGTCTGTGGTGGTCTAGTGTGGTATGGGGAAGATCAGGGGTGGCTTATGGGTGGCTTAGGATGGTCTATTGGTGGACTGGGGTGGTCCGGGTTGGTCTGAACTAGTCCAGGTTGGTCTGAACTGGTCCAGGATGGTCTGAGGTGGTCAGAACTAGTCAAACAGTATTAAGTTGCGAGCGCGTTGAGTGGAAATAATCATGGACAATAAATTGGAAAATTACAGAGAGAGAGAGAGAGAGAGAGAGAGAGAGAGAGAGAGAGAGAGAGAGAGAGAGAGAGAGAGAGATATCATTGTGAGGGGAGTCTTTTAGAGAACGCGTATGGTCTCTGCCAGGATCTTGTTGAGAACCTTAGAGAACGCCTAAAAATAATAATAATAATAATAATAATAATAATAATAATAACATAATTATAACGCAAATAATTACAACAATCGACATAAACTAACAAACACACACACACACACACACACACACACACACACCTGCCCTGTATTGGATTTTAAACTGAAATAAATATAGTTTATATACAAGATACATACTCGTGTGTGTATGTGTGTGTGTGTGTGTGTGTGCAGTAGTAGAAAGGTCTGGGATGGGTGTAGACAAGCGTGGATGGGCGGGAGGAAGTGTGACCTGAGACTGGGCGGATGAAGGCAGGTG
Organism: Homarus gammarus; assembly: GCA_958450375.1. Taxonomy (NCBI): domain Eukaryota; kingdom Metazoa; phylum Arthropoda; class Malacostraca; order Decapoda; family Nephropidae; genus Homarus; species Homarus gammarus. The sequence continues at coordinate 2,191,010 of CAUDMG010001656.1, read as the reverse complement.
AGCACGGGCGTGATCAGGTGTAGGTCGGTGTGGGCGTGACTGATGCAGGTGTGGGCTGAGTCTGGACCGGTGTGTAGGTACGAGCCGGGTACAGGCAGGTGTGGGAGGGTGTGGGAGGGCGTGGGAACGTGTGAATGAGGGTGAGAGGGTGTAGACGGGTGTGATAGGGGGTGTGGGTGGGTGTGGAATAGTGTGGGAGGGTGTAGGATAGTGTGGGTGGGTGTGGGAGGGCATGGGTGGGTGTGTGGCGAGTGTGGGAGGGTGTGGGTGAGTGTGGGAGAGTGTGGGATAGTGTGAGAGGGTGTGGGATAGTGTGAGAGGGTGTGTGATAGTGTAGGAGAGTGTGGGATAGTGTGGGAGGGTGTGGGAGGGTGTGGGAGTGGGTGTGATAGGGTATCGGTGGGTGTGAGTGGATGCTTGTGGGCGGGTGAGGACTGATAGAAAGATGGATGAAGTAATCCATCATCCTCTTACCACCAAACAAGTTAATTTAGTTTTTAGATTCAACATTTTTCTAGGCGAGTGTGGGTGAGTGTGGATGAGTGCGTGCGGGTGAGTGTACGAAGAGTGTGAGTGTGGGTGAGTGGATAAGTGTGGGTGAGTGTAAGATGAGTGTGGGTTTAAGACAGCTCGTGGGTATGGGACGGGCGTGGGCGTGAAAGAGGTCGCCTGGTACACAGCTTCACACCCGCCATGTGTCTGGGGCCGGCCAGTGCTTGGGTGGTCAAAATGAAACACACACACACACACACACACACTTACTAAACTTACATTTCCAAAAATTAAAAAATACATAATGAAGAGAAAACCCCCAAATACTTTAACTTTTGACTAAACCATCATTACGCCACAATTGTCTTATAATTGTTTCATGCAGCTCTATGTATGCCGATCCTGACCGACACACTCCAAGACTGAGATCATTATCCTCGATCCGATCTCAGTTAGGTCATCCTCGTGGCAAGTTTGAAGTCCTACTCACATTACAAAATACCAAAATAGGGTGAAATAGGATGAAGGATTACTATTACAAGATCATAGACTAATTAGGGTTAATTGTGTAGTGATATTACATGACAAAATACAATTCAAAATCATCCAAGCCGTTAGCAACCGTGGCCATGAACCGTTACAAACCGTGGCCATGAACCGTTACAAACCGTACCCATGAACCGTTACAAACCGTGCCCATGAGCCGTTACAAACCGTTGCCATGAACCGTTACAAACCGTACCCATGAACCGTTACAAACCGTGGCCATGAACCGTTACAAACCGTTGCCCATGAACCGTTACAAACCGTTGCCCATGAACCGTTACAAACCGTTGCCATGAACCGTTACAAACCGTACCCATGAACCGTTACAAACCGTACCCATGAACCGTTACAAACCGTTGCCCATGAACCGTTACAAGCCCTGCCCGCAAACCGTTACCATGGCAGAATAAATACCCAACTAGTGACGTTGTTAGTGCAAATAACTGCAGTTACCGCTACTGACCGTCTCATGTCACCGTTTTCTTTTACACACCTGGAGCATTATCCTCCCGCTAACCTGTACCTTGGTAATACTTGATCAATGTTGAGGTTATTTACACCAAAAAATTAATCACGTGGACTTTGTTATGTGGTTATCCAACATTACAACTTTCATACAAATATTCTAACCCGTTCTTGTGTTATTTTGGGGACAGACAGACAGACAGACAGACAGACAAACAGCCACAGAAACACACACACACACACACAGAACAACTTAAAAAGAAAATCCTATCTTACATTTAAATTCATACGTATAAAAATGCAAATTGTTTTCGTTTTCAAATCCTCCTTTTTCTCCAAGTTTTCGAAGAAGAGGAAGAGGAAGGAAGAGGAAGAAGAAGGAAGAGGAAGGAAGAGGAAGAAGAAGGAAGAGGAAGAAGAAGGAAGAGGAAGAAAAAGAAGTTAGTTGCATTTAAATCACAGCCCAGACCTTTATGCGTCCAGGTAAAAATTCCTCGACCATTGAGGCTTTCTGCATCACTGGTCAAGAGTTTTGTTCCATTGTGGGAAGTAGAGAGAGAGAGAGAGAGAGAGAGAGAGAGAGAGAGAGAGAGAGAGACCAGTCACACCACACCAACAACACACCTCACCACACCACACACCACACCACAACCACTACCACACCGATCTTAACCCACCTTAATTTGAATAAAAGTTAAGGCACACGCGCGCTCCATTATACCCCAGGCATATTTCCCAGCGCTAAATGGGACTTATGCCCTTCTTCATCACACGAGAATTAGGTCGAGATGGAGGTGTAGTGTGTCTTGGAGGAGGAGGTGGGGGAGTGTCTTGGAGGAGGAGGTGGGGGAGTGTCTTGGAGGAGGTGGGGGGAGTGTCTTGGAGGAGGTGGTAGGGTAGTGTCTTGGAGGAGGAGGTGGGGAGTGTCTTGGAGGAGGAGGTGGGGAGTGTCTTGGAGGAGGAGGTGGGGGTAGTGTCTTGGAGGAGGAGGTGGGGAGTATCTTGGAGGAGGTGGTAGGGTAGTGTCTTGGAGGAGGAGGTGGGGGAGTGTCTTGGAGGAGGAGGAAGAGTGTCTTGGAGGAGGAGGTGGAAGAGTATCTTGGAGGAGGAGGTGGGGGAGTGTCTTGGAGGAGGTGGTGGGGAGTGTCTTGGAGGAGGAGGTGGGGAGAGTCTTGGAGGAGGAGGTGGTGAGAGTGTCTTGGAGGAGGAGGTGGGGGAGTGTCTTGGAGGAGGAGATGGGGGAGTGTCTTGGAGGAGGTGGTAGGGTAGTGTCTTGGAGGAGGAGGTGGGGGGAGTGTCTTGGAGGAGGAGGTGGGGGAGTGTCTTGGAGGAGGTGGTAGGGTAGTGTCTTGGAGGAGGAGGTGGGGGAGTATCTTCTTGGAGGAGGAGGTGGGGGGAGTGTCTTGGAGGAGGTGGTAGGGTAGTGTCTTGGAGGAGGAGGTGGGGGAGTATCTTGGAGGAGGTGGTAGGGTAGTGTCTTGGAGGAGGAGGTGGGGGGAGTGTCTTGGAGGAGGAGGAGGAGGAAGAGTGTCTTAGTATAATACAACACAAGACATTGGTACCTTGACACATCACCACTGAAGCTATCCTTGTGGTATTCCATAGGTGAACCATAAGATACACACATTATATAAACACATATGAGGCAACACAACACCTCACAACACAACACAACACCTCACAACACCTCACAACACAACACAGCACAGCACTATACAACACAACACCTCCCTACTCCCACACCTCCCTACCTACTCCCATACCTCCCTCCCTACTCCCACACCTTCCTACCTCCCTCCCTACTCCCACACCTTCCTACCTCCCTCCCTACTCCCACACCTCCCTACCTCCCTCCCTACTCCCACACCTCCCTCCCTACTCCCACACCTCCCTACCTCCCTCCCTACTCCCACACCTCCCTCCCTACTCCCACACCTCCCTACCTATACCTTCCCTCCTACTGTGAATCTAATCCTGGTAAAAGATTCTCTCCTATAATCCTCGCCATAAATAGCTCTTTCTTGCTATTTCTGGGGCTATTTACTAGTTCCTTTATATATGTGGTGTTTATATATCTGCAATAAATAGCTCTTTCTTGCTAAGTTTATTTCAATATTTTCAACAATTCACACCAAGAAAAGAATTATCATATACAGGCTATAATTTCATCATGTATTCCCTAACGTTAAATAATTGTAAGTTTAAAGAAATATTCACACAATATTTTTAAAAGTATTTCTAAAACTTAAAAATAATAAATAAAAATAAAATACAATTCTCTGAGTCTTGTATTGAGTAAGGAATAAATGTATTAAAATATGCAAATAAGCAATTTGAATCTAGTGGCAGGTACAAATGGTCGGAACAATTTATATTCACACCTACATTGATATACATATAAATTCACGAATATACATGGGCTATTATACATAAATATACATGAATCAGGTTAGCTAGATAATATAACACAACGGACGAAGGATTTTGACAACCCTACCGAGGCAAGAGGAGCCATAATGTTCATTCTGAGACTCACCGATCACCTCGAGTACTGATAGTTCCTGTAGCGGGTTTACAGTTAACATAAGTGTATGTTCACTCTTAGTCTAATGGTGTATTAAACTCAGGTACAGTACATGGGTGCCACGGTACAGTATAAGGGTGCCACGGTACAGTACAAGGGTGCCACGGTACAGTACAAGGGTGCCACGGTACAGTACAAGGGTGCCACGGTACAGTACAAGGGTGCCACGGTACAGTACAAGGGTGCCACGGTACAGTACAAGGGTGCCACGGTACAGTACAAGGGTGCCACGGTACAGTATAAGGGTGCCACGGTACAGTACAAGGGTGCCACGGTACAGTACAAGGGTGCCACGGTACAGTACAAGGGTGCTACGGTACAGTATAAGTGTGCCCCGGTACAGTTCAAGGGTGCCCCGGTACAGTGCAAGGAGCCACGGTACAGTACAAAGGTGCCACGGTACAGTACATGGGTGCCACGGTACAGTACAAGGAGCCACGGTACAGCTTAAGTGTGCCACGGTACAGTACAAGGGTGCCACGGTACAGTACATGGGTGCCACGGTACAGTACAAGAGTGCCACGGTACAGTACATGGGTGCCAATGGTGTGATGGTTTCCTCCTCAATACTGAATCAAAATGATATTTCTCACTGACAGACAGACAGACACAGAGGGACAGACAGACAGACAGACAGACATTGAGACAAGCAAGGAATTTTTTTTTTGTACTATACTGTAGGTGAAGAGTTGGGTACCCATTCCCAGCTGGGTCGACCGTGGGCGCCTCGGGGATTAAACCAGTGATTTTAAGGGAGGTAGAGTGATGTCATGGGAGATTATATTGTTACTGATTATAGCAGATTATTATATCGATTATTTATCCCTTAATGTGGAATTATACCAAGTTAATTATAGTATAAGAAGAGAGTTTTTAGTATGATGATTATCTTCCTCGTATGGAATTATAGTCATGTTCTCTAGATTATGTTTAACGCTATTGACATAAATTATACGACTCAAAGCCTTTCAATTATCCAGTCGTGAAATTATACAGCATTTTCTCTCTTACTACACCTGTTAATTTGAATATTTTCCTTATGAAATGTTTGTTTACAAGAATTTACGCTATTTACACGCATCTTACGCTATTTACACGCACGCACGCACACACACACACACACACACACGCACACACACGCAGTTTTATATTTTGCGTCACTACTTAAAGAAATTGAGTGGATGAAGAACTGTCTCACTCACTGTATTGGACTGAGCAGTGACCATAACATGTTGTCTCTCTAGAGTGGTGTGTGTGTGTGTGCGTGCGTGTGTGTGTGTGTGTGTGTGTGTGTGTGTTAAAATTCTGACAGGAAGTTCAATAAACAAATATGATACGGAAAAATAAAATGTGTCTTGTCAGCACTATCAGTCAACCAGTTACACCCGGGGCTGACAGGTGAACCTCAGTCATCCAGCCAGTTACACCCGTGGCTGACAGGTGAACCTCAGTCATCCAGTTACACCCGGGGATGACAGGTGGACCTCAGTCAGCCAGTTACACCCGTGGCTGACAGGTGAACCTCAGTCAGTCAGCCAGTTACACCCGTGGCTGACAGGTGAACCTCAGTCATCCAGTTACACCCGTGGCTGACAGGTGAACCTCAGTCAGCCAGTTACACCCGTGGCTGACAGGTGAACCTCAGTCAGCCAGCCAGTTACACCCGGGGATGACAGGTGGACCTCAGTCAGCCAGTTACACCCGGGGATGACAGGTGGACCTCAGTCAGCCAGCCAGTTACACCCGTGGCTGACAGGTGAACCTCAGTCAGTCAGCCAGTTACACCCGTGGCTGACAGGTGAACCTCAGTCAGCCAGCCAGTTACACCCGTGGCTGACAGGTGAACCTCAGTCAGCCAGTTACACCCGTGGCTGAAAGGTGGACCTCAGTCAGTCAGCCAGTTGCACCCGTGGCTGACAGGTGAACCTCAGTCAGCCAGCCAGTTACACCCGTGGCTGACAGGTGAACCTCAGTCAGCCAGCCAGTTACACCCGTGGCTGACAGGTGAACCTCAGTCAGCCAGTTACACCCGTGGCTGACAGGTGAACCTCAGTCAGCCAGTTACACCCGTGGCTGACAGGTGAACCTCAGTCATCCAGTTACACCCGTGGCTGACAGGTGAACCTCAGTCAGCCAGTTACACCCGTGGCTGAAAGGTGGACCTCAGTCAGTCAGCCAGTTGCACCCGTGGCTGACAGGTGAACCTCAGTCAGCCAGCTTATTATAACATTGTGTCAGTGTCAGCTTGAAAACTCTGCCGCTGACCTATTAATTATTTGCGACAGACCTTCGTGAAAACAACTGATGGGAGGAGGAAGGGGGAAGGGAGGAGGAAGGGGGAAGAGGAGGAGGGGGAAGGGGGGAAGAGGAGGGGGAAGGGGGGAAGAGGAGGAGGAAGGAGGAAGGGGGAAGGGGGGAGGGAGGAGGGGGAAGGGGGGAAGAGGAGGAGGGGGAGAAAGAGGTTGTGGGCAGCAATATACGGAGGTCCTTGTGTCCCCTTCCTTTTCCTCTTCTTCAACAACATCCTCCTCCTCCACTTCTTCGTCTCCTCCTCTTCCTCCTCCTCTTCCTCTCCTCCTCCTCTCCTCCTCCTCCTCTTCCTCCTCCTCCTCTCCTCCTCTTCCTCTTCCACCAACATATTTTAATCAGCTATTTCATCACGGCATCATTGACTTAAAGACTTACACACTCACAACACACTCACAACACACTCACACACTCATAACACACTCACAACACACTCACACACTCATAACACACTCACACACTCATAACACACTCACAACACACTCATAACACACTCACACACTCATAACACACTCACAACACACTCACACACTCATAACACACTCACACACTCATAACACACTCACAACACACTCACACACTCATAACACACTCACAACACACTCATACACTCATAACACACTCACAACACACTCACACACTCATAACACACTCATAACACACTTACACACTCATAACACACTCACACACTCATAACACACTCACACACTCATAACACACTTACTCACTCATAATACACCCATAACACACTCACACACTCATAACACACTCACACACTCATAATACGCTCACAAAACACACACACACACACACACACGGTCACGTCAGGCAATAACAGTTTTAATTTACCCTCGACAGAAGGATGGTTTTTTACCTTCATTCCTGTGGACAGTTGAAGGACGTCTGGTGTGTCTTACAGGCGGTGTGAATGAGTGGCTGGTGGTGTAAATGAGTGGCTGGTGTTGTAAATGAGTGGCTGGTGTTGTAAATGAGTGGTTGGTGGTGTAAATGAGTGGCTGGTGTTGTAAATGAGTGGCTGGTGGTGTAAGTGAGTGGCTGGTGGTGTAAATGAGTGGCTGGTGTTGTAAATGAGTGGCTGGTGTTGTAAATGAGTGGCTGGTGTTGTAAATGAGTGGCTGGTGTTGTAAATGAGTGGCTGGTGTTGTAAATGAGTGGCTGGTGTTGTAAATGAGTGGCTGGTGGTGTAAATGAGTGGCTGGTGGTGTAAATGAGTGGCTGGTGTTGTAAATGAGTGGCTGGTGGTGTAAATGAGTGACTGGTGGTGTAAATGAGTGGCTGGTGGTGTAAGTGAGTGGCTGGTGGTGTAAATGAGTGGCTGGTGTTGTAAATGAGTGGCTGGTGGTGTAAATGAGTGGCTGGTGGTGTAAATGAGTGGCTGGTGTTGTAAATGAGTGGCTGGTGGTGTAAATGAGTGGCTGGTGGTGTAAATGAGTGGCTGGTGTTGTAAATGAGTGGCTGGTGGTGTAAATGAGTGGCTGGTGGTGTAAGTGAGTGGCTGGTGGTGTAAATGAGTGGCTGGTGGTGTAAATGAGTGGCTGGTGGTGTAAATGAGTGGCTGGTGGTGTAAATGAGTGGCTGGTGTTGTAAATGAGTGGCTGGTGGTGTAAATGAGTGGCTGGTGGTGTAAATGAGTGGCTGGTGTTGTAAATGAGTGGCTGGTGGTGTAAATGAGTGGCTGGTGGTGTAAATGAGTGGCTGGTGGTGTAAATGAGTGGCTGGTGGTGTAAATGAGTGGCTGGTGTTGTAAATGAGTGGCTGGTGGTGTAAATGAGTGGCTGGTGGTGTAAATGAGTGGCTGGTGGTGAAAATGAGTGGCTGGTGTTGTAAATGAGTGACTGGTGTTGTAAATGAGTGGCTGGTGTTGAAATAGAGGGAGGGGGGGAGAGGTGGGGGGGGGAAGTAGGAAGGGAGAGGGAAGGGAGAGGGGTGGTGGGGGAAGTAGGAAGGGAGAGGGAAGGGAGAGGGAAGGGAGACAGGTGTTAGGTTAGGGGTTTAATGTTTTTTTGGGGGGGTTTAACTTTGGTGATCGTTAACAGTTGTGTTGAGCCAGTTGTGTTGAGACAGTTGTGTTGAGCCAGTTGTGTTGAGACAGTTGTGTTGAGACAGTTGTGTTGAGACAGTTGTGTTGAGCCAGTTGTCTACACTCTTGTTACATCCTCCATTCTCTCACCTCTCCCCCACCTTCCCCTACCCCCACCTTCCCCTACCCCCCCTCTCCCCCACCTTCCCCTACCCCCCACCTTCCCCTAACCCCCACCTTCCCCTACCCCCCCACCTTCCCCTACCCCCCTCTCCCCCACCTTTCCCTACCCCCCCCCACCTTCCCCTACCCCCCCCACCTTCCCCTATCCCCCTCTCCCCCACCTTTCCCTACCCCCCCTCTCCCCCACCTTCCCCTACCCCCCCCACCTTCCCCTACCCCCCCCCACCTTCCCCTATCCCCCTCTCCCCCACCTTCCCCTACCCCCCACTCTCCCCACCTCCCCTACCCCCCACTTTCCCCTACCCCCCTCTCCCCCACCTTCCCCTACCCCCACCTTCCCCTACCCCCCCTCTCCCCCCACCATCCCCTACCCCCCCCCCAATAAGGCTCAGTTTGACGTCTCAGCACCACACAAAAGTAATTGGTGGCAGAAAAAAATTATCTCTTGGGGAAATACAAAAATAAATTGTATAATTCTAGTTCAGTTTGTTGCTTCACACACACACACACACACACACACACACACACACATACACACACAAGCTGTCCCATCACGACGTAAATAAACGGAAGTGGGTGAGAATGAGAATGTGTGTGTGTGTGTGTGTGTGTGTGTGTGCATTAAACGATCAATAAAGAGTAGGACTGCAGTGTGTGGCAGGAGTGAAGAACAACAACAACAGATCAACAACAACAACAACAACAACAACAACAACAGATCAACAACAACAACAACAACAACAACAGATCAACAACAACAACAACAACAACAGATCAACCACAACACCACATTACCACAATAATTACCACCAGTTTGCTCCGTCTTAATTACTATCTTACAACCCGGTATCCTAATTCACTTACTGGGGCGGGCGGGGGGGGGGGGGGGGTGGGGGGGGGGGGGGTACCGGTGCAGGGTTAGATACTAGGGGTACTGAGTGTGCATGGTGGTACCGGTGCGGACTAGGATTCAATAGTACCGGTATATATTGGATCAAAATGTACCGGACTTGGATGTGATGGTACCGGTATATACTGAATATAAATGTACCGGACCGGGATCAAGAGAACCGGACCGGGATCTAAGAATGCCGGACTGGGATCAAATCGTACAAATATTAATATGTCTTACTATTTAATTCAACCGGGATTTCATAGTACCGGTAAATCCTAAACCCTAATAGTACTGGTATTAACTGGGATTTCATAGTATCGGTAAATAGTGAGATTATAGAACAAAATCATTTACATTAACTCCTAATTAATCCACACCTGACGAATTAGAATAAAATTAATTCTTCATTATAATTAATCAATATATAAACATTACTTGATCTTCCAAAAATTAATCTCAACCTTAAGCCTTAAAAAAACATCTACAAAAATACCTAATTAACTCGTGATATATCTTATACAAAACCTCATTAATAAAACACAGACAGACAGACAGACAGACACACCTGTCTAATCTCTCAGGCAGGTAAAAACACAGGTGTAATTATCCATTGAAATATCCACTACCTGATTTCCCAATGTTTAATTTTTCCCTTTGACCAACGCTGTCTTGATAACTCGACTGGTCTTAATAACTCGACTGGTCTTGATAACCCGACTCGTCTTGATAACCCGACTCGTCTTGATAACTCGACTCGTCTTGATAACCCGACTCGTCTTGATTACTCGACTGGTCTTAATAACTCGACTGGTCTTGATAACCCGACTCGTCTTGATAACCCGACTCGTCTTAATTACTCGACTCGTCTTGATAACTCGACTCGTCTTAATAACTCGACTCGTCTTGATAACTCGACTCGTCTTGATAACCCGACTCGTCTTGATAACCCGACTCGTCTTGATAACCCGACTCGTCTTGATTACTCGACTCGTCTTGATAACTCGACTCGCCTTGATAACCCGACTCGTCTTGATAACCCGACTCGGTCTTGATAACTCGACTCGCCTTGATAACTCGACTCGGTCTTGATAACTCGACTCGTCTTGATAACTCGACTCGTCTTGATAACTCGACTGGTCTTGATAACTCGACTGGTCTTGATAGCTCGACTGGTCTTGATAACTCGACTAGTCTTGATAACCCGACAGTGTCTTAATAGCTCGACTGGTCTTGACCGAGTGGGAAATTTCCATCACTGGCTCATTCCCGGCTGGGTCGATCTGAGTCAAGGTCAGGGAGGGAGGAAGAGGCCCAGTCTGTGTGTGTGTACAAGCATGACCTCGCGCGTCCTAACTTACAACACAACACTCATGACACGTCTCGGTTGACTGAGTTTTGCTGCAACGAGAGAGAGAGAGAGAGAGAGAGGAGAGAGAGAGGCACATAAACAATTCTCTTACTTCGTCTCTGTTTACGTGAGGTAGCTGTCGACCACACTCCTGTCACTATTCCTCTCCTGCGCCATAGACAGCCCCTGAAGCAGTGACAGCCACCCTTACCTCTCGCTTGTACTAGACATCCCCCTGGAGCAGTGAGTGACAGCCACCCTTACCTCTCTCTTGTACTAGACAGCCCCCCTGAAGCAGTGAGTGACAGCCACCCTTACCTCTCTCTTGTACTAGACATCCCCCTGGAGCAGTGAGTGACAGCCACCCTTACCTCTCTCTTGTACTAGACATCCCCCTGGAGCAGTGAGTGACAGCCACCCTTACCTCTCTCTTGTACTAGACATCCCCCCCCTGAAGCAGTGAGTGACAGCTATCCCTACCTCTCTCTTGTACTAGACATCCCCCTGAAGCAGTGAGTGACAGCTATCCCTACCTCTCTCTTGTACTAGACATCCCCCTGGAGCAGTGAGTGACAGCCATCCCTACCTCTCTCTTGTACTAGACAGCCCCCCTGAAGCTTTGGGTGACAGCTATCCCTACCTCCCGTGTACTATACAGCCCCCGGAGCTCTGAGTGACAGCTATCCCTACCTCCCGTGTACTAGACAGCCCCTGGAGCTCTGAGTGACAGCTATCCTTACCTCTCTCCTGCACCACAGACAGCTGCTAGAGAACATATACACAGCTTTTCCCCGCAAAATACGACAGCTACAGCCATGAAAACGACAGCCATCCTTAACACACACACACACACACCACCTGTGCATCTCTAGGCTGGTGAAGTTGAACCCAGTAGAACAAACTCGGGGCAACACAAGGCAAGACCCAGTCACCATGGCGGGGGGTTGTGGTGAAGCAATAACAAAGGCCAGGTATAGACCAGCTCGAGGGATAAAGGTGCACAAGTTCCACCTCTGAACCCACCCACACCGCCCATCACGCCACCCACACCACCACCGACACTACCCACCCATACCGTCACCCACACCGCCCATCACGCCACCCACACCGCCCATCACGCGACCCACACCGCCCATCACGCGACCCACACCACCACCGACACTACTCACCCATACCGTCACCCACACCGCCCATCACGCCACCCACACCACCACCGACACTACCCACCCATACCGTCACCCACACCGCCCATCACGCCACCCACACCGCCCATCACACCACCACCGACACTACCCACCCATACCGTCACCCACACCGCCCACTATATATCCCGTCCGTCCAGCCACCTAATAATGGTTGCCCCTCGTGTAACGAGGGTGGCAGGCCCTACGGCCACCTTGGCGTGAATTTCTTTAAGGTGTAGAAGCTGTCGCCAACACAATAACCACACCCTGAGTTAACGAGTTGCAAGACCCAATATTTAAGGTGTAGAAGCTGTCGCAACACAACAACCACACCCTGAGTTAACGAGTTGCATGACCCAGTGTCAAGGTATAGTCCGAGAAGACCGGACAACTCGCCAACTGCACTGGCTAACCATTACCCCGGAACACGATCCGAAAAATCGATTAACATCCAGGTTCCCAATTACTGCTGGGTAGACAGAGGCAAATGGCGTAAAGAAACTTGCCCAGAGTTCCACCTTGCCCGGGGATCGAACCCGGGTTCACTCACTTGCGAGGCAGGCATGTTGACCATAAGACCACAGGTTACCTACATCACCGCCCACACCCACCCATCACGCCACTCCAACTATTATTCCGTCCTTCCAGCCACCCACCCAACACGGCACTGTGCTCCAGTTACCGTGTTTACAACTCCAGGACGCACACACGGACAGACGGACGGACACACGGACGAAGGGACGAACACACGGACGAAGGGACGAACACACGGAGAATGTACAGATTTCCTATGTCACACTTTAGATGGGGAAGAGGAGGAAGGGGAAGGGTCATTTGAAGCACTCCTCCCACCCTACCCCCCACCCATCACCCCCAATAAATCCCCCGGTTTTTCCCCGTACCTAAGATTTTTCCAAGACTCCACCCCCTCCCGGTTCTTTCCCAGTCTACTTCTTTTTTTCCCTGTCATGATGTTTTTTTTCCCTTAACCCAGGACAAAAGACAGGATTGATAATGTCAGACAAACACAGGAGACATGATCGCTATTTCCCTCTTTACGTTAATGGCGGGGGATAATAATAAAGGGATATGAGAAGTTTTAAGAGTTACCTGAAGATTAATCACCCTAATGCTAACCTAACCTAACCTAACACTAACCCAACTATCCACTAACCTAACGTAATGCTAACCTAACCTAACCTAACACTAACCCAACTATCCACTAACCTAACGTAATGCAACCTAACCTAACCTAACCTAACCTAACTTAACCTAACCAAACTTAATCCCCGTCAGGTAACTTTAAAAATGGTTAATCTTCAGGTGAGTTAAGGTGAGGCGGAGAATCTTCGGGTCATTCTTAATATTAACCAAATCTAACACTAAACTAACTTAAATTAACCTAACTCTAATCTAAGTTAACCTAATACTATCACAACCTAACACTAAATTAACCTAACACTAACCTAACCAAACACTAACCTAACCTAACACTAACCCAACTATCCACTAACCTAACCTAACACTAACCTAACCTAACACTAACCCAACTATCCACTAACCTAACCTAACACTAACCTAACCTAACACTAACCCAACTATCCACTAACCTAACCTAACACTAACCTAACCAAACACTAACCTAACCTAACACTAACCCAACTATCCACTAACCTAACCTAACACTAACCTAACCTAACACTAACCTAACCTAACACTAACCCAACTATCCACTAACCTAACCTAACACTAACCTAACCTAACACTAACCTAACCTAACACTAACCTCCCTCCCTCCCACAACCCCTCCTTCCCTCTACTCCTTCTTCCCTCCTTCTAACCCTCCCTCTCTCCATTCACCCATTTCTCCTTCACTCCTTCCATCCGTTACCCCTCCCCATCCACTCCACTCCATCTTTCCACCCCCTCTATCCTTCCCTCTCCCACACTCCACCCCTTCCTCCATCCACACACCTTCCCCTGAGCGTATGCCTTGGGAATCCAGGTAAAAAAAGTCACAGGTAAAAAAGTCACAGGAAAAAAGTCACAGGGAAAAAAGTCACAGGAAAAAAGTCACAGGAAAAAAAGAAAAGTTAACTATCGAATTCTCACAATTTTTTAAGGTTAATATATCAATCAGTTTCAGTAAAGGAATATGCAGAACCTAACCTAACCTAACCTAACCTAACCTTACCGGCCACCATAAAATAATTGTGACTTTTTTTCCTGTGACTTTTTTTCCTAGCCAAAATTTTGACTTTTTTTCTGTGACTTTTTTTCCTGTGACTTTTTTTCCTGTGACTTTATTACCGGCCACCTGCCTTGTTGGTCTTAGGTGCGGGAAAGATTCAAAGATTTTCAGGGAAATTATCATAGAACTTGACTGATTTCCCCCGCCAGACATGAAGATTAGACCGGGCAGGGGGGGGGGGGGGGGGGGGAAGGTGATCGCGTGACGGTCAACCTTTTAAAAGAAGAGGAAATATTGGTTGAACTGTGAGACAAAGAGAGGGCTCAGTTGTAGGTTAAATAGATGTTACTTCTAGTAGGTGTCAGTGCCAGTTCTAGTAGGTGCCAGTGTTAGTTCTAGTAGGTGCCAGTGCCAGTTCTAATAGGTGCTAGTCTCAGTTCTAGTAGGTGCCAGTGCTAGTTCTAATAGGTGCTAGTCTCAGTTCTAGTAGGTGTCAGTTCTAGTAGGTCTAGTGCTGGAAGTTCTTTTGTTCATATACACATAAAGTTCTATTCCAAGCATACGAGGTCCAACATGAGTTCTAATTGTGGCTCTATAAATAACAAAAGTTTCCTAACCTAACCTAACCTAACCTAACCCAAGCCAAACCTAACCTAACCGAACCTAACCAGCCAAACCTAACCCAAGCCAAACCTAACCTAACCTAACCTAACCTAACCCAAGCCAAACCTAGCCTGAGAGATAATCATGGCAGTGGGGTTTTGTTTTCATAATAAATATTAAAAATCAGGAAAAATCACGAAACTTACGAAAAATCAGGAATAATCAGGAAAATTTGAAAATCAGGAATAATCAAGAAAATCGGGAATAATCGAAAAACTCTTGGAAAATCGTGAACATTCAGGAAAAACAAGAATACAATCAGGAAAATCAAACAATATTGGCTGAAGTGTGGAAACGAGAGGTGGAGGACACACACACACACACACACGAGTCGACAATATCTCCAGCAGGAAGACCTGACCTCAGCACCCACGACAATATCCTCCTGAAGAGTCATTAAAAAAACCCGGGGTAAAACAGCGGTGCCACACGTCGGAGGCACTGAAGAGAGTTGCCACTGCTGAGCCCTTACAAACACACCCGCTGACGCTGCCAAAGAGACCACGGAGGTTGTAGAGTGCGTTGTGGGTACGAGAGGGGTTGTAGAGTGCGTTGTGAGGACGAGAGAGGGGTTGTGGGGTGCGTTGTGAGGACGAGAGAGGGGTTGTGGGGTGTGTTGTGGGTACGAGAGGGGTTGTGGGGTGTGTTGTGAGGACGAGAGAGGGGTTGTAGGGTGTGTTGTGGGGTACGAGAGGGGTTGTGGGGTGTGTTGTGAGGACGAGAGGGGGGTTGTGGGGTGTGTTGTGGGGACGAGAGGGGTTGTAGAGTGCGTTGTGAGGACGAGAGGGGTTGTGGAGTGCGTTGTGAGGACGAGAGAGGGGTTGTAGAGTGTGTTGTGGGGACGAGAGGGGTTGTGGGGTGTGTTGTGGGGACGAGAGGGGTTGTGGGGTGTGTTTTGGGCACGAGAGGGGTTGTGGGGTGTTGTTGGGTACGAGAGGGGTTGTGGGGTGTTGTGAGGACGAGAGGGGTTGTGGGGTGTGTTGTGAGGACGAGAGAGGGGTTGTGGGGTGTGTTGTGGGGTACGAGAGGGGTTTGTGGGGTGTGTTGTGGGTACGAGAGGGGTTGTGGGGTGTTGTGAGGACGAGAGGGGTTGTGGGGTGTGTTGTGGATACGAGAGGGGTTTGTGGGGTGTGTTGTGGGTACGAGAGGGGTTGTGGGGTGTGTTTTGGGCACGAGAGGGGTTTGTGGGGTGTGTTGTGGGCACGAGAGGGGTTGTGGGGTGTGTTTTGGGCACGAGAGGGGTTGTACAAAGTTCTTTTCACCCAATTTTCCGGGTTTTTTCCTAATTATTCTGTATTTATTATAACATATTGTTGCCTAAATATATCAAACATTATAGAAAAATAACCATAAATTTAGTTCTTTACGAGTTCTCAAAATGGTGGCAAATGGACCACGACGCTTAACCATTTATCAAAGATGACATGAACTGACCTGTCCAGTGGCGTCCCTAGCAGGTATTGATTGTTGGGGTGGGAAGTGGGTGAGGTGGTGGAGGTGTGGGTGGGCTAGGGGTGTGGGTGGGCTAGGGGTGACGTCACTCCCAACCAGACCTGACCTAACCTAACTATCTCCAAATACTTCAATTACGTAGTTAACACAAAGAAGGTTAGATTGGGTTTAAATTGAATTAGGTTGGGTTAGGTTAGGTTAGGTTGGGCTCATAACACTGCAGCCACCATGACGGACACCCCCCCCCCCCCTCCAGGTGTTGTCAGGTTAATGAGGCGTCAACAAAACACACACACCTGTCATCGTCCAGGTGTGTGTGTGCGTCACGTGTTTTATGTCGTTCAAAATAATAATTCCAAGCTCATCCTATTCCCTATTCATCATCTCCCTATAATTATCACCTTTTTCTGCCATTAACAAACACCAAACTAATTATCAGACTTAAGGACGATAATGATATTGGATTATGTGGAGATTAGACACCAATGATTATTTCACCTGATAATTAAGCACCCTAACGCTACCTGGGGGTTAGGAGAGTGTAAAGTAAACAACAAGAGCCACAGAACAGGCAGCAGCATCAGTAGAGCCACAGAACAGGCAGCAGCAACAGTAGAGCCACAGAACAGGCAGCAGCAACAGTAGAGCCACAGCAACAGGCAGCAACAACAGTAGAGCCACAGCAACAGGCAGCAACAACAGTAGAGCCACAGAACAGGCAGCAGCAACAGTAGAGCCACAGCAACAGGCAGCAACAACAGTAGAGCCACAGCAACAGAAAGCAACAACAGTAGAGCCACAGCAACAGGCAGCAACAACAGTAGAGCCACAGCAACAGGCAGCAGCAACAACAGTAGAGCCACAGCAACAGGCAGCAACAACAGTAGAGCCACAGCAACAGGCAGCAACAACAGTAGAGCCACAGAACAGGCAGCAACAACAGTAGAGCCACAGCAACAGGCAGCAGCAACAACAGTAGAGCCACAGCAACAGGCAGCAGCAACAACAGTAGAGCCACAGCAACAGGCAGCAACAACAGTAGAGCCACAGCAACAGGCAGCAGCAACAACAGTAGAGCCACAGCAACAGGCAGCAGCAACAACAGTAGAGCCACAGCAACAGGCAGCAGCAACAACAGTAGAGCCACAGCAACAGGCAGCAACAACAGTAGAGCCACAGCAACAGGCAGCAACAACAGTAGAGCCACAGCAACAGGCAGCAACAGCAACAACAGTAGAGCCACAGCAACAGGCAGCAGCAACAACAGTAGAGCCACAGTAACAGGCAGCAACAACAGTGGGGCTCAGCAACAGGCAGCAGCAACAACAGTAGAGCCACAGTAACAGGGGGGGCCAATGACCAGGCGCCAGTCAGACGTCTTGGTACTTACTGTAAGCTGTTGAGGTGAACGACCATGAACGTGTCAAGGTCAGGGTGGCGCCAGCAAGCACGCCATCATGCACGCACACGCACGTAGTCATCTCTCTCTCTCTCTCTCTCTCTCTCTCTCTCTCTCTCTCTCTCTCTCTCTCACACACCAACAGTAGGCGCCTCTACGTGTAAATATTTATATTAGACGTGAGACAAACAGAGGTGAGAGAGAGTGTACTTAAGTGTGTCATGAGGGGAGAGGGGTGGTAGGGAGAGGGTGGTAGGGAGAGGGGTGTAGGAGGAGGGGAAGACGAGGAAGAGAGAGGCACAAGGAAAGAAGAAACGAAATGGTATGGGAGGGAGGAAGGGAGGAAGGGAGGAAGGAGGAGGGAAGGAAGAGGGTGAGGTAAGGAGGGAGGGTGAGGTAAGGAGGGTGGGGTGAGGTAAGGCAACAAGGCTTCACAAGAGGTTTTAACACAAAGCGTCTGCAGGATCCAGCGGTAGCACACACCTTCAGAGAGCAGCTCGAACAAGGGCTGATAAACAACCCGACAACAAGCAACTCAAATCCCAGTGACGAATGGGGTACTGTCGACACTGTCATGACACAAACTTGCAGAGACCCTCGGCCAGGTCGAATGTACTCGTCGATGATAAACGTCCTTCTTTAACTGACTGGCTGAAAAACCAACATTCTCAGACCAAAGCTGTTACCTTCCACAAGAAGAAAGCGGTGGCCCACGTGCAAACTTCGCAAAGTAAAGAACGACTGGTTTAAAATTAATGTATGTGAAATGCAAAAACATGCAGATCAACACAAGATGTGCGAATTTCTCAATTTCACTAAAACATTTTATGGGCCAATCATTCATTCATGGCGCAGTCCCCCTCAGCTCATGTGACGGTAACTCCCTAATTAAAGACGAAGAAGGCATCCTTCAGTGCTAGAAAGAGCACTACTTTTCACTGCTCAACCGAAACACTGGTGTGGGTATCCTGAGTACCCAGCAGGTCCCTCAGTATCCAAAGCTGACCCATTTCCACTATCCTACTTCCCTTGATGAGGTAGCTACTGCCATCAAACAGATGAAAACTAACAAGGCCTCAAGGTCTGGTAGAATCCCAGCCGAGGTGTATAAAGCAGGAGGACCTCTCCTTACCAGCCGTCTCCACTCTCTCCTGGAGAACATATGGGAAAAGGAGGAAATCCCCCAAGCTCTTAAAGATGCCTACACTGTCAATTTTATAAGAACAAGGGAGACCGGTCAGACTGTGGCAACTACCTCGGGATCTCGCTGCTCTCCGTAGCTGGCAAGATTATCGCCCGAGTCTTCCGAAACAGACTTCTTCCTGAGGCGGAAATCTTCCTCCCAGAGACTCAATATGGCCTTAGAGTTTAGAGTTCGACCATCACATGGCACCGCTGACATGATCTTTGCTGCCTATCAGATACAGGAAAAGTGCAGAGAACAGTGTCGTGACCTGTACATGCCCTTCATCTTCCTTACTCGTGCCAATGACAATTTAGCCGTTGGGGTGGACATCCAGTACCGGATGAAATGTCTTTTCAACAAAAACGACTCCAAGCAGGAACACAGGTGTCGGCAGCTTCCATTACTGAACTTCAGTATGCAGACGACCTCACTCTTGTCGCTCACACTGAACGCGACCTACAGGAGATCCTGAATACTGGACACCTATGAAGATGTGTATACACACTTCGAACTCCACCTTCCATCCAGTTTAACGGTACTACCCTCTCCAATGCTACCCATTTTCAGTTTCTCGTCTCCCACCTGTCCACTACCGTGGACATCGACGAAGAGATTCAACATCGGATCAGATGGCATCTCAAGCCTTTGGCAGATTCCATACCCGTTACTTCAGCTCTAGGGAGCTGAAATTATCTACAAAGTTGCACGTATATCGAGCAGTGGTCCTCCCCACTCTGCTCTTTGGCAGTGAGACACGGGTCACATACAAGAGGCACCTCAAGGCACTTGAAAACTTTCACCAACGTAGTGTACGATCCATCCTCCGAGTTCACTGGGAAGACAAGAGAACAAATACCAGTATTCTTGCTGACACCAATTGTAGGAGCCTCTAACATTATTCATGAACAAATACGTTGGAGTGGCCATGTTACCGGCATGGACGACAGTAGACTGCTAAAGCAGCTACTTTACAGTCACTTAACGAATAGTAAACGTAACGCCGGCGGGCAACTGAAAAAAGTATAAGGATAGTCTTAAGACAAACCTGAAAAAGTGCCAAATCGACCCCCTCATCTGGGAGACGATTGCTCCACACCGCAACGCTTGGAGGAGCACCAGATGAGAAGGTGTCAATACTTTCGAGTTAGCCCGACTGCAAACCGAGGCAGATAGGTGCCAATGCCGGAAAGACGCTGCCGCCGCCTCTCCCGCAATAGATGTAGACCTCCACACGTGCAACATCTGTGAACAACTCTGCCGGTCGCGTATCGACCACTCTAGTTACCTCAGAGCTCACCAACGAAGGTGACATCCCTAATAACTCGTATCATAGTATCATAGCTGGATGATCGTCATACTCGATTCCGAGTGACAGTAAAGTAAGTAGTAGTAGTGTGAGGTAAGGAGGGAGGGTGGGGTAAGGAGGGTGTGGTGAGGGAAGGTGGGTGTGGTGAGGGAAGGAGGGAAGGAGGGAGGGTGAGGGAAGGTGGGTGTGGTGAGGGAAGGAGGGAGGGGAATCAGCTGATGTGAAGTTAGTCTGGACACGCACCAGGTGAGTGATCAGCTGACACGAGACTACACCTGTACCACACCATCCTGCCCCCTCCACCACCAAGCCCCCATCATCACCGAGCCCCCTCCACAACCCACACCACCCAGACCCCACTATCATCCAGCCCCCACTAACACCCAGCCTCCTCACCACCCAGCCCCCTCCACCACCCACACCACACAGCCCCCACCACTACCCACACCACACAGCCCCCTCCATCACCCATTCCACACAGCCCCTTCCACAACCCACACCACCCAGACCCCACTATCATCCAGCCCCCACTAACACCCAGCCTCCTCACCACCCAGCCCCCTCCACTACCCACACCACACAGCCTCCTTCACTACCCACACCACACAGCCCCCTCCACTACCCACACCACACAGCCCCCTCCACTACCCACACCACACAGCCTCCTCCACTACCCACACCACACAGCCCCCTCCATCACCCATTCCACAGAGCCCCTTCCACAACCCACACCACCCAGCCCCCAATAACACCCAGCCTCCGCCACCACCCAGCCCCCTCCACTACCCACACCACACAGCCCCCTCCATCACCCACACCACACAGCCCCCTCCATCACCCGCACCACACAGCCCACACCACACAGCCCCCTCCATCACCCACACCACCCAGCCCCCTCCACTACCCACACCACACAACCCCCTCCATCACCCACACCACACAACCCCCTCCATCACCCGCACCACACAGCCCCCTCCATCACCCACACCACACAGCCCCCTCCACTACCCACACTACACAGCCCCCTCCATCACCCGCACCAGCCCCCTCCATCACCCCCAAAAAATATATATCCCCATAAGACATTCTTTGACCCTTGTGTCTCGGGGTAACAAGGGGTTGCGGGAATTCTTCTGACTTTCCCTGGGATGAATGTTGCTTTTCCACTCGGGACGCCTCGGTATGTGCTGACAGCATTGTTGGGGTTATACAGGGTGGTATGAGTGCATCTATCCCATCTTCTACCAAAACTTACACTTTACAATCATGGTTTGATCGCTCCTGTTCTCTTGCATGTAGGGAGAGAGAGAGGGCGTATCACGTTATGAAACTATTTGCTTTTCCTATTACCCACACCTCTTTCATTACTTCTAGGAATCGTTGAAAGGTTATTCTTCGTAGGGCCAAGCGGAATTTTATAAAAAGAAACACCGCTGACCTGTCTAACTCTTCTTCTAGTAAATCCTTCTGGTCTTTAACCAAAAACACCTGTAATAACTTCTGCACTCCCTTTTTTCCTCCTCTCTTCCGACCTGACAACTCTATAGCCAACTCTCCCCCTGATAAAGTAAATCTCTTTGGCACCGTATTCTCCTCTAACTCCACCTTAGACGATTCCCACTCTACCCCTCCTACCCCTGCTCCTCCTACTGAGCCTATGCACCTTCCTATAATCTCCACTCGCAGGGTTGTTGGTGTGTTATCCAGGTTGGATGTGAGTAAGGCGCATGGACCGGACGGAATACCCCCTCGTGTTCTGAGGGAGTGTGCTGAAGCCCTAGCCCCTGTGATTGCTCGCCTCTTTCGCCTCTGCCTCAAAATCCAAACTTTTCCTTCTTCTTGGGAGCATGTCTTGGTTCAGCCCATCCCGAAGAAGGGTGACCATTCTAATCCCTCTAACTATCGCCCCATTACCCTATCTTCATCCCTCTCTAAGATTTTTGAAACTATCTTAAACTCTCATTTTCTCCGTCACCTTGAACGCCATTCTCTTTTGTCGGATCACCAGTATGGCTTTCGTCAGGCGAGATCTACTGGTGATCTGCTCTCCTGCAGCACCCATCTTTGGTCATCCTCTCTTAGGGATTATGGGGAAACTTTCCTCGTGGTCCTCGACATCCCCAAAGTATTTGACAGGGTATGGCACAAGTCTTTGCTTTCTAAACTTCCCTCTTTTGGTTTTCTCTCCCCCACTTTGCTCTCTAATTTCTAGCATCCATGAGAACCGATCTATGGCAGTTGTTGTCGAGGGATCGATCTCTCGCTCTTTCTCCACCAGTAGTGTTGTCCCACAGGGTTCTGTTTTTTCACCTACTCTCTTCCTTCTGTTTATCAATGATTTACTTCACACTACGACTAATTCTATCCATTCTTACGCTGATGATTCTACTCTTCACTCCTCTTCACATTTTTCCCTTCCCCCTAACCCTCAAACTAGATCTGTTTCTAGAGCTGATATCATTACTTCTATCAATGCGAATCTGTGCAGCATCTCTGAATAGGGAGGTGGAAACTTGGTTAAATTCAATAGTAATTAAACTCAGTATTTACCAATTACACTTTCCAAATTAGATGATCTCCCACCAATCACATTTCAGGACGTAATCAATCTGCCAAATTCTAAAATAGATATGCTAGGCCTCACCATCTCCTCAAATATGTCATGGAAGCCACACATCCTCGACATTGCTAAAGCTGCCTTCCGAAAGCTGGGAATGCTGTACAGATGCCGTAGCTACTTCACTCCTGAGCAGTTGCTTCAAGTATATAAGGGATTCATTCGTCCTAACTTGGAGCACTGCTCTCATATCTGGGGTGGCTCTTCAACTGTTAGATAGGGTGGAATCAAAGGCATTTCGTCTTATTAACTCTCCTCCTTTAGTTGATAATCTTTCTTCCCTTTCTCTTCGCCTCAATGTTGCTTCACTCTCTCTCTCTCTCTTTTACAGGTACTTTAACGGGCAATGTTCGGTGGATTTGGCATCCTGTTTACCGCCGGCAAGGCCGTGGGCTCGTAACACACGTCTTGCCCGCGGTGCCCACCGTTTCTCTGTGGATGTCGGTCACACTAGAACAACCCGTTATAGTACCTCCTTCTTTCCTCACACAGCCAAACTGTGGAATGCTCTGCCTTCTGTGCTTCCATACCCATACAATCTGTCTCACTTTAAAAAGCTGGTTTTCCGGCATCTTCGTGGTGTAGATTAATATAATGTTTTTATTTTCTATTTTTAATTTATTTTTACTCTTATTTTGCCCCCCAGGCCCCGCTGTGGGTTGATAACCTGTGGCCGGGTGGACTATTCCCCGTAAAAAAATACTCAAGGGATTAAGTCATCTCTCGCTGGTTTAATTTAATATACTCAATTAAAACAAAACATCCACACTTATTATTATCATTATTATCCAAAATCACAAAACAAAAAAGTCACCCTCCTCCCCCCCAAGGTTAAACGACCACTACCTTGAGTCACCCTCGTAGTAGCTCAAAATAGCCCACGACAAGGACGACCAACACGACATCTGGTGCTCAAGACGTCAATTATACAGCTAACATGTTTTTATCCGTTCGTGATCCAGAAAGAAGCCGCCGGGCCTACAAGAGACGACTGGTTGACTGGCTGGGTGACTGGGCAGGCAAGGATGACGTCGCTAGTACCCACGGCTAGTTTTGGTGGGATAAAGGCTAGTAGTAGTAGTGGTGGTGGGATAAGGGTACTATTCAGGGACAGTAGTAGCTAGTAGCGCTGAAGAGAGGGTTCTATCCATGGATGATATAATAGGAAAGACGAAACTACTATCCTGGGCTATTTATTATTCAGGCTAGTTGGTATGGGGTAAAGGTACTATCCAGAATAGTAGTAGAGGGAAGAAAGTGTTAACTATCCACTACCAGAGCTGACAGAACCAACTATACACCTGCGTGAGTCTACTATCCAACACTATCCGATAAACAAACTATCCACACACACACACACACGCACGCACACGCACGCACGCACGCACACACACAGTCATTAAAGGTTACTGACCTGGTCGTGTTGAACTGTATAGAGACATATAAGACTCATGACCCCCACAGACATACAGGCAGAAACGGTGACCTAAGGACATGACTCAGACATACAGACAGTGACTCAGACATACAGACAGTGACTCATAGACATACAAATACGGTGACTAATAGACATACAGACAGTGACTCAGACATACAGACAGTGACTCAGACATACACAGTGACTCAGACATACAGACAGTGACTCAGACATACAGACAGTGACTCAGACATACAGACAGTGACTCAGACATACAGACAGTGACTCAGACATACACAGTGACTCAGACATACAGACAGTGACTCAGACATACACAGTGACTCATAGACATACAGATACGGTGACTAATAGACATACAGATACGGTGACTCATAGACATACAGACAGTGACTCAGACATACAGACCCAGTGACTCAGACATACAGACCCAGTGACTCATAGACATACACAGTGACTCATAGACATACAGACAGTGACTCAGACATACAGACCCAGTGACTCATAGACAGACACAGTGACTCATAGACACAGTGGCACAAAGACAGACACAGTGACTCATAGACATACACAGTGACTCATAGACAGACACAGTGACTCATAGACACAAAGACACGGTGACTCATAGACAGACACAGTGACTCATAGACAGACACAGTGACTCATAGACACAAAGACACGGTGACTCATAGACATACAAATACGGTGACTAATAGACATACAGACAGTGACTCAGACATACAGACAGTGACTCAGACATACAGACAGTGACTAATATACATACAGACAGTGACTCAGACATACACAGTGACTCATAGACATACAGACAGTGACTCAGACATACAGACCCAGTGACTCATAGACACAGTGGCACAAAGACAGACACAGTGACTCATAGACATACACAGTGACTCATAGACAGACACAGTGACTCATAGACAGACACGGTGACTCATAGACAGACAAACACACAGAAAAGGACAGATCCAAATTCATATTGACAGATAACTAGACAGACAGACCCAAACAGAAGGGCACCAAAGACATACAAACAGACGGGCACCTAGAGGGACAGACAGACAGACAGACAGACAGGCACCAGGACAACAGTGGGCGTATCCTTGCCATGAAGTTTGATCGTTATATAGAGAACACCAGGGTCTCTTCACGCCCTTCCTTCCTTCCTCCCTCACCCTCCATCCCTCCCTCACCCCTCCATCCCTCCCTCACCCCTCCCTCACTACTTCTTCACCTCTTCTCCAATTCTCGTTTATTGTCGTGTTGTATTATTCCCTCTCATTCATTATTACTGTTCTCTCCGTCGGCATTCAACAGGAGAGAGAGGAAAGAGACTGATAATCTACTCTGATAATTTAGTAAGATACTGTAAGGTAATTATCGGGATTATCATAACTAAATCTTAATGGGCCCCAACCTAGCCTTTGACTGGGGCCCATTAGAACTGGGGCCCATTTAAACTAGGGGCCACTAGAACTAAGACCCACTAGGGGAGGGTCTCATTAGAACTAGAGCCAGACCCCAATAGTTGTAATGTCGGGAGTTAGTGGACCCTGTCAGGCATTCAATGTTGACACGCCTGTACGTGACCATGTGATACGGGGCGCCCACGACACGGCTTCATAGTCCACGGAGGCTGAAGACGGGCGTATATAGGGGACACGGAGCGTAAGATTGAGAAATGGATGTATGTGACACGGAGAAAAGTATAGTGTAGGTATGGGTGACACGGAGCTTAACTAATATAACTTGGATATGGTTGACACGGTACCATAGGCTTCAGCTTCTAGGACACACACACACACACACACACACTTCACCTATCAGAGATACAAGCATTTTCACTTTCATTAAAAAAAAATAAAAAAAAGTCACATTAAAATTTCAGAAGCCAGACCTGATATATAATTTAATGTGTGTATTTTACCTGCGAAATGGCACATCGTCATTAGGGGACAGGTGAGGTGGTGTGGGTGGCGAGGTGGTGTGGGCGGCGAGGTGGTGTGGGCGGTGAGGTGGTGTGGGTGGCGAGATGGTGTAATGGGCCGTCACCGAGGACATTTTTACACCTGCTGTGTGTGTCAGTATATATGAGAGGGGGGGGGGGGGCAGAGGTACAAGGGAAGGCAGGTCTGGGAAGAACAACAACAACAACAACAATAATAATAATAATAATAATAATAACAATAACAATAATAATAATAATAATAATAATAATAACAATAATAATAATAATAATAATAATAATAATAACAATAATAATAACAATAATAATAACAATAACAATAATAATAATAATAACAATAATAATAACAATAATAATAATATTAATAATAATAACAATAATGATAACAATAATACAACAGTAAAACACAACTCTCTGTACCTGACATATACAAGAACCACTTTTTGACCCAGAACAAGACGAGGTCACAGCCTGTAAAATTTAACGCTTTTTTACCATAATAATTGCGGACGCTTGGCAGAGTGGTGTGACCTTAATTAGTGACCTCTGTTCGACGGAGACACAAAAAGGAAGATACAACGTGTAGTCTACAGGTATGGCGACCAGCTCTCTAATTTACGTAACGATGTAATAATAATAATAATAAAAAACGTAGGTACATTTTAGACACTCCCTCCACACCTCGTTTAAGGCTGTACTACTACTACTACTACTACTACTACTACTTTGCTGTCACTCGGAATATGACGATTATCCACCTACGATACAATGATATGAGTTCTTAAGAATGTCACTTTCGTTGGTGAGTTCTGAGGTGACTAAAATGGCCGATACGGGACCAGCAGGGTCGATGACAGATGTTGCATGTGTGGAGGGCTAGATCTAGTGCGGGAGGGGCGGCGGCAGCGTCTTTCGGGCGTTGGCGCTTGTCTGCCTCGGTATGTAGTCGGGCTAATTCGAAAGTATTGACACCTTCTTGTGTACCCCACCTCTCACCACACGGACCTTCCTGTACCTCTACTGTAACACTTTAACTTGTAGCCTAAACTACAGTCCTGCAAAAACTGTACCCGAGTTAAAATGACACACACACACACACACACACACACACACACACACACTAAACGCGTCTACGAAATTACTTGTAGTAAATAAATCCCCAAAAAGCAAATGGAATGGTGCTCACACACATACACGAGACAGTGTGTGTGTGTGTACTGTGTGTGTGTGTAAATCAGAGTCCGGTAAAAGTAAGTCAGTGTCCGGTAAAAGTGTAAGTCAGAGAGTCCGGTAAAAGTGTAAGTCAGAGAGTCCGGTAAAAGTAAGTCGAGGGTTCAGCATAAGTGTTATCCCAGACGTCAATACCTCACCTCTCCAGTGTTTGTACAGTATCAGTGTGTGTGTGTGTGTGTGTGTGTGTGTGTGTGTGTGTGTGTGTCGTCAAATCCAATCGTCTCTAAAAAAAAAAACATGACTCAGTTCAAACGCCATCCATTCACACATCCGCCTGTCCCCTCTATCATCCATCCACACACACTACTCACTATCCACCCACACACTCACCTCTCACATCCAACACCCACTCGACAACCACCCTCATCCACCCACACTGAGTCCATTTTAGAAGAGGAAACAGAACGATAAAGAAGAAAAATTAACAGGATAATAAAACAGAGGCATAAAAGAAAATGGAAAGAAGAAGGAAGCCAGAGAGACGAAGAATGTAAGTGCAGGAAGACAAAGAGGATGAAGGAGGAACAGAGGAAACGGTAAATAAATTGTAAGACTAAAAGAGAAGTTAAAAAGGAGGTGTGAAAAGAGACAGAGATTAGAGGTGGAAGAGAAGGAGGATGTGGAGGAGGTAGAAAGAGGGAGAAAGAGCTAATAAGAAGAGGGAGGAAGAGGAGGAAAGGATAGTACGAGTCGGAGGGGGTAAGAAGAGTAATAAAGAGGAAGAAGACGTAGGAAGAGGTAGGAGAGGGAGGATGGGGATAAGAAAAAAGGGTAGGAGAATGAAGAAGAAGAAGAAGAAGAAGAAGAAGAAGAAGAAGAAGAAGAAGAGGGAGAAGGAGGAAAAAGCAGGATGATGAAGGAGGAAGAGGAGGAATTTGAAAAAGAAAACTTAATTAAGAGAGACTAAGTAAAAACTGAGAAAATGTGTAAATTAGTTAACACATTCCTTGGTATACGAGGGAGGAGGAGGAAGGGGATAAGACCGATAAAAGGAAGGAGGAAGACAAGGAGGGAAGGAAGGAGGGAAGGAAGGAAGGAAGGAGGTTATAAACTTTTACAACTTTATTGACAAGATTAGAATAATGTTTTGTCGCAACACCTGAAGATTAGCCTCCTAGCTTTCTTCACCTGATGATTAACCACCCTAAAGCTACCTGGGTTAGGTTAGGTCATGACCGTGGGTTAGGTTAGGTTCGGTTTAGTTGGGTTAGGTTTGTTTAGGCTAGATTAGTTAGAAAGATTTAGGAGTAATGATAAGTAGGAACCTTAAGCCAAGTAAACAATGTGTATTTGCTCGTAACAAGGCTAATAAAGTACTTGGGTTCATACAAAGGAGTGTTAGTTACAAGGCTAGCGAGGTCATCCTTAAACTATATCTTGCGCTTGTGAGACCACACCTGGATTACGTAGTTCAGTTCTGGTCACCGTACTACAGAATGGATATAGAATCCTTGGAAAGAATTCAGAGGAGAATGACAAGACTAATCCCGGGCATTAGGAACCTTGAGTACAGAGACAGGTTAAAACACCTTAATGATCACCTGAAGAATCGTCGCCCCAGCCCAGAGTGAATATAATATGTATAATTAGGATAACATAAATATATTCCTTTGTGTTATGCTTCTTTATTGTGATGCATATTACAAAGGGTACTGAACAGCATAACCTGAGCCCACTTCTGAAGTGAAATATTAGAACGGGCAAAAAAGATCCTATTCTTATAGACTTATTGGATCTATACTTCAGGCAGTCTTTTGTTTGGCATTTCCACAGAAAACCATCCTTCGATCTGAGTATTTTGTCCAATTCCTCCAGTTATCACAAAAAGTATCGCAGTTCACTTCACTTCACGCTTTAAAAGTCTGTTTTGTTGAAGCCACCGAATAACTTTAGAGGAATCATCACACAACAGTGGTAGGACGACAGTTTGGAAGGTATTGCCTGCCATGGTCGACTGATGATTAGGACTAAAAATTTTGAGCCCACTTACTATTATATAGTCCTCCTACCTGACTGGAGGGTCCTGACTCCACTAACCTGAAGATTAACAACCATGGAGGGTCCTGACCCCACCTGAAGAAATGTTACCCCAGGTGTTGCCACCTGAAGAATCGCTGCAGTTTCCTCCATTCTTGTGTTCTTGTGTTAGGGTAGATTTGGTTGGATTAGGTTAGGTTAATCTTAAAGTAAAATAACCTAGGAAGCCTAATCTTCAGGTAAGTCATTTGTTTTATATAAGTAACCCACTCAGGAGTTGACTGATATTACTTACTGCCGCCCATGACAGATTTATACACTAGAGTGACAAGAAGACATGTCACAAAATCTGTCATACCCACCTAAATTCCACCATGGGACAGAATACACACGAGTCTCATGGGAAGGATGGAGGAGGAGGAAGAGAAAGGAAAAGGAGAAGGGAGGAGGAGGAAGAGAAAGGAGAAGGAAGGAAGAGGAGGGAGGGTGAGGGACAGGAAGAGGAGGAGGAAAAGGGGGAAGGAGGAAGAGGGAGGACGAAGGAGGAGGAGGAGATGGAAGGAGGAGGAGGAGGAGAATGGGTTGAGGAAGATAGAGGAGGAGGAAGGGGTTCAAGAAAGAGAAGGAGGAGAAAGCGGTAGAAGAAGAAGGTAAAAGAAGGAGGAGAAGAAGAAGGAGGAGAAAGGGGAAGAAGGAGGAGGAGGAGGATAAAGAAGCAGAAGAAGGAGGAAAAAGAGATAGAAGGAGGAGGAGGAGAATGAGACAGAAGGAGGAGGAAAAGGAAGATATAGGAGAAGAAGGAGGAGGAGAAGGTAGAGGTAAGAGAAGGAGATAGTGATCACTTGCCTCCCACCATCACACACCACTTTAGGTTGACGGGACCTTTCAACAGTCACCACTACACCTTTAAGAGGGTCGGGTGCTGTCCTTGTTGTTCAGTGTTTGTATGTCTGACACCATGACCTTGTCTGACACCATGACCTTGTCTGACACCATAACCTTATGTCTGACACTATTACCTTATGTCTGACACCATGACCTTGTCTGACACCATGACCTTGTCTGACACCATGACCTTGTCTGACACCATGACCTTATGTCTGACACCATGACCTTATGTCCGACACCATAAACCTCATGTCTGACACTATTACCTTATGTCTGACACTATCACCTTATGTCTGACACTATCACCTTATGTCTGACACTATCACCTTATGTCTGATTGGCAGAACAACCTTCAGTCTCGTTCCAAAGCTGATACCTTCAGCAAGAAGAAAGCTGTGGCCCAGCGGGAACTTCGCCTTCTAAAGAATGACTGGTTTAAAAATAAAGCATGTGAAACGCAAAAATTTGCATATCAGCACCAGATGCGAAAATGTTTCAATTGTACCAAAACAATTTATGGGCCAGTCACTCGTGGCGCAGCCCCCCTCCACTCACCCGATGGTAACTCCATAAATAAAGGCGATGAAGGCCTCCTTCAGCGGTGGGAAGAGCTCTACCATTCACTCCTCAACCGAAAAACACTCATGTGGATGTACTGACTACCCTAAGCATCCACAGCTGACCCATTTCATCTATCCTCCATCCCTGGATGAAGTAGCTACTGCCATCGAACAGATGAAAAATAAAGCCTCAGGGCCTGATGGAATCCCAGCCGAGGTGTATAAAGCAGGAGGACCTCTGCCTACCAGTCGTCTCCACTCTCTCCTGGAGAGTATATGAGAAAAGGAGGAAATCCCCCAAGCTCTTAAAGACGCCTCCATCGTCAATATTTATAAGAACAAGGGAGACCGGTCAGACTGTGGCAACTATCGCGGGATCTCGCTGCTGTCCATAGCTGGCAAGATCATCGTCCGAGTCCTCCAAAACAAACTTCTTCCCGAGGCGAAAAACTTCCTCCCAGAATCTCAATATGGCTTTAGACCATCACATGGCACCACTGAAATGATCTTTGCTGCGCCCCAAAAACAGGAAAAGTGCAGAGAACATTATTGTGACCTATACATGACTTTCATCGACCAAACCAAGGCCTTCGACTCGGTCAACAGGGAAGCCCTCTGGTGGATCCTCAGCCGTTTTAGCTGACCCCCAAAATTAATCGCCATTGTGAGGCAACTCCATGATGGCATAAACGGCAGTGTCCTGCACAATGGCACCCAGCCTGAGTTCTTCCCCATCCAAACAGGGGTTAAAGAAAGGTGTGTACTGGCATCAACTCTCTTTTCCATTTTTTGGCTGCCTTCTTTACTCGTGCCAGTGCCAATTTAGCCGGCGGGGTGGACATTTAAGTACCGGATGAAAGGTCTTTTCAACTTAAGACGACTCCAAGCAAGAACAAAGGTGTCGGCAGCTTCCATTACTGAACTTCAGTATGTAGACGACCTCACTCTTGTTGCTCACACTGAACGCGACCTACACAGATGCGTAAGCACACTTCAGCCTTAAGGTGAATGTACGTAAGACTCAGATTCTCTTTCAACCTGCCCCTGGCTCAGACACACCTCCACCATCCATCCATCTTAACAGTACTACCCTCTCTAATGTTACCCACTTTCGGTATTTCGTCTCCCACCTGTCCACCACCGCGGACATCAATGAAGAGATTCAGCATCGAACCAGCTGTGCATCTCAAGCCTTTGGCAGACTTCGAAACCGTGTCTTCAGCTGTAGGGAGCTGAAATTATCTACAAAGTTACACGTATATCGAACAGTGGTCCTCCCCACCCTACTATATGGCAGAGAGACATGGGTCACATACAGGAGGCACCTCAAGGCACTCGAAAACTTTCACCAACGTGGTGTACGTTCAATCCTCTGAGTTCGTTGGGAACACAAGAGAACAAATGCCAGTATTCTTGCTGACACTAACAGTAGGATCATCGAGGCTACCATTATCCAAGAACAACTATGCTGGCTGGCCATGTTACCCGTATGGACGACAGTACACTACCAAAGCAGCTACTTTACAGTCACCTAACGAATAGTAAACGTAGCGACGGCGGGCAACTAAAAAGGTATAAGGATAGTCTTAAGACAAACCTGAAAAAGTGCTAAATCGACCCCCTCACCTGGGGGACGATTACTCCACATCGTAACGCTTGGAGGAGCACCACACAAAAAGGTGTCAATACTTTCAAGTTAGCCCGACTGCAAACCGAGGCAGACAAGCGCCAACGACAGAAAGATGCTGCCGCCGACACTCCCGCACTAGATGTAACCCTCCACATGTGCAAAATTTGCGAACGACTCTGCCGGTCCTGTATCGGTCTCTTTAGTCAACTGAGAGCTCACCAACCTACAGTAGGTGACATCCCTAATAACTCATATCATTATATCACAGCTGGATGATCGTCATACTCAAGTCCGAGTGACAGCAAAGTAGCAGTAATGTCCGACCTCACTCTTATGTATGACACTATCACCTCATGTCTGACACTATCACTTCATGTCTGACACTATCACCTTATGTCTGACACTATCACCTCATGTCTGACACTATCACCTCATGTCTGACACTATCACCTCACGTCTGACACTATCACCTCATGTCTGACACTATCACCTCAGGTCTGACACTATCACTTCACGTCTGACACTATCACCTCATGTCTGACACTATCACTTCATGTCTGACACTATCACTTCATGTCTGACACTATCACCTCACATCTGACACTATCACCTCACGTCTGACACTATCACCTCACGTCTGACACTATCACCTCACATCTGACACTATCACCTCATATCTAACACTATCACCTCATGTCTGACACTATCACCTCACGTCTGACACTATCACCTCACATCTGACACGATCACCTCACGTCTGACACTATCACCTCACATCTGACACTATCACCTCACGTCTGACACTATCACCTCATGTCTGACACTATCACCTCACATCTGACACTATCACCTCATATCTGACACTATCACCTCACGTCTTACACTATCACCTTATCATATTTCCCAAAACAGTCTAATATAACTGTTTTTGACTGCACAGAAACAACAGTTCAAAACCACAGCATCCTGTTAATACTAAATATAACTGTTAACTGTGACTGGTGTTATATATCTAAATAAATCAACTGTTTATTATTTGTTTACGAGCAACAGGTGAATAACAACTGGGAGGTTTAGAGGGAAGACCAGGTAGAGAGAGGGAGGGAAGGAGGGAGGGAAGGAAGGAGGGAAGGAGGGAGGGAGGGAAGGAGGGAGGGAGGGAGGGAGAGAGTAATGAGGGAAATTGAGTGGATGATGGATTACGCTAGTGGCCGATGATAATGGCCCGAGGCGAGGAAGAGGAAGAAGAGGGGGAGAAGGAAGGGGGGGGAGGAGGAGGAGGGTTAGAAAGAGGTGTAGGAGGAGGAGAAGAAATAGGGGGAAGAAGAGGAGGGGAAATAAGAAGGGGGGAGAAGGAGGAGGAGGGGAAGGAAAAGTGGTAGGAGGAAGAGGAAGACACATAATAAGAGGGTGGAGGAGGAAGGAGGGAGGGAAGGTTAGACAGAGAGACAGACAGACAGACAGACAGACAGACTACAATTAAACAAAGCTAAACTTATCCTTCAAAAAAGCTAAGAAAAATAATATAAAAATAAATCGGCTGAGACACGACTGAGGCCCGATATTAAATCCTGGTGAAATCGGGATATACAAAAATCTGGTAAAATCGGGATTACAAAAAAAAAAGATTAATTTTTATTTTAAGTTTTGAGGAAACACGAGGAAGTGGGGGAGAGATGGGTGAGGGAGAGATGGGTGAGGGAGAGATGGGTGAGGGAGAGAAGGGTGAGGGAGAGATGGGTGAGGGAGAGATGGGTGAGGGAGAGATGGGTGAGGGAGAGATGGGTGAGGGAGAGAAGGGTGAGGGAGAGATGGGTGAGGGAGAGATGGGTGAGGGAGAGATGGGTGAGGGAGAGATGGGTGAGGGAGAGAAGGGTGAGGGAGAGAGGTGAGGGAGATGGGTGAGGGAGAGATGGGTGAGGGAGAGATGGGTGAGGGAGAGATGGGTGAGGGAGAGATGGGTGAGGGAGAGAAGGGTGAGGGAGAGATGGGTGAGGGAGAGATGGGTGAGGGAGAGAAGGGTGAGGGAGAGAAGGGTGAGGGAGAGAAGGGTGAGGGAGAGAAGGGTGAGGGAGAGAAGGGTGAGGGAGAGAAGGGTGAGGGAGAGAAGGGTGAGGGAGAGATGGGTGAGGGAGAGATGGGTGAGGGAGAGAAGGGTGAGGGAGAGATGGGTGAGGGAGAGATGGGTGAGGGAGAGATGGGTGAGGGAGAGATGGGTGAGGGAGAGATGGGTGAGGGAGAGAAGGGTGAGGGAGAGATGGGTGAGGGAGAGATGGGTGAGGGAGAGAAGGGTGAGGGAGAGATGGGTGAGGGAGAGAAGGGTGAGGGAGAGATGGGTGAGGGAGAGATGGGTGAGGGAGAGATGGGTGAGGGAGAGAAGGGTGAGGGAGAGATGGGTGAGGGAGAGATGGGTGAGGGAGAGAAGGGTGAGGGAGATATGGGTGAGGGAGAGAAGGATGAGGGAGAGAAGGGTGA
Organism: Homarus gammarus; assembly: GCA_958450375.1. Taxonomy (NCBI): domain Eukaryota; kingdom Metazoa; phylum Arthropoda; class Malacostraca; order Decapoda; family Nephropidae; genus Homarus; species Homarus gammarus. Next base: position 2,155,969 of record CAUDMG010001656.1, on the reverse strand, counting down.
GGGAGAGATGGGTGAGGGAGAGATGGGTGAGGGAGAGATGGGTGAGGGAGAGATGGGTGAGGGAGAGATGGGTGAGGGAGAGATGGGTGAGGGAGAGATGGGTGAGGGAGAGATGGGTGAGGGAGAGATGGGTGAGGGAGAGATGGGTGAGGGAGAGATGGGTGAGGGAGAGATGGGTGAGGGAGAGATGGGAGAGGGAGAGATGGGTGAGGGAGAGAAGGGTGAGGGAGGGAAGGGTGAGGGAGAGATGGGTGAGGGAGAGATGGGTGAGGGAGAGATGGGTGAGGGAGAGATGGGTGAGGGAGAGATGGGTGAGGGAGAGATGGGTGAGGGAGGGATGGGTGAGGGAGAGATGGGTGAGGGAGAGATGGTGAGGGAGAGATGGGTGAGGGAGAGATGGGTGAGGGAGAGATGGGTGAGGGAGAGATGGGTGAGGGAGAGATGGGTGAGGGAGAGATGGGTGAGGGAGAGATGGGTGAGGGAGAGATGGGTGAGGGAGAGATGGGTGAGGGAGGGTGAGGGAGAGATGGGTGAGGGAGAGATGGGTGAGGGAGAGATGGGTGAGGGAGAGATGGGTGAGGGAGGGGAGGGTGAGGGAGAGATGGGTGAGGGAGAGATGGGTGAGGGAGAGATGGGTGAGGGAGAGATGGGTGAGGGAGAGATGGGTGAGGGAGAGAAGGGTGAGGGAGAGAAGGGTGAGGGAGAGAAGGGTGAGGGAGAGAAGGGTGAGGGAGAGAAGGGTGAGGGAGAGAAGGGTGAGGGAGAGAAGGGTGAGGGAGAGATGGGTGAGGGAGGGGAGGGTGAGGGAGAGATGGGTGAGGGAGAGATGGGTGAGGGAGAGATGGGTGAGGGAGAGATGGGTGAGGGAGAGATGGGTGAGGGAGAGATGGGTGAGGGAGAGAAGGGTGAGGGAGAGAGGGGTGAGGGAGAGAGGGGTGAGGGAGAGAGGGGTGAGGGAGAGAAGGGTGAGGGAGAGATGGGTGAGGGAGAGATGGGTGAGGGAGAGATGGGTGAGGGAGAGATGGGTGAGGGAGAGATGGGTGAGGGAGAGATGGGTGAGGGAGAGATGGGTGAGGGAGAGATGGGTGAGGGAGAGATGGGTGAGGGAGAGATGGGTGAGGGAGAGATGGGTGAGGGAGAGATGGGTGAGGGAGAGATGGGTGAGGGAGAGATGGGTGAGGGAGAGATGGGTGAGGGAGAGATGGGTGAGGGAGAGATGGGTGAGGGAGAGAAGGGTGAGGGAGAGAAGGGTGAGGGAGAGAAGGGAAAGGGTGAGGGAGAGAGAGGGAGTGGAGGAGGAGGGAGGGGAGAGGGGGAGAGAGTGGATAAAGGGGAAGAGAGGGAGTGAAGATGGAGGGAGTGGAGGAGAGAGGGAGTGGAGAGGGGAGGGTGAGGGAGAGAAGAGGAATAAGAGGTGTGGGAAGAGGAGGAGCTGGGTGATGCAGAGATGGTGAGGGAGAGAGGTGTCATGGCAACATGTACCGACAGACGGTTGACTGGAGAGCATGTAGCAAGAGCATGGTTCACGGCGAGACATGGTACAACAGACGCTGCGTCAGTGCAAGATGGTACGAAGAGACGGGCTGACGGAGACATGTACGAACAGATGGTCATGGAACATGTACGGACAGACCGCGTGACTGCGAGACATTACGAACAGACCGCTACTTCACCGCCAACATTACCAACAGACCGCTGCTTCACTGCCAACATTACCAACAGCCACTGCTTCACTGCCAACATTACCAACAGCCACTGCTTCACTGCCAACATTACCAACAGACCGCTGCTTCACTGCCAACATTACCAACAGACCGCTGCTTCACTGCCAACATTACCAACAGACCGCTGCTTCACTGCCAACATTACCAACAGACCGCTGCTTCACTGCCAACATTACCAACAGACCGCTGCTTCACTGCCAACATTACCAACAGACCGCTGCGTCACTGCCAACATTACCAACAGACCGCTGCTTCACTGCCAACATTACCAACAGACCGCAGCTTCACTGCCAACATTACCAACAGACCGCTGCTTCACTGCCAACATTACCAACAGACCGCTGCTTCACTGCCAACATTACCAACAGCCACTGCTTCACTGCCAACATTTCCAACAGCTGCTCCTTCACTGCCAACATGAGAGTGGGGGAGGAAAAGCAGAGGAGGAAAAACACCAAAGGAAAATAATGAGACGTAAAAGGAAAAACGGAACAATAAAATAAAAAACGAGTGAGAGGAAATGTAATACGAGGAGGAGGAGGAGAAGTAAATAAAGAGAATGAGGAAGGAAGGAAATAAAGAAGAGAAAGGCGAGGAGGAAAAGGAATAGGGGAAAACGAGAAAGAAAACTCCAAAGGAAGGAATAGGGAAACGTAAAAGGAAATAAATGAAACAAGAAGAAGAGGAGGAGGAGGAAGAGGAGGAAGAAGAAGAAGAAGAAGAAGAAGAGGAAGAAGAAGAAGAAAGACGGGAGAACAGAATAAGACAACAACAAAAATAAGAATAAAATTAACACGAGGGGGAAAAAATTATGTTATGGAGAAGTGATAAAATGAGACAGAGGAAAATTGATAGGAGGAAAATAATAAAACAGGGAGGAAAGTAAGTAAAGAAGGAAGGAAAAAGTATTAGATTTTTTCCTTATACGTTGCAAGATATCATTCCTGCAGGGCTTACAGCAACAACAACGATTCCAATAACAACGATAACAACATGGACAATAACCCCAGCAATAATAATAATAATAATAATAATAATAATAATAATAACAATAACAATAACAATCACAATAATAATAATAATAATCTAACCTAACACTAACCTAACCTGAACTGACCTGACCTAACCTAACCTAACCTAACCTAACCTGAACTGACCTAACCTGACCTGACCTAACCTAACCTAACCTGAACTGACCTAACGTCTAATCTCTAAAAAAATTTGAAAAAGTAGGAATTAATTATTAGAGAAAGTTTATAGTGAACAGTGAACGAGATGGATTACCTGTGGATTAATCAGGGCGTATTTCACCTGAAGATTACCCACCCTAACGCTAACACGAACTGAACCTAACTTAAATTAAGCCTAGCCTAACCTAACCTACCACTAACTTAAACTAAGCATAGCCTAACCTAACCTACCACTAACTTAAACTAAGCCTAGCCTAACCTAACCTACCACTAACTTAAACTAAGCCTAGCCTAACCTAACCTACCACTAACTTAACCTAACTTAAACTAAGCCTAGCCTAACGCTACCACTAAGCTAACTTAACCTATCAGCGGAGAGGAAAAGCGGTTATCTGTCAGTCAGTCAGCCAATCAGAGGGTCCGCCAGTCAGTCAGTCAGTCTGTCTGTCTGTCAAGTCCGGCGTTCATAGAGCTGACTGACGCACAGTTCGTAATAAAGTCAGCCCCGTTGAGTATAAAGGGTTAATGGGGAACTGTTACCTCAACTTGTACTCTCAATGTGATAAGATAACTGCGATATCACCTGACGTTATCTTGAGTCCATTACTGATGCGAGTCATTACGGAGGGTAACCTAACCTAACCTAACACTATTCTAATATAAACTAACTCTAATCTAATCCAACCTAAGGCTAATTTAACCTAATCAGACGCTAACTTAACCTGAAGATTACCCCCAAAACTTAATTCACCTTATAATTAACTACCCGAACCTAACCTAACCAAACCTAACCAACACACCCTTATACTCGAACCCAGGACCTACAAGATGACAATCCCACCCAACAACCACTCACCCACACGAACGGGAACTATCACTTCAACACACAACAGCCAGCGGTGTTGTGGCCATCACCTGGGACTGGCAACCTCCTACACCTGGGTTCGAATCCATACGACGGGGTGGGGAGGGAGGGGGGGGGGAGGGGGGTGATGAAATGAAGTCGGTGAAGGTGGTGTCAAAACGCTTCAGTGATCAGCTAGTGAGGCGTAAGGAGGTTCCCCAAGGCTCGCGCAGGTACCCTCGCCAATACCCATTACCGGAGCAGTAGAGTGTGTGTGTGTGTGTGTGACAAGCACCTAAACACACTTACCTGTTCCTATCTCCTTTCCTACCTAACCGTCCCTCCCTCCTTCTCTCCTACCCTTCTCTCCTACCATCTCTTTCCTCCTCCCTCACTTCCTTCTACCCACCCTCCTGACCTACCTCCCTCCCTCCTGTCACATACAATATTGAGAAATGGCTCACTCCTTTACCCCTTCCTTCTTCCAATTTGTTTTCACATCGCCAGATCTGTCTGTCTGTCTTGTATGTTGGAGTCTGTCTCTTCTCTCTGTCTGTCTGTCAATGTGAATATACTCGCATAACAGTTAAGAATATAAGCATGCAACACAACACAACACACCAGACTGCTCTACTGAATCGTGTTGTAATATATTCGACCCAACGCCTAACTTAATAATTCTGAACCCTGACAAGCGACGGTCATAGCCAGTCCTCGTGTGTGTGTGGGTTAACTTCATTTCAAAAAGGGAGGGGGCAAAGGGGGGAGAGGGAGAGGAGGGAGAGATTACTGTTTCCAAGTCTACCCAATACCTACCTTGTCGTCTTTCATCTCAAAGGAAATATAAACAAAACATTATTACGAAATATTTCCTTAAGTAAAATATATATCTCTCCTTTTAATATACTAGTGAGGGTAAATACCATAAAGTCTTCATCAGTGTTATATATTCCCAGGCCATCAATCTAGACCTTGGGAATAATGCCTAGCCTTCATCCCTGTTATATTTCATGGTGTATCTTAATCTCTCTCTCTCTCTCTCTCTCTCTCTCTCTCAATTCTATCACGGCCCACACAACAACCTGGACATCAAACCCCCTCCACCCCTCAGATTTACCTCTCGTTCCCCTAAATCCGCCTCACAAATTTGACTGTCGCGCGAGAGGCCAACCCTGTGTGTTCTGCTACACCGCCCTGAACACTCCGCCCTGAACACTCTTATTAAAATGCTGACAGTGTGGTGAGATTTATATCCATCTTACGTCAGGTGTAGTAAACCTGACATCGTGGTAAATCTGAAATCGTGGTAAAACTGACATCTAAGTAAAACTGACATCGAATAGGCCTATAGTAAATCTGACATCGTATATAATAAGCTTAACATCATGTATATAGTCTAGGGTTACCATATATGACCCTTCATAAATGACGTCACTTAGCTGAGAGAGTGAGGGGGGTGGGGGTGAGGAGAGGGGTGAGGGGGGGAGGGAGGTGAGGAGAGGGGTGAGGGGGGGAGGGGGAGGTGAGGAGAGGGGTGAGGGGGGAGGGGGGAGGTGAGGAGAGGGGTGAGGGGGGTGGGGGTGAGGAGAGGGGTGGTGGGGTGGGGTGAGGAGAGGGGTGAGGGGGTGGGGTGAGGAGAGGGGTGAGGGGGTGGGGTGAGGAGAGGGGTGAGGGGGTGGGGTGAGGAGAGGGGTGAGGGGGTGGGGTGAGGAGAGGGGTGAGGGGGTGGGGTGAGGAGAGGGGTGAGGGGGGTGGGGTGAGGAGAGGGGTGTCGTATCAATAATATATATGCCTCAGTTAAGACATCCTCTGAGGTACTGTCTAGTTTAACCAAATAATCTGTCAAGTTTTGCTGATTAACTCTCCCTACTCAAGCTGCTTAGCATGAGTTAGTTAATCATTTGTGTCTTTAATTGCCACACAGACCTAACTACCAGGTCTACATAAACACACAGTTCCCCAGTTTCTTCTCTACCAGTTAAGAAACACTTGATTTTTTTTTCTTTAGTTCTGTAGGGATAACAAAATAAAATATCAAATGAACATCTCTTGAAGAAACGCTACAGTGCTCAGTATGGCATCAGATAAGACACTGGAATTAGCGCCGTGGGTTGTGGTTGAGTCAGAGAAGGAGGCAGCGAACTACACAAGAACAAGGACCAATAATTATCAACACATGCTCTCTCTCTCTCTCTCTCTCTCTCTCTCTCTCTCTCTCTCTCTCTCTCTCTCTCTCTAGAACCGATAAATATATTAATCCTAAATTTATATTATGGTCAAATATCGCATCGAAAACTTTTGGGGAGAAATAATAATGAAAAAAATCCCGGACGCTTTAAGATGTATATATATAAATTCCTCCCTGGCAGAGATTTAAGGACCGAAAAAGAAGACTTGTGGTAGCCCTAATATAGTCCAATTCTGACACTGTTTAAGTCATTATATCCACTTCTGACGTCATATGTAGTAAATTCTGATACTTTACGTAATTATATCCACTTCTGACGTCATAATTGTTTGGTTCCTTTCAATAAATATCTTTCTATTCTTTGTCTTCCAGAAATATATTTTTATCGTCACTACTACCACCATCATCACACGAGAGAGAGAGAGAGAGAGAGAGAGAGAGAGAGAGAGAGAGAGAGAGAGAGAGAGAGAGAGAGAGAGAGAGAGAGAGAGAGAGAGAGAGAGAGAGACCCCCCCGTAACGTGTACTGATGTCACTTCATTATTTTTGCAAGTAGTTTTTGTCGAAAATATTTTCCTGCACCTCCCAAACTTAGGTCGTTAAATCACCTTACACACGTTCTTGTAGAAGCTGGCAGCCTGGTCGGCATTCCAGGGCTCCCACTTTTCCAGGTGAGTGGCGAGGAAGGTCTTTTCAGAGTACTGCATTGTTTTTCAATATATTATATATGCAAATGGTGGCGCTCCCTCTGCCTCGGCTTAGTATGTTGGCGGAGTCGATATGAAGTGCTGTAATCAGTGTTGAGAGTAGTAGTAGTAGTAGTAGTAGAGGAACTTAAGGGGAAGGAGGTAGTGTGTGGTTGTGTAATGTGGCCCAAACGATGGTGGTGGTTCCTCCTGCTATAAGTGCGCACACACACACACACACACACACTACTGAGTCTGTGACGGTGAAACAGTTGATAGATGATGACCGTGTTGCATCCGGTCTGTGTTGTATCCGGTCTGTGTGTTTGTGTTGTATCCGGTCTGTGTGTCTGTGTTGTATCCGGCCTGTGTCTGTCGTGTATCCGGTCTGTGTGTATGTGCATTATCCAGTCTGTGTCTCTTGTATCCGGTCTGTGTTGTATCCGGTCTGTATCTCCCTGTTGTATCCGGTCTGTGTCTGTGCTAAGGCCGGCTAGTTTCTCTTTGTCGTGGCCCAGTCCCAATGAGTTCCAGCTCCAATGGGACCTAAGTCTAACAACCCCACACTGAGACTAACCAAACTGGGACCCATCAGAACTGGGACCCATCAGAACTGGGACCTATCAAAAATGGGACCTATCAGAACTGGGACCTATCAGAACTCGGATCTATCAGAACTAGGACCCACGAGAACTAGGACCCATCAAAACTGGGACCCATGAGAACTGGGACCCATGAGAACTGGGACCCATGAGAACTAGGACCCATCAAAACTGGGACCCATGAGAACTGGGACCTATCAGAACTGGGACCCATGAGAACTGGGACCTATCAGAACTGGGACCCATGAGAACTGGGACCTATCAGAACTGGGACCTATCAGAAATGGGACCTATCAGAACTGGGACCCATCAGAACTGGGACCTAACATAACTGGGACCCATCAGAACTAGGACCTATCAGAATTGGGACCCATCAGAACTGGGACCTATCAGAAATGGGACCTATCAGAACTGGGACCTATCAGAACTCGGATCTATAAGAACTCGGATCTATCAGAACTGGGACCCATGAGAACTAGGACCTATCAGAACTGGGACCCATGAGAACTGGGACCTATCAGAACTGGGACCCATGAGAACTGGGACCCATGAGAACTGGGACCTATCAGAACTGGGACCCATGAGAACTAGGACCTATCAGAACTGGGACCCATGAGAACTGGGACCCATGAAAACTAGGACCTATCAGAACTGGGACCCATGAGAACTGGGACCCATGAAAACTAGGACCTATCAGAACTGGGACCCAACTAGGACCTATCAGAACTGGGACCCATGAGAACTGGGACCTATCTGAACTGGGACTCAATCCTATTGGTAAGACCAGGTTAGCTTGGGACGCAGCGGTTGAGTGGATAAAGCAATTGCTCTCTGAACTAATCGTTGCCGGTTCGACTTCTGTGGCCGGTTACTGCGTATGTATGTATATATGTATGTATGTATGTATGATATATATATGTATGTATGTTCAAATTCTTAGCCACTCAGTGACCTCACGAAGATCAACAAACACTAACCCCACTAACACGTGACAACTGTAATATATAACACGTGACAACTGTAATATATAACACGTGACAACTTTATACATAACACGGGACATCTGTAATACATAACACGTGACAACTGTAACACGTACCAACACACTCTCCGTCACTGCAACACACGTCACCCAACTCACCTGCAACAGAACAGAAAACATTCATTAGTACTCAATATTTATCACAAGTTACCTACCTACAACTTTTATTGATACTCAACACAACTCGACACAACACAACACCACACATTATCAACATTCATAACACAACTCACCATCCAACACTCACACCTGTATAACGTTAGTCAGGTGTACAGGCTCGTATATATCACGAGCGTCAACATAAATATCGAATTTCACCTCAAAATCACTTGTACATAATTCATAAAATTACCTATCAATTAGCCATGTGTATACGACGACCGGTCAAGCCACACCCACACACACACACACAGATGAAACCTCAGCAAAGAGAAATAATCTACCGTGAGCCAATTTGTGTCATTATTAGAACCAAGTGGACAACAGCTGCAGATGACTCACACACAGAACTACTGAAGGTGACGCAGTACGAGGCGACGCTGAGTGATATACCTTGAGAAACACAATAACAGTTCCGTGATATTTCCTTCCCATCAATGACTCGGTATGAGGATGTGTTGCTTAAGTCTCTACACGGGGTCATATTAGTTTACAACACGGGGTCATATTAGTCTACAACACGCGGTCATATTAATCTACAACACGGGGTCATATTAGTCTACAACACGGGGTCATATTAGTCTACAACACGGTGTCATATTAGTCTACAACACGGGGTCATATTTGTAATGATTGAATATCAGACCAAAGCTTACAGCCCAGAATTACAGGAGCTGCCGTGCACAGGCCAACCGGCCTATTGCAGACTCCTTATTTTCTTATGTTCTTATATAACAGCAAGTACAGTACAGACCGCGTGGTACCCTAACACCACAGGTTGACACACCGCAGGTCAAGAACCTGACCCCGGCCTAAGTACTTGCCTAACCATACGATATAACCGTGTTAAGGAAACCACACCTGGCCAAGACCCACCCGGGCGGAAATAATTACAAAGCACTATTGTCCTGCGACATGACCTCACCTGGGCAAACACCTGTCAAGATCTAACCAGTTTAGTGATAATTGGTTAGAGGTCAAAAGCCGGCTGGGCCGACCCCATATAAAGGCCCTACAGTCACGTCCACCATCATTCTGGTTCTGATTCTCATTCTGATCCTGGATGTCATTCGAACATTCTGAGGAGACGCTCATTACTCAGGAGATTCTCAGAGTCACGCTCGTCCTCTCCCCAGGTCGGGAGGGGGACTTCCCGACCAGACCCCAGCTAAGGAAGAAGTCTCCCATAGGAGGCAGCCCAGCCAAGCATCCACTGAGCCTACGTCAGGTTACACGTGAGTCTTGTCAGAACTATTCCTAGGGTGAATTACCTACTGTGGGAAGTGTATTCATTTAGGTGTGTCCGAGAGTCAGTGTCAAGTAACGTAAAGCATAATGTGTTAGTACCCCGATATAATAGTGATATTTATGTGTCCATGTCATTGAGTGAATTAATAAATAGTTGTGTCGAAGAGGTGTTTAACAAGTTGTCCCTTTAAGAAGTAATATATGTGTATTGACCAACGAGATAAGATAAGCGTATTGACCCAACCTTCCTACTCTCTATACTTCCTACTTAAATGTAATCTTCTTCCTCTTCTTGTGTCTTCTGTCTCATTATATATTAGTCTACAACACGGGGTCATATTAGTCTACAACACGGGGTCATATTAGTCTACAACACGGGGTCATATTAGTCTACAACACGGGGTCATATTAATCTACAACACGGGGTCATATTAGTCTACAACACGGGGTCATATTAGTCTACAACACGGGGTCATATTAGTCTACAACACGGGGTCACAGTCTCCAACACATTTAAGGGATTATGTACATGAAATCCTTAAGCATTTTAGGTAATCCGTGAACATTTTGGGGATTAGATAAAATCCTTAAACATTTCAGTTAATCACGTGTAATCCTTAGTTATACAGATTTCTCAATAAAATAAACATAACTAAAACAAGAGCAATTTAACACAATTTTCACTACATAACTCAATAAACTAAACAGCTACTACAATTGGCTCGCTCCAGGGGTAATCTTAAATCGCTTACCTATGGACTCGTAAAATTCATGCTGACGCGCCCAATAACCCTCACCTTAAGCCACTAAACACTGACCGTCTGGAAAAGCTGACTCATGTAAACGTGTGTGATGATTTTGACGCAATAAATCTTAGAATAATTACCTATGATTTCTAATTTTCTTTTGTTACCTGAAGGAGATAATTAATTACCTGGAGGGTCGTACGGGTGATGTCGGGTGTTGTGTTAGGTTAGGTTAGCATTAGTGGTTAATCTTAAGGGTTAATAATCCTGGAGGGCTAATCTTCATGTGATCCACTACTCCTATGAACAACACAGCACAAAGGTAACACTAACTACTACACTACAGGTAACTCCAGGTAACACTACAGGTACACTACAGGTAACACTACAGGTAACAACAGGTAACACAAATAACATCTTCATTTATCATACACCGGAGACTAAATCAACCTTCTTCCCGCCCAGCTGTTGCTTAATGAATGGCCAGCAGGGTTGAAAGGCTCGGCCGGACAATAGTAAAGGGTAGCTTCCGGCCGAGCACTACCTGGGCCTACCGAGTGTGTGTGTATGTGTTCACGACCAGTGGTGGAGGAGCTTCCTGCGCTCACGCTCAATGGATCAGGAAGTATACAGCCAGGACACACACACCCACAACACCACCCTCCCCCACCCACAACACCCTCTCCCACCCACAACACCCTCCCCCACACACCACCACCCCCCCACCCACAACACCCTCCCCCACACACAACACCTTCCCCCACCCACAACACCCACCCCCACCCACAACACCCTCTCCCACCCACAACACCCTCCCCCACACACCACCACCCCCCCACCCACAACACCCTCTCCCACACACCACCACCCTCCCCCACCCACAACACCCTCCCCCACCCACACCTAATGATTTATTGACCACCACAGCCACTTCTTGCCCCACTCCTGCCTCCGCCACTTTCAACAAGAATTAATACATTTCCTGAAGACAGTACCACAGCAGAGGAAGTCAACGATAATAACTACCATCCTTGTACATATAGCTACAGACGTGGGGAGGGAGGAAGACAAGGGAGACAAGAAAGGGAGGAAGGCAAGAAAGGGAGAAAGAATGCAAAAAAAAACTCCACAAAATCCTCTTAGGACCACAGTTATCGAGGAGCCATCTTCTATTAATAACAAGAGGAGTTTAACCACAACGGCAGCCACTTGAACACAGCTTCCGGGGAGGAGGCTGGCGACCTGTTGGAGGAGGTCACTCACAACCTCTGGCGGCGCGGCGGCTGGAGTTTTGGCAGTGACGTAACCCGGTGTACTGAGACGTATGATGGGGACGTGAGGCGACTGGTGAGTGACTGAGACTGACTGGATGGTTGAAACTGGCTGGTTGACTGGAATGTGGTGAGACTGATTGGCTGACTGGAGAGAGTGAGTAAGACTGCCTGGTTGACTGGCGAGTGAGTGAGATTAACTTGCTGACTTGAAGGTTGAGACTGTCTAGGCGGTATTGTGTTGCGTTTCCTTGTTTCAATTTTTACAGTCAAATGTTTAAAATGGCAATTAACTAGGGACTTACAGGGGAGAGGAAAATGGAAGTGGGTTAGGGGTAAGGGGGGAGGGGTAGATAGGGTAAGAGGAGAAGGGGGAGTTAGGAGGTTGTGGTTCAGGGGGTAGCGTCACTCACTCACCCTTATCATGTCTAAGAGTAATAATTTCTCAGATGATGAACATAAGAATGGAGGAAACTGCAGTGGGCCTATTGGTCCATACTGGGCAGTCATAAAGGCAAGCATGAACTCCGCATGCTTCCCAGTTGGGCGCTGTAAACGCTTCTGCGCTTCACCTTGCACAGGATGTAAGGGGGTGCCCAATAAACTAGCCCCCTCCAGGGCAATCTGAATCTGAATCCCTATCGCTCATATATCCATCCAACCTATATTTGAAGCTATCCAGCATATTCGAATTAATGATGATATTTGGTAACTTGTTCCACTCATCCACTACTCTATTTCCAAACCAATGTTTACCTATCTCGAGCCTAAATCTAAAGTTGTCTAATTTAAAACCATGTTATGAGTTCGCTCCTGGTTGGATAATTTGAATACCTTTGTAATGTCCCCTTTGTTTAGCCCTGACTTCCACTTATAAACCTCTATCAGGTCGCCCCTCACTCTACGTCTCTCGAGGGAGTGCAAATTAAGATGCTTTAACCTGTCTCTGTACTCAAGGTTCCCAATGCCCGGGAACACTCCTTTGTATGAACCCAAGTACTTTATTAGCCCTGATGAAGGATTTACAACGCCTGATGGGACACACACACACACACACCCACACACACACCCCACACCCACACACACACACACACACACCCAAACACACACACACACACACACACACACACCACTACCATGTGTCCAGGGAAGTGTGTCCGCCGCAACTGTATAATCAAAGGTTATTACACACAGCCATTAACAAACCAATCACAGCACCCGTGACTAACCACCTAAGCTCGTCACCACCCAATTGGCTGAATCAGGTGAAGTAACCCAAACAACCATCACGGTCTGGAAGCTTGTGTTGGCATAATGTATAACTGCGCTTTTAACAACTAAGATCTTTAATTAAACATGTAATCTTTGGAAGGTCACACACTAGACAACAAATGTTAAAAAAAAATAGTTAATTATCTTTTTTGGTAAATTGATGTTAAAACGCATTCATGCATTCAACAATATTGGCCTTTTAAGCGTTTAGTCTAAGTCAGTGTTGACATTATAATCTATCACTATACTTAACCAAGCTCTATAATCACGTACAATAGGTCAGGAATTTTAACTAAGCTCTATAATCACGTATAATAGGTCAGGAATTTTAACTAAGCTCTATAATCACGTACAATAGGTCAGGAATTTTAACTAAGCTCTATAATCACGTACAATAGGTCAGGAATTTTAACTAAGCTCTATAATCACGTATAATAGGTCAGGAATTTTAACTAAGCTCTATAATCACGTATAATAGGTCAGGAATTTCCCAAAATGAGGCTGTCATCTGGTTCTGCCTGAGGACTTAACGTTAGGTAACACTAATTCCTCCCCCCCCCCCCCCCCGCCCGACCCCCCCCCACCCCCTTCCTGTGGTCACCGTCCTCACCGAATTAATAGGATTATTTGGCTCATTAGGATTACGCTACCACAGGATTAAGGCTCCATCAGATTAGGGCAAATTAGGACAGAGGCCCATGAGAATTATACCACCGTTTATTCTATAGACATGGCAGTGATATTATGTGTGCGTGTGCGTGTGTGTGTGTGTTCCTAACTTAAAATTATTATTATTTATCATTATATTATTATTATAAGTAAACAAAACCATAAAACCAGGTAAAAAATATACTCGTGACAGGTGAGGCAATAAATTAGATCCAAACTACCATAATCCTAAACCATTAACAGGAGAAATATATAAACACGAGACTACAAACACATTAAAACATATACTAACATAAACAAGAATAATTTACCATCAGCTGAAAAATACAACGTAATAAAAGCCATAATATAAATACTAACTAAGTTCCTCCTTAAAATAAAAGAGAAAATATATAATAAAATTCATGCAAGGAAAACGAGCATCGGATAGAACGCTTTCATATTTTTCTTTTCGACTTGACGCCTAAAGTTTGGGCATCAGGGAGCTCCTCAGTTATCGGAATATCGGGAGAGAGGGATCTTAGAGTGTGACAAATACCCGCAATACTCTGCCACCCACCCACCCACCCACCCGCCCGCCAGCGAGTCAAGGAGGTGAAAGGGAAAACAACTGCACAGAGTTTACTGGGTTCACCGGTGACGTCGATCGAGAGAGAGAGGCCGCATGTCACCGTAATCTGTCTCTCGATGCTGCACACAAGAGGAACGTGAACGACAAGTCCAGGGCATATGGGGAGAAAATTCGGAAAGTGGATCAGGACAGCTTCACTCCTCTGGTGTTCTCAACCTCTAGTGGGATGGGACTAAGTGCAAGATGTTTCTATGGAAGACTGGCTGAGGTGTTGTCTGAGCAGAAGCAGCAGCCCAGACACCACGTCACAGCATGGTTGAGATGTCGACTGTCCTTCTCTCTGCTTAGGTCTGCATTGCTTTACCTCAGGGGAACAAAATCGTCAGCCTCGAAGCAAACAATGGTCGCAGATATTGATTATGAGGCAACAGTCACTGAATGCCGCGTAGATCTGCGGCTCAACTAACTCAACACAGCATATTTAATTTTAGGTAATAAAATGGCCTCGAGGTTGTTGCTATAAGGGGAGGCCGGAGAACACGTTTAAAAATAGTAGTAGTAGTAGTAGATTAAATTTAACAATTACCTTCAATAAAATAATTACTTTAAATCCACTCATTATCTTTAAAGGTGCCAATTACCCTTCAGGACATACAGTAATTACCTTAAAGAGAAGCAAAAGTGCATAAAATTTCCCTTACACCAGTTCAGTAATTTTACATAACACATAAAACGGTAATATTAACATCTAGTTCCCATCACGCTGAAAAACAACTTTTTCGAGCCCACAGAAGCACCAGCAATTATGCACAATTCACCATAAGGAAACTCTTATAATTAGTTTCATGATAATCGGTTCAGTGGTTGGGGAGGCCACACACACAAGGGAGGCCATACACACAAGGGAGGCCACACACACAAGGGGCTGCATGTTGAGGTTACATGGAAGGGGGGGGGGTTTCGTATTTTTTCATGTGTAATATTAAAATTCATCCCCCCTGAAAAAAGCAATTATGCTCGTTTTCTTTGTAGTGGGAAACTTTAATATGTATGTCATAAATTTGTTGTTATTATTACTATTATCATTATTATTAGTATTAGTAGACTAATAGTAGTAACCAAAAATATTCGCTTTGTGTGAAGTAGTAAACATAGAACAAACATTTCAGTTGTAACTAGTCAATGCACAGGCCAACCGGCCTATTGCAGACTCCTTATTTTCTTATGTTCTTATGTGAACACCCCCAACACTGCCTCGCCTCCATGGACATGGCATCAAAGGTAACATCCTTAAATGGATTAGGGCGTGGTTACAGGACAGGAAACAGGGAGTGAGCATTAACGGCACTAAGTCCCATTGGAGCAACGTCACAAGTGGAGTTCCCCAGGGCTCAGTACTTGGACCATTATTATTTATTATATACATAAACGACATAGATATCGGCATAGACAGCAACAAAAGTAAATTTGCTGATGACACTAAAATAGGACGCGTTATAAAATCTGACGAAGACTCCGCAAAACTACAGGAGGATCTAAACAAATTTTTCGAATGCTCTGAAAAATGGCAGATGAAATTCAACGTGGACAAATTTAAAGTACTATAAGAGATGTAAACAGGGAAACCAGATACCAGATGAACAACGATGCCATAGAGAAATCCGACTGTGAGAAAGATTTAGGAGTAATGATAAGTAGGAACCTCAAGCCAAGTAAGCAATGTGTTTTTGCTCGTAACAAGGCTAATAAAGTACTTGGGTTCATACAAAGGAGTGTTAGTTACAAGACTAGCGAGGTCATCCTAAAACTGAATCTTGCGCTTGTGAGACCACACCTGGATTACGCAGTTCAGTTCTGGTCACAATATTACAGGATGGATATAGAATCATTGGAAAGAATTCAGAGGAGAATGACAAGACTAATCCCGGGCATTAGGAACCTTGAGTATAGAGACAGGTTAAAGCATCTTAATTTGCACTCCCTCGAGAGACGTAGAGCGAGGGGCGACCTGATAGAGGTGTATAAGTGGAAGTCAGGGCTAAACAAAGGGGACATTACAAAGGTACTCAAACTATCCAACCAGGAGCGAACTCGTAACAATGGTTTTAAATTAGACAAATTTAGATTTAGGCGTGAAATAGGTAAACACTAGTTTGGAAACAGAGTAGTGGATGAATGGAACAAGTTACCAAATATCATCATTAACTCGAATACGCTGAATAGCTTCAAACAAAGGTTGGATGCTTATATGAGCAATAGGGGTTGGGTGTAAACGGGACTGCCCAGTATGGACCAATAGGCCCGCTGTGGTTTCCTCCATTCTTATGTTCTTATATAGCCCCTACACTCAGCTGCCGAAGGAAATAAGCCCCCCCCACTGCACCACAAGAAAGTGATCACCTGAAGATTAGACACCCTTAGCTTATTTCACTTGATGATTAAATAGCTTAACGCTTCCTGGGGGGTTAGGTTCGGTTAGGTTCGGTTAGGTTAGGTTAGATCAGCGTTAGGATGTTTAATCATGAGGCGAGATAAACTAAGGATGCCTAAACTTCAGGTGATCCTACGACAGTCTAAGAGGGGGCCATAACTCCAGACAATAATGACATAAGACACAAAACAACACTGGTCTGGTGTCTCACTGCGGTAACGTCTGGTCTACGCCACTAGTGAGATTCATTGGTTGTCACTGCGTTTACGACTCCTAGACAGAACGTACGAACGGACAGGCATTACAGACCCGCATGGACAGACAGCATACGTTCACAGGGATAGAAAATGCGTTCATACATACATAAAGATGTTTTCATACAGACACAAAACATACGTTCATACAGACACCATATATTTCTTCATCATTCATCTCCCCTCCCCCCTCCCCCCGACCCTCATGACACAGACAACATGACAAGAAATAACACAGTTACTCATGACAACCGCCCATGGTTTATGAGGCAACACACACACACACACACACACACAAGCATCACAAAACCAAATCAGACCCGAAAAATTTATGAGTATAAAAACCTGAGCATGACAGAGGTCCCAAAATAAAGCAGTCAGTCCTATTGGGTCAAAATAACAAGTGAATGATTAGTAATATTATATGTAAATTTTGTTAACTGTATAATAAATCCCGATGTAAAATTGCATAATGTTGTTGAATACATTAAATAAATACAAAAAAAAATGGGGTGAATGCATGACGTGTGTGTGTGTGTGTGTGTGTGAAGACAAAAGTTAAAAATATTTATGATTTTTTTTTAAAGACTTTTCTTCTAGTGAAATAAATGGATATAGTTTTTAAAATACGAAATATCAGTAAATTTTCCTTTTAAAATGTTAAATATCAATACTTTTGGTTATTAAACGTTAAACGCAAATGGCTTTCACTTGTTAAATATAAATACATAATTGTTCTTTAAATGCTACAAATATATGTAAATGACTTTTCAATCTAAAAATATATGCAAATATTTTTTTTTCAACGGTAAAAAAATTATAATGGGTTTCCAAGGGCCATCAGACACTCGACCTCCGCTGTCTGTTGGAAACTTTGTCTGTAAACATCACACTTCACAGACCATCACCAGCCGAGTCATTTATAAACAAGCTTTCTAGATGGTTATAAGTGCCAGCTGTCTATATGCAGGTAGTGATAAGTGCCATCTTTTTTGCGCGGTAGTAATTAACACCATCTGTTGTCACCAGGTGGGTAATTAACACCATCTGTTGTCACCAGGTGGGTAATTAACACCATCTGTTGTCACCAGGTGGGTAATTAACACCATCTGTTGTCACCAGGTGGGTAATTAACACCATCTGTTGTCACCAGGTGGGTAATTATCACCATCTGTCATCAACCACAACCATAATTGTGTCACCAAATCATAATTACAACCATATTTCTGTCATCAAGCGTTAATTGGTATCTCATTTATATCATTACTACACCAGGTTATAACAACACCTACTTGGTGACACAAGAACAATGACCAGGTAAGTACAGTGTAAACATGGGATCACTTGAAGATTAAACACCTCAGTCGGTTTAATCCCTTGTTTAAACTTTCTGACGCTAACCTAACCTAACAATCTAACCTAACAACTTAACCTAACTTAATCACTGATCTAACACAACCAAATCTATCAATCTATCTAATCAACTAACAACCTAACAATCTAACTAACACTAACCTAACTAATCACTGACAACCAAATCTAACCTAACCTAATCTAACCTAATCTAATCTAACCTAACCTAATCAAATAAAACTGGGGGGTCTAATCTTCAGGTGATTTAAAAAATGTCCTTAAATCACTTAAATACCTGGATTTTTTTCTTCTACCAACTCTCACGTCAAGCTGAGTAGCGGACAACCCCCCCCCC
This sequence comes from Homarus gammarus, assembly GCA_958450375.1. Taxonomy (NCBI): domain Eukaryota; kingdom Metazoa; phylum Arthropoda; class Malacostraca; order Decapoda; family Nephropidae; genus Homarus; species Homarus gammarus. Next base: position 2,137,365 of record CAUDMG010001656.1, on the reverse strand, counting down.
CCCCCCCAAGCTCTGGGTTAAGCTAGTAGGAGCGAAAATCCCTCCTCAACAACACGAAACTACGGCCTTTACTTGCATCTGTTGTGTAGCACCTTATGGCACCGAGCGAGTACAGAGTTCTGGGAAGGGCGGAAATCTCCTTGAATTACATGGTGTGGTTAGCCTGCCTGCCTGCCTGACTCCGTTTTCCCTCCCTAGCAAAGAGAGCAATGGTCGTGAAGGTCGAGGTTGCCAGCACAGACGGTGGGGAAAAGGAGCCTTATGGGTGTGTATCGACCAAAGGGGTGAGTCATGGTGGGTGGGAGGGGTGAGGGGGGGGGGGGGGGTCCAGGGAGGTGAAGTGTACATAGTGTTTTAGGAAGCAACCCTGTCTGTGTGTGTGTGTGTGTACTCGGCAATCTCACGAACCACCCAACTAAACATGTACTTTAGAAATCCATATGTATCCTAAACACATATGTTTCAATACACATCACACACACACAGGTAAAGATTTCAAAGGTACAGTAATTCCCAGGTAGTGAGGGCAAAAAAATGTATACATACCACCAACAAGATTTCTCTGGATTTCTCTGGGAATTTTTATATTACATCAACATTGTCCCCACTTGTTGATGTCTGAGGCCGCCTACAATGTATATGGATTCGTCACACCAACACTTAAGGACAATTTGCTGTTGCAATACGAACATACACGTAATCGCCAATGAAATCTGTAAGGTATATTGTATACATTTTTTTGAGACACCGTTGGGGAGCATTTTCCAGTGAGTGTCTGGGTGAGAATTTTCCAGTGATAGTGTCTGGGTGAGAATTTTCCAGTGATAGTGTCTGGGTGAGAATTTTCCAGTGATAGTGTCTGGGTGAGCATTTTCCAGTGATAGTGTCTGGGTGAGCATTTTCCAGTGATAGTGTCTGGGTGAGCATTTTCCAGTGATAGTGTCTGGGTGAGCATTTTCCAGTGATAGTGTCTGGGTGAGCATTTTCCAGTGATAGTGTCTGGATGAGAATTTTCCAGTGATAGTGTCTGGGTGAGTATTTTCCAGTGATAGTGTCTGGGTGAACATTTTCCAGTGATAGTGTCTGGGTGAGCATTTCCAGTGATAGTGTCTGGGTGAGAATTTTCCAGTGATAGTGTCTGGCTGAGAATTTTCCAGTGATAGTGTCTGGCTGAGAATTTTCCAGTGATAGTGTCTAGCTGAGAATTTTCCAGTGATAGTGTCTGGGTGAGCATTATCCAGTGATAGTGTCCGTATGAGCATTTTCCAGTGATAGTGTCTGGGTGAGCATTTTCCAGTGATAATGACCGTATGAGCATTTTCCAGTGAAAGTGTCTGGGTGAGCATTTTTCCATTGACACTGTACCGTGTTTCCCTGGCTGGAGTGTAAAGGTAAACTACTTCACAAAACAATGGGAAATCCGCCTTTTTACATCCCACTTAACGTTCATGTTTTGGAGCGAAATTCACAGGAAATGAAAGTGTTAACAATTTACAGATTATTTGTAGCTGTTTATATTTCATTATAGGAATGAAGCATCTGTTTACGTCACATTACAGGAAGGAGCATCTGTTTACGTCACATTACAGGAAGGAAGCATCTGTTTACGTCACATTATAGGAAGGGAGCATCTGTTTACGTCACATTACAGGAAGGAAGCATCTGTTTACGTCACATTATAGGAAGGGAGCATCTGTTTACGTCACATTATAGGAAGGGAGCATCTGTTTACGTCACATTATAGGAAGGAAGCATCTGTTTACGTTACATTATAGGAAGGAAGCATCTGTTTGCGTTACATTATAGGAAGGAAGCATCTGTTTGCGTTACATTATAGGAAGGGAGCATCTGTATACGTCACATTATAGGAAGGGAGCATCTGTTTACGTCACATTATAGGAAGGAAGCATCTGTTTACGTCACATTATAGGAAGGAAGCATCTGTTTACGTCACATTATAGGAAGGGAGCATCTGTTTACGTCACATTACAGGAAGGGAGCATCTGTTTACGTCACATTACAGGAAGGGAGCATCTGTTTACGTCACATTATAGGAAGGGAGCATCTGTTTACGTCACATTACAGGAAGGAAGCATCTGTTTACGTCACATTACAGGAAGGAAGCATCTGTTTACGTCACATTATAGGAAGGGAGCATCTGTTTACGTCACATTATAGGAAGGAAGCATCTGTTTACGTCACATTACAGGAAGGAAGCATCTGTTTACGTCACATTATAGGAAGGAAGCATCTGTTTACGTCACATTACAGGAAGGAAGCATCTGTTTTTCAGTTTGTTTGTTTCGTGTGTGTGTGTGTGTGTGTGTGTGTGTGTTTGTTTACGTATGTGTGTGTTTTAGGTGTTTGTTTTGTAGAGAAAGTTTGTTGAATTGTTTGTGTTTATGATCACCTGTATGTGTCTACCTGAGGTGAAACTTGTGTCTAATTAAGGCGTGTTTACCAAAAGCGAACAATATGTTGAACAAATGTGAACTAATTATTAATGCGTTTAACGAAGAAGAAATATACTCTAAGGAAAATGTGTATATCAAATAAGTGTGTGTGTGTGTGTGTGTGTGTGTGTGTGTGTCATGAGCTAGTGGGGTGACTTATATTATATTAGGTTATATTATTTTTCAAAGAGCGGTTAAGATAATCAGTTCAGGTTAGGTTAGTGTTGGATTAGGTTAGTGTCGGGTTGGGTTAGGTTAGTGTTGGGTTGGGTTAGGTTAGTGTCGGGTTAGGTTAGTGTCGGGTTGGGTTAGGCTAGTGTTGGGTTGGGTTAGGTTAGGTTAGTGTTGGGATGGGTTAGGTTAGGAATATAAATGGTTGTGTAATAACAACAGTGGTGGAAGGGAGACGAGGCGTGGATGTGGGTTCATGTGTGGCCACCCTTCCCGTGAGGGCAAGCAGGAGGGTGGAGGGCCGTGGAGGGTAGTGGAGGGCCGTGAGGGGTAGTGGAGGGCCGTGGAGGGTCGTGAGGGGTAGTGGAGGGCCGTAGAGGGTAGTGGAGGGCCGTGGAGGGTAGTGGAGGGCCGTGGAGGGTAGTGGAGGGTCGTGAGGGGTAGTGGAGGGCCGTGGAGGGTAGTGGAGGGGTCGTGGAGGGTAGTGGAGGGTAGTGGAGGGCCATGGAGGGCCGTGGAGGGTAGAGGGCCGTGGAGGGTAGTAGAGGGTAGTGGAGGGTAGTGGAGGGCCGTGGAGGGCCGTGGAGGGTAATGGAGGGTCTTGAGGGGTAGTGGAGGGCAGTGGAGGGTAGTGGAGGGCCGTGGAGGGTAGTGGAGGGCCGTGGAGGGCCGTAGAGGGTAGTAGAGGGTCGTGGAGGGTAGTGGAGAGCCGTGGAGGGTAGTGGAGGGCCGTGGAGGGTAGTGGAGGGCCGTGGAGGGTAGTGGAGGGCCGTGCAGGGTAGTGGAGGGTAGTGGAGGGCCGTGGAGGGTCGTGGAGGGTAGTGGAGGGTCGTGGAGGGTAGTGGAGGGCCGTGGAGGGTAGTGGAGGGCCGTGGAGGGTAGTGGAGGGCCGTGGAGGGTAGTGGAGGGTCGTGGAGGGTAGTGGAGGGCCGTGGAGGGTAGTGGAGGGTCGTGGAGGGTAGTGGAGGGTAGTGGAGGGCCGTGGAGGGTAGTGGAGGGTCGTGGAGGGTAGTGGAGGGCCGTGGAGGGTAGTGGAGGGCCGTGGAGGGTAGTGGAGGGTAGTGGAGGGTCGTGGAGGGTGTTCCTTTATGGAGGTACAGCGGCAGAATGGAAGCTCATCTACACCTGTACCGTGTGTGTGTGGAGAGGGAAGAGGAGTGGTGGTGTGGAGAGGGAAGAGGAGTGGTGGTGTGGAGAGGGAAGAGGAGTGGGGTGTGTGTGGAGAGGGAAGAGGAGTGGTGGTGTGGAGAGGGAAGGGGAGTGGTGTGTGGAGAGGGAAGAGGAGTGGGGTGTGTGTGGAGAGGGAAGAGGAGTGGTGGTGTGGAGAGGGAAGGGGAGTGGTGTGTGTATGGAGAGGGGAGGGAGAGAAGAGGAGTGAGAGAGGGGTGAATGGAAAGGAGGAGGAGGAGGAGGAGGAGGAGGAGGGGGAGGAGGAGGAGGAGGAGGAGGAGGAGGGGGAGGAGGAGGAGGAGGAGGAGGGGGGGGGGGAGGAGGAGGAGGAGGAGAGTGGGAGTGTAGAGGGAAGATTAAAGGCAATGGAAGCGATGCAAAGGAGGAGGAGGAAGGGAAGGGAAGGGGATAGGGAGGAGGAGGGTGGCAATCAGTGTACAGAGGCATTAAAGTGAAAGGGAAGGGTCCTAACCTCCCTCCCTCTCTCTCCCTCTCTCTCTCCCTCCCTCTCAACGACGAGGGGACAGGCTGGAAGGGGACAAGTGAATAATCATTAAAAGAGAGAGAGAGAGAGAGAGAGAGAGAGAGAGAGAGAGAGAGAGAGTACACAAAGGTTAGTCAACAGTAGAGCAGGAAGCGCTTGTCTGCCACAGTGCAATGTTGTGTTATCGGAAATCACACTACCAGCCTCTGTAACACGACAACCACCATCATCACTACCACCATTACTACTACTACTACTACTAGCATAATAACCGTAATCTTCACCGCCACCACGATCACCACCACCACTATCATCACCACTACCACTATCATCACCACTATCATCACCACTATCATCACAAACAATAAAAATAAACAAGTAAACACAAACAATAATATAAATAAAAAATATATACAGGGTGAAACAAAAATGACACTGAACTATTTTTTTAGTTACTGTATATACCTAACCTAACCTAGAATAGCCTAGCTTACCCTAACCTAACCTAGCCTAACCTAGCCTAGCATAGCCTAACCTAACCTAGCCTAGCACAGCCTAGCCTAACATACAAATACATTTCATTGGTAACTATTTTGAAAATTTATTACAAGTTGTGTCTTATATAGAGTAATGAAAAAAGGTATTATACAACTGTGGGTGGGTGGGTGTGGGTGGGGGGGTGTGGGTGGGTGTGGGTGGGGGGGTGTGGGTGGGTGGGTGTGGGTGTGGGGGGGTGTGTGTGGGGGTGGGGGAGTGGGTGGTGTGTGTGTGTGTGTGTGTGTGTGTGTGTGTGTTTCCTCGCCAGCCTCACGCATGGGGAAGTTGGATTATGCAACCGACCCTTCACCAGGAATTCCCCCGTGCTCTCGCTCGCTCTCTCTCTCTCTCTCGCTCGCTCGCTCTCGTATTCAACCCCCTTTCCCTCTCTTCTTTTTCTTCCTCTCTTCGTCTCCCCTTTTCTCTCTCTCTCACCGCCTCTTCCCCTCTGCTGGAATGGGTGTCTTCCAGGCTAGGGTTCAGGAGGGTAATTTCCAGTGAGTGTTTCATTGTTGCCACACGGCCGGTGCCACCCTGTTGATCTTACTTACACACACACACACACACACACACAGACAGACAGACAGACAGACAGACACACACACAGACAGACACACACACACACGCACACACACACACACTTTATATATGCCCAACGTGTTACGAGTCGGGGGACAAAAATGATCGTAACAGTTTGGTTAGGTTAGGTTAGACTAGGTTAGGTTAGGTTAGGTTAGGTTAGACTAGGTTAGGTTAGACTAGGTTAGGTTAGGTTAGGTTAGTGTCAGGAACAGATCTGAATAACAAACGAATAATCGATAATAATGACCAAATAATGACTGACCTAAAACCAACAAACATTAACGGGGAGAAACAGCTTCGAAAATTGTTTAATAAAGACTAAGGAAAAAATTATGTAGTTTGTCCTTATGAAACTACAGAATATTATGTAGTTTGTCCTTATGAAACTACAGGAAAATTAATAAGAAAATTATGTGTTTATACTTTATCAGTTTTCTCTTATGCCTCTTCTTCTTACTCTGTACTGGTGTAGAGATTGCTATTGGTCCGGCAGGGAGGGAGGGAGAGAGGGTGTAAGGAAGGTAGGGGGGGAAGGAGGGAGGTAGGGAGGGTCAAAGAGAGTGAATAAAGGGGTTAAGAGTGAAAGAATTTAGAGTTTAGAGTGAGTCAGTGAGTCACGATGGTCTTTCGTCCTGGGATAAAAGACACAAGTAGAATTGATTTCCTCCCCTCCCCCCCACCTTTGAACTGCCCTACCACCTTGTTTAACAGCCGTCTTCTGTATCCCTCCACATAAACACAGACAGACAGATAGCCACATTCACAGACAAACAGACAGACAGACACAGACAAGTCATACTACAGCCAGTGTGTGTGGTGTGGTTACGAGTATTGATCATCCTGGACAAAGAACGACTGGCATCCTCCCCTCAAGCACATGTCGCCCGTACACACACACACACACACACTAAATCGGTGTTTGGACAACTCAACAAAAATATCTGGAAACAGTTTATTTCGCAACTGACTACATCTATCAGGTGATACGTCTGGTGACCACACTCCTGCCACACTATGTTGTTTCCTGCCACACCATGTTGCCTCCTGACACACTAAGTTGCCTCCTGCCACACCAAGTTGCCTCATGACACACCAAGTTGCCTCATGACACACCATGTTGCTTCTTACCGCACCCTGATGTCTGTTGCCACATCCTGTTACCTCCTGCCACATCCTGTTACGCCTCATCACACTTCGAAGGGCTCGCGGTTAAGTAAATTAGATTTTCAGATCAACACACACACACACACACACACAGTCTCAATACTCATAAATAAAAGCATTAAAATCAACTTTCCTTTCATGAACTCATATCAAAATGTGTTACCCAGCTGACTTTGACAACAGCTTACTCACTGACAACAGCTTACTCACAAACAACAGCTTACTCACAGACAACAGCTTACTCACAAACAACAGCTTACTCACAAACAACAGCTTACTCACTGACAACAGCTTACTTACAAACAACAGCTTACTCACTGACAACAGTTTACTCACTGACAACAGTTTACTCACTGACAAAAGCTTACTCACAGACAACAGTTTACTCACTGACAACAGCTTACTCACAAACAACAGCTTACTCACAAACAACAGCTTACTCACTGACAACAGCTTACTCACTGACAACAGTTTACTCACTCTGACTAATTCATTTCAGAGTTTTTACTTACTTCCCACTCAACACGTGCCTCAACTTTCTTCCCACTCAACACGTGCCTCAACTTTCTTCCCACTCAACACGTGCATCAACTTTCTTCCCACTCAACACGTGCCGTAACTCTTCCCACTCGACAGTTAAGGCTCCATGTATGTTAACTACTGCTGGGTGTTAAGACTCCATGTATGTTAACTACTGCTGGGTGTTAAGACTCCATGTATGTTAACTACTGCTGGGTGTTAAGACTCCATGTATGTTAACTACTGCTGGGTGTTAAGACTCCATGTATGTTAACTACTGCTGGGTGTTAAGGGTCCATGTATGTTAACTACTGCCGGGTGTTAAGGCTCCATGTATGTTAACTACTGCTGGGTGTTAAGGCTCCATGTATGTTAACTACTGCCGGGTGTTAAGGCTCCATGTATGTTAACTACTGCTGGGTGTTAAGGCTCCATGTATGTTAACTACTGCTGGGTGTTAAGGCTCCATGTATGTTAACTACTGCTGGGTGTTAAGGCGAGTGCTTATTTCTACACTACAAGAGACAGCGACATATCACAGCCTGGTGTAGTGCGGGTAATAATCGTACGCCTGGTAGTGCATCAAGACCAGGCGGGGGAAGAAATTATCTCTCAGTGGATCAATCAGTCTGGGAACCATTTATTTAGTCAAACACACTTACCATGTTTATATATGTATGACAATAAATTACCTGTAGTGAGGATGTAATTAAAGTTGATAATAATAAGGAAGATTGATGTTAAAATTTGTATTTCACTTCTGTTAGCAATACATTACAAATCATTGAGGAAAAAATTTTGAAAGTGTGTCTCGACTGCTGGTGAGACGAGACGAGGCCAGCAATGACCATCAGTCAAGGTCCTGCTCTGACGTGTGCTGGTGGGGGTGTGGTCTGATGCCCTCACTGTACACCAATAAATAACGTAATGTAGGTTTCACTATAACCAACCTTGATATATATACAGTTTTATTATAAGTCTTATGGTGTAAATATTATAGTTAGTGGAGAAATTAACAATTCTCGTAGGTCAAGGACTTACAGAAGAAATAAGTACTATTAATGGCCAGGGTTTTCCTTTTTAGTAAATGTTTTGTTGCTTGAGCTAACGTAAAGTGAACAGTGTTTTATAACCCCTAGCACCTGAAGCACCTTAAAACAAAGATCTAGTGAGCGGTGCTTAATAACCCCTAACACCTGAAGCACCTTAAAACAAAGATCTAGTGAGCGGTGCTTAATAACCTTTAACACCTGAAACACCTTAAAACAAAGATCTAGTGAACGGTGCTTCCTAACCCCTAGCACCTGAAGCACCTTAAAACAAAGATCTAGTGAGCGGTGCTTAATAACCTTTAACACCTGAAACACCTTAAAACAAAGATCTAGTGAACGGTGCTTCCTAACCCCTAGCACCTGAAGCACCTTAAAACAAAGATCTAGTGAGCGGTGCTTCAAAACCCTTGGCACCTGAAGCACCTTAAAACAAAGATCTAGTGAACGGTGCTTCAAAACCCCTAGCACCTGAAGCACCTTAAAACAAAGATCTAGTGAACAGTGTTTTATAACCCCAAGCACCTGAAGCACCTTAAAACAAAGATCTAGTGAACGGTGCTTCAAAACCCTTAGCACCTGAAGCACCTTAAAACAAAGATCTAGTGACGTGTAAACCAAGACCTGAAACCTTAAAAAAGATCTAGTGAACGGTGCTTCCTAACCCCAAGCACCTGAAGCACCTTAAAACAAAGATCTAGTGAGCGGTGCTTCAAAACCCTTGCACCTGAAGCACCTTAAAACAAAGATCTAGTGAACGGTGCTTCATAACCCCTAGCACCTGAAGCACCTTAAAACAAAGATCTGGAGGGCGGTGCTTCAAAATCCAGGCAGCTGAAGCACCTAAGATTAAGCTAACCAGGTGTAAGGCTCCAGTGGCCAAGGGTTAACTCTCACAAGACCTCTCCCACACTCCTCTCCACAACCACCTTGTCTAACCCACTTGCTCCCCCGGCTCGAAGTTCACCTTAATGAAGCCAATGTGGCACTGCATCGAAATTCCTATACCTGTGGCACTCTACAGGTCGTTTATGAGCCGAGTGCCAGTTATTTGAAACAGTGCCACCTGGGCCGAATCATCTGCGTCAGTTACTAGATAGAAGGTTTCAATTCCAGACACTAAAACTGGCACTTTGGCTTACATCAAGAATATAGTGGCACTCGTTGCTGAGTGCCACCTTATATTGTTCCCTTCTGAGTGAGTTAACCTGACTCATGTTTAAGAAGTTTTTTTTTATTATTTTGAAAGCGTTGCATGTTGAAACCTACAACACAAATCTGCAACACTGAAACACACAATTCTGCAACACTGAAACATACACAACTGCAACATTGAAACGCAAATCTGTAACACTGAAACACACAAGCCTACAAAACTGAAATACAAAACCTACAGCACTGAAACATACAAACCTGCAACACAAACACACACACCTGCAACACAAATACAAAACTCTGCAACACTGAAACACACAAACCTGCAACACAAACCCAAAACTCTGCAACACTGAAAAACACAAACCTGCAACACAAACACAAACCTGCAACACAAACACAAAACTGCAACACTGAAACACAAAACTCTGCAACAAACACAAAACTCTGCAACACATTACAAACGTTACACAAATCCTTCCTCTGCAAGATATATCGTAGCACATTTCATCACGGTAGTCGCCTATGTTAATTAGGTCCTTGACAAGCTATGTTATTGTTGAGTGAGTCACTTGTTATTTTGTATGATAAACAAACACATATAAACAGTATAAACAAAGAATGGATTTGGGGTAAAATTGGGAGTATTGTTTATATTCGAGTTGTTTGGGTAGACAATCTGTTGTAAAACCTTAATATGTATGGTCCGTTTGGGTATCACCTCTGGGAACCCGGGGTATTTTTGGCTTCTTTGGGCATCTTTTTAGGACCCGGAGTATGTATAATCTGATTGGGTACCATATGTTGGGTTCTAAATTATGCATGGGTCAGTCGAGACAGTGAGAAGGGGAGAGTGTTAGTGCTACAGTAAGAAATATGTAAATTAAATGTGGCGTGATATTGCTGTTGTCATGGCGGGTGGCTACAGGCAGTGGTGTGTGGCGGTGGGTAAGAGTGAACTCACCCATAGCTAGTTATCCTACCCTCCCTCCCCCCAGACATCCACACCCACTCAGTATGTTAGTGTGGGTTGGCGTACGGCCTTACCCCCTATCCCACTCCTCTATCCACTCCACCCATCCCCCATCATCCCACACCCCTCCCCACTCCACCCACCGCCCACACCCACTCAGAGTGTTGTTGTGGCGGTCTCTTTTGCATGTCATCTTCAAGAGAGTTTTGTTTAATTGATCCTGCCGACTGCTGCTGCTAGACGCTGCTTACCACACATTAATATTCACCATCAGAACTTGTTGTGCCTAGGAGAGGACACACCACACCACACCACACACCATCCAACACACCAAACCACACCACACCACACCACCATCATCTTCACTACAGAGAGATGTATTTATTATAAGGGTCAACGGTAATAGATCCGATTAAAGATGGTTGTAGTGGTTGTGTGTGCTGAGAATGTGGTGGTGAACTTACAGGGTGTGGTGGTGAACTTACAGGGTGTGGCATGTGGTGGTGGTGAACTTACAGGGTGTGGTGGTGAACTTACAGGGTGTGGCATGTGGTGGTGGTGAACTTACAGGGTGTGGTGGTGAACTTACAGGGTGTGGCATGTGGTGATGGTGATGATAGTGGTGATAAGAACATAAGAAAATAAGGAGTCTGCAATAGGCCGGTTGGTCTGTTCATGGCAGCTCCTGTCGAGAGTTACTACCACTCTCTATCATCCATGAATCTATCTAGCCTTCTTTTAAAACTTTCCAGAGTTCCAGCACTTACTACAAAGTTGTTAAGCTTGTTCCATTCGTCCACCACCCTATTTGTGAACCAGTTTCTTCCTATCTCCCTCCTAAACCTAAACTTATCCAACTTGAATCCGTTGCTCCGAGCCCTATCCTGCTCGGATATTATAAGAACTTTATCTATATCCCCTTTATTGATTCCTTTCACCCACTTAAATACTTCTAACATATCTCCCCGCACTCTTCGTTTTTCTAAGGAATGCAAGTTAAGTTTCTTTAACCTATCCTGATATGGAAGGTTTCTAAGTCCCGGAATCATTTTCGTCATTCTTCGCTGCACCGACTCCAGTGAATTGATAACCATTCTATAATAGGGGCACCAGAACTGAACCGCATAATCGAGGTGCGGCCTGACTAGCGCAAGATATAGTTGCAATAAGACCTCTGCACTCTTATTACTTACACTTCTAGATATAAAACCCAATACTCTGTTTGCCTTATTTCGAACATTAACGCACTGTTTTCTAGGCCGTAGGTCTGGGATTACAAGTACCCCGAGGTCCCTTTCACAAGTCGACTTTTCTAGTTTGAAGTTGTTAAGGCTGTATACATTGACAGTATTTGTTCTTCCAATATTAAGTACGCTGCACTTGCTGGTGTTGAATTTCATTTGCCATATTTCTGACCACTCCTGCATTTTATTTAGATCCTCCTGTAGTGCATTTGCATCCTGCCCTGAATTAATCTGCCGCCCTATTTTAGTGTCATCCGCAAACTTGCTTATGTCACTGCTGATCCCAGTATCTAGATCGTTTATGTAGATTATGAACAAGTGGGCCCAGTACTGACCCCTGGGGAACCCCACTGGTTACACAACCCCACTCAGATTTAACACCATCTACGCTGACCCTCTGTGTTCTATCGGTGAGCCATGATTTTATCCAATTTAAAACTTTCCCCTCGATACCATGAGCCTTAACCTTTCTCAGAAGCCTCTGATGCGGTACTCTGTCTAAGTAAATAACATCGTAATTTTCTTCATTATCTACTACATCGAAGACTTTCCTAAGAAACGTCAGCAGATTTTTTAGGCAAGATTTTCCCTTTGTAAACCCATGTTGAGAGTCGTAGATTAATTTGTTTTTCTCTAGATGCGATCGGATGCTATCTGCTATAATTGATTCAAGAAATTTCCCCACTACAGACGTCAAATTAATCGGCCGGTAGTTTGACGCTGATGCTCTGTCTCCCTTTATGAATATGGGTACTACATTTGCCTGTTTCCACAAGTCTGGCACAACTCCAGTGTCTAATGATTTTGTTCCTTACACTCTTTCAAAACTGGAGGGAAAATTTCATCCGTCCCTGGGGATTTTGATAGTGATGCTGGTGGTGTGGGGGTGTGTTGAAAATGTGGCATATGATGATGAGATTGCATGTAAGTATGTATGTTGAGAGCAGGGAGTGGAACTGGGTCAAAATATCAGAGAGATTCGTACACCACTGGACCGTAATCTGGCTGCAGTATTGTGAAACAAACCCCTTCTGACCTTATGGGTGAGAGTAGCACATACATATTGTGTATTGAATTACACCAGTAGGCCTTGAAACACCCTGGTATGTCTGTCAAACTAGGCCAGCAAATCTCTCTCTCTCTCTCTCTCATTACTGGTATTATCTATAATACTAGTAATATACACTACTAGTGATATCAACACTAGTAATGTCTTCACTACAAGTAATGTCTTCACTACAAGTAATGTCTTCACTACAGGTATTGTCCTCACTACAAGTAATGTCTTCACTACAAGTAATGTCTTCACTACAAGTAATGTCTTCACTACAAGTAATGTCTTCACTACAAGTAATGTCTTCACTACAAGTAATGTCTTCACTGCAAGTAATGTCTTCACTACAAGTAATGTCTTCACTACAAGTAATGTCTTCACTACTACCAATATCTACATCAAACTAGTGATGTTTACACTGCAGTATAACAGTACCCTATACTGCTGTTCATTTTACCTCCCAATTCTGAATTGAAGGCCTCGAGTAAACTGACTCAACTAATGAATAAAACTGGAAGTGCAGTCCGCACCCCTGTGGAAGACGCTGGGAGCCCAGCCGGGCAAGGTTGGTTGGACTGTAATTGATGGTAAGGCTACCACAGTCGCCTTTATAAAAGGATCAATTATTCACAATAACAAAACCCATAAAGTTGCCACCGCTCACAGCGGCCCAGACGGCGTTGAGGAGGCCATCAACAAGTCTGTTGACCCACAACCCAATGGTAAGGTTCTTGAGGACGATGGCAGCTGTAGTCGTAGCGTGTCTGAGCTGGAGCGCCGTCTCTTCTCACACTCAGCGATGACTGATGACGACTTATTTTAATCAGTAGTCATCAAAGTAATGTTTTTATTATACCTTTCGTACACACTTTTGTTAAATAAATAAATTATAAACAAACACCATTTTTCTTTAACCAACTATGTTGTTTTTATGTATTAATGTGTTAGGTTAAGTGAGCACTAAGACCAGCAGCAGAGTTATCATGCTGAAATATATTTATAATGTGACGAAGGAATAAAATAAGTTTATGTCTACGACAGTCGTCCTGTTGATAAGATGGCTTTAATATTGTTGTAGGCTCTCTCTCTCTCTCTCTCTCTCTCTCTCTCTCTCTATGTTCATCGTTAAATTATTGAACACCAGCTTCTACATTTTGGCTAATTAGTAAATACCTGTGTCTATATCTTCACTAATTAGTATATACCTGTGTCTAAATCTTCACTAATTAGTATATACCTGTGTCTAAATCTTCACTAATTAGTATATACCTGTGTCTAAATCTTCACTAATTAGTATATACCTGTGTCTAAATCTTCACTAATTAGTATATACCTGTGTCTAAATCTTCACTAATTAGTATATACCTGTGTCTAAATCTTCACTAATTAGTATATACCTGTGTCTAAATCTTCACTAATTAGTATATACCTGTGTCTAAATCTTCACTAATTAGTATATACCTGTGTCTAAATCTTCACTAATTAGTATATACCTGTGTCTAAATCTTCACTAATTAGTATATACCTGTGTCTAAATCTTCACTAATTAGTATATACCTGTGTCTAAATCTTCACTAATTAGTATATACCTGTGTCTAAATCTTCACTAATTAGTATATACCTGTGTCTATATCTTGGCTGGACATGATATGATTGTTTTTGATTTTTTGCAACACACTGCCATCAGATTCATCACCACCCCACTCCTACTCCCACTCAGCCTTCCCACTCAGCCTTCCCCCCACTCCCGGGTTAACTCACTCCAGCTTACACCTCCACTAGACACACATCACTACAGAAGACATATAATTATTATAGTTCTTACAAATAAATCCTCATCTAAAAGTATTTATTTATATAACCTTGAGCGATAATAACTTATTGTATACAAGCTTGAGCATTATTAACTCAATGTATACAAGCTTGAGCATTATTAACTCAACATGTATACAAGCTTGAGCATTATTAACTCAACATGTATACAAGCTTGAGCATTATTAACTCAATATGTATACAGACTTGAGCATTATTAACTCAACATGTATACAAGCTTGAGCATTATTAACTCAATGTATACAAGCTTGAGCATTATTAACTCAACATGTATACAAGCTTGAGCATTATTAACTCAACATGTATACAAGCCTGAGCATTATTAACTCAATGTATACAAGCTTGAGCATTATTAACTCAACATGTATACAAGCTTGAGCATTATTAACTCAATGTATACAAGCTTGAGCATTATTAACTCAATGTATACAAGCTTGAGCATTATTAACTCAATGTATACAAGCTTGAGCATTATTAACTCAACATGTATACAAGCTTGAGCATTATTAACTCAACATGTATACAAGCTTGAGCATTATTAACTCAATATGTATACAGACTTGAGCATTATTAACTCAACATGTATACAAGCTTGAGCATTATTAACTCAATGTATACAAGCTTGAGCATTATTAACTCAACATGTATACAAGCTTGAGCATTATTAACTCAACATGTATACAAGCCTGAGCATTATTAACTCAATGTATACAAGCTTGAGCATTATTAACTCAACATGTATACAAGCTTGAGCATTATTAACTCAATGTATACAAGCTTGAGCATTATTAACTCAATGTATACAAGCTTGAGCATTATTAACTCAATGTATACAAGCTTGAGCATTATTAACTCAATGTATACAAGCTTGAGCAGTATTAACTCAATGTATACAAGCTTGAGCATTATTAACTCAATGTATACAAGCTTGAGCATTATTAACTCAATGTATACAAGCTTGAGCATTATTAACTCAACATGTATACAAGCTTGAGCATTATTAACTCAATGTATACAAGCTTGAGCATTATTAACTCAACATGTATACAAGCTTGAGCATTATTAACTCAATGTATACAAGCTTGAGCAGTATTAACTCAACATGTATACAAGCTTGAGCATTATTAACTCAATGTATACAAGCTTGAGCATTATTATACATAAACTTTAACCTAACCTAAATTTATTGTAAGTAAAATAATTATCAAATGAAAAAAAAAATACAAATTAAATAAATAATAAATTTCCTCAAGCGTAATAAAGTCGACTCCCTGTTAGAACAAAATCCCTCATTCGTTTAAACAAGTAATTGCCACCTGTGTTGGCCATGTTCTCTGGCCTGCACGATACACCACCTCCACAGCCTGGTTGATCAAGAGAGGGAGGGGGGGTATGGGAGATGGGAGGGGGGGAGGGGGAGAGGAGGGGAAGGGGGGAGGGGTAGGTAAACAGAGGCGCCCCACGGAAGCCATTAAATGCAAATGAGTGCAGGTGTAAAGCTAGGCGTGAATATACACCTAACTGGTATATCATCAGGACCTTTAAGGGTGTGTGGGTGATGTTGTATAGTGTGAGTCACCATCACCACCACCAACCAGCCGCACCTCCACCAACCACCACCAACCAGCCGCACCTCCACCAACCATCACTATAACCAACCATCACCATAACCAACCATCACCATAACCAACCATCACCAACCAGCCGCACCTCCATCAACCAGCCGCACCTCCACCAACCATCACTATAACCAACCATCACCTCCACCAACCATCACCATCCCCACCAACACTACCACCAAGGTCTGACAGCCGCCGCACCACGCCCATCACACACCCCAACGCTGAAGGCCATCCATCGCACGTCAAAATACCAGTAAAATACCAATCATTAAGAAACACAGATCCCAAGTGCACGAGTCTGGAAGTGGTGGCGGGAAGGTTGAACCATAACCCACACGTAACAACAACAACGGGGAACAGAACCACGCCCAGCCACGGAGCGGAGTTAGTGCAACCACCCGGCAACTGGCTTCCTACTAGCTGAGCCACACACGAACACAGGTGAAGGAGGGGGGAGAAGGTTACACAGAGTCAACATTGTGGTGGTGATGTTACCTGCAACAGTCACTCACTCACAGCAGTTGATAAAGTTAAAAGGTTAAACAGCAACATATCCTGTTTATCTACTGCAGGAAATATACCAAAAATGTCAATTATAACAGATAAAAGATACGTACAGTATTCTGAACAGATGAAATGTGACACCTGAGTCAGCAGAGGCCCAGCCATTATTACCTCTTAGAATATAATAATCAAACGTGAAGATATTACACCAAACTTGTAATCATCAGTAACTCAAACCTGCCCTCTCATACTCTCTTAATTAAACCTTCCCTTGTAAAGAAAGATCCTTAAGTAACACTATATATGCACACCTGAGGAGGAGCATATTATAATTTGTCATAATCTCACAGGTACACCAAACTAAGACAGGTGATCTCCGGTGCACCAGTCAGGTGGAAATTGGTGAGTACGTCGACCATCTCAGCGCTGACGAGTGTAGTGTTCAATGTCTGGTCCTGTACTGAGTGTTGGTGCTGACTGTGCAATGCATGTGCTTGGTGTGTAAGAATTCCCCAGTTGTTTTCTGTGATTTCAAAATAAAGTTGAACGCACACACGCACGAGGTTGTATGAGTTTACCTGACTACTGGAGAAGGAGGAGTCTGTTTCTCTCTGTCTCCTTCATACACTTAATAATCGTAAACACCTTTCACCACATAACATCACACCTACCATCTTCCCCAAGCTCTTGATACACTAATTCGTATAGTATGGATACCATCTCGTGTTGAGTCAAGAAACCTGATGGTGATGATAAACTTGCCATCGAAACTATCAAGAAGGAAAGTACTGATGGTGAGCTGGTGTTGATGGTGACGTGGCTCATGGAATTGGAAGAGATATTCTAAAAAGGATTCGGGCGTGGTTACGGGACACAAAGGCACAACATACCATACAAAAAACTCAGATCAAACAACAATGACCCTAAATGGATAAATAATTATATAAAGAACATTATTGGTCAAAGGAAGGCTGTAGGTAGGAGGATAAATCGCGGCGAAATTTACCCCTGGGATTATTATAAGGTATTGGCCGGTAGGGTTAAGACCGAGGTAAAGAAAGCAAAGAGGAATAATACAGTCAGATACCGGCGAGCTAACTGTTGATGGTGACCTGCTGTGCATCTCACCATTATCAAGAGTATATCAAGTCACCAGTTATAGACGGAAGAGGAACTACACCTGGTTGCAGCTATAAACACTGTGACAGGTGTTCAGGTGTCGCGTCGCCAAACAATGGCCAGGTAAACAGACAGCTTGAGAACTATCCTGCCACTCTACACAGACATCTTCACTACACATGTGTTGAACAGGTTTGTGAGACTAAACCCCTCGCGTGTGTAGTACAGTGCTTCATGATGTCTGGGATTATTGTGTTGTGAGCCGTGTGTGTACAGTGCATTATGGTGTCTGGAATAATTGAAGATGTAGTCACTCCCCAAAAACTATCTGTACTCGGGGTGATCGATGAGTCTCAGAATGAACACTCTGACTCCTGTTGTCTCGGTAGGGTTGTCAAAATCCTTCGTCCGTTGAGTCATATTTTTTCAACACAAATTTGTATAGATGGTTTGTAGGTGACTGTATTTGTGTTGTATCACAGTATTACTTCACCTTGGCTAGGGTAAACCTATCTACCATGTACCTTTTAACTCTTCAGAATAGCCATCTAGGTCAAGAAATTTTCTAATTTAATTTCTGTATATTTCCAGTTAACTGAGGGCGAGGCGGTTAGTGGTTAAAGGGTGGTCGAATGGGTAAAGCACTAGCCTCCTGTCTTAAAGGTCGCTAGTTCAAGCCTGGAAAATCCCCAGGCCACCCAGCTGTGAATGGGTACCTAAACTTTACAGGTGGGGGGAAGTGAAGGCAAACGAGTGAACTGTCGGCCACACTACAACCTTATGTACCAACAAAAAAAAGACTTAGTTTACAGTTTGCTGCTGTACCTACACTGACCGTGACGATCCATCAAGTCTCCGTACCCCACATTCACTCTCACCAATTAACTCCTGATATAAAAGAGCTAAATATTTACTTCCTTATTCACGAGGAAAGTAGTAAAATTATCTCAGCCATGGAAGAGACGGCAGCGAAAGAGAAGAAAATTCAGCATCAGCTCCACTAAATTCTGTTTACACGAGCAACTGAGGGGCGTAAATATTTCGGAGTAGAAGTCAGAGGCGAGCTAGAAGTCAGAGATCACCATGTACGAGGCTCAGGTAATTGCTGCTCTAACTTAAACACAAAGGTCACGAAGGTTATCCAACTAATACTATTTTTAACACCTTAATATCCTCAGAAATATCTTTATAAAGGTCAGGTTGGGTCAGGTAAGGTTAAGTTGGGTCTGGTCAGGTTGGGTTGAGTCTGGGTCTTGGGTTAAGTTCGGTCTGGTCAGGTTGAGTTGGGTTAGATAAGGTCAGGTAAGGGTATTTCAACGTAGGGAAGGTTGTGTTTTAGAGACCTTTATGTTATTAGAAAATCCATTTACGGTAACTATGCAATACAAAAATTTGTCACGTTAATTTTGAATCTCCGAACAGACAGCTAAATAATGCCTAAGGGCCAATTTAGTACCATATTTAGCGGGGTATTACCTGCCACCCACCCACACACACACACCTCTATAAGATTCCACCCAACACATTAATTTCACTTTAGAAGGAAGGAAGGGAAAGAGTGAAGGAGCAGGAAGTGTGATGGAGGGAAGGATGGCAAGGAAATTGAAGTTGGAGATCCATTGGTTGTGACTGATGGATATATATGGGGGGCGGGGATGATGGCGCCGAGGAAGGAGGAGGAGGAGGAAGAAGGAAGAGTAACAGGTATGTATGAAGGAGAATGAGTGACGTATGAAGGAGGATGAGTGACATGTATGAGCAATATTATCCAAGAGACAACAAGACTGAGATGGTGTTTGGACATGTAGTAAGACGTGAGGAAGGGGAGACATTCAAACCCCCTCCCCCCTTAGACTGAGCCAATCACCCAATCACAGGCAGGAGATTAAAGGGGAGACCTGAGTTAACGTGAGGAGGGCGTAGTTGAGACAGACACACACACACACACACACCATTAGGTCGAGAGTAGAAGACAGGAACTTGGTTAAAGACGGATGTGAAAAGCTAACCACAAGCCCTGGGATGTGTTTAATGCAATCAATACAACGTAATGTAAAAATAAATATCATCGAAACATAAGGGTGGATTAGATCAGTAGTATGTTCTTATCTTATGCTAAATATAGAGTAAACTAAAGCTATTATATGTGTAACAGATATACGGTACATATACTTTAAAATCCATTGGTTGTGTACAGAATAATACACTAAATGTCATATACAACCCGGTCCCATAATGTACTTACTGCATTTCATTAGGTTAGGTTAGCTCTAGGGTAATAAACTTTCTACAGGTGAAATAAACTAGGGTGTCTAACTTACAGGTGATCGTAATGTCAGGTACAATAAGTACAGTACTGGGCAGTCACAGATGAAGTACCTCCAGTTGTCGCTCTGTAGTTACACCAACTTAGCTCTTACCTGGTACCTAAGACACACCTGTCCTACACCTCGCACTAACCTGTAAAGACACACCTTGATCACCTGTCCTACACCTCGCACTAACCTGTAAAGACGAGAAGAAGGTTATTGGTGATTTCAAGTAATGGATAGATTGGGTTGGGTTGGGACGCTACCTACTGTAAACTCTTTTGTCTAGACTAAACCAGACGTCAAGCACAGACCAGGTAAAGCAGAGGAGAGAGAGAGAATAAAGGGGGGAGAATGAAGTAAAGCAAGATAGTAAAAGAGAAAAGAAAATACAGTAAACAAGGAATATACAATAAACAAAAATGAAGAAACAAGAGAGGGATAACGACACATAAACAAGGTGGGGGTGGGTGGCAGGGTGGGTGGACGCGGCGCAGGGCGGGAGGAAACGCAAGTCGATCATACGAAGCTCTTGCCAGCGGTCACCAGCGTGGAAGTTTACTGGGCGGGTGTGGGTGCCAGCCGGAAGTGGGCGGGAGGGCGGGCGGGCGGCACTACCATCCACCAGGGAAGGTAAGACGGGAAGGGAAGGAAGAATGTAAACAAGAGGGGAGGGATGGAAGGGGGAAAGCAGGAATAGGAGGGAGAAGAAGGGATAAGAGAATTACAAGTAAGTGGGAAGCGTGAGAGGGAGGGAGAAGGAAGGAAGGAAGGAAGGAATGGACAGCGGACAAAGAGAAACGAAAGAAGAACAAAGAAAATTAAAGAGAGAAAATAACAAAAAAGAAATACGTGAGAAGAATAAAAGGAGAAACGTGAGGATGATGAGATAGCAAGATAAATTAAGATAGAAAACAAAGAACGAAACAAAAGAGACAGAGGATGAAAGGGTAATGAGGAGGTGGAAGGAAACGAGAGGATAATGAGAAAGAATGAAAGGATGATGAGAAGGGAGAGAGATAAGAGGGAAAAATGCTAGAGAACACACACACACACACACACACACACACTGTAGGGAGCTGAAATTATCTACAAAGTTGCACGTATATCGATCTGTGGTCCTCCCCACCCTGGTGTATGGCAGCGAGACACGGGTCACATACAAGAGGCACCTCAAGGCACTTGGAAACTTTCACCAACGTAGTCTATGATCCATCCCCCGAGTTCGCTGGGAAGACAAGAGAACAAATGCCAGTATTCTCGCTGACACCAACTGTAGGAGCATCGAGGCTACCATTATCCATGAACAACTACGCTGGACTGGCTAAGTTACCCGCACGGATGACAGTAGACTGCCAAAGCAGCTACTTTACAGTCACCTAACGAGTGGTAAACGTAATGCTGGTGGGCAACTGAAAATGTATAGGGATAGTCTAAGACAAACCTGAAAAAAGTGCCAAATCGACCCCCCTCACCTGGGAGACAATTACTCCACACCGTAACGCTTGGAGGAGCACCACACGAGAAGGTGTCAATACTTTCGAGTTAGCCCGACTGCATAACGAGGTAGACAAGCGTCAGCACTGGAAAGACGCTGTTGCCGCCTCTCCTGCACTAGATGTAGCCCTCCACACGTGCAACATCTGTGGATGACCCTGCCGGTCCCGTATCGGCCTCTCTAGTTACCTCAGAGCTCATCAACGAAGGTGACATCCTTAATAACTCATATCACTGTATCATAGCTGGATGATCGTCATACTAGATTCCGAGTGACAGCAAAGTAGTAATAGTAGTGTGTGTGTGAAAACAACGGTTGTCCTCGAGGATGGTGACAATGGCTGTCCTCGAGGATGGTGACAATGGTTTTCCTCGAGGATGGTGACAATGGTTGTCCTCGAGGATGGTGACAATGGTTGTCCTCGAGGATGGTGACAATGGCTGTCCTCGAGGATGGTGACAATGGTTGTCCTCGAAGACGGTGACAAAGGTTGTCCTCGAGGATGGTGACAATGGTTTTCCTCGAGGATGGTGACAATGGTTGTCCTCGAGGATGGTGACAATGGTTGTCCTCGAGGATGGTGACAATGGTTGTCCTCGAAGACGGTGACAAAGGTTGTCCTCGAGGATGGTGACAATGGTTTTCCTCGAGGATGGTGACAATGGTTGTCCTCGAGGAGGGTGAGAAGGCGTGACGTCACCACTTAGCCTTAATGGCACCGTACTGTCATGCTGGTTGTCATAATTCCGTGTCAGAAAGAGTTCCACAGTGTCTCCCTACCACCACTCCCTACCACCACCACCTACCACCATCACCTACCACCATCACCTACCACCACTCCCTACCACCATCACCTACCACCACTCCCTACCACGCCATCACCTACCAACCCCCAACTACCACCCTTTACCACCACCATCAATCCCTACCATCACCACCTACCAGCCTCCTACCATCATCTGCCAACCCCAATCACTACCACCAATCTACCAACCCCTACCACTACTACCAACTTTCCCAACCCCCAACCACCACCACTTACCAACCCCCTACCACCTACCACCACCACCACACACTACTCAAGCACAATTACTTAAACTGCGAGGTTAGCTTAACTTTTTTGTCACCCTAAATTCTAAGTCACGCTATTATTATTATTATTATTATTATTATTATTATTATTATTATTATTATCATTATTATTATTACCATTATTATTATTATTATTACCATTATTATTATTATTATTATTATTATTATTATTATCATCATTATCATTACTATTATTATCATTATTATTAATATTATTATTATTATTACATTATTATCAGTATTATAATTTTTTATCATTATTATAGCAACTCGTACTTATATGATGCTTCCTTATACCAACCCCAGTGCCTCCTTGTGCCAACCCCAGTGCCTCATTGTGCCAACCTCAGTGCCTCCTTGTGCCAACCCCAGTGCCTCCTTGTGCCAACCTCAGTGCCTCCTTGTGCCAACCCCAGTGCCTCATTGTGCCAACCCCAGTGCCTCCTTGTGCCAACCCCAGTGCCTCCTTGTGCCAACCCCAGTGCCTCCTTGTGCCAACCCCAGTGCCTCCTTGTGCCAACCCCAGTGCCTCATTGTGTACTGAAAGCTTAGTATACAGCGACATCTAAAGAACAGTGATTAAACTACAGGGTTGGTTACGTCTCTGTTGTTGTGTAAAGAAGAACAAGAGAACATGTTCACTATTGGTCAGCGATGAATAAGATCAATAGACGTGTGTAGTGGAAGGAACCATCCATCCCTCCACTTCCTCCTGCTTCTACCCCTCCACTTTCTTCTTATTCTCCTCCATCCCCACATTCTCCTCCACTTCCTCTTCACTTCATAATCCTTCTTGTCCTCCACCTTCTCTTCCTCATCTTTCTCCACCACCTCTTCTCCTTCTTCTTCTTTCAGCACCCCGTCTCACCCCCCCCCACCCCCCTCCACACAGACAATTGGGTACAACATAAACAAGATTTCAATTGGGCCTCTTACCTCACGGGGGTAATCTACTGCCATTGCCTCCCTCGCTGCCCAGCTCTTAACAGCCGCTACAAACAACCAAGCAATGGCCACCACCTCCCACATCTGCACTCGGACGATCATTTTACCAGCCGCCGAGCGTAATAAAAAAAATATGCTACGTTCATGTGCCTTAAAGGATTGCCACATACGTTCTGTACCAAAAGGGTTGTCCCAAATAAGTCATTGTACTTTAAAAGGGTTGCCAGATAAGTCATTGTACCTTAAAGGGTTGTCAGATAGGTTCCCATAACCTATAAGGACATAAATAATAACCTCCTACAACCACTTAAAAGGACTCACCAAGTTTCTACAACCTTTAATGAACAAAATAACTAATTACAACCCCTTGAAGACTACCAAAACATCCAACAACCTTCACTTAACGTTTTACAACCCTCATTAACAACATCCTATAACCATTACTAACAACATCCTACAACCCTCATAAACAACATCCTACAACATCCTATAACCATCACTAACAACATCCTACAACCCTCATAAACAACATCCTACTACATCCTATAACCATTACTAACAACATCCTACAACCCTCATAAACAACATCCTATAACATCCTATAACCATCACTAACAACATCCTACAACCCTCATAAACAACATCCTACTACATCCTATAACCATTACTCACAACATCCTACAACCCTCATAAACAACATCCTACAACCCTCATAAACAACATCCTACAACATCCTATAACCTTCACTCACAACATCCTACAACCCTCATAAACAACATCCTACAACATCCTACAACCATTACTCACAACATCCTACAACCCTCATAAACAACATCCTACAACCCTCATAAACAACATCCTACAACATCCTATAACCATTACTCACAACATCCTACAACCCTCATTAACAACATCCTACAACATCCTATAACCATTACTCACAACATCCTACAACCCTCATAAACAACATCCTATAACCATTACTCACAACATAATAACCTACAACATTCCACACTGTGAGGAGGACAACTCGTACAAGCTACAACATGAACATAAAATACTTAACAACAACAACAATGGAGAGACTGACGCACACAAACACGGTCGGACGCAAAACAACAACAACAACTGGACTGACGCACACAAACACAGTCGGACGCAAAACAACAACAACGGATGGACTGACGCACACAAACACGGTCGGACACAAAACAACAATTAATGGACTGACGCACACAAACACGGTCGGACGCAAAACAACAACAACAACAACGGATGGACTGACTCACGCAAACACGGTCGGACGCAAAAGGCAAACACCACATTATCCCCAACCCAAGATGGCGAGGGCCCTCGTAAACACCACCAAAATATTGTTCGTCTCTTTTAAACTTCTCTAAGAGTCACCAACTTTCTAAAACACTTTCCTTCGTTACCTGTTCAACCTTCACCACCGTCTGCCAAAGATCGTACCTTAGTGTGAGTCCCAAACTAAGTCTAGCTTAACATAACTTAACTTAGCCTATTCTAACCTAACCTAACCTAGCCTGACCTGACCTACCTTGACCTAACTTAATAAAAAATGACCTGACCCAAATTTGACCTAACCTAACCTAGCCTGACCTGACCCACCTTGACCTAACTTAATAAAAAATGACCTGACCCAAATTTGACCTAACCTAACCTGACCTGACCTACCTTGACTAACTTAATCAAAAATGACCTGACCAAATTTGACCTAACCTAACCTAGCCTGACCTGACCTACCTTGACCTAACAATCAAAAATGACCTGACCCAAATTTGACCTAACCTAGCCTGACCTGACCTACCTTGACCTAACTTAATCAAAAATGACCTGACCAAAATTTGACCAAGCCTAACTTAGCATGACCTGACATAACTTGACTTAAACTAACCTAACCTAAACTTATCCTCCATCGTCCGCCATTGAAGGTACCGTATTACCTTAGCGTGACGACACAGACTACCTAGCTGGCTATGTTGAGGGGTGAGGATCGTAGCCTATGTTGAGTAACCTATCTGCCGCCGGACACATAGAGGACACAGTGGAGAATCTTGGACACAGACACAGTGGAAGACCCTAAAGTTACCTACCATTGGACACACAGACAGCGAAGGATACTGGAAACATCACCAACACCAGAAGGCAAACATCACCAACACCAGAAGGCAAACATCACTTTGATATATGCGGACTGTTGCACCAGGGTGTGTAGTATAGTCGTCCATTGTATTTCTAATTATACTTCTATTATATAAATTAAACTTTCTATTTAAAACAATAATTATCAATACACACGAATGTCTTTAAAGATATTGGTTTAGTGATGTTATAGTCGCCACATCTATGTAAGGAAACAGTTTACGAATTAAGTTAGAGAAGTTGGGTGTAAAAAGTGACAGCAGATTCTGACAGCTTACTGAGTTTTTGACAGCACTAAGCAAGACATCTGATAGGAGATTCTGACAACTTGATGAGTTTTGACAGCAGTAAGCAAGACATTATCAGTGTACAATGTCCCCACGAGTCAGGACTGTAGCCAGTGATTGGTGACTAATTTTATGAGGTTACAAGACTAGCGAGGTCATCCTAAAACTGTATCTTGCTCTTGTGAGACCACACCTGGATTACGCAGTTCAGTTCTGGTCACCGTACTACAGAATGGATATAGAATCCCTAGAAAGAATTCAGAGGAGAATGACAAGACTAATCCCGGGCATTAGGAACCTTGAGTATAGAGACAGGTTAAAGCATCTTAATTTGCACTCCCTTGAGAGACGTAGAGCGAGGGGCGACCTGATAGAGGTGTATAAGTGGAAGGCAGGGCTAAACAAAGGGGACATTACAAAGGTACTCAAACTATCCAACCAGAAGCGAACTCGTAACAATGGTTTTAAATTAGACAAATTTAGATTTAGGCGTGATATAGGTAAACACTGGTTTGGAAACAGAGTAGTGGATGAATGGAACAAGTTACCAAATATCATCATTAACTCGAATACGCTGAATAGCTTCAAACATAGGTTGGATGCTCATATGAGCAATAGGGGTTGGGTGTAAACGGGACTGCCCAGTATGGGCCAATAGGCCCGCTGCAGTTTCCTCCATTCTTATGTTCTTATGTTAGGTCAGGTCAGGTCACGTTAGGTTAGGTCAGGTCACGTTAGGTTATTACAGCAACGTCAGTGTTATATCCCTATATTTTGTTATAATTTAAAAACCAAAACAACACATCTGAGGTCATACACGATACTGAATAACCTACACGTGATAATTTAAAGACCATTTACCTGAAGAAACTTAAAAGATCAACAATATTGTCCAGGAGGTATAACAAGAGTCTCACCCCAAGGCCAGGAGGTGTTGAGAGAGAGAGAGAGAGAGAGAGAGAGAGAGAGAGAGAGAGAGAGAGAGAGAGAGAGAGAGAGAGAGAGAGAGAGAGAGAGACTGGTGATGGGGGACCTTTAGTAAAATCAGTCCCCCAACAAAGGTTCGCTGCTCGCCGACCTCACCACAACCAACAAGTTTTTCCTCCTCAACTCTCCATTGGGATCCCGAGTCTTAACCACACACAGGGAGTTGATGGAGCGAGGACCAACGTTCAGTACGACACGCGGTGAATCACAACACACCAGTCAGCGGCCACGTAAAACAATGAACAAGAAACAGGAATGATAATGGCATAAACCAGTCCCTACCGTGTACCTGTGGTGGTGGTGACTATGTACTTGTGGTGGTGACCGTGTACCTATGGTGGTGACTGTGTACCTGTGGTGGTGGTGACCGTGTACCGGTGGTGGTGACCGTGTACCTGTGGTGGTGACTGTGTACCTGTGGTGGTGGTGACTGTGTACCTGTGGTGGTGGTGACTATGTACCTGTGGTGGTGACCGTGTACCTGTGGTGGTGACTGTGTACCTGTGGTGGTGACCGTGTACCTGTGGTGGTGACCGTGTACCTGTGGTGGTGACTGTGTACCTGTGGTGGTGGTGACTGTGTACCTGTGGTGGTGACTGTGTACCTGTGGTGGTGACCGTGTACCTGTGGTGGTGACTGTGTACCTGTGGTGGTGACCGTGTACCTGTGGTGGTGACTGTGTACCTGTGGTGGTGACCGTGTACCTGTGGTGGTGACTGTGTACCTGTGGTGGTGACTGTGTACCTGTGGTGGTGGTGACTGTGTACCTGTGGTGGTGGTGACTGTGTACCTGTGGTGGTGGTGACCGTGTACCTGTGGTGGTGACCGTGTACCTGTGGTGGTGACCCTGTACCTGTGGTGGTGACCGTGTACCTGTGGTGGTGACTGTGTACCTGTGGTGGTGACCGTGTACCTGTGGTGGTGACCGTGTACCTGTGGTGGTGACCCTGTACCTGTGGTGGTGACTGTGTACCTGTGGTGGTTGTGAATGTGTACCTGTGGTGGTTGTGAATGTGTACCTGTGGTGGTTGTGAATGTGTACCTGTGGTGGTGAAAATGTTAGACCAAAAGTAAGCAAGTACACACTTTCACCAGACAAGCGCACACATCCATACAAGGAAGAGTGGACTAATAAGAATTATCACACACACACACACACACACGCACACAAGAACCAGTCACAAGCTGCGGCAGTGAGTTGAGCTTATCTGACCAAGTGAATTCTAGGCCGCAAGTGACAGTTTCCCTTGGTGGGTTTCTGTGTCTGTCTGTCTGTCTGTTAGGAAGACCATTCATAGAGCTGACTAACGTTGATAACCAGTTCGTAATATTTATATAAAGTGTTTTGTGAGGTTAGGTTATGAGACAGGTGGGTTAGGTTAGGTTAGGAGACAGGTGGGTTAGGTTAGGAGACAGGTGGGTTAGGTTAGGAGACAGGTGGGTTAGGTTAGGAGACAGGTGGGTTAGGTTAGGAGACAGGTGGGTTAGGTTAGGAGACAGGTGGGTTAGGTTAGGTTATGAGACAGGTGGGTTAGGTTAGGTGAGACAGGTGGGTTAGGTTAGGTTATGAGACAGGTGGGTTAGGTTAGGTTATGAGACAGGTGGGTTAGGTTAGGTTATGAGACAGGTGGGTTAGGTTAGGTTATGAGACAGGTGGGTTAGGTTAGGTTATGAGACAGGTGGGTTAGGTTAGGTTATGAGACAGGTGGGTTAGGTTATGAGACAGGTGGGTTAGGTTATGAGACAGGTGGGTTAGGTTAGGTTATGAGACAGGTGGGTTAGGTTAGGTGAGACAGGTGGGTTAGGTTAGGTTATGAGACAGGTGGGTTAGGTTAAGTTATGAGACAGGTGGGTTAGGTTATGAGACAGGTGGGTTAGGTTATGAGACAGGTGGGTTAGGTTAGGTTATGAGACAGGTGGGATAAGATAGGTTATGAGACAGGTGGGTTAGGTTAGGTTATGAGACAGGTGGGTTAGGTTAGGTTATGAGACAGGTGGGTTAGGTTAGGTTATGAGACATAAGAATGGAGGAAACTGCAGCGGACCTACTGACCCATACTGGGCAATCCCGTTCACACCCAACCCCTATCGCCCATACAGTATGTCCATCCAACCTATGTTTGAAGCTATCCAGCGTATTAGAGTTAATGATGATGTTTGGTAACTTGTTCCACTCATCCACTACTCTATTTTCAAACCAATGTTTACCTATCTCACGCCTAAATCTAAATTTGTCTAATTTAAAACCATTGTTACGAGTTCTCTCTTGGTTGGATAGTTTGAGCACCTTTGTAATGTCCCCTTTGTTTAGCCCTGACTTCCATTAATACACCTCTATCAGGTCGCCCCTCGCTCTACGTCTCTCTAGGGAGTGCAAATTAAGATGCTTTAACCTGTCTCTGTACTTAAGGTTCCTAATGCCCGGGATTAGTCTTGTCATTCTCCTCTAAATTCTTTCTAGGGATTCTATGTCCATTCTGGAGTACGGTGACCAGAACTGAACTGCGTAATCCAAGTGAGGTCTCCCAAGCGCAAGACATAGTTTTAGGATGACCTCGCGAGTCTTGAACCCTAGTACTTTATTAGCTTTGTTTCGACCAATTACACATTGTTCACTTGGTTTAAGATTCCTACTTATCATTACTCCTAAGTCTTTCTCACAGTCGGATTTCTCTGTAATAACGTTGTTCATCCGATATCTGGTTTCTCTGTTTACGTCTCCTAGACTAAGTACTTTACATTTGTCCACAGTAAATTTCATATGCTTTTTTCAGACCATTCGAAAATTGTGTTTAGATCTTCCTGTAGTTTTGCGGAGTCCTCGTCAGATTTAATAACACGTCCTATTTTAGTGTCATCAACAAATTTACTTATGTTGCTGTCAATGCCGATATCTATGTCGTTATGTATATAATAAATAATAATGGTCCAAGTACTAAGCCTTGGGGAACTCCACTAGTGACGTTACTCCCATCGGATTTAGTGCCGTTAATGCTTATCGTTGTTTCACTTCTAATGGATGAAATACAATTATATACCACCTGACACTCTCCATATGAAGGCAATTTATTAACTGTCAGGTTAGTGAGGCGACAATAATTTGTAATTCAGTTACCGCTCACACCCTCAAGTATATATATATATGTGTGTGTGTGTGTGTGTATTGACTTATGCTTTTACAAACACATAATCTAACCTACCAGTTGTCTATTGATATTCACACACACTCACCACACTGAGCCTTCGGTACATACACAAGAAGGACGTATAACTGACACTGCACTCGACCACTCTTAACTTCCCTCAACTGTATCGTCAGGTACCCACCATTCACAGCCTGGTACACTACAGGGTAACCCAGGAGCGAACCTTAGGACAGACGACGAGTCCTGTATCCCCTTGACCACCGCACACATTTATATCACTATAGTACACCATGACTTTGAAATATGTATTAATATAGGTAAACTCAGGCTATATAAACAGGTAATATAAGATCCCTATATATGAGGTGTTCAATAAGTTATTTTCCCTTCATAAATCATCAACCATTTTCCCCAAAACGAAATTGAAATATCGACCAAATTTTTGTTTTTCTTCCATAAATTACTTCTTCCTTTTCAATTAGTCCCTTCAAAGACACTTTTATTAACTGCTTCCAAAGTCATTTTTAATTCATTCCAAATTAATTCTCACTTTAATATGCAAATTAGTCTCACTTAAAAGCCAATATGGGTAAAACTCACACGATAAATTATCTCTTCCATAAAATACTAACTAATCACCACCAGCGTTCACACAACTTGTAGATTAACCACCCTAACGATACCTGTAGGGGTTAGGTTAAGTTAGTGCTAGGTTAGTGTTAGGTTAGGTTAGTGTTAGGTTAGGGTTAGGTTGGGTTAGGTTAGTGTTAGGTTAGGTTAGGTTAGTGTTAGGTTAGTGTTAGGTTAGGTTAGTGTTAGGTTAGGTTAGGTTAGTGTTAAGTTAGGATAGGTTAGGTTAGTGTTAGGTTAGTGTTAGGTAAGTGTTAGGTTAGGTTAGTGTTAGGTTAGGTTAGGTTAGTGTTAGGTTAGGTTAGTGTTAGGTTAGGTTAGTGTTAGGTTAGGTTAGGGTTAGGTTAGTGTTAGGTTAGGATAGGTTAGGGTAGTGTTAGGTAGTTAGTGTTAGGTTAGGTGTGTAGTGTTAGGTTAGTGTTAGGTTAGGTAGTGGTTAGGTTAGGGTTGTTAGGTTGTTAGGTTAGTGTTAGGTTAGTGTTAGGTTAGGTAGTTAGGTGTTAGGTTAGTGTTAGGGTTAGGTTAGGGTTAGGATAGGTTAGGGTTAGGTTAGTGTTAAGTTAGGTTAGTGTTAGGTTAGTGTTAGGTTAGTGTTAGGGTTAGGTTAGGTTAGTGTTAGGTTAGTGTTAGGATAGGTTAGGGTTAGGTTAGTGTTAAGTTAGGATAGGTTAGGTTAGTGTTAGGTTAGTGTTAGGTTAGTGTTAGGTTAGTGTTTATTTAGTTAATCTTCACATCATGAAATAATTGGGGCGGGGGGGGGGGGGGAGGGGGAATCTCCAGGTTATCTCACACCATTACCCACACTGCCCTGTTATGATTCCGTGAGGGGCGTGTCTCGTGAGGGGCGTGTCTCATGAGGGGCGTGTCTCATGAGGGGCGTGTCTCGTGAGTGGCAGGCGGCGAGCACCTCAACACGGGTTAAGAAGGGGTGCAGGAGCCGGTGGGACGTGAAGGGCTTCCCTCAAGGTGTGGCACTGTAGCTTAAGTACTCACCTGGGGGACAAGGGAGGGGGGGCTATAATCCTGACCTCTGTTGACCTCCAGAGTATAACATGATTACCTCTATCGATAAAAATAGTGTGAAGAGTGTTAAGGTAAGGTTAGGTTAGGTTAAGTAAGGTTAGGTTAGGTTGAGCGTGAATAGATATAACAACAACAACAATAATAATAATAATAATAATAATAATATCCCTCAACATTTGTAACTACAAGGTATAGCGCGAAACTCTGTTGAAAAGTATTGGATGAGCATATCTTACTAACTTGAGATTACTGTCACGTCTTGCTGAGGTCATTATCTGTCTGTCTACCTGTCTGTCTGTCTGTCTACCTGTCTGTGTCTCTATATGTCTGTCTATTTAATTATCTATATCTATTTATCTAAACTGTCTGTCTATCAAACTGTAGGGCCCCAACTGGTCAAATGGGCCCCAATTCTAACAGGCCCCAACCTAAACTAACTCAACAACTTGCCCTAATGACCCATAAATACAATGAATCCCTTGTCCTAATGGGCCCCAGTCCTAATGGTGAGGTTAGGTTGGGGCCGGTTAGGTTGGGTTCTATTAAGATTGGTGTATATAAAAAAATATTGAATAATTTCTCTCCATCGTCGCCACTGTTGTCACTCTGCCTGACTGACAACATTTCTACTGACAACACAATTTAACTAAAAACAAACTACTCCTGCATGACTCCTACCCTGCCACTACCACCACCTGACTGACAACAATCCTCTCTGGCATGATTCCCACCCTGCCAACATCATCTGACAACAATTTACTCCTACAGGACTTCCACCCTGCCACCACCACCGACTGACAACAATCTACCCGGGGTATCTCTCACCCTGCCAGCACCATCCAATTGACAACAATACATCATTCCAAAATTCTATTCAGCAAAAGATTGATTTCCAACACTGCCACCACCATTACTACCACCTGAGGCACATTTCCAACACTGTTACCACCACTACCATCACCCGAAGCACATTTCCAACACCACCACCACCACCCGAAGCCTATTTCCAACACCACCCCCACCTGAAGCCTATTCCTAACACCACCACCACCACCCGAAGCCTATTTCCAACACCACCACCACCTGAAGCCTATTTCCAACACCACCACCACCTGAAGCCTATTCCTAACACTACCACCACAACTAACACCGCCTGAGGCATATTACCAACACTCTTCATCACCACCTAAGGTATATTTCCACCACTGTTACCACCTGAAGCAGACAACCATGAACATAAGCTTCCCAAGGCTCACTTAATCTTCTCTGAGGCGAAACTTAACTCCAGCTAGTCGCTTTTCCCCACTGTGTTCTCTAGCGGGTTTCTATCACGTATGAGTCGGGTTTCTATCATGTATAAGTCGGGTTTCTATCATGTATGAGTCGGGTTTCTATCACGTATGAGTCGGGTTTCTATCACGTATGAGTCGGGTTTTTATCATGTGTAAATCGGGTTTCTATCATGTATAAATCGAGTTTCTATCATGTGTAAATCGGGTTTCTATCATGTATAAATCGGGTTTCTATCATGTATAAATCGGGTTTCTATCATGTATAAATCGGGTTTCTATCATGTATAAATCGGGTTTCTCTCCTCACCCTCATGACCTCACTTCAATCTCCTCATGCTAATTTCCTCACCACTCTCCTCATCTTCCCCAAAACTACTTCGACCTAACGATGCCCAATAATGAGTATATAACCCCTGACCTGATCGGAGTTGACCTGACATGAATTGACTTGACCTAACCTGACTTTACTCGACCTGACCATTGATTTTTCTTTACAAATAAGCCAGTTCATCCCAGTAAAAAAGCGACCCTGAAGTGACCTGACCTCTACATCGATCTTGATCTGTGACCTTTGACCTTCTCATCAAAAAATTATGCTTCCTTGACCATTTACTCCACTTAATTTACAATAATATGTAGGCCATTCTTTTAAAAATATAAACTCACCTGAAGATTAACCACCCTAACGCTATTTGGAGGTGTTAGGTTAAGTGAGGTTAGATTAGGTTAGGTTAAGCGAGGTTAGGTTAACGTAAGGATGGTTAATCTTTAGGCGAAATAAGCTGGAATGGAGAATCTTCAAATGAACTGACATAGCTATTAACAGACAGACAGACAGACAGACACACAGACAGACACACAGACAGACACAGACAGACAGACGTTTACTCTCTCGTTCTTCGGGTAGAGGAAGTTAATAATGCAAATGATAAATAATAAATAAATAAAATAAATAAACATTAAATAATAACTTCATACGTGGAACCATTTAGAGATATTTACTTGACGGACAAACACCAGTGATATACAAACACACAAGGTGAAAGCAATATTCCCCCTCTCCAGATAGCGATGGTGGGAGGTGGAGTGGCTAATAAAAACAAATAAACAAACAACTAAATTTAATAAACAAACCAAATTTATTCTTGTTTTTTGCTTCAAATTATTTTACTAACAGACAAAAACAAACATACGAGCTAAACATATAAGGAAGGTAGAAGCACATGGAATAGGTGGATCATTATTAAAATGGATTAGGTCATGGTTAACTGGTAGGAAACAAAGAGTCAGCATAAATGGATTAAAGTCAGACTGGGGTGCGGTCAAAAGCGGAGTTCCCCAGGGATCTGTATTGGGCCCTCTGCTGTTTGTTATATTCATTAATGATCTTGATTTAGGTATAACTAGTAGGATTAGTAAATTTGCAGATGATACCAAAATGGGGAGAGTGATAAATTCAGACAGTGACTTTGAACACCTTCAAAGAGATCTAGATACCTTACATGAGTGGTCAGTAGACTGGCAAATGAATTTTAATACTGATAAATGCAAGGTACTACAGATAGGGAAGACGAATACAAACGTTAAGTATAAACTAGGTAACACGGAAATAGAAAACTCAGTTTGTGAAAAAGATCTAGGTGTATTTGTTAGCAACGACTTGAAACCTAGAAAACAATGTATTAGCGTTCGCAACAAGGCAAACAGGATTCTTGGGTTCATATCTAGGAGTGTGAGTAACAGAACTGCTGACGTTATCTTGAAACTTTACCTAGCATTAGTGAGGCCACACATGGATTATGCGGTTCAGTTCTGGTGTCCTTATTATAGAATGGACATAGATTCTTTGGAGAGAGTACAAAGAAGAATGACAAAAATGATCCATAATATTAGAAACCTTCCATATGAAGAAAGACTGAAAAGCTTAGGCTTGCATTCATTAGAGAGGCGTAGAGTTAGGGGAGATATGATAGAGGTGTACAAGTGGGTAAGTGGGATTAACAAGAGTAAAATGGAAGATGTTCTGAAGCTCAGTAATAACGAAATAACTAGAACAAATGGCTTTAAATTAGATAAATTCCGATTCAGAAAGGATATAGGCAAGCACTGGTTTGGTAATAGAGTTGTGGATATGTGGAATAGGCTACCGAGTGCTATAGTAGGATCGGGGACGCTAGGGAGCTTCAAGACGAAGTTGGATAGGCACATGGAAGTGCTGGGATGGGTGTGAAAGGGATCTGCCCTGTATGGGCCAGTCGGCCTCCTGCAGTATCCCACTTTCTTATGTTCTTATGTAACATAAGAACATAAGAGTGGAGGAAACTGCAGCGGGCCTATTGGCCCATACTGGGCAGTCCCGTTTACACCCAACCCCTATTGCTCACATGAGCATCCAACCTATGTTTGAAGCTATTCAGCGTATTCTAGTTAATGATGATATTTGGTAACTTGTTCCATTCATCCACTACTCCGTTTCCAAACCAGTGTTTACCTATTTCACGCCTAAATCATAAATTTGTCTAATTTAAAACCATTGCTACGAGTTCACTCCTGGTTGGAGAGTTTGAGTACCTTTGTAATGTCCCCTTTGTTTAGCCCTGCCTTCCACTTATACACCTCTATCAGGTCGCCCCTCGCTCTACGTCTCTCAAGGGAGTGCAAATTAAGATGCTTTAACCTGTCTCTATACTCAAGGTTCCTAATGCCCGGGATTAGTCTTGTCATTCTCCTCTGAATTCTTCCCAAGGATTCTATATCCATTCTGTAATACGGTGACCAGAACTGAACTGCGTAATCCAGGTGTGGTCTCACAAGAGCAAGATACAGTTTTAGGATGACCTCGCTTGCCTTGTAACTAACACTCCTTTGTATGAACCCAAGTACTTTATTAGCCTTGTTACGAGCAAAAACACATTGTTTACTTGGCTTAAGGTTCCTACTTATCATTACTCCTAAATCTCTCTCGCAGTCGGATTTCTCTATGGCATCGTTGTTCATCTGGTATCTGGTTTCCCTGTTTACATCTCCTATACTGAGTACTTTACATTTGTCCACGTTGAATTTCATCTGCCATTTTTCAGACCATTCGAAAAATTTGTTTAGATCTTCCTGTAGTTTTGCCGAGTCCTCGTCACATTTGATAACACGTCCTATTTTAGTGTCATCAGCAAATTTACTTACGTTGCTGTCAATGCCGATATCTATGTCGTTTATGTATATAATAAAGAATAATGGTCCAAGTACTGAGCCTTGGGGAACTCCACTTGTGACGTTGCTCCAATGGGACTTAGTGCAGTTAATGCTCACTCGCTGTTTCCTGTCCTGTAACCACGCCCTAATCCATTTAAGGATGTCACCTTTGATGCCATGAGCTTCTACCTTTCTAATTAGTCTTTCGTGGGGGACTCTGTCGAAGGCTTTGCTAAAGTCGAGATATACCACATCATAATTGTGCCCCTCGTCCACCGATTCGAAAACTGATGAAAAGAATGTTAATAGATTAGTTAGGCAAGAACGTCTGCTTGTGAAGCCATGCTGGGAATCATTGATCAATCGGTGCTTCTCCAGGTGATTTCGAATAGAGTTTGAAATGATTGCTTCCAGTAATTTGCCTACTATTGATGTTAGACTGATTGGACGGTAGTTAGAGGATAGTGATCTATCTCCCTTCTTGAAAATCGGTATTACATTCGCTATCCTCCAGGATTCTGGTACTACACCTGTTTTTAATGACATGTTAAACAACTTTGCTAAGGGCATACTAAGCTCTTCCTTACATTCCTTTAATACTCTGGCAAATATCTCATCGGGACCAGGTGACTTATTAGACTTTAGTTTGTCTATTTGCTTACTAACATCGTTACTAGTCACTACTATCTCACTTAATTTGTTTTCTTCACTATCTCTGTATATAGTCGGTGCCTCGGGTATCATGTTTAAATTTTCGCTGGTGAAAACTGTTGAAAAATATTTATTCAAATTATTGCTCATTTCTCCGTCGTTATCAGTGAGCTCGCCGAAGTCTGTAATGCGGTGAATCACCTGAAGATTAACCCCCTCAGCTTATGTCACCTGATGATTCAACACCCAAACACTACCTAGGGGAAGGGGGTTAGGTTTAGCTAGGTTAGGTTAGGTTAGGTTTAGCTAGGTTAAGTTTAGTTCGGTTTAGATAGGTTAGGTTTAGTTAGGTTTGGTTAACGTGGTTAATCTTACGTGACCCGAGAGAGAGAGAGAGAGAGAGAGAGAGAGAGAGAGAGAGAGAGAGAGAGAGAGAGAGAGAGAGAGAGAGAGACTTACTCAAGGTTGTTCACATAATTACCTTCACTCTGCTCACATTTCTTTGCCAGTCATTGTAAAACGTTCCCAATTATCTCTCGCCTCGTTACACACGCAATTAAAAACTACCCCTCCTCCCCTCCCCTCTACCTACCTACCTTACATACCTCTCTAATACCTATCTCCCTACCTAGCACCTACCTCCCTACTTAACTAACTAGTACCTACCTACTTAGTACTTACCTAATACCTACATATCTGCCTCCTTAGCTAATTAACTAACGTCTAGTGTAATTGGTTATCTAAATAGTATCTACTTTCCTACCAACTAACCAAACAAACTCCCTATTTGCCCTCTATCAACCAACCAACCAACCAACCTGTATACCCAGCGTCCTTCCCAGCTACCGTCACACACACACACACACACCACCTAACATCACCATCAGATCAGAAACCTACAAAAATAGACAACAACAGATGATGGTTTCAAGGTTAGGTTTCAAAGGTTTCTACCATTACCCTCAAGACAAGACACGGTATATATAACGAAATATAAATAATACCTCATAAAACGTATTAAAGTGGCGCCTTAACTGTAAACAATGTCTCAAAAACCGTGAAAAGACGACTAATGGAGATAGTTAACTGCAAACAATACCGTAGAAAATATAGTCAAGACCAATTAAGTGGCTCTTGAACTGCAAACAATATCTCAAACAACCAAGGGTAGTAAATAAGAAGCGTAAAGGACATGTTAAACTGCAAACAATATCCCAAACAACCATCTGCAAACAATAGCTAAAAGTTCCCACCCCCAGCACCCCACCTCCCCTCATCCAGGAACTACCACCATCACCACCATCAGAGTCTCTCCAACACATCTGTCCCCTTACCATCACCATCAATCTCCCTCCTCCCAACAGCACCAGACACATCTTTCCTCACCACCACTAGGGTCCCTCCAACACAACTCTCACTTCCCCCTCACCACCATCACATCTCCCCTCCCTACCACCATCACCAATACAGATCTCTCCCCCATCACCATCACAGCTCCCAGGCATAATGACACCCGTGAGACCTTTCCCCGACCAGTCTCCAGCTCCCACATTTTACGATCATAAGTAGTGAGCAGAGATGAATACCTGAGGCCATCACTGACACACGCTACCAGGGAGCTGCGGCAGATGAGGGCGAAAGAGAATCGTAAATAAATGAAGAAAGATGAGATTAATATTAAATAAAGATGACATGACTGAAATAAAAAAATGGAATTAGATGAATCATACAGGTGGAGTATATATTAAGGGATAAATGCAGCGATAATTTATGTAAACTCCACGTAAGAGAAGGGAAGAGAGAGAATGGAGAAGAGGTTATGGGGTAAATATTGATAATTCATGTTTAGAGAATTATTTTAGAGGGAGGGAGGGAGGGAGGGAGGGAGGGAGGAGGAAGGAAGGAAGGAAGGAAGGAAGGAATATAAAAGATTGCAGAACAAGAACAAGAGTGTCCACATCCCCAGGGAAGATAATTATCATCAGCACTGAAGAGTCTCAGAAACCACGGAGAGACAAAGAAAGATATGGGTCAGGAACAAAACCCCTTTTATATGTCTTGATCTCTGAACTGCTGGAAAGACTCCCTGGACCGCTGGAAAGACTGAACTGCTGGATAAACTCTCGGAACCGCAGGAAAAACTCTCTGAACCGCTGGAAAAACTCTCTGAACCGCTGTCAAGACTCCCTGGACCGCTGGAAAGACTGAACTGCTGGAAAAACTCTCGGAACCGCAGGAAAAACTCTCTGAACCGCTGGAAAAACTCTCTGAACCGCTGGCAAGACTCCCTGGACCGCTGGAAAGACTGAACTGCTGGAAAAACTCTCGGAACCGCAGGAAAAACTATCTGAACCGCTGGAAAAACTCTCTGAACCGCTGGCAAGACTCCCTGGACCGCTGGAAAGACTAAACTGCTGGAAAAACTCTCGGAACCGCAGGAAAAACTATCTGAACCGCTGGCAAAACTCTCTGAACCGCTGGCAAGATTCTCTGAACCGCTTGTCTACTCATACGTGGCATTATAGCGAGTCCTGGTGTTTGGTACATAGTCGTAAATGGAAACACACACTAACAGGTGATTTATCTTATCGATCCGCGTGAAAGATAACAACTTCTTGACCATTACAATGAAATATTCAGTGAGTGGAAGGGGGGGGGGGCGACAGAATGGCCATGGAGGGGGGTTGTGTTCATGTTATAATGTATTACTGAGACATACGACTATTTAATAATAATACTAATAATAATAATAATAATAACAGAAACGTGGCACCCAAAACTTACAAAATACAGCCCAAAGAATTAGAAAGGAAGCCAGATAAAACTTTTAGACGCCCACAGGAAAGTAAACTTGTACGAACATCAAAAACTTTAAATTACCAGGAAAATAAATATGAATGACTTGAGATAAATTTACGATGCCACGAGAAAAATATGGATTAATGTTTAGATTATTATGAAATGTAAAAAAAAAAAAAAGATGAGAAAAAAATTAATAAAATATAAGACAGAAATTTATACAGTAGTAAAACCTGATGTGTTTAAACAAATATATTAAAACAGTGAGTAGGAAACCCTTATGTAGTGTAACGAAGAATATTATATAACCCGTAGAAAAAATCCAAATGTTGAAAAAATCCCATAATTAAAAAACTCCCCCCCCCCCCCCCAAAAAAAAAAAATTCCCAAAAATGAAAAACGACAAATAAAAACGATGAAAAAGCAAAAATAATACAAATTAATAATGACAAAACTGTTACCACACAAAAAAAATAAGTAAAAAAAAACAAGAAAAAATTAAAAAGGCGAAAAATTTAGTAAAAAAAAATAAAATAAAAAAAGCCCTTGGAAACAAAAGGAAATAGCGTGGAGGAAGACAGAGGCGATCACAAACAACCTCGGCTCTGGAATAAGATAACAGAGCTGCCTTTAATAGATACCACCCTCGCCTCCCTCAACCTAAATCCCGAAGAGTCGTGTTGGATTCTCAAGGGATTGGTATCGGATTCTCAAGGGATTGGTATCGGATTCTCACGGATTGGTATCGGATTCTCATGGATTGGTATCGGATTCTCATGGGATTGGTATCGGATTCTCATGGGATTGGTATCGGATTCTCAAGGATTGGTATCGGATTCTCCAAGAGACCCGTAACTTACCAGAGGCAGGGAGAGGAGGAAGAGAGGATGGCAACAAAGGGAATTATACAGGAAGGAAGGAAGGAAGGAAGGAAGAAAACAACAATGCACCCACAATAACCCGAACTTTCCCCTACCCCCCCCCTAACCCCACACGGACAAGAAAGCCCTAAGTGACACGTTACCCAAAGAACAACAATTTTTTTTTTCTTTTTACCAGAGGAAGGAGGGAAGGAAGGAGGGAAGGAAGGGGAAGAGAGGGGAGGGTCGAGAGAGGTTTAAATCAGTAACACAAAGCGCCCCACCCTTCCCCACACTCCCCCCACCCCCACCAAGAGCCCAAAGTCCGAGGTACGTACCCGAGTTTAGTAATTTGCTGTGGAAGTTGAATTCAAACACTGGCTTCACTTACTAGTATTGGATACACAATTGACAGGCCAGAGATGTTAATTTTTTTGACCTAACATTCCCACATTCTTCACTCCTTCTCCTGTCCCCCCCCTTCCCCTATCCTCTACCCCTCTCCTCAACCCCCCCCCCCTCCCTCTCCATCCTCTACCCCTCTCCCAAGCAGCAGGATGATGGAGGGCGACTTAACCCCGAGAGATTTCAAGGAATAGACGATGGATGAAAACTTGGCAGGAAAGAGGGAAAACTTGGCTGAACTGAGTCATCAAGTCACGTCTGCTGGCTTACGGTGTTGCCCTATAACTCTCGACGTGATGTCAATGCAGTTTAGAGAGACGAGAAAACTGATAAATGTATAGATGGAATAAGGGGGAATAATTAATGAATGAGTAAAGAGAGGACATGAGATAATTGATGACTGTAGACATGGAATAATTGGTAATATAAGTAAGGGAGAAAAGATACGAAGTAACTGATAAATGTGAAGATGGAATAAAGGGGAATAATAAAAGAAAATAGAGAAACAATATGAAATAACTGATAAATAAATAAATAAAATAAAAACAATAATAAAAAGACATGGAAGAAAATGGAAAAAAAAATACCACGAATAAAATAATAAACAAATAAAATACGTAACAATAAAACCCTAATAAATAAGGGAGTAAAGAGGGAAATAAAAAAAGCTAAACAAAAAATAATAAAAGTGAACAATGAGGACACGAAAAAAAAATACGAGACGACAAAACTTATAACAATAATCAATTTAACTTAAACTTAACCTAACTTAACCCACCCTAATCTAACCTAACCTAACCTATTCTATATTTAACCCACCCTAACCTAACCGCACTTAACCACCTTTGAAGGTATCATTATAGGATTAAATCAGGTGAAATAATTAAGGTAGCGTGTCTAATCTCCAGGTGAGAGAGAGAGAGAGAGAGAGAGAGAGAGAGAGAGAGAGAGAGAGAGAGAGAGAGAGAGAGAGAGAGAGAGAGAGATAATTCAATAAGGAATGAGAAAGAAACAAGACGGAAACATTGGTGACCTAGCCGATGGTACACCACAGCAAGTAGGTCCTATGAGCTGGTCTGGTACGGTAGAGACATGTAAGGGCTTAGATGTGAAGAATAGGGATAATTACAAGCCAAATGGGTAACTGCCCTATTTAGTTCGTAACTTAAAATATCCATTATTTTTTATAGGGCCATTAAGATATGGATCAATTAGAAATGGGGGGTCTTTTATAATAGGGAGGTTGGGGGACTCTGTTAGATGTAGGGTGATTTATATAATATTGGAGCTTATTATGATTGGGGCCCTCTCCTAATAGTTAGATTGGGGCCCTCTCCTACTGATTAGATTGGGGCCCTCTCCTACTAGTTAGATTGGGGCCCTCTCCTACTAATTAGATTGGGGCCCATATGAGGACAATCAGGTGGAAGATGTGCAGGGAGGATCTACCACTGTAATAACACCCAGCGCTCTCTTATAAACCATCCGGACCCACTGTGAACCAATTCCCTCTCCTCTCTTCATCCCCCTCTCTACCACCCCCTCCTTCCCTCTCCTCTCTACCATCCCCTCCTTCCCTCTCCTCTCTGCCACCTTCTCCTCCTCCCTGTGACGTTTGGATCGCTTCAGACACACTCCCAGGAACTAATTGTCCCTTAACCAGACTTCAATTAAAAATCTTCTCTACACGTCTCCATAATTCATTTCATTTCTCCTAAGGCAGCTCTCTGGGTTGTGTGTGTGTGTGTGTGTGTGTGTGTGTGTGCGTGTGTGCGTGTTTATCTTAATATTCTGTGCAAATTCTGTAAGGCAAAGTTGTTTCTCAGTACAAAGAAGGCCAGGGGGCGTAGTACAGTATTGCCAGATGTAGGTAAAAGTCGTGTTTCCCTGTCTGCTTGATTCCCTGCCTGTCTGCTTGCCTGCCTGCCTGTCTGCTTCCCTTCCTCCCTCTCTGCCTGCCTGCCTGCCACCCTCCCTACCTATCCCTTGCACAACGACGAGGAGATAATTGCTGCCGGGTCAATAATCCATACAGGTCGCAGCATTATTTGGGGAGATCTATATTCCCGTGACTGGTCA
This sequence comes from Homarus gammarus, assembly GCA_958450375.1. NCBI lineage: Eukaryota > Metazoa > Arthropoda > Malacostraca > Decapoda > Nephropidae > Homarus > Homarus gammarus. The sequence continues at coordinate 2,094,374 of CAUDMG010001656.1, read as the reverse complement.
AATGAACCCTGGTCCTGACACGTCTCCGGAAAATCCACTTATTGAGATTAGGGACCAGTATTAGGAATCCCCCTAATCCCAAGAGATGAGATGAAGTCAGATAGGATTTAGGATATTGTAGGATTGCGGCTCATATAATCCTCCAAGTGTATAGTCCTTAAGGAGATAAAGATTTTAAAGGTTTTAGCAAAATTTATATTGTGATTACGATTATGTGAGGACCTGGACACCCTCCCTTCCTCACCCCACACAAGAGCTGACACACACACACACACACACACACACACACACACACACACACACACACAAAGATTGATGCCGGTCACGTAAGGGAGAGAAGGGGGAGGGGAGGAGGAGGAAGGGTGGTGACATCTGCCTTTAAAACTCACTTACAAAAATAATACCCAATTTAAATGGTGATGACTCGATAAAACTCTGCGAGGGAGGGAATCCTTCAACAGGAACCGTAGGACACAGCCGAGAGTAGGACACACTAGGCCACAGGATACAGGTGCCGTAGGACACAAGACACACAGAAGAGTAGGACACAGTAAACCATATCTCCTCATACCATTTTCTTCTCTTTCTTCTTCCTCTTCCCTCTCCTTCTCACCACCTCTACCCACTACAGGTATAACACTGGCATACTCAACAAGCCTATATAAACCAGTATACCTGTAGGGTGGGTAAGGTTTTTTGAGTGTACACGACCTTTACATCCAGCATACTCGAGTGGTAGCGTAGGATATCATGCCTAGAGCCCCATCAACATCCTGTAGAGTATAGGATTGTGACTTTCCTGTGTATATCCTACGTAGGGTTAGGTTAGGTAAAGGTCAAGTTTCATAGGAGTGTGTAAGTGAGGTTAAGGGTCAGGTTTCATGTAGGTGTGTGTGTGTGTGTGTGTGTGTCACTTAATACAGTCTCTGGTAGCTACAAATAAGCATATACCTGTAACTACATCATGGCACCATAAATTACCATCACTTCCAACCACCTTCCTAACATAACCTCTTCAGCACACCATAAAAGCCACATACACACATTACTATACAACAAAAATCAAAGAAACAAAGAACAACTTACACTTGGATCAACCTGTATAGCAACAAAACACTACTGAACATCACCAGTTAGTTCACCAAGGTAGTACTTTCACCTGACCAAGTTTACCTTACGAGTACAGGTTATGTTACTTCCACTCACCATTCATAAACTAGTCTAACAGATTTATATATACTGATAATGAATGAGGGAAATGACAGGGAGTTGAAAGATAGAGAGATAGGGGCGAGAGAGGTGAAGGTGTCTGTCTTGTTTTGACCTTTCTGTCCACACGTTCACCCTATACCTGACGGGAACACACACACTACATCTAAGGTACTCCCCCAACAGGTTGTGTAGACCAGTCCCTCTACACCTGGCTGCCTCAAACAGGTAACACTTGTGACGGCATTCAACCAGGTGACACGATTACCAACACTTGCGTCAGGTAAGGAAAGATAAACGAATAAATAATGAACGGAAATAAAGTGACCTATTCTATGACCTTGTTATCTAGAGTAGGTTTACTGACAGGGCTGAGGCAGTAGTTCAGCTGAGAATGTTACCTTTTACGTGTGGCCTGCCTCACAGATCAGGTCATATAATGGTGGTTTGTTGTCAGTCCGAATTGCGTTCTGGTTCACGTCACACACACACACCATGGAGGCACTCATACATGGTGGCACTTATACATGGAGGCACTCATACAGGGTGGCACTCATACAGGGTGGCACTCATACAGGGTGGCACTCATACAGGGTGGCACTCATACAGGGTGGCACTCATACATGTTGGCACACACAGATTGAGGCAGGTAAAAGGGGTCACACAACAAGACACTTTCAACACACACCTGTACAACAAGTATTGCACATGACTGATTATAATATTAAGGACTGAGTGACCGACCTCCTGGTAACTCTCTCTCTCTCTCTCTCTCTCTCTCTCTCTCTCTCTCTCTCTCTGCAACATAAATTCCGGTATTCAGTATATCTTGTACATTCTAAAAACAACAACAACAACTAATAATAATAATAATAATAAGGAAGTAATAATGATGATAATGATAATAATAGTAATAATAATAATAATAAGAGTTACAACAATAACCACAAAGTTTATTCAAAAAATAATCCTGTAAAAATAATAATTAGAAGAAACAACATAAAAATAAATAAACATAACATATTCACAAGCACCTAACCTAACCTAACATGACCTAACATAACCTGACATAACCTAACCTACCCTGACATAACCTGACCTAACATAACCTAACCTGACCTAACCTGACCTAACCTAACCTAACCACCTTATCATATATGCTTCCAATCAACAGAAACGACAAATGATATAAACAGACAGACAGACAGACAGACCGAGCTAACACTACAGGGAAGGGGAGAGAGGGGCATAAAAAAAGCAGTTTATTTTAGATTGGAATAAATAGAGACAGACAGACAGACATTCAGACAGACAGACAGACAGGCACAGACAGGGAGAACAGGAGAGGTTAACTTCAATTAAAATCCGCGATCATTGTCAATAGTGGTTTAACCTTCATCACTGTAAGACGTAATTGAAATATATGTCTGTCTGTCTGGCACGCACACACACACACCACACACACACACGCACGCACACACACACACACACATTTATTTACCTTTGGCTTTGATCCTCACACTTTCCCCACCCCTCTCTCCCCCTTCCTCACTCTCCCCACCCTACTCTCCCCCTTCCTCACCCTCCCCACCCTACTCTCCCCCTTCCTCACCCTCCCCACCCTACTCTCCCCCTTCCTCACCCTCCCCACCCTACTCTCCCTTCTTGTGAAATACTAGAACTCTTTGAGGTTGAGTGCGGTACCTAAGGCGGCCACACTCATTCACTCACAAGTAACCTTTGACACCTGTGAAGTGACGGCAATGGTGTACCTGTGAGGGAAAAACATATATACTTCTTGACTGTTAAGAAACTAAGTACAAAGAGTGGAAAAGCTGCGACGATTATGTGTGTGTGTGTGTGTCCAATATCATCCCTGGCACACACGTCAGGTTATAACATAATCAGCACACCTGAAGCCTTAAAAAAAATACTCAAACTAATTTAACACCTAAAAGGGACAAATTAACACCCACCTGTACTTACCTGTTCAATTAATTCATAACCACCAGGTGTAAATATAACATCAACGATAATACAACACCCAAGAAGACTAATTAGCAGGATATTTAATTCACCCTGACAACATATCTCACCAGACAAGAGTGACATGTGTGTACAGTAAAGGTTTAGTGAAATTAAGAAGCGATATTGATAGTTATATTTATACCGTAGATAAAGCCAGACACTTACAGGCAAGTCTCAAATCTTCTGGTCACATAAGGAAAAAAATTAATCTAACCTAACCTATTCTTTGAGAATATATCGTGGTGTGGTAACTTAACACAGGCAGTTAAAAGCATTCACACTCCTGGTGTTAAAATGAGGAAAAATTAACCGCAAAATTAACCGCAGAGTCGTTTAATTATTCCACATATTGACCGCAATTCATGAGAGAGAGAGTGGAAAACATTCTGGGATATTAAATTAGCGGATAAAATATTAACCTGCCGTAAGTTAAGACGCCCAGTTAAGATATTGAAGTTAAGATAATTTGAGAATTTGGAACACACAAGTATGTTTGGGTGTATTTGACTATTCCACATACATACAAACATACATACATACATACATATACCCTGTACACACACACACACACACACACTTAAAACCAGAAAAACCGGAACTTGTGACATTAACCAGCACATGATACTAAGAGGCGTGACAAACTTATCGCCGCTACACCACCATCATCTATGTAACCAACTGTATTCTCCGTTACAGAGAAAACTATATAATACAGAATACCATTTGACTATACCATAAGGGAACGCTTTCTTTCTTGGTTATTTTATAGTTAAACTTTTATTAAAATCTTGGCATATTTATATATATTTTATTAAGAAATGGAATGGAAATAAAAATCGGAGGGTGTGTTTTAGTACGGACGGGTGTGTTTAAGTACGGACGGGTGTGTTTTAAGTACGGACGGGTGTGTTTTAAGTACGGACGGGTGTGTTTAAGTACGGACGGGTGTGTTTTAAGTACGGACGGGTGTGTTTAAGGGGGAAAGAAGGGGGGGGGGCGGACGGGGGAGGATAAGGGGTAAGTAGGAAGGGGGGAGGAAGAGGGGAAGAAAGAAAGAGAGGAAGAGAAATAGGAGGAGGGGGAAGAGGAGGATGGATGGAGAGGAGGAGAAAGAAGAAAGAGACAGGGGGAGGAGAGTCAAGGCAGGAAAACAAACCTAGTACGGTAAATCCCTTAGGAAACAAACCAATACTGTGCACGGGAGAAGAAATATTATTATGGTCTTAAAATATTAAACAATAGTACGAACTGAAAGATAGATATAAGAGAAATATAAATAATGTTCCAAGAGAAGCGAATATAATTTTAACTGTATTATATAAGTAAATAAAGAAAAGCAAAGGAATACATATACAAGGTGTGTTTTAGTTGTTTATGTATAATGTATATCATGACATACCGAAATATACATATATCCATAAAGTAATGTAGTAGTGTAGGTGAAGATGGTGTAATGGTGCATGTGTTAATGGTGCAATAAAGTTGTGGTGCATGTGGAATAGTGTTCCTTCCAGGCAGAGCTCCAGCGAGACGCGACCCAGTGACGCCGATACGATGATTCACCAGAGTTGACGGCACTCCTCTTACCTGAACGACCAACACCACCACCTTAATACACACCTTTCCTTAATGAGTTATGCACCTTTAAAACATTATCTAACATGGCTATAAAAAGTTATCTGTAAAGCAAAAGAGTTAGTAGTAGTAGTAGTAGTAGTAGTAGTAGTAGTAGTAGTAGTAGTAGTAGTTGGCGTTGTTCACTTCATATGTTATTGTAGTCACTTTCAAAATCAATAACACGACCTGCAGTACATCATGTTAACTCCGTGTTTCCTTATCGTTACAAGTCACGTTAATGTTTGGCCTTATGTGGGAAAACTGAATCATCAATAATACTAATCTATCTAAATTGGCCCATTAATAGCTTACTTAAAAGGGTAATTAAATAAAAATAAACTATATAATTTCGTGATACCGATACCCCAAAATTAAATAAACATCAATAATGAAAGTTTCTCAATTATTCTTACATCATCAAAGTACATCTACAAAAATGAACTACCTCACCTGCAACACCTGTTACTACCGTTCATTAGTCCCAATTACTGTCAGTTTCACACCACCAGCGACACTCACCTGTACTGTTTACCTGAGAGACTCATTAACTAAAGCTTCTCCATCGGACAACTCCTAAGCCACTAATGACAGCGCCCTAATTAAGGTCGGTAGGAAGGAAGGAAGGAAGGATAGAGGGGGAAGGAAGGAAGGAAGGATAGAGGGGGAAGGAAGGAATGGATGGATGGATAGAGGGGGGGGGGGGGAAGGAAGGAACGGGTTGGTAGTCAAGGTGGAGAGACACGGGTAGACGGGGGGGAGAAACGGTCAGTTAGTAGACAGAGCGGTATCAGACAGGGTGGGGGGAAGGAAGGAAGATAGAGTGGGTAGGTTGGTAGACAGGACGAGGGTGGGTATAGGTAGACAGGGAGAAAAGACTCAGGGAGGGAGGTTAGACAGTGTAGAGGGAGGTACGGTAAAGTGGGGCAGACAGGGTGGGGGGAGGGAGGAGAGGGGGGAGGGGAGGGAGTAGACAGGTAGATCCCCAAAACGTACAAATCAATAACCAAAGCGCCATAAGACCTCAGTCAGTCAATAACCAAAAAAAAAAAAAATCACTCATACTCAATCTAACATCACACAAAGCTGACAGGACAACCTTTCCCTCCCTTCCTCTCTCCCCAAGCAAGAATCTAACCCAGATAACTCTTTTTTTTTCCTTTTCCCCAAGAGTCAAAACCAGTGATAGGAGTGAGGAAGGTAAAAACAAAAACACGTTGATAAGAGTCTTGAAGGAAACGCATTACCCGTATAAACGCAACACACTGCCTTGGTTAATCTGGTAGTCCTCTTTTCATTAGCCACAAAGACTCGAAGAGAAACGAAGTAACATTAGCGTCTCAACCTGGCTTCCTTACTAGTTAATAGAAGCTGTTATTGGTGAGGTACCATGTATGATGCTATTAGTAGTGCTGTAATATTGTCTGCTAGTAGTGCTGTAACACTGTCTGTGGTTTAGTGGTGGTGTAACATTGTCTGCTAGTTAGTGGTGCTGTAACATTGTCTGCTAGTTAGTGGTGCTGTAACATTGTCTGCTAGTTAGTGGTGCTGTAACATTGTCTGCTAGTTAGTGGTGCTGTAACATTGTCTGCTAGTTAGTGGTGCTGTAACATTGTCTGCTAGTTAGTGGTGCTGTAACATTGTCCGCTTGGTGATAATGGCACTCTAACATTGTCTGCTAGTTAGTGGTGCTGTAACATTGTCCACTTGTTGTTAGTGGCACTGTAACCATATTCAACTTAGTTACAGTTAATGGCTGAATAACAAGCAACAGTTACTACCAGTTACGGACATTATTATAAAAGACAAAACGAGAAGAAAATATCCCATCTTTCATTTTTTTCAGCATTTACACAAGGGGCATTGACCCTTTGAGTCCTGAAGGGTTAAATCATCGTCGTTAAAGGGTTAAATCATCGTCGTCAAAGGGTTAAATTATCGTCATCAAAGGGTTAAGTCATTGACGTTAAAGGGTTAAATCACCATCATCAAAGGGTTAAATCACCATCATCAAAGGGTTAAATCACCATCATCAAAGGGTTAAATCACCATCATCAAAGGTTTAAGAAAAGTGCCAACTCACTCGCTCCTCTTACCCCACCACCGCAATAACTTAGCTACAGTACAACAAGGAACTAACTCGCCCCCCGCTAAACCTGACCAACCTGTTTCAAATGAGTACAATGAGACGTGGACGATGCAAGCAGGAACAGACCGGTTGATCAGGAAGCTTCAGGTCGTATGTTGAGAGGACCGCCAGGGGGAGTGGTGGAAAGCTCCCCCCCCCCCCCCACCCAGCCCCGCCACAACCCGGATACAGAGGAGTTCCATGGTTAAGAAAAGCTCTCCCCTTCCCCCTTCTCTCACCCCCCCTCCCCTCCTATCTCCCCTCCCAAGCCCCCTTTTCCCTCCTCATCCCATCCATCCCCCCTTAACGCACAACGAACCCCAGGTAAGTGACGAGGGTTTAGGTGTTCAATATTGCACACGACACATTTCAATAGGACAACGGGTACATACATATGTCTATTGCAATATTAACTGCGGTATTGTTCTGGCCACAGTCAATCAACCACCACACTGAGCAAGAGTCAATAAAGGGGATATAGATAAAGTTCTTATAATATCCGAGCAGGATAGGACTCGGAGCAACGGATTCAAGTTGGATAAGTTTAGGTTTAGGAGGGAGATAGGAAGAAACTGGTTCACAAATAGGGTGGTGGACGAGTGGAACAAGCTTAGCAACTTTGTAGTAACTGCGGGAACTCTGGAAAGTTTCAAAAGGAGGCTAGATAGATTCATGGATGATAGAGAGTGGTAGTAACTCTCGACAGGAGCTGCCAACCGGCCTATTACAGACCCCTTATTTTCTTATGTTTCTTATGTTCTTATACGCTATACTTACCCTATATATAACCTTTACGCCATTTGCCTCTGTCTACCCAGCAGTAATTGGGAACCTGGATGTTAATCGATTTGCAGATCGTATTCCGGGGTGATGGTTAGCCAGTGCAGTTGGCGAGTTGTCCGGTCTTCTCGGACTATTCCTTGACACCGGGTCATGCAGCTCGTTAACTCAGGGTGTGGTTGTTGTGTTGGCGACAGCTTCTACACCTTAAACACTGGGTCATGGAGCTCGTTAACTCAGGGTGTGGTTGTTGTGTTGACGACAGCTTCTACACCTTAAACACTGGGTCATGGAGCTCGTTAACTCAAGGTGTGGTTGTTGTGTTGGCGACAGCTTCTACACCTTAAACACTGGGTCATGGAGCTCGTTAACTCAGGGTGTGGTTGTTGTGTTGGCGACAGCTTCTACACCTTAAACACTGGGTCATGGAGCTCGTTAACTCAGGGTGTGGTTGTTGTGTTGGCGACAGCTTCTACACCTTAAACACTGGGTCATGGAGCTCGTTAACTCAAGGTGTGGTTGTTGTGTTGGCGACAGCTTCTACACCTTAAACACTGGGTCATGGAGCTCGTTAACTCAAGGTGTGGTTGTTGTGTTGGCGACAGCTTCTACACCTTAAAACAAATTCACGCCTAGGTGGCGCTTGGGCCGGCAATACTCGATTTCGAGGGGCTTCCATTATTATACATACCCTATACATAACCTATACATAACCTATATATACCCTACACATACCCTATACATAACCTATACATAACCTCACTGTTAACCAAGACAATAAAGGAATTACCTGAAGAATATTCCATCAGCTTATTTCACATAAAGATTAACTACCCAAACGTTACCTGAGGGGTTAGGTTAGGTTAGCGTTACGGTGTTTTATCCTCAGGTGCACTAAGCTGGGGCGCCTAATGTTCAGGTGATACAAGACAGGAGCAGTTTTTGTTTATCTGATTTAGCTATCAACATTAATGGCAAAGTCAGCCAATCAGAGGTCAAGGAATGCATTGCTAATCATCCAATCAAGAGCTACGGAATGCATACTCAACCAATCAGAGACCACGGAAAGCTTGTTCAACCAATCAGAGATCGCGGAATACACATTCGACCAATCAGGAGCCACGGAATACACATTCAACCAATCAGATTACACCGAAAATATACTGTATATATATTCCACCAATCAGGAGCCACGGAATGCATACTCAACCAATCAGAGGCCACGGAATGCATACTCAACCAATCAGAGGCCACGGAATGCATGACAAGTGTACCACAGGAGGAGATAAACGTCTCACCTAACCCACAAAAACTTAACCCAACAACAATAACCAACGGCGGCCCCTCCCCGTCCTCCCTCACAACACAAGAGACGTTCACCTGTCACCTGACCTTAATTAGATGTGACGAGCCATAGGGTGTTGACGTGTTCCTTTGGTGATGCAGGTATGTCAAATTAATAACAGGTAACTATAGTATAACCTCCATTTAACGGATTATATGGAGAGAAGTCCATTATATACACGTTTCACTGTAGTGTATTTACGATCCTGGAATACGTGTTTAAGGACCTCTGCTAGTTGTTGAAGTCCAGTTATACATCACAACAGACAGACAGACAGATCATAACAACTCCACACGTAGCAGCGTGGGCATCAAGACGACATAATTGAGTAGTTGCGTAGTACTGTCATTTAAACTTCCTCTTTTAAGTAACTATATCAGGTAACTGGACCCCCAAAAAAAAAACACACACACACAGGAGAAAGAGGAGTAGAAACAAACAAATCCAATATTACTAGATCGATTGGTGGGTGATTAATGAATGCACATCTCCCTCTGTGCAAACAATCACACTTACACACACACACAAGCAAATACATGCATGCACGCACACACACCGAGACCAAACTACCCTACACGCACACAGGCAAACTCACTCAGTCATCATTTAATAACTGCAGTTCTGAAGGATGATAAAGTCAACAATCAACTGTCCACATCTCCCTTGAGTAAACACGACCACTGTTCACATTCACTGGATTGAGCAACGATCATTCTAATCCACAAATCACTAGCTGAAGAATGTTGGTGTGATAGTTATACCACGGCACCACTAGAACTACAAGTTATCCACGAGGCCGACAACCACGAGGCCTACACCCACATCCACGATACCTACACCCACAACCACGATACCTACACCCACAACCACGAAATCCTTTATAATTAAAAGTCAATCTACCTGTAATTACCCGGTATTGTAATCTTCATCATATCAAAATTTGTATTGGTTAAACTCATTATATATTGAGTGAAAAATTGTCATTATTATCAGTAAACAATCTTAAATCACCTTCTTCAAATTTCGATAAAAAAACATAATAAAAATGACATTTATAAAGACAGCAATAACTTAATTACATATATACCCGATGTGACGGTCCGGAGTCCTAGTAGGGCCTAGTTCTAATGGGCCCCAGACCACGTAGAACCTTAGTCCCAATGGGCCCCAAACCCAGTAAAGCCTAGTTCCCCAATGGGCCCCCAAACCTAGTAAACCCGAGTTCCCATGACCCCAACCTAGTCCTAATGGGCCCCAGTTTTCTAATCAGGTAAGATAGGGATCTCCGACTACCAGCACTGTGGGGGGGGGGGGGGGGTGTCAGTGGGTGGAGGTGGGCGTCAATGGATCACCTGAATATTAACCACCCCAGCGTATTTCACTTTAAGATTAACCTAAACATCCTAACGTTATCTAAGGGAGTTAAGTCAGGTTAACTGGGGGTCTAATCTTTAGGTGAAACATACTGGGGGTCTAATCTTCACGTGATCCCAATCGCTAATAATTTATTCAATATTACCGGTATCAGACGTTATAAATGCCAATATAAGAACATAAGAAAATAAGGAGTCTGCAATAGGCCGGTTGGTCTGTGCATGGCAGCTCCTGTCGAGAGTTACTACCACTCTCTATCATCCATGAATCTATCTAGCCTCCTTTTGAAACTTTCCAGCGTTCCCGCACTTACTACAAAGTTGCTAAGCTTGTTCCACTCGTCCACCACCCTATTTGTGAACCAGTTTCTTCCTATCTCCCTCCTAAACCTAAACTTATCCAACTTGAATCCGTTGCTCCGAGTCCTATCCTGCTCGGATATTATAAGAACTTTATCTATATCCCCTTTATTGATTCCTTTCACCCACTTAAATACTTCTATCATATCTCCCCGCACTCTTCGTCTTTCTAGGGAATGCAAGTTTAGTTTCTTTAACCTATCCTGATATGGAAGGTTTCTAAGTCCCGGTACACTAAACTAATACGGAACACCTGACTAAATCTCCATTCTATCACATTTCACCTAAAGACTAACCACCCTTACGCTACCCTAACCTAGCCTCATCCTTCCCATTATAGTGTTAGGGTGATTAATCTTGAAATAAGCTAGGGTGACGATTCTTCAAGTGATCCTCTAATATTCCAAAATATACTGTAAATTCATTAATACTCTTCTAATTATTATATAAATTGCAAAGTGATAATACGTAGATTTTGTTTTATCTATTGTACTGTATATAGTAACTTGGTGCTGATAACAACTCTAAGATGATAATTTATCAGTGTTACCTCACAGGGCTTCACCTCTTGGCGGACACACACACACACACACACACAAGTATCATAAATGGAGATAAAAATTCACCAAACGAAATAAATTGTTCCGAGGAATTTTAACAATAAAAATATCACGATAGACAGCTCAGTAAAGATATCATGTAGCCGGTCATATATCCTGGTGGCATCTAATAAGCAAACACTGAACAAGCAGTAATAACTCTTTAACAAATGCTAACCAGACACGAAAGCGTACTGCGTTTCTACATTCACCTCAAGGTTGTAGCCTAGTTTCCGCAAAATGCCACATCATCACAGTATTGTTATCCTCGACAGGTAATTTCATAATCATGGGAAAGCAAGAATACCGTCACGGACATAATCACAAACACAACGTTGGTCTGGGAAACTCGCTACAAAAGCCTATTCATCACATAATTAAAAATAACAACGTCTATTTGGTTTCAGTAATATAAACAATAACATGTAACTGTAATTAACGATGTAAGATGAATCAATAACTGTACCTGTCATGTTTTTATAATATCAAGGCAACCTCATCACCAAAAGCCACCGGCAGCACGTCAAGGCTGTAACATCATGATGCACACAAGCAAAACCTTCACCCCCTCCCCTCTCTGGATAAGTGTTCACAGTTTCCTGCACTGTACACCACAACCAAGACTACGAGACGTACCTTTTATTACCACTATCACAGTCCTGAGTAATGTTTATATTGGCACACACACACACAACACACGTTAACATACTACTTAAAGCCCCTTGTTAGTCAGTACATTACTTGTAACCTTTCAAAATTAAATGCAACTTTCTGAAGATAAATTAAAGATCTTGACTCATAAATTACGATAGGAAAAACTTGATTCTGTGTGTTTGTGTCCGGCAGCCTTAATGTAAACACCAGGTAACTGTTTGGTAAAAGGGAAAACGATTTGCTGATAATGAATAATGGATAGCAGCCATTGTACTGTATATTAACGGAGTAACACTGTCCACTTGATAGTATTAAATGTATCTTGGTAAATAAAGACAGACGTAAATGGTAAATTCACGAAAAAGATGATATGAGCAATTTGTTTCCGGTAAGAAATGTAAATCAGGACTTCAGTACATTACGTGGCAGAATTTTTAACTGACGAACGCAAACATTAGGATAATTTTCACAACTGTATCTAATGTGGTAAGTATTGTTTCAATAACAACCACATTCCACAGTGTATGAGTGTGAGTGAGTGAAGGCTGGCCAACAGTCAGTCCCTACCTTGGGTTCAAGTCCTGGCAGAGAGCCATCTGGGCTGTCAGGCTGAAGAAACCATGCTGGCTTACAACCACCTGTCAACCTAACAACCCTTTTACTAACACACAGGTGCAATGTCTGACCCCACCATTGCTCTAACATCACAAAAGAGAGCGTCTGTGCGGTAGAAATCCTCCTAAACAGAGCGGAGAGTGGTGTTCTCAGCTATGTTAAGGCGACACACACACTGTTGGGAACTTGGAAACTGCCGCGTTAAACTTACCCGCTCAAATCGGCGTCTGGCTGGGGGAGTAAAGCTCCAGCTGCCGTGGGGCATTGTGTACAATCCTTATATATATCCTGAAATGATTTTAAGTTCCATCACTCACTACGACCGCAAGTAATTCAGGTAAATCACGAGCACACACGACATACCCTCAACACCCACAACAAGTGCCGTCACCACTGTGGCTCGGGCCGCCGCCTACCGCACCATCTATGGACCGCTGTAGTTACCACACTCACCCAGACCAGTTATTTACTCTTACACATTTTTTCACCATAACTCTTATATTTAGTCACTCAAAAGATATTCCTATATTAAATTTGATATAATTATATTTATTTTATATATGTATAGAAGAGGTTAATTGCTTCTTCCAGAGGTAAATTCCATTGTTTACAAACGTTATGAATGAGGATGTGTACATAGAAAATGGACGATTACTGTGAGAAAACGGAGATGAATAAGGGGGAACTAGAGTATATCCTCGACTATTCTTGTGTACTCATTGAAGTTTGATAATCTATTTCAACTTTCTATCGTGAGAATAAAACTAATACAAAATCTCTTAAAATCTCTAGATGTATGATTACTTGAAATCATCAGAATCCGAATATTTCGAAACAAAGACTCTTTCTGGTATTGACTAGTTTTTCTAAGCAAATATATCAACACTGTAATTGAAATCTATACATGAGTGAAATGAAAGTGGTGGCAATACTAAAGGGTAGAAGTTGTTAAACATTATGGAAACCGTAGCGGGAACTTAGTCTACAGTATAATGAAATGATATGGTAGGAATTTATACACGATAATTCTGGAATATTTCAATAACTTTTATTACCAGATTAGTCTTCTTTTTTTTTCTTTTTTTTTTACGGGGAATAGCCCACCCGGGCAAGGTCACCGACCCACAACGGAGCCTGGGGGGCGAAAAAATAAGAGTAAAAAGGAATTAAAAATAGAAGAGAAAAATATTTTATTAATCTACACCAGGAAGATGACGGAAAACCAGCTTTTTGAAGTGAGGCAGATTGTATGAGTATGGAAACACAGAAGAAGGCAGAACATTCCACAGTTTGGCTGTGTGAGGAAAGAAGGAGGTACTATAACGGGTTATTCTAGTGTGACCGACATCCACACAGAAACGGTGGGCACCGCGGGCAAGACGAGTGTTACGAGCCCTCGGCCTTGCCGGCGGTACACAGGATGCCAAATCCACCGAACATTGCCCGTTAAAGTACCTGTAAAAGAGAGAGAGAGAGAGAGAGAAGCAACATTGCGGCGAAGAGAAAGGGAAGAGAGATTGTCGACTAAAGGAGGAGAGTTAATAAGACGAAATGCCTTTGATTCCACCCTATCTAACAGTTGAAGAGCCACCCCAGATATGAGAGCAGTGCTCCAAGTTAAACGAATAATCCCTTATATACTTGAAGCAACTGCTCAGGAGTGAAGTAGCTACGGCATCTGTACGGCATTCCCAGCTTTCAGGAGGCAGCTTTGGCAATGTTGAGGACGTGTGGCTTCCATGACATATTAGAGGAAATGGTGAGGCCTAGCATATCTATTTTAGAATTTGGCAGAATGATGTGGTTGGTGGGAGATCATCTAATTTGAAAAGCATAAGTGGTAAATACTGTGTTTTATTACTATTGAATTTAACCAAGTTTGTACCTCCCCATTCAGAGATGCTGCACAGATCTGCATTGATAGAAGTAATGATATCAGCTCTAGAAACAGATCTAGTTTGAGAATTAGGAGGGAGGGAAAAATGTGAAGAGGAGTGAAGAGTAGAATCATCAGCGTAAGAATGGATAGAATTAGTCGTAGTGTGAAGTAAATCACTGATGAACAGAAGGAAGAGAGTTGGTTAACTTATCAATAAACTGTTCATTCTGTTAATGTTTACGAATATTGGACGTAAAGCAGATGAAATATTTCTAATACCACTGTTCTGTCTTCTTACTGAATGTTCTAAATATTACTGTACTGTGTTCGTGGTTCACAACAGTGGTTTTACATAAGAAATTACAAAAGATTAAATAAACTTTGATAATATTGCTGTCTCTCTCTTGCTCCTCTTCAGACATTCCACTACTCCGTTATTAACAAGTTGGTTTCTGGTGTTTTTTTTCCTGTTGGTAACAAGAAACAGGAAAGTGCTCCAATAGACCTGCTGAATACCATGAGTGTGATGAAATGATATAGTAGAAGTGGTGGTGGTGGTGGCAGCGGCGGTGACGGGAGCGGTGGCAGCGGCGGTGACGGGAGCGGTGGCAGCGGCGACGGGGACGACGGCGGCGACGGCGGTAGTGGTGGTGGTGGTGATGGTGGTAGTGATAGTGGTGGTGGTGGTGATTAATTTAAATTTCTAATGTTGCCACTAGTTTATTTGTGCACCCCACACTCATCCTGTGAGCGGTAGCGCAAAAGGATTACAGAGTAGAGTTAACAACGGGTCATAATAATTAACCCCCGTGGTCAGAATATTATGGCACTGAATGTTACACAGTATTTCAAATAAATTCTTTGTTTAGTTCTGTACATAAAGGGTAACTTACTCGCAGCTGCGTGAGTACAGGCGTGTGAGGCAGTATGTCTGGCCGCACATTTGCGTGAGAGGTATTCAAGCACATTGTGTTTGGTTCTATACTTGGGAACTGATATAGCTATTAAGTGCAAAAAAGTGGATACAATCTTAATGTGTCGGCTATCTTGCCATTAGAGATGAAGTGTTAGAAATGAAGTGTTAGAGATGAAGTGTTAGAGATGAAGTGTTAGAGATGAAGTGTTAGAGATGAAGTGTTAGAGATGAAGTGTCCCTAAAAGGTTCTATCTTCACACAGTCGAGGACGTAGTGTTCAAGTGTGTGGCCATATGTCTGGCCACACACTTTACATTTAGTTTTGTTCACATCTGCCTGAGGGACATACTGTCAGAGGTACTTATATCCTAACCTTAGTCTAGCAGTTACAACATCTTGTAATCTTTGATATTAAAACAGTTTATTTAGCCATAAGAACACAGATACCGAGTGGATAACAATAACAATATTAACATGGCTGAGCCAGTTGAGAGCCTGAGCTGCACCTGATATATACTATATACATTTATCTCAAGGAAGTATTATGTAACGTTTAGTATAGTACACAGCTTGGTGGTAATAACATGTTACCACGGTTATCACTTAGTTATCTATTTATTTTACCTATATATTATAAGTATATACATATTTTACAGTGGTGTTGATGTACATTAATATGATAAGGGAGGGAAGTAGTACAACATGGGGTGTATTAAGGTGGAACAAGAGGACAGAACTATCAGTATCACGTCTAGTCGGCAAATATAATTACTGCAATGGTAATTTCTATCTATCTACATGACAATCTATAACAGTTTTGGTGGCACAATATAAGCAGGAATATAAAGTAGGTATTACAAGATTATTAATACTTAGACAATAGATAATTTTAAGAGATGATTTAAAGGAAGGGGGCGTAGTCATTGTTGGGATGGGTGGGGGTAAGGTGAACCACTCTGCCTGCGTCTCCTTGTCCTCCCCAGTCCGAGGCAATCAATATAATATTTTGTAACGTGGTACATTTTCATTGAACTGGCCTCAATGCTGCAGATATGCCGAGCAATTACTCAGTATATGGATGAAATAATACAAGAAACCCCCCCCCCCCCCAGCAGGATCAAGCATTAATTATTTCCGCTTTCCAAAGGATTTTTTTTAGACAGCGGTGGATTTATTCCTGTTGTCGAGCTGGTGACATCAATGCAGACAGTGCAGTGGCGTCCTCAACACACTTTAAAGAATGTGACTACAGAGATGACCTGAAATGTCGTCTCCTTGGAATTGAAACGCCAAACAGACAACAGACGCTAAAGGATGATGCAGTTCCATTCCACATTTGATTAAATTAATTAGAAATAATTTTCTCGATTCAGGATTTTACCTAAAGGATGGAAGCTTTATATCTGATTCCTCTATTCGGGAAATGATGACAGCAAGTAAGACAGAGTATGGCTTAGCATACAAACTAAGTGAAAGGCAATTAAATGTATAGGGTCAGCAACGACAGCGAGTTAAATATGAAGTCCAATTGTTGTCAAAAACTTGCTCTACCTCACTGAAATATCTTGGAGAAAGAGGACGACTGGGGAGCAGAAATTGGAAGGAAACTGCTGACTTCATAAATCTGGTGGACGGATGGTTTGACATTATGAATTCTTCTCATAAATTTGGTGAAAAACAATCACTTAATGTATTTGGACTTAATTTATGTAACCAAGTAAATGTTCTGCATAGAATGATTGAAGCGGTGGCAACAATGAGGGTAAGAAACTCACTGTTGAAAGGCCTTTACATGTTTCCGAAAGGGGTAATATTATCATCTCGGTCACTTATAGGGTTGTACAAAATGCTCCAGAAGTCTTTTAATCTTGAATTCATTCTAACTAGATAACTAAATCAAGATTGTCTGGAGCATTTGTTTGGGAGCATAAGACAGATACATGGAACCTACGACCATCAAATGCTGTGAATTTTAAGTTCAGGCTCAAGAAGTTATTCCCGGGAAAAGACGTTTCACTAATTTCTGAGAAATCTAACACAAATAATGATAATTATGACTGACTGTCAAGAAATATTGATCTTAGACAAACAAATGATGAAGGTGCACCTTTCAATGACAGAACTGGCAGTAGAACTCTATATAAATAATCACTGTTTCAAAGACTCGGAAATTGGCAATGAAGTAGAAAAAAAGTTAAGTGATGAGTTTAATGAAAACCTGGGAGAGTGTATAAGCCCGGACTAAAATGACGGTAAAGCAATAGATTTAGTCATAGAAGAGGAAGCTCTTAGGTACGTTGGTGGCTATATTGTAAGAAGGTTTTGTGTGAAGTACCCCCACTTAGGCCAGAAAGTGACTGAGTACACATCCATGACCAAAACATGGACAGAAGAAATAAACAGAGGTGAACTGTATGTTCCTTCTGACACTCTATTAACCATTATGAGAGACGTATTTAAGGCTGTACACGGGGACAGTCTTATGGAGGGGAAGGACTGCTTGAAAACAATTGTGTCTGAGATAGGGAGTTGATGTACCCCATGATGTCTTATCCTTCTTGGCCAAAATATCTGTGTTCCTTAAACTGAACAGTAGTATGAGGATAAATAAGAAAACAAGTATGAATTGCTGAAGTGAAAATAGAAAATTTATGAAAATATAAAAATGACAGAAGGAAAAACGGATTGACTTGGGTTATAGTTGATATAAATCATAGATGTTATTTATTTATAACTTATGTGTGTAAATAATATATAAGTTATCATGAAATATTTATTCCCCTTTTAGATACATACACACTAACAAGGAAACGTTTCAGAAGAGGCAGCTATGAACTCAAGAGTACAGATAAATTACACTGAAATAATCGTATGAATTAATTAGTAAGAATATTCAAATAACGTCAACTGTCCTTCCCTCCACAATGAAGGGATGAACGTGGCCAGACCCTTTATGGCACCCTTTTAGATAGCCTCTCTTACTATAGCGACACCTTTCTCCTTCTTTCCGAGCTGAACTCCCTACACCAGGATATCGGAAACAGGGTTATGGTGATGATGCTGTAAAGATAGACAGACTAATGGAGAGAGAGAGAGAGAGAGAGAGAGAGAGAGAGAGAGAGGCCAGCCAGCTATAGTTCACGTGGCGCCACCGGGCAGAGCGAGCGAAACCTAGACCACTGTCCAGCCGACCTCCCTACCTCGGGTGGGGGTAAGTTGTTCCACACCTTCACACCTTGATATTTTATGGAGGTCTGGGACTAATAGGAGCGCATGGGGGATGGTATTAGTAGCCCTGGGTGCCTTAAGTTGTATCTCTGATTATTCCGGAACTGGAAATAATTATTGTCTAGCAAGTGATTGACAGATTTTTAAACAAAGAGGGCACAGCAGTAGGTGTTAATATCCTCAAAAATGAAAAGTTTCAATTCAGCAAATTGTTCGTTAGTGTGATTAGTGTTCTTCAAGTAGGTCATTGTCAGCACAACTCTCTTCTGTGCATTACTCAGGGGATGTGTTTTTGAAGAGCCAGATCTTGTAATTTGCTTCATATACATGTTTTACTTGAAGTATCTCGTGGTGGTGGCGGTGGTGGCGGCGGTGGTGGTGGTGGCGGTGGTGGTGGTGGTGGTGGCGGTGGTTTGTTTGTGTTGGTGTTGGTGGTGGTGGTGGTGGTTTGTTTGTGTTGGTGGTGGTGGTGGTGGTTTGTTTTGGTGGTGGTGGTGTTGTTGGTGATGGGGGTGGTGGTGATGGGGGTGGTGGTGGTGGTGGTGGTTTGTGTTGGTGGTGGTGAAAATTATATTACAATGATGATAACAATGATAGCAATAATGATCACGACACAACATACATATATATTACTTAATAATCAGTTTAATTCATTAATAACAACGTCAGCTGATGGTAGTGTGTCTGTCTAATTAACAGATCCTTCACCTGGACCACGATACCTGAGCAAGCTTAACTGTTCTTGTACTAGGAGTGAGTCTTATTGGGTCACCTATAGAGATTTAGCCACCCCCTCCCCCTATCTTATTTCACCTGATAATTAAACACCCAGCACTACCTGGGGGTTACGTTAAGTTAGGTTAGGTTAGGTTATGTTAGGTTAGGTTAGGCTAGGCTAGGTTAGGTTAAAATATAAATTGGTTAGGTTACAATCGAGGTTTAGTTATGTTACGATATTGGTTGGTTAGATTACAATACTGGTTAGTTAGGTCAGATTAGATTATGTTATGATAGTGGGTGGTTAGGATAGATTAGGTCACGATAGTGGTTGGTTAGGTTACGATACGGGCAACTCGGGTAACGATAGAAGCTAATAAGGCTAATTAAATATAATTAGGGATCACATCCAGTTCCTGGAACCAATAAACCTTCAATAATTATCAAGTTCACTCCATCGAGAACGTCTACCTCACTCAATGCTCCCGAGAGCTAGTGAGGGCCAGAGGGAATTTGTCTAAGTCAATCATTTACACTTAAGTCCATATAACACGAAGAACTTCATCCATTCAACTCTTTAATTTATTCTCTTTACCTTTTGTCAGCTTAAGAATCGGTCATGAGGTCGGTTAGTAATCTGTTACACACTGTTAACAAGTACTGGGTATGTACAGTCCCCCTTCACAAGTGCGTTTACAGGGGCTCGTCATATAGCCTAGGTACAGTCCCCTTCACTAGTGCGTTTACAGGGGCTCATCATATAGCCTAGGTACAGTCCCCTTCACTAGTGCGTTTACAGGAGCTCGTCATATAGCCTAGGTACAGTCTCCTTCACTAGTGCGTTTACAGGGGCTCGTCACATAGCCTAGGTACAGTCCCCTTCACTAGTGCGTTTACAGGAGCTCGTCATATAGCCTAGGTACAGTCTCCTTCACTAGTGCATTTACAGGGGCTCATCATATAGCCTAGGTACAGTCCCCTTCACTAGTGTGTTTACAGGGGCTCATCATATAGCCTAGGTACAGTCCCCTTCACTAGTGCGTTTACAGGGGCTCGTCATATAGCCTAGGTACACTCCCCCTCACTAGTGCGTTTACAGGGGCTCACCATATAGCCTAGGTACAGTCTCCTTCACTAGTGCGTTTACAGGGGCTCGTCATATAGCCTAGGTACAGTCCCCTTCACTAGTGCGTTTACAGGGGCTCATCATATAGCCTAGGTACAGTCCCCTTCACTAGTGCGTTTACAGGGGCTCGTCATATAGCCTAGGTACAGTCTCCTTCACTTGTGCGTTTACAAGGGCTCGTCATATAGCCTAGGTACAGTCCCCCTTCACTAGTGCGTTTACAGGGGCTCGTCATATAGCCTAGGTACAGTCCCCTTCACTAGGGTGTTTACAGAGGCTCGTCATATAGCCTAGGTACAGTCCCCTTCACTAGTGCGTTTACAGGGGCTCGTCATATAGCCTAGGTACAGTCCCCTTCACTAGTGCGTTTACAGGGGCTCGTCATATAGCCTAGGTACAGTCCCCTTCACTAGCGCGTTTACAGGGGCTCGTCATATAAACATTCCACAATTCATTACACTGTTTTAATATTGTTCTAGCTCGATTTCCATAGTACGTTTTCTATTACGACTTATGAGTTTCCTTCTGTTGAATGTAAACAAACACAGTACTGCCACACTGCACAAAACCTGACGAGTCCCGGTAAAAGCAATAGAGAGGGGGAAACTGTACGGGCTCTCTTTTATATACTGTTGACAAGTACTGGGTATGTACGGGCTCTCTGTTATACACTGTTGACAAGTACTGGGTATGTACGGGTTCTCTGTTATACACTGTTGACAAGTACTGGGTATGTACGGGCTGTCTGTTATATACTGTTGACAAGTACTGGGTATGTACGGGCTCTCTGTTATATACTGTTGACAAGTACTGGGTATGTACGGGCTCTCTGTTATACACCGTTGACAAGTACTGGGTATGTATAGGCTCTCTGTGAAACACTGTTGACAAGTACTGGGTATGTACGGGCTCTCTGTTATACACTGTTGACAAGTACTGGGTATGTATGGGCCCTCTGTTATACACTGTTGACAAGTACTGGGTATGTACGGGGTCTCTGTTATACACTGTTGACAAGTACTGGGTATGTACGGGCTCTCTGTTATATACTGTTGACAAGTACTGGGTATGTACGGGCTCTCTGTTATGCACTGTTGACAAGTACTGGGTATGTATGGGCTCTCTGTTATACACCGTTGACAAGTACTGGGTATGTACGGGCTCTCTGTTATACACTGTTGACAAGTACTGGGTATGTATGGGCTCTCTGTTATACACCGTTGACAAGTACTGGGTATGTATGGGCTCTCTGTTATACACCGTTGACAAGTACTGGACATGTATGTGTCTATTTTAACGTAACCACCCCTACCATAGCCTAACCACCCCTACCATAACCCTAACCACCCGTAACCATAACCTAACCACCCGTAACCATACCCTAACCACCCGTAACCATACCCTAACCACCCGTAACCATAACCTAACCACCCCTACCATACCCTAACCACCCCTACCATACCCTAACCACCCCCTACCTGAACCTAATTAAAAACCCACTTATATAGTATGGTAATTAAGGTGTGGCGACAAAAATAATTAGTGCTTCCCTAATTTACGGTCCATCTGGTGCCGGTACAGTATATTGTATGCTCATTAGCCATTAGGCAAATCACATTATGTTATATCATTTTCTTTTTCTCTCTTGTAAGTCCATATAAATATAACCTACGTCTATACCTTAACTACCTGTATCTCTTGTGTAATTACTAACCTAATTACATAATTGAATGATCTTAATTGTTGAAGCACATTAATAATATAATGACGTCAACTTTATACACAAGAATGCTATCCAAATTGCATAAACATTAATTATCTTAACATTATTATCATGTGAGTTGATTATTGTTTCTGAATGTTTAATGAGCTTAAGTGTTCATTCGACAGACAGACAGACAGACAGACAGACAGACAGAAATAGATAGATAGATAGATATTTAAGAAGTAAAATCGTCATACAAGTTCCGATTGATTCTGCATTTAAAGTCCCACTCAAAAAGTATCGTTAAATGAAAGGCTTTAATATGATCCCCAGTGCATCATCATACGTTGGTACTCCTGCTGGCCATATCATCAACAACTAGAGATGGGGGGTAGGACTGAGGGAGGGAGTCGTCTTGTATGGCACACTACTCTATGTAGATACTTCAATATAACTAAGAAATTCATTAAGCTATATTTGTGTTGGGTAGAAGCAAGGCATATGTAAACAAGCCACTGACTGATGATTACAATAACACTGAAATATACATAAAATGGAAGTGTTTCAGAACGTCATAACTGAGACAGACATCAAAACAGACATTTCATCATTACGTCACTGTAATAACCTAGTTTTATTCATACC
The DNA here is from genome assembly GCA_958450375.1 of Homarus gammarus. Lineage (NCBI taxonomy): Eukaryota > Metazoa > Arthropoda > Malacostraca > Decapoda > Nephropidae > Homarus > Homarus gammarus. The sequence goes on along the minus strand of CAUDMG010001656.1, from coordinate 2,071,453 downwards.
GAGTTTCACAATATGCTTACTCTTGTTGTTCACGATATGTCTGATTTATGAAGAATGACTAAGCAAACAGAACTTGACATTAGAGTGAAGAGCTACAGTAATATACAATACCGGATATCAGACTATGTGGTTTGCTGTTTCCATACCGGACAGCTGCCAACTGAATTATTTGTGTACGCATGAAGTTTAAATTACAATAAATATGTGGCGCCCACTTCCTGATTGATTTGAGTGTTAATTAATCCTTTGACTGCGACGTCTTTTTAACTATTTTATTCTAGCGACTACCAGGCGATTTTATTCAACTGGGGAAGTTCCATCTCGTAGTCAAGGTGTCAAACAAAACTTCGCTGCTTCTACAAGATATATATTCAAACATATCCATAATCCAGTTGCTCATAAATGCCCCCCTTTGCAATGGAACATCTTACTTACTACATGAATTCATCCCTCCTCCCACCCCATTGTAACTAGCATGTCATCTGGCAGCGGTAGACGATTACACTCAGCTGAGGAAACGCCGCCGGTATTGTCAAAGCGTTATCCTGCATTGTAATCTGTACCAACTAATACACACTTTCCGTCCTCACCTCCAGTACCCCGTCCCCTCCCCACACCACAGAAAGACACCTACAGCAACCATACATAGTTCCCAAAAAGTTACCAAATCTCAAAAGGTCCATTACCACCCCCGATCTATACGGTCAGGCAATAGTTAACCTCCCTAGACCAGCATCCGCCAGTAGGGTCGGCGGAATATAAAATAAGGCCCTCAAAACACCCGTATATGGGATAGGGTAGGATGTCTAGTACCTGTACCGACAGACAATAACTAACCCATGACACAACCCTAACACACTATTAGCTTAGCTAGGTGGTCAGCCCGCCCTCTCTTACCTCCTCCTAAACTTCTTCAATTTCCGAACTATAACTTCCTTCCCCCACCTCTAATCTTCTTTCACCCCTCCTCTCTCTGAAAAAAAAAACCCACCCCGACACACACCCCAACTCTTCCTCCCGCTCAGTAGTGAATGCTTGGAGTTCACATTTCATAGTTCGGGGTTCACACCTCAGGGGGAGAGAGGATTGGCAACGCTATGTGGTAAACGCGAAAGTGAAGCCAACTGTACATAGACAGTGCAGGTATATAAACTTATGGATGGATGGATTGATGGATGGATGGATGGATTGATGGATGGATGGATGGATGGATGGATGGATAGATGGATTGATGGATGGATGGATGGATGGATGGATGAAGCTTTAAAAGGATGGAAAGATGGATGAACGGATGGCCAGACAACACATAACTACTTCTCTACATAACACCACAAGTGAGACCAACAAGACAGATTATAATAATTAACGAGGTGACGGGCAGGTGAGACGGACACACTGCAGATAACACCCACAGGTAAGACAGCAACAGACGTAACTAAAAATATTAAAAAAAAATAAGAAATTTAAATATGGTATACAAATTGTACCGAGACTCGACCTTAACATTAACCCGTGAGCCACTGTGTCTCCTAGCGGTTAATGTGTGTCTCTTAGCGGTTGAAGGAAAAAAAAAAAAAAAGTATTAAAGTGAGTAAAGAAATCTTCTATCTATACAAGTAAAACAAAAGAAATGAAAGTTTAACAGTGATCACTATAATAAAGACAATGTTTTACCCGGTGTAAGGAAGGAGCGAGGGTCTTGGGTGTTATTGCAGCGCTCAGCAGTCAGCAACAACACCAGCTACCGGAAATTCAATATCTTTGGCTAGGAAGCGACCCAATTGGGAGGCTCTCTCTCTCTCTCTCTCTCTCTCTCTCTCTCTCTCTCTCTCTCTCTCTCTCTACCGTTACTGCTCTTCTTCTACCAGAGAGTCAGAACCCACCCCACCTGAGCACATACCTGTATCCGAATTTCTAATGACCTAAATTGGATGTTTTACCTGAATATTAAAGATTTGTCATTAATTTAATATGATCATGTTATATGTATTAGCACTATACTATATAGCTGATGTCACAATTTACACTAGACTACACCTAACCTAACCAAACCTTACCTAACCTAACCTAACCTAACCAAACCTAACCTAACCTAGCCCAACCTTTTGCTGTTAATAGCTCTTCACCATCATAGTGAGTTTATTAATACACCTGTAACAGGAACTACTAGCTATTAATATTATCGGCTAGTAGTTTTGCTCGAGGCTATAATTACTAAAATAACTTTCTCACATACTAGGTGTTAATTGTCTAGTTTTCATTGTGATTATATAGTAATATGATGACAATAGTTTTCACGGGTTAATATTGGAACAGAGAGAGAGAGAGAGAGAGAGAGAGAGAGAGAGAGAGAGAGAGAGAGAGAGAGACATCACACCTGTACAGTAGGCCCTCAGGTGATACATGCAAGGAACTACCATCAAGAGCAACACTTGACAACACCAACAGCCTACAGGTACTCTCACTCTCCTACCTCACAATGTTGACTCAGCTCTTGACAACTCCCCTCACAATTTTGACTCAGCTCTTGACAACTCCCCTCATAATGTTGACTCAGCTCTTGACAACTCCCTTCACAATGTTGACTCAGCTCTTGACAACTCCCCTCATAATGTTGACTCAGCTCTTGACAACTCCCCTCACAATGTTGACTCAGCTCTTGACAACTCCCCTCACAATGTTGACTCAGCTCTTGACAACTTCCTTCACAATGTTGACTCAGCTCTTGACAACTCCCCTCACAAAGTTGACTCAGCTCTTGACAACTCCCCTCACAATGTTGACTCAGCTCTTGACAGCTCCCTTCACAATTTTGACTCAGCTCTTGACAACTATCTCACAAAGTTGACTCAGCTCTTGACAACTATCTCACAAAGTTGACTCAGCTCTTGACAACTTTCTCACAATGTTGACTCAGCTCTTGACAACTCCCTTCACAATGTTGACTCAGCTCTTGACAACTCCCTTCATAATGTTGACTCAGCTCTTGACAACTCCCCTCACAATGTTGACTCAGCTCTTGACAACTCCCCTCATAATGTTGACTCAGCTCTTGACAACTATCGTTAAATCTTATCCTATTAATCGTGTTACTCACTAAAACTCTCAACAAGATCTGGCCAAACCTTCATCTTTTGGACATTCCATTTCTTTATTTTCCTGGATTTCTTTCCTTATATCTAACCTCTGTGTCTGTGTTGTCGTGGTGGAGTACCTCAAGGTTCAGTTCTGTCTCCTACACTCTTCTTACTCACTTTTTCTTTGTTGATGATGCTAATCTACACGAATGTTTGCCTTACCACTAATGCCAATGCCCAGTCAAGTCGCACAATATAACAATTACATACTAAAACAACTACCAGGGAAATATATATTGAGTTACATCACACCGTAGCAGCAGCAGTAATTATGTTTCAGTGTCAACAAAGAGCTATAATGTTTTGGTGTCTCTCGCTAACAAGATCATTACTCTAGTCTTCAGTTACACTCGCTTAGTAATATCTTCATTATAGCAAACAACAATGTCATATTATAACGAGTGTCTGTTCATTATAGATCTGCCACACTCGGCCCCCCCCGCCCAGAAATATGACTTATGGTTTTGTGATTGGATAATGTGGTAATCTACAGTTCTTCATAAATTACATTTGTTTTCTAACTGGCCAATCACAAACCAGGACAAGAGAAAAAGGACGGGGTTATTTGACATATACATAATGGACAGACTATACTGACCTCTCGTGGAATCACCATATGTCTAACATCCTAAGAAAAAACATGAAAACTAAGCTTCCTTTATCAGCCTCATCAAAATTTTAACTCTGAATTTAGTTTATTCTTTACAATAGCCGTTTTAACCACCTACTGTCGTCACAATACCAGTTCTTTAATTCACAATAATTGGACTAGTGTATTACGTACTAACCACACTATGCGCTTAGAGACCTTTGTTGTTGAAGGGCAGTGATAGTATTATAACAACAACTACCTTTACTGTCGACACGTTCTCTATACTCATTCACCTCCGTCATATATCTCCCTTCCCTCCTATATCTTCCCATCAATTGACCTTTAAACCTATGCCATATACCCATGCACCTCATACCATACAACTGACCCTATCTTTTTATTTTCTTACCCGGGGTGGACCAGTCAGGCCTCACTGGAATATAGGTCATTGTGTCGATAGTATTGGCCTGTGTATCTCCCCTCCCATCACACATAGACACACACAACCTCTGTTTCATGGCTAGTTTGGTTTCTCCCAGCACCGACGTGTATGTATGTGTGTGTGTGTGTGTTCCCTGACATTGTTGCCTCGCCGTAGTGACTCTCTCTCCTCTCAAGGGGCCGAAGAAATAGAGGTGTGGTCAGAGAGGCAGCATTAGGCGGTGAGAAATCCTACCATGAGTGTCAGGTACAGCCACCATCACTACCATCACCACCAGCCGCCAGACAGAAGTATAATGTACACAAGATGGGTGTTGGTGCTGCCCTCTGGGACGCCTTTTGAGACCTACCTAATGTATTTAGGTAATGAATGTGACTCTCTGATGTGTTACATGTTTAAGTAACACTACACAATAGCACCCTAAAGTAACAAGGAACATGATAAGTGAGTGTTAGGAGTCGGTAATAAGGAACCAAAAGGAACACAGCGGTTATGGACATCAGTAAAAAAGATAACTTGCTCTCACAGTCCAAAGTTTAACTAACCTAACCTAGCTTAACCAACTTAACCTAACCTAATCTAACCCAAATATCCCTAACTGATCTCACATAAACTAACGTAACCCAACCAAAACTTACTTGATCCAACCTACCGTAATCTCGATACCTAACCTAACCTAACCTAACCTGAAAAGTCAAAGTGGATCCCATGAGTCTGAGGCGGTACAGATACAGTACACTGCACACAAAGCCATTTTCACCGTTAGGCAAACTGGGAATAACCTGCATGCGAACCAGTGACTCATAGGACAGAAAACGAGCTCTATATCCACTCAGCCACAACACCCCACAAATAACCTAAATTAGGTACCAAACAATGATACCAACTTAGGTAACAAGAAATAGTTTGTGAAGAATTTCCTGGCCTGGAAAACCAACCTTCCGAGTCGGCAAGAATTTCACACACGATTCGTTCTAAAACAATTTACATTTTTAAGTACAGTAAAAAAAATATTTAACGGACAATATATGGAAGGTTAGTACGTTATATCAAATTACGTTAAATATGAAACCTCCTTCTAACGGACTATATGTAGAACAAGAGGTTAGACCGTTAAATCGAAATCCGTTATATAGAGTTTTAACTACAAACATCAACCAGGATGTACATTAATACCTGCCAGAACCACAAGCACACCTGTACACCCCCCTTACCTGTCCTTAGTGTTAATAGAGTAAGGCTTTAATGAGATGCTGCTAGGTGTTAGAAAAATACCTGTGTACCTGTACTGATTAACAATATACCTGTACCTGTTACCTTGGTTTACCTTCATTGATATAAAGAGCTCGCTAACCAGACAGACAGACAGACATATACACAGATAGCCAGACATATAGATGGACAGACAGACAGTCAGACATCTACACAGACAAACAGAGAGACAGACAGACAAACTAATAATACCTTCATCCAACAAAAGGCAGGGAATAATGTTAATAAATCCACATAAGACTGACATAACGAGGCAGTATTCCTGTGTTATGACTTAATATTCTCAGAGTTATTGCTGGTAGTTGAATGTATTACCATATTGTTAAGAGGTCGGCTAGAAGACGTAATCCTTTGTCCTTACGTAAGATTTGGGATCAAGTGAATATTAGTCCCACTTAGTTGGTTCACATAAAGATTAACTATGCTAATGTTAACCTAATCTAACCTAACCTAATTTAACATAATCTAGCATAATTTAATCTAAGCTGACATAATTTAACCTAAGCTGACACGGGTCGGGGATCAAACATAAAATAAAAAAGTTTAGAATTAGAACAGTATAGTTTTTTTTTTACGATTTTATTGATAATAATTTTTTATCTGTTTATGTCAGGGTAACTAATTTAGATACTAATTGAAGCTTAATACAGTGGCGGTACAGTGTGGTGCTTGGTACAGTGTGGTGTTTGATACAGTGTGGTGTTTGGTACAGTGGCGGTACAGTGTGGTTTGGTACAGTGCAGGTACAGTGCGGTGCTTGGTACAGTGTGGTGTTTGATACCAGGGGCGGATCCAGGAATATCAAAAGGGGGGAGGGGGGGGGGGGGTCCAGGACGTTGTTGGTTGGGGAACATGGCGAACACAGCAACTCCACCCAGCATTTTAAAGTCATGTGAACTTGATATTAGGAGATATTCTGAGGTCAATACTCATTACTTTTTACTATAACAAAATACCTGAGTACCATACTGTATTAAAAAATTATTGGAATTTTGTGATAAAAAGGGAAGCCAGTTTCCCGAGTGCCCCCTGGATACAGTGGCGGTGCAGTGAGGCAAGAAAACCCTGTCATCTTGTTTGTAATGGTTGATAGTATCTAAAATTCGAGCTTTGACTTGAGAATCAGAGAGAGAGGTACAGTAGTTGGAGTGGTGAGTCAGTGAGAGGCAGTAGGAGTGGTGAGAGTCAGAGAGAGAGGTACAGTAGAAGGAGTGGTGAGTCAGTGAGAGGCAGTAGGAGTGGTGAGAGTCAGTGACAGAGGCAGTACAGTAGGAGTGGTGAGAGTCAGTGAGAGGCAGTAGGAATGGTGAGAGTCAGTGACTGAGGTACAGTAGCAGGAGTGGTGAGAGGGAGTAGGAGCTGGTGAGAGGCAGTGGGGAGTCAGTGAGAGAGGCAGTACAGTAGGTGTCCTCCACACACTAACAACAGAAAACGAGTTTATTAAAGAAAATGTACAATTGATTATCCATAACTTTTCTATATAACATAAATAGGCTTTGTAAAAATGGGGACGGAGGGGGGGGGGGACACTCTCTCTCTCTCAACTCCTGGATATAGGTTAGGTCTCGCTGGCATTAACATTACCGTCTAAGGGTAGTGCCGTGTGTATAATACCCATCTATTATATTAAAACAAACAAAAACTCTATATAATACCACAGGGTCAACAAATCTTCTATTTTACTACTATATATTGTAAGTCTCCTTAAAACTACGCAATACTGATACCGTCATGTAGATTAAGTTCATATTCATTTGAAGAGGAAGGATTACTGAGGACAGGTCTTGAATCTGTTACCGTGAGCTGATGTACGGGCAGGGCTGACACTCCCCAACACCACCATTACCTTCTGCAGGAGTACTGACGAAGGAAACGCTCCCCAGAACCGCCACCATCACCTACAGGACACCAAGTTGATGTTATAATGTATTGCAGCGCTACAAGACCCATGGATTTTAAGCTACGTGTTCTTGGTGAGTAAATACACTAATTATAACCTTTAGTGGAGGTAGTCGACTAACCCCCTTGTGTATGGGGTCACCTCTATCATCTGGCGTCACTCAAATACAATAAGTAACGCCCCCGTAGTGAAGAGGTTAACCTGGTGCATCTTCAACAATTAGTACTGGTCGAGGGGGGGGGGGGGGATCGGTGGTAGAAACGGTACCTTTCTTGCCTCACAAGCGAGATGTCACGGGTTCGATTCCCGGGCCGGTGGAAGTTGTTTGGACATACTTCCTAGCCCCCATTAGCCCCTGTTCACCTAGCAGTAAAGTAGGTACCTGGTGTAAGTCGAAAGTTGCGAATTCGTATTCAGGGCTAAGTTGTTGGAGCTTCCAATAACTTGATGACATAAACCACTGACTCTTCAGGCTTCTATGCCCTTGACTCTTCAGGCTTCTACGCCCTTAACTCATGAGACATAAAGGCAAGCATGAACTTAGCATGCTTCCCTGTTGGGCGCTGTAAACGCTTCTGCGCTTCACCTTACACAATAATGTAGGGGAGTGCCCAATAAAAAAAAAAAAATACTGGTCGAGGGAAGTTTATATTTAGTAACTGAAAAGATAATGTGAACGACTCTTGATATCAGTATGAAATTTAATGTTGTTCATAATAATGTTTGGAAATTGTAAACCAAGCAAATACTTTAACTATGATCGTATGCCTGGCAGTGGTCACACGGCGCCAGAGCACAACTATAGGCTGTTCAACACATTGGGTCCTGTCTCCGTGAAAAAAACTTGATGGCAAAAGTCTAAAAGCAACATATCAATCAATAAGGAGTAATTAATATCATTATTATATTGACTATTTTAATAGATAGGTTTAATGAAATATTTAGTTAACTTCAAGGTATAATTCGAACCAGCGTACCAGAGTAGAGTATTTATCATAACTAATATTTCTGCAGATAGGGAAAAACTCATTACGAGCGGTTGGTTATAAAAACATACGTACACCGCCTCAAGTTCCACCACAGACAGACAGACGTATATTATTTCACCACCCAGCCAATTCTATGGACTCCCTTCGAATCACACCACAGCGAAGTAAAACTAATATTAAACTACACTTATAAATATTAGTCTTACGAGTCATAAAACACCTGGCCACTATACTAAACACGGTGGAACAGGGCGGAACACAGTGGAACAGGGTGGAACACAGTGGAACAGGGTGGAACAGGGCGGAACACAGTGGAAGCTTAATACCACATCAACTAATTATAATGCCTTCTGTCTCGTATAATTATTCTGAGTATTAAACCACATGTCTTGTCGATCATTTATGGAACTTGGCAATACTATAGGAAACTGGCGAGTATTATAGGAAACTGGCGAGTATTATAGGAAACTGACGAGTATTATAGGAAACTGGCGAGTATTATAGGAAACTGACGAGTATTATAGGAAACTGACGAGTATTATAGGAAACTGGCGAGTATTATAGGAAACTGATGAGTATTATAGGAAACTGACGAGTATTATAGGGAACTGTGGGGAGGAAAACAGGTTGGAGGCGGACGGCAGGCTGTGGGGAGACGGTAGAAGTGAGGGGACGGCAGGCTGTAGGGGGACGGCAGGCTGTGGGGGACGGCAGCCTGTAGGGGACGGCAGGCTGTGGGAGGACGGCAGGCTGTGCACGAGGAAGTCATCACAACAATAGTGACTGTTAGCCTACGGACACACTAGAGTTTTCCGTGTAATAAATCGACGACGGCACTTCATCCACAGTCAATAAATCAACAGTACGAACCGCACACTGGCTAGTTTGAGCTCGGGTGGAGAGCAAGGTGGCTTCATTGTATGTTTCTGTGGCAGCATTAACCGCTTTAGTGAGATGTGTGGTCCTGTTAAAGAAGACCAAGACGAAAAAGAAACGAGTGTGGGTAACAGTATCCAGGATGATAATTTGGTGCGCGTTTATCGGGTACAAGCGATGTTTGTTTATAAAAGTGATGCAAGTACTCTAGAGTCAAATGAAATCCCGTCGTGATATATTTTTATTCTTATTATTTTTTATTTAATTTGACATTTTTGCTCGTGTGTGTTATTGAAATACACTTTTTATATTTTTTTGTACATTTTAACATTATTAAGAAAAAATATGAACGGTGTGAATTTTATTAATATAATAGACTGTCTACAGCAAATTTCAACCCACCGTACTGTGGATTTTCAGACGCTCCGTATCGTCCTACTCTCGACACCAAATGAGTTGTCGCTGTTGAGACAACTTGAGGACTTCGTTAAAAACTCAACGCTACGGTGGATTTATTCTGGGTAGAAACTCTAGTGTGACCGCAGCTTTAGTTTGAACATAATAATCAACAGTAGGCAAAGTACGTGGCTGGCACTATACACTCCATTACCTTCACCGTCCAAACCTGTAAAGTCTGATACACATTTACTGCTGGGTAAAATAAGAGTGCCCTTGGATCGAACCACCAACCCTAAGGACGAGAAGCGAGGTCACTCCAATAAATGTAATGTAATTAACTGTGAATGTCCTTACGTGTGTTATAACGTTTAGTAGTGCCCAAGTGACTTTGTTCCAGATGTTTAAGTGGTAGTTAAGACGCGGGTAATGTCTGAACAAGGCATCATCAGTAGGCTGGAGCTCCTGGCCTAATGACCCTGTGTTGAGAGCTCACATCATCCAGCGTCTGGTGAGGTGGATGATGTCTCTTCCATACATCCATGCTGGGAGGTGAGTGCAGGAGACGACTTTCCCCTCTTGTGGTGTTCCTGTGTGTGCTGTTCCTGAGGTCATCTTCTTTAGACGGTGGTGAGGAAGATGAGTAACGCTTGATGGGTTATATGTCTTATAGCCCTCGGTGGCCGCTAACCTGCCTTAAAGTACTTCCACAGGTAGTATAGTACACATCTAAACAAAGACTGCAACACTTCCCCGCGTGTTTTCCGGTTATTTATGTCAATGTAAACAATGTGAATCAGCGTCATGAAGGCCATCACATAGTGTGGTGTACCAGGCAACAAGTCTGGGACCAAAGACAGTGATTGGTCTTACTCGTTACACACTAGATTGCATTACTCTCTGTCCCGGGCCTGAGTGATCCATCCACACTGAGTTAGGAGAGAAGAGGTAAATATAATGATGTCAATAGGACGTCTGACCTGACACGTACTGGCTGGGTGGTTCTGGATCAATGAACAACACGGTGCTGGTCTGTTACTGAGCCTACATGAGTCTCTAGTTGAGGCTCATGAACGTCCGTCGTGTTTGTATCGATTTTGTCGCTCAAGAAGGTTGTCAATAGAACAACTTTACTCGTGCAGCTGGAGGAAAATGCTTCAGTCACTTCACTAGGCGCCACGCTGACGAGTGGTTGTGGTCTGGACGGGTTTACTCTCCATGTCCTGCAATGTTCATCATATCTCGTATAGCTTTGTCATCCACACTATTTCGTGCCTAATTCTGTGACGCTCAGCATTAAGGTGTAATTCTGAGAGGATACAAACCTTGCTCCCCGAACCGTACCATGGTAAGGTAAATACTGAACTACTGACGCTGTTACTGTGAATGAATAAAGTCACCGTTGGAGACTCATATCATCGTTTTCCTTAACCTCGAAAATCCAGCATCTCTTATCATTGTGTGAACCGTTATCATAGCAACACTTCGTTCAGTCTTGGAGGGATAATACACCAAAAGTTTATCCCACTCAAACCTGACAAGTTTGGTGCAAATCCTCAAACCCGTTCTCGAGTTATTTTTGGGGACAGACAGACAGACAGACAGACAGACAGGACCTCACAGTAGCGGGCGGGTTAACAATGACTAGAGAGAATACTACTACTACTACTAGTTCTATTTCCTGTCACCTTCATTAGTGAGTTCTGAGGTGACTAAAGCGGCCGATACGGGACCGGCAGTGTCGTCCACAGATGTTACAGGAAAAAAGGAAATGTGTTGAAGAAATACAAAGAGTGTAGGTAAAAGCACACTCCTTGTTTGACTCCGCCATGGTGTTCTTTAGGGAAAACTCACACTGACACACTAAGTCGTACTTCAAGGGACAACGCAGACCTTGGTGTCATGATATAGCTGCCTTATGGAAGTAAACTTATGAGATCAGCTAAATTAAGTTAACTTCTTCAAACACTTAAGTGAGATATAACTTATTATTTAAAATTTTCTCGGAATTTGAAATAAAAACATACACAATAAGAGAGAAACAGAGAAAGAAGATATAGAAGTAAAAAATAAACCAAAAAAAGTGACGAAATTAGAATAAACAGACAAAAAAATATAAAACAGTTGATCAAAATAAAATAAAGAAACATTGAAGAAATATTCCACCCTACGGCAATATGAGAGCTCAACTCACTTGCTAAAGGCACAGAAAATCCCCCGAGGCACCCAGACTGGCACACCCCTACCAGCTCAGTACCAAGTGGGATGATAATCAGGTCGAGGTGTGATGATTTACCTCTTGTTCAACGTGATGGCACTGACCTAAGACTGTTTCAAGGTTACTACACTCTGTATACAATCCCAGGTCAAGTGTGTGGTGGGAATAGGAACGATATATATTTAGTTTTTTTCTTGTTGTTGTTGTTGTTTTTCATGTATTTGTTCTATTATTCCTGTTCTTGTCCATGTTCTTTGTTTTTTGTCCTTGTGAGTGTGTTTGTTCTTCTTGTTCTTTATCTTTGACTTTTTTCATTCTCTTTGTTCTTATTGTTCTTTACTCTTCTTCTTGTTTTCCTACTCTTCTTCTCCTCCTTCTCTCCCTCTTCTTCTTCCTTGACAGCTCCATAATCCCTATCCATCTAAGCCACTCCATCTATACTACTGTCATCCATCCTCTACTATCCAGATCCTTCTCCAGTATTCCACACCTCCTTTCTTGCATTACCTTTATCCACCTTCTTTTATCTCTCCTCCGTCTACTACGTTCTCCTTGCTAGCTTCTTCTCTTGCATTCACTCGATATACCTTAGCCTGTTCTGGGTATCTACTTACATGTCATTACACGTTACGATGTTATGCATTACTGTTCGGTGGTTGGTTACACGAGACGTAATTTCAATGAGTCCTGAGCCTACATCACCCATTACAGTTGGGATCCTGTGTTAATGGTTTCCAATCCTAATGGGTCTCAGAGCTAGTGGTTTTTAACGTTAATAGGACCACATTTTAATCTAACCATTATAATTGGGTTCCTGTGTTAATGGTTTCTAATCGTAATGGGACCTTGTCAACTATACTAGGAGTTTTAATCCGAACAGGAACCTAAACCTTAATAACTAGTACAAGAATGAGGGGGGGGGGGGGGAAGACCATGTGATAATGGGTTCCAAACCTAATGGAACCTTAACCTAACCTAACCATTACGATCGGGACCCAGTGATAATCTCAATGGTTAAATTACTTTGGAATGGAACCTTCAATTCACCACCTTAAACCAATGAGGGTTATTACACATTACAGCACCAAAGTAGTAAGAATTAACATACAAAATAATATATCATTAAATATTCCAATAAATACTAACAATAATTCCCCAGTACCACAGTAACAGAATATAAGTTATAATTAAGAAACTAAGATCATATTTCCTCAGACCTTCATCACCTCGCTCCTTACCCTAATTAACACTCAGGTAATTAACAGCCATTATGATGCATACTAATTACGCCTCAGTGTTTGGACTGTAAATACGAGTATGTGGAACTGTCACTTAAAAGAACACCTGCTGTGATATGATACTTCCACCTGGTGTGTGTGTGTGTGTGTGTGTGTTGTGTGTGTTGTGTGTGCGTGTGTGTGTGGGGGGGGGTTGTATGAGTTTGTGTGTGTGTGTGTGTGTGTAGGGGGGGGGTGTATGAGTGTGTGTGTGTGTGTGTGTGTGTGTGTGTGTGTGTGTGTGTTGCGTGTGTGCGTGTGCGTGTGTGTGTGGGGGGTTGTATGAGTGTGTGTGTGTGTGTGTGTGTGTGTCTCTATGCGTTATGAGTGTATACGTGTGTGTACTAAACAACACAAACAATAAAACAAACACAAACTAATCTTAAAAAACGTCAAATTCAAAATTCATGAACGGCCGCTAAACAGCTTCACAAATATCCAGTAATTTTCATTTATAATATTTTTCTGCAACTAACATAATTAATCATCAACCAATCACCTCTTTCCCAGGTAACTACATAATATTGGTGGCTCATTACCTGTGGGCGCTCCCTATTTGTGTGGAAAATTACACGTCATTTCGTGGTTACCAAATATTTTCGGGTCATATGAAAAATAACCCGCCCAGTTTATTTCAATTTACTGTATGATTAACTACCCTAACGCTAACCCAACCTAACCTAACCTAACACTAACCTAACCTAACACTAAACTAACCTAATCTAATGTTATCCTAATCTTATCTAATGTTAACCTAACGCTATTCCAATCCAAGCTAATCTAACGCTAACCAAATCTAACACTAACCTAGCCTAGCCTAGCCTAACCTAACCTAACCTAACCTAACCTAACCCAACCCCCAGGTAGCATTAGGGTGTTTAATCATCAGGTGAAATAATCCAGGTGAGTGGGAGGGTGGGAGGGGGGGGGGGAAGGGGGGGAGGGTGAACTCAGGAGAACATTTCTACATGGTAAATTTTTCTCTCAAGGATATTAAAAAAAAGTCAAAATCTCGATCAACTTTTATACCGGTTTAATTATTGGTGCTCACTCGATAATGAATACAAACGTCACCATTAATACCGAGCGTAACATAACCACCCACCCGCCCAACCATCCACTCAGCCAACCACCTCAGGAGGTAAATTTGGTGAATTAAATTTGAAAACTGGCTGTACATTTTACGATAATTCTGGTATTAAGATTTGCAATGGCCCCTGTTTCATAAACATAAGAATTATATAAATGGGTTAATTACATTTGATTTATATACTGATTCATCCCCTGTAACTTTCCACTAGCTATGAGGTGACATGTACAATGCACGTGATAGGGTGTGCCCACGGGAAGCTGCGTCATACTATGCTGAGTTAAGGCATTTAGTAGCCGGCTCCCTGGCCACCTAAAGCGGGCAGTAGCTTGATATCCTTGACTAGAGGAAGACGTTATTTGAGAGCCGCAGTGGATGGTTCCGTCTTCCGTCGAGGGAGGACGACGCGTCTAATCCGTTCTCCCTCGATGGTTCACTACTCAAAGTCTCACTCTCCCTAACTTACATCGAACGGACGTTGATTCACGTCTATTTTCATAGACGCCGTCCCTTTCTCATCACACTCGTAAATAGAGAAACTTAAGGTTGATCTATAGTCAGGAATTACACAAACAATACTTTTTAATAAAAGAAGAAACTTCAATTGGGTTTCGTTACTAAAGCCCAATATAATATATGTGTACCAACCTGGTTAACATTGGAGTTAACCAGCCGGTTCAGATTTTATCACTAATTTTAGATATGTAAAGTGTTTGTGGTAAAACATAATTATGTCTTCGGTGTTGTTGTTTTTTTGCCTTTTTTCTATATTTTGACCAGTTGTGGATGTTATGGTAGTGTGTTGTATTGAGTTTTTTATTCCCTTCAGTGACTTGCCCCCTCAGAACCCAACCCTCGCCCCTCAGAACTCAGCCCCTCAGAACTCACCCCTCGCCTCTCAGAACTCAGCCCTCAGCCCCCACCCCTCGCCCCTCAGAACTCACCCCTCGCCCCTCAGAACCCAACCCTCGCCCCTCAGAGCTCACCCCTCGCCCCTCAGAACTCACCCCTCGCCCCTCAGAACTCAACCCTAGCCCCTCAGAACTCACCCCTCGCCCCTCAGAGCTCACCCCTCGCCCCTCAGAACTCAACCCTCGCCTTTCAGAACTCAACCCTCAGCCCCTCAGAACTCACCCCTCGCCCCTCAGAGCTCACCCCCGCCCCTCAGAACTCAACCCTCGCCCCTCAGAATTTAACCCTAGCCCTCAGAACTCACCCCTCGCCCCTCAGAGCTCACCCCACGCCCCTCAGAACTCACCCTTCAGCCCTCAGAACTCACCCCTCGCCCCTCAGAACTCACCCCTCGCCCCTCAGAACTCACCCCTCGCCTCTCAGAACTCAACCCTCGCCCCTCAGAACTCAACCCCTCGCCCCTCAGAACTCAACCCTCGCCCCTCAGAACTCACCCCTCGCCCCTCAGAATTCAACCCTCAACCCCTCAGAATTCAACCCTCAGCCCCTCAGAGCTCACCCCTCAGCCCCTCAGAACTCAACCCTCGCCTCTCAGAACTCAGCCCTCAGCCCCTCAGAACCCAACCCCCACCCCTCACTCTCCGGGGTCAGCAACTTAAAATAAACAAAGCTGCAGCACCTCCTCCTTATGCTTCTTCCAGTCTATTAACCCAATCGTTCACGGACTCACTAACAGATACTTATCAGGCGAAAACAGCCAGCAATATACCCTCATAGTCTCCAAGAAAGCAAAAGTATAATATAAAGCTAAACTAAAATAACACAGGAATTTTCATATAATATATTATCAGTGCATTGACCTGAAAATTAGACACTCCAGTATATTTTACCTGAAATCACCCGAATAGTTTCACGTCAGGAGGGGTTAGCTTAGGTTAGGTTAAACTAGGTTAGATTAGGTTAACGTTGGATTTGGTCAACTCTAGGGTAATTAATTTTTGATAGGTGGGACACGTTATAGGTGATCGTAATGTCAGGTATAATAACAAGTACAGTACTGGGCAGCTACAGGTGAAGTACGTACATCCTAGTAGTTTTTGTTTACTAGTCAGCTTCCAGTAGTTTTTGTTTACTAGTCCCTGTAGCTTCTAGTAGTTTTTGTATACTAGTCCCTGTAGCTCCTAGTAGTTTTTATTTCCACCTTTATTCTTCCTTTGTATATGAATGTCTCTCTTTCCAATGCCGCGTAATAGACTAGCATAAGCCTTCAGTACGCCGTTCCATATTAGTGTTTCTCTGGAACAGATTGAGTTACGTTTAATAATTATATACTGTACTCTTCCACACACACACACACACACACACACACACACACACACACCCCTCTTCATCCATCTTCTGTGAACTTCGTCTAAATACCTTCTATATTCCAGATTATGCCTTGTATAGTCATTTCTCTTTCTAGTATATAACTCGTAATATACAAGTTATTCATACAATATGGTATTTTTAGCGTCCACTGCTAAGATCATTTAATTAATCACTAAGTAATTCTCACCAGAGGTTTATAATGCATCATACGTAAAGGTAAAGTCCCGGATAATTTATAGTATTGAGGATCAAGTGATAAGTTTGTGTGTTGGGAGGATTTGTGGCCAAGGTTCTCGAGACAAGATGTGTTAAATATTGTTCATGAGGGAACCTGTGTTGGAGACCACTAGTTATGGTATCAGAGGAAGTGTTGAAATTACTGAAGGAGTATTTTACTTATTAACTTCATGGCTATTAATAAACAGTCATGTTCTTCAGTGATCTTCTTGTATGAGGATAACAATAAATGTGGCATATACACGAGTCAATTATTCGGTGTAAAAAATACCTATTATACATTAACAAATGTTGTGTATTAACAGAAGTTAGGATGTAATATATAAACACCTTACAAAGTTTATATCATCGAGGCGTCGCGGCCACACTGTGGGACTGACCACCGGATCCTGCTGGTCTGAGTTCAGTCCCTTGTGTGTATGTGTGTCTCTTTTTTATTACAATTCCTAACACTTTTGCTTAATAAACCTCTAATAACATAAATAATCATATATTGTATATTATCTCACAGTGTGTTCGGGCGTTTTCTTGTGCTGATGACTGGTAGTGTTACAAACATACAGGCAGTGTTCGCAAACTGTCTGCACAAATATGTAAAATAATATCTTAACACAACACTCGTACATCACTACATCCATAAACACTACAACACCTGTTGTTGCACAACTACACGTACAACACTCCCTTCACAACACACATACAACACAACCTACAAAGATTCATACAACACTACTCTATACTGTGTATATATATATATATATATATATATATATATATATATATATATATATATACAGTATATATATATATATATATATATATATATATATATATATATATATATATATATATTATAACATATATATATATATATATATATATATATATATATATATATATATATATATATATATATATTATAACATATTTAACTCTTCTCAACAAATGCAAGGATGTTGCCCCGTGAGAGTTACCGTGGGCCTCCATGTGCCCAGGTGGGATGGTCAAAGTATTACACTATAAGTGTGTCAAATGGGGAGTGACTGATCCACATGAAATTTAAGGTTTTTGAAATATGTAGTTAAATTAAACACGATTTTTCATATAGTTACGCGAATGATGGGGTGTGGTGGAATCATCGTGGTCTGACCACAAGCACTGTAAACAATGTGTGGATTCACTGGGTGGTTTGGAAGTGTTTATTTCCATTCATACTTTTGTAACTACAACCTATGGTAATTTTTGTTCATGTTCATATATAATGAAGATAATGCAGAGTATAAAATGCCATATACAATATTTATACATAATATCATCTATACAGCCGTACGATGACTGTGTGTGTTCGTGCGTGTGTTGCCTCGTGATAGTTAGAGTGGGCCCCCGTCCAGAAAGGACACTGTACTATTGTACTAACCTCCAGCACCGACCCAGGTGGGCTAGAGAATATGGTTTCCGACTGTACCTCCAGTTGTCACTCCGTAGCCACACCAACTTATCTCTTACCTGGTACCTGAGCCACACCTTGACCACCTGTCCTGCACCTCGTACTAACCTGTAAAGACGACAAGAAAATAATTAGTCTTCAAATGATGGATATTTTTAATGCAATAGTATGAAAAAGTTTATCAATACAAATAATATACATAGACATAACAACTCAGGTACAGGGACTTTTATATCTGTTAATTAATTACAAAGGAAGTTGTAAATGTAATCAAACAGCTTCATCATTTTCATTGAGTACACACAAGGATAAGACAACATCCCCTAAAGCAGAGTACGGCAGACCTTATCATCCTTAACGAGACCAAACTCAAATCTCAAGGCTTCAATCGCTCCTCACAGACGTTATAAACTTCATCTATTTAAGTTACACAGTTATTGAAGCCACAGAACACAATGATGATCTACACGCTGCCTGTATATTAGTGTGTGATGGTAATTCTGTATTTAAACGAGAGTGTAGCAACAGTCTCAGTAAACCAGTAGAGTTGTTGACGAGTACTGGTGACCTTTGACCCCATGACCCTACAACAGCATCTCTAGCATGTATGAACCCTGTATATCCAGCTTTGAGCTATGCATACATACATACACCTCACTAGTCAAGAATCGAACCCAGGACCTCCACGTATGAAGAGGGGTCGCTACCACGGCACCGCAAGGCAAAACAAGTGGAGGCCCCAGATTCGATTCCTAACTTAACCTAACCTAATCTAATCTAATCTAATCTAACCAAACCTAACCTGACCTAACCTAATCTAATCTAATCTAATCTAATCTAACCTAACCTAACCTAACTTCACTTAACCTAACCTTACACAGGCCAGAAACACAACAGACAACAGTACACATGCTACCCAATTCTCCGTAACACTAAACAACATAAAACATCATCAGAACAACACAACGCAACACAACACAACACAACACTACACTACGCTGACCCAGCAACCACGAAGGGATGACAAGACTCACCTGAGACGATGCAAAACACCTGTACACATTTACCTGCGTCACACCCCATGAACAACACAGGTATACAGGTATGACGTAAATAGATTGAATCCCTCCAAATACAAATTCAGTTTTCCCGGAAGAGTTTGGGCTTACATCGGATTGACTACTGAAATACTGTTGTAAATATTGGACCGTGACAACTGCTGATGGACAGGTCTTACTTATTCATTCTCTACTGTAAAATGAACGATCGCTTTACTGCCACCGAGGGAACAGTTCATTAACCACCTACACTATCATCCGTTTAGGTATGATACAGGTGTAAATCTGCTACCGCAATCATCATCATCATCATCGTTCACATAATTTCCCTAAGTTAAGAAGCACACACACACACACTACAACCTTGACCACCGAAGGGTCAAGACGTACCTGGAGTTCCTCAGGGAGCAGCCAGGTCAACTGTTAAGTTGGCCCATACCAAACCCCTCCCCTGAACCCTCCTCCCCACCGGAATATCAACAAGTTCTCACCAGAAATTACAATTTCATTTAGGAGAGGAATGGAACCAGTGTTGAACAGAGGTGAACAGTGGTGAACAGTGCTTAAGTCAGTGAGAACAACTCAACAGTAACAGTCGTACCCAAGTTAACCTTCACACAGTGAGGTCCCAGGTACCCAGTGATAACTGCGCGTGAGACCCAACAACAACCAGCGATGTGTTAATCCGTCTACCATAGGAAGGCCTGGGACCACACCTCATTACACCATCTGTGAGGGAATTAATACACCACGTGAGGTTCCTCATAACACCATCTGTGGGAGAATTACTACACCTCGTGAGGTCCCTCATAACACCATCTGTGGGAGAATTACTACACCACGTGAGGTCCCTCATAACACCATCTGTGGGAGAATTACTACACCACGTGAGGTCCCTCATAACACCCTCTGTGAGGGAATTACTACACCACGTGAGGTCCCCCATAACACCATCTGTGAGTGAATAACTACACCACGTCAGGCCCCTCATAACACCATCTGTGAGGGAATTACTACACCACGTGAGGTCTCTGATAACACCATCTGTGAGAGAATTACTACACCACGTGAGGTCCCTCATAACACCATCTGTGAGGGAATTACTACACCACGTCAGGCCCCTCATAACACCATCTGTGAGGGAATTACTACACCACGTGAGGTCCCTCATAACACCATCTGTGAGGGAATTACTACACCACGTGAGGTCCCTCATAACACCATCTGTGAGGGAATTACTACACCACGTGAGGTCCCTCATAACACCATCTGTGAGGGAATTACTACACCACGTGAGGTCCCTCATAACACCATCTGTGAGGGAATTACGACACCACGTGATGCCCCTCAAAACACCATCTGTGAGGGAATTACTACACCACGTGAGGTCTCTCATAACACCATCTGTGAGAGAATTACTACACTACGTGAGGTCCCTCTTAACACCATCTGGGAGGGAGTTACTACACTACGTGTTTGCTGTTCAACACCTACATTATTCTGTATGTTCACTGTATGTTCTTTCACCTTTCTGTAATGAAGGCTTTTGTTAAACCACCAATGTATGTAATAAGTCATTTATGTCCAATGTATATTTTCAGCCTTCGGGCTGCAGAACTTTTTCAATAAACCGTTAATTATTATTATTATTTATTATTACACAGACACACACGCACACAATTGATTTATACCGACACAAACCATTTAACGTTGCTCAAACTCTCTATATAGTGAATAACAGAATTTAAAACCCACATTTCATAAATCTATTTTTATCACAAACACTTTTGCAGAAATGGTTTAATTAAATTACTTCAAATTTTAAAATATTCTTTTTATTATCGTCCAATATATATAGATAGACAAGTGAAACTATATACCGTTATAAATTGTGTAGTAGTATATGTACATAAGGTGAGTGAGTGTGAGTCCCATACGCCAGACGGACTTTTTCAGGGCAGTGTGGATATAGTACACGGAGGAGTATGTCTTTGGTGTACATGTAAACAACGTGGTCGGTATTGCTCTCTATATAAGTCTTTTTACTTCCCCGTCTGTAAGCCAGGTGCTCAATCTCCAGCAGGGTCAACGAGGGGCCACCACCACTAAGAGTATTATATCCAAGGTTAGGTATAACACACATGCACGCACGCGCACACACACACACACACGCGCACACACACACACACACGTCTTGATCCATTAGGGGGTATTGAGTTTTCTCTACAGTGTTGTAATCTTCCATTGCGAGAGTGAGTGCCTCCTGCCTCCTGCTTAATGGACCATCTCTCTTCATCCCTGCTGGACCATACCTGCTGAACCATCCTCTTCATCCCTTCTGGACCATACCTGCTGGACCCCTCCCCCCCCTCCCGACCATCCGTCCCAGTTATCCCTCTGCCTATGACATAACACAATTCAGTTTCCTTCAGTTGTTCTTCTGGGGCCTCCTTTATCTCGTGTGTGTGTGTGTGTGTGTGTGTGCAACAAGGGAGGACCTGGCAGACAACATGACCCACGACACCGTCATTAGGTGAGGTACTCCACAAAACACATACACACACACACACACCTGTTAATCCTCCTACATTACTTCAGGTACAGCGTCTTCATGTTGACTATATTAAATAGGTTATTATTTTTTTTTTTAAATAACGTGGCCTCCAGCCTCCCCCAATAGCCACACCTTCGCCACCATTTAATTACCTTCATATTAAAATATCCTAATACATAAGTAGCTATCCTATCTGTGTTAAATTAGTTGAGCCGCAGATCTATGCGGCATTCAGTGACTGTAGCCTCATAGTCAATATCTGCAGCAGTTGTTGGAGTTGGGGCAGAAGCTCTCGTTCCCCTGAGGCAGAGCAAAGCCGACCGAAGGAGAGAGAAAGACAGTCGACATCTCATCCAGGCTGTAACATAACTTCTGGGCTGCTGCTTCTGTTCGGAAATCACCTCCGCGAGTCTGGCGTAGAAACATCTTGCACTTGGGCCCATCCCACCAGAGGTTGTGAACACTAGAGGAGTGAAGCTGCCTTGATCAACGTTCTGAATTCTCTCCCCATATGCCCTTATCTATATTAAATAAGTCCGACTGAATATTATTATTATTATTATCACATTCGTAAGTATATTAATTCACAAGTAATAAGTATACCGGATCACCTGAAGATTCTTCCCCCTAACCAAACCAAACCAAACCAAACCTAACCTAACCCTAACCAACCCAGACAGCATTTGTGTGATTAATCTTCAGTTGAAATAAGCTAGGCCGCTAGGGTGTCTATTCTTCACGTGCTATAAGCTAGGGTGTCTAATATTCAGGTGAAATAAGCTAGGGTGTCTAATCTTCAGGTCATATAAGCTAGGGTGTCTAATCTTCACGTGATCAGCATCTAGAGACAGTGTGTCGGAATAATAGAAGCAAAAAACCTTCGACTCAGAGATACATATTTATTCAAGGATGAAGATAAATGCCTCAGTTTTATTTATTCAGTGAGAAGGAAAAAATACCAGACGACTTCTAGTGAATTTATCCCCCGACGACCATTACTCTTACTGTGCTCTCTTACCTGGCAGGTGACCTCTCTCCCTTACACAGGTAACCTCTCTCCATCACCCAGGTACTCCTCTCCCTCTCTTTCCTTCCTTCTCCCTTACTCTCTCTCTCATGTGCTCCCGTCCTCCTCTCTCACTCTCTCCCTTTCTTATCCCTTGCCTCTCATTCCCCACACTCTCCCACGTACTCCCCTCCCTCCCCCTTCTCTACCTCCCTTCCTCCCTCCCTACCTCAGTCACTCCCTCCCTCCTCTCCCCCTCTCACTCTCTCTCCCTCCCTCCTCTCCCCCTCTCACTCCCTCTCCCTCC
Source organism: Homarus gammarus (assembly GCA_958450375.1). Lineage (NCBI taxonomy): Eukaryota > Metazoa > Arthropoda > Malacostraca > Decapoda > Nephropidae > Homarus > Homarus gammarus. The sequence goes on along the minus strand of CAUDMG010001656.1, from coordinate 2,048,372 downwards.
CTCCCTCACCTAAAGCCAACATACATGAATATATTTGTACATCCTTAAGTTCAAGAGGTCATAGATGTCGCTGTGCTGTGTTTTATGTTCGTACACACACACACACACACACACACACACACACACACACACACACACAAACATTGTTCGTGTGGACAATAATTAAGCTTGTTGTGTAGTGCATCTAGTGTGGCAGCATTATGTTAATGTTAAAGTGCAAGCACTGCTTGCTCCTTCTCGCTTTCAGCTGCCGCCACTGGCTAGCCCTCGTGGTGAAGAGGGAGCCAACTTGCACTAGTCTTCACCTGCCAGTACAAAGCCTCTTCACCATCAAGACTCCTGCTGTACCTCTCCGTGACAACACGCGTTAACTAGTAGGTAGTAGGCAACTACCAAACAGGGAGGTACTACCGCCTGGGAAGATATTGGAAGCATAATGTGTTGTCTAATGGTAGACCCTGCTGCCATATGGCATCACGGAAATTGTGGCCAAGTCCCAGGTTGCTGATCTGACTTTCTGCCTCATTTACACACAATTGCAGGGTCTCAATTGTTTCTCTTACTTTGACAACACAACTTACATATATTGTTTCTCACTCTTGATTTATTTTTTCGTTTTTGTAATTATTTATGGTTATTATTATTATATATATATTTTTATTTTATTATTAATTATTATTATTATTATTATTATTATTATTATTATTATTATTATTACATTTTCGCCCCCCAGGCCCCGATGTGGGTCAGTGGCCTGTACCCGGGTAGGCTAATCCCCGTGAAAAAAAAACAAAAAAAAACTGGGCACCTCGTGGGCCCAGGCGAGACCAGCAGGGGATCTCAGATCAGCAGTGGGCCCCAGAGGGACGGCACATAGGCTCACTGGCATGTGGACACGTCCTGGCGCCTACCAACCACTGCCCCGCAGCCAACATCCAGCTCATCATGCTTCTCATCATCATCAAAACGCGGTTACCCCCAAAAGTCCTATGGTGATGGGGACAGGCAGAGATGACTGCCGGGAGTTTCTAGTCACACCTCTGCACATGGGTGACATAAATAAGATGGTCGTTTATGCACTGGGATCTAGACAGCAGCGCAATCCGGTCCTGTCTATGCGATTGAGCAACCCTCTCGAGGACCCACTCTGTTCACCCCACATGGGGAGGGGGCTAGAAAAGGTGCCCGAAACATAGCCTGCCTAAAGAACCAAACTGACTGGGCAACTGCACCCAGTAAGGTCATCCATATGTGGTCGAAAACACAATCATAATCACAGATCAAAACAAAATTTTTTTTTATCAACCTCTTATGGTCGCTACATGGAACGTCACGACCCTTCTGGATACTGGCACAAATGGGCGTCCTGAAAGAACTGCCCTTGTGGCAAAAGAGATGTCTCGGCATAACATCGACATAGCAGCCATTAGTGAGGGTCGACTCACAGAACTGTGGTCTGGCTATACTTTCTTTTGGAAGAGTAAGCCTGCTGCGGAGAGAAACCACATTTATGGGATTGGTCTTGCCATCCACAAATGCATCCTACATAGGCTAAGTGAAATGCTTGTTGGTATCAACGAGAGCCTCATGACACTCCGGGTCCCACGGAATTACTCACGTCATGCCTTCTTCATCAGTGCATACGCCCCAACACTGGATGCAGAGGATGACATCAAAGAGGCCTTTTATGCCAACCATGACAGAGTGCTAACCTCTATCCCCAGAGAAGACAAGGTTGTGATCCAAGGTGACTTCAATGCCAGAGCTGGCAGAGATGCTGACATTTGGCAGGGAATCAGAGGGAGAAATAGATTTGGGAAGTGTAATCCCAACAGCCTACTCCTCCTCAGCAAGTGTGTTGCATACTACCTCACTCTCACCAATACCGTGTTAGGCGAGCCAACAAGTTCAAGGGTCCGTGGCATCACTCATGATCCAAACACTGGCATCTCATTGAATACATTATTGGCAGAGAAAGAGATCGCCACGATGTCCTCATCACCCAAGCCGTGCGTGGGTCAGACCACCGCGACAGTGATCATCGACTTGTCAGAGCTAAGCTCTCACTTCACGTTGCCCCAAAACGGCAAAGGCAACAAGCCTCCAAAGAGGTTTTAACACTAAGCATCTGGAGGATCCAGCGGTAACACATCACTTCAGGGAACAGCTCGAACATGGGCTGATAAGCAACTCGACAACAAACAACCAAATTCCCAGTACTGAATGGGGTATTCTCGACTTTGTAATGACAAAAAATGCAGAGAGACCCTCAGCCAAATCGAAAGAATACACCAGGACTGGTTTGATGAAAATGACCCGGAAATTAATGTCTCGTCAGTGATAAATGTGCTGGTTTAACTGATTGGCAGAACAACCCTCAGTCTCAAACCAAAGCTGATACCTTCCACAAGAAGAAAGTGGTGGCCCAGCACAAACTTCACAACCTATAGAACGACTGGTTTAAAAATAAAGCACGTGAAATGCAAAAAAAAAATGCAGACCAACACAAGATGCACGAATTTTTCAATTCCACTAAAACATTTTATGGGCCAATCACTCATGCCACAACCCCCCTCTGCTCATCCAATGGTTACTCCCTAATTGAAGATGAAGAAGTCATCCTTCAGCACTAGAAAGAGCACTACCATTTGCTGCTCAATCGAAACACCAATGTGGATGTCCTGACTACCCAGCAGGTCCCTCAGCATCCAGAGCTGACCCACCTCAGCTATCCTCCATCCCTGAATGAGGTAGCTACTGCCATCAAACAGATGAAAAATAACAAAACCTCAAGGACTGAAGAAATCCCAGCCGAGGTGTATAAAGGAGGAGGATCTCTGCTTACCAGCCGTCTCCACTCTCTCCTGAGGAATATATGGGAAAAGGAAAAAATTCCCCAAGCTCGTAAAGATACCTCCATCGTCAATATTTATAAGAACAAGGGAGACTGGTCAGACTGTGGCAACTACCACGGGATCTCGCTGCTGTCTGAAGCTGGCAAGATTATCAACCTAGTCCTCCTTAGCAGATTTCTTCCTGAGGCGGAAAACTTGCTCCCAGAATCTCAATGTGGTTTTAGACCATCACATGGCACCACTGACTTGTTGTTTGCTGCCTGCCAGATTCAGGAAAAGTGCAGAGAACAACGTCGTGACCTGTGCATGGCCTTCATCGACCAAACCAAGGCCTTCGACTTGGTCAACAGGGAAGCCCTCTGGTGGACCCTCAGCCGTTTGGCTGCCCACCAAACTTCTTTGCCATTGTGAGGCAACTCCACGATGGCATGAACAGCAATGTCCTACACAATGTCCTTCCCCATTCAAACGGAGGTAAAACAAAGATGTGTACTGACACCAACTATCTTTTCCACTTTCTTGGCTGCCTTCCTTACTTGTGCCAGTGACAGTTTAGCTGGTGGGGTGGATATCCAGTACCAGATGAAGGGTATTTTCAACATAAGGTGTCCGCACCTTTCATTACTGAACTTCAATATGCAGACGACGTGACCCTTTTTGCTCACACTGAACACGACCTACAGGAAATCCTGAACACCTACGCAGATGCGTATGCACACTTGGGCCTTGAGATAAATGTATGTAAAACTCCGATTCTTTTTCAGCCTGTCCATGGTTCAGACACACCTCCACCATCCACACAGCTTAACGGTACTACCCTCTCTAATGTTACACACTTTCTGTATCTTGGCTCCCACCTGTCCACCACCGCGGACATCGATGAAGAGATTCAACATCGGATCAGATGTGCATCTCGACCCTTTGGCAGACTCCATACCCGCGTCTTCAGCTGTAGGGAGCTGAAATTATCTACAAAGGTGCACATATATCTAGCAGTGGTCCTTCCCACCCTGCTATATGGCAGCGAGACATGGGTTACATACAGGAAGCACCTCTAGGCACTTGAAAACTTTCATCAACATAGTCTACGTTCCATCCTCCGAGTTCGAAGGGACGACAAGAGAACAAATGCCAGTATTCTTGCTGACACCAACTGTAGGAGCATCGAGGCGACCATTTTCCATGAAGAACTACGTTGGACTGGCCATGTTACCCGCATGGATGACAGTAGACTGCCAAAGCAGCTACTTTACAGTCACCTAACGAATACTAAATGTAACGCCTGCGGGCAACTGAAAAAGTATAAGGATAGTCTTAAGACAAACCTGAAAAAGTACCAAATCGACCCCATCACCTGGGAGACAATTACTCCACACCATATCGCTTGGAGGAGAACCACACGAGAAGGTGTCAATACTTTCGAATTAACCCGACTGCATGCAGAGGCAGACAAGCACCAACGCCAGAAAAACGCTGCCGCTGCCCCTACCGCACTTGACGTAGCCCTCTACACGTGCCATATCTGTGGACGGTCCTGCCGGTCCCACATTGGCCTCTCTAGTCACCTTAGAACTCACCAACGAAGGTGACATTCTTAATAACGTATATCATTGTATTATAACTGGATGATCATCATACTCGATTCCATGCGACAGCAAAGTAGTAGTAATTAAGCCTGAGATATAAGCAATACAAGAACAATATAGGCCACAACCTCTCGGAGCCTAACAACCACCTGGAGCCTCACAACCACCTGGAGCCTCACAACCTCCTTTTATATAACTGGTTTCCATCACAATCTATCTTCAGTACCGGATATGATTGTGTATGAAATAAAACTTTCACGAGTAGGGTCCTGGTACTTAGGAGAGAGAGAGAGAGAGAGAGTCTGTGGAATGCTCTGCCTTTTTCTGTGTTTCCATACTCTTACAATGTCTCACTTCAAAAAGCTGGTATTCTGGCATCTCCGTGGTGTAGATTAACATAGTGTTTTTATCTAAAATTTCCTTTTTATTTTTTCGATGACCTATGTCCGGGTGGAATATTCTCCGTAAAACAAACACGAGAAATAACAGGTAAAAAATCTGAGTATGAAATGTGTGTTAATCTGAGGTTGATATAAGCTGGGGGTTTATCTTCAGGTGCCCCCAACATACAGTTATAAGGGTAGAAACATCTCAGGTGATCTCCTCTAATTAACCTGAGAAATAAACAGGTATTTGAGATTAATTTCATATCAATCCTGGGAACCAATCACAGCGTCCCCCAATCAGAGCACCAATCACAGAGCCCCATCAAATAACCAACCATAGCGCCCCCATTAAAGAACCAATCACAGCGCCCCTCTATTACACAACCCGGAGTGAATTGATTCTCTACAGTAACCCAATTAAGTAGTGCTAAGGTCACACGAGCCTCTGTTGCTCACGAGAGGAAACAGACAGGAATTACAGGAGAAAGATTGTGTAAAAAATCTACTTAAATACAAAAATACAGGAAGAAACATAAATACAAAAAATACAGCAAAAATTCATTAAAATCCAGGAAAAAAATTAAAAATACAGTACAAATACGTTAAAATACAGTAAAAAAGAAGACATTAAAACACGGAAAAATACAGCACAAAAATAAATAATACAAATACATGCAATAAATAAAATATGAATACAGTAAAAATACAAAATAAATAAATTCAGTACAATACACAAAAGAGAAAAAATACTGGATAATTAAAATACAATGAAAAATACAATCGAATAAAAAAAAATAAACCTTGAAAATAATAAAATAAAAATAACCAAGAATACAAAATAATACAGTAAAAATCCTCACTAAATTCCATTACAAAATTATATAAGAAATACAATAATAAAAAGAACTACAATGGACAGGTAATACTTACAGGTGTTTTGGATCTTTATATATATAATGATCAATAGAAAGTCAACACAGGTGTAATGGTAGAGTGTATTATTATGGGTGTATGTGTGTGTGTGTGTGTGTGTGTGTCGGTAATCTGGTGTTTAAAATTCTTATGTTTGCTTAAGTATTTTTGTTTGCATATTAATAACGTATAGCCAATGATCATGATTGTTTGCTTTCAGTCAACAATCTGAAATCAACAACAATCATGACCTGAACTTTACAAAAATTTCACTACTGATTAGGGATTAAATATAAAACAGACGAAGCCTACAAGTATTATAAGAGAGAGAGAGAGAGAGAGAGAGAGAGAGAGAGAGAGAGAGAAATCGTCTGGCCGCATTGAACTTAAAAGTAATTTCCCAGAAGATTTCAACACGATTGGCGTAAAATAAGAATAAGTCTCAGAAGATTGTAACTAAAATAAACGAAGAGAAAAGAAACGAAGATTAAAATTAAAATAAACTGTTTATGTATACTGTATGTAAACCAACTCTTTCTATGTACACGGTAAACCAATTTAAACTTGTTTTAAGATTTAACTGATTTGATAAACACACGGAGGTTTACACTAATCCACCGAACTATAATTATCGACCGTATACCAGTACTGGACCACACCTTCGACCACATCCCTCCCTCCCTCACGCCCTGACAGGTGATCGCAGGGCCAGTGTACCGACCACCTGAATATCAATGTAACTCACATATGTAACTCATAAGTAACGTCTGGGTAAATTCCTTCCGTTTGATAGTTATGTGAACGATTGACTTAACGTGTTTGGCTTCTTGTTATTTATGATGTTATTACTACGGTACTACTAGTGGTACGATTACTACTATTACTACTACTATTATTGCTTCTACTACTACTACTATTAATACTACTAAGCTAATGATAATAATATTAAAATTAACAACAATAATAAAAAAATAAAAATAAAATAATAATAATAATAATAATAATAATAATAATAATAATAATAATTATCTCAATAAATTAGTTTTCTAAATATAAATTAAATAAAAATTGTCATAATTAAGCAACAAAAATAGACAGACAAATTAAAAAAATATACAAATGAATGAATGAAAAACAAATTACAAAAATAATAAGTAAAAAATATGAAAAACTATATAAAGGAATAAACTGAAGAATAGAAGAATATGAATAATAAACAAGTAATTAAACAAAAGAAAGAAAGAAGAATAGACACGATTAAATACAGAAATAATAAACATGAATAAATGACAAATAACTAAATAAAAGCAAAAACAGATAAAGAAAAAAATTGAAAAAAAAAATTAATAAATGAAAATGTATGAAAAAATAAATAAAAAATAAAATAAATGAATAAAATAAACAGACCAAATGAATAAACGATGGATAGAGAGATATTAACAGGGAGAGAGAAGAATAAATGAGGCGTGAGAAGAATAAATGAGAGACATAAAAAAACAATATATATATATAGACACGAGTGATAGTCTTCTGGTCAGGACAACTCTCTCTCTCTCTCTCTCTCTCTCTCTCTCTCTCTCTCTCTCTCTACAACACGTAGGAGTGGCAGAAGGGTGTGGCCAGAGGTGACCTTGGTGGCCACTCTGAGGTGAGGTGTGAGACAACTCCAGTGGTAAATATATCGTGACTTACATAAATTACCTTGTTTATGAAGATGTGTTTGGTCAGGTCAGGTCAGGTCAGGTCAGGTCAGGTTAGGTTAGGTTAAGGTCGACTTGTGGCCACTCGACAGTATACAAGTGTCGATATATTGCTACCGAGGGAGAATATTTGCTTTTTATGTGTGTGTGTGTGTGTGTGTGTGTGTGTGTATTAATATAGTGGTTGTTTGTTGATCAAGACGTAGTGATCATGATTCCACATTCATCACCCTGACATTAATGTGATCAATCTAAGCTATAGTCACACAGGTTGTCATCATGATCAAAGTCAGTAATTATATTGATCATATTGACAGTAATCATGATCACGAGTATTAATTAAATAGGTTGGTTAGGTTATCGTGCTGGTACTCTCCTCCTGGGAACATCAGTACGTGGGTTCGATACTTACTGTAGGTGTTGATTTACCTGGTCACTCCCACACTCACCTGTTAAGAGGGAGAACAATGTTAGTGACACAGAACATATAGAACGATTGAACATCCTACCCTGACTCGACTCAACCTAACCTAACCTAACCTAAACATTTCCCCACCTCCTTATCCTCCCATACGTCTTTCCATCCTAGTACCTCATTCCTACCTCCCTCCCTCACCACCTCCTTACCCTTCTCCAGTCCACACATCCACCTCCCCTCCCTTTCCCCCCACCCTATACCCCTCCCCTCCTACCCCTCCTCCCCCTTCCCTTCCACCCCTCACCACACCCACCCCCTCCCTTCTTAGTCCTCGAGAAAAACAAAATAAAAAATCAAATGGGTTACGAAGCTTGAATTGAAAATATTTATACATCGGAAAATAAGGAAAGATCTGGCTTGAGCAGGTCAGAGCTTTGAGGGGCTCCAGCCAGCACCGTGTTCCACCAAGGTTCCAGCCAGCACCGTGGTCCACCAAGGTTCCAGCCAGCACCGTGATCCACCAAGGTTCCAGCCAGCACCGTGGTCCACCAAGGTTCCAGCCAGCACCGTGTTCCACCAAGGTTCCAGCCAGCACCGTGTTCCACCAAAGGTTCCAGCCAGCACCGTGTTCCACCAAGGTTCCAGCCAGCACCGTGATCCACCAAGGTTCCAGTCAGCACCGTGTTCCACCAAGGTTCCAGCCAGCACCGTGGTCCACCAAGGTTCCAGTCAGCACCGTGTTCCACCAAGGTTCCAGCCAGCACCGTGCTCCCCCCAAGGTTCCAGCCAGCACCGTGCTCCCCCAAGGTTCCAGCCAACACCGTGCTCCACCAAGGTTCCAGCCAGCACCGTGCTCCACCAAGGTTCCAGCCAGCACCGTGTTCCACCAAGGTTCCAGCCAGCACCGTGATCCACCAAGGTCCCAGCCAGCACCGTGCTCCCCCCAAGGTTCCAGCCAGCACCGTGCTCCCCCAAGGTTCCAGCCAGCACCGTGCTCCACCAAGGTTCCAGCCAGCACCGTGGTCCACCAAGGTTCCAGCCAACACCGTGTTCCACCAAGGTTCCAGCCAGCACCGTGCTCCCCCAAGGTTCCAGTCAGCACCGTGTTCCACCAAGGTTCCAGCCAGCACCGTGCTCCACCAAGGTTCCAGCCAGCACCGTGCTCCCCCCAAGGTTCCAGCCAGCACCGTGCTCCCCCAAGGTTCCAGTCAGCACCGTGTTCCACCAAGGTTCCAGCCAGCACCGTGGTCCACCAAGGTTCCAGCCAACACCGTGTTCCACCAAGGTTCCAGCCAGCACCGTGTTCCACCAAGGTTCCAGCCAACACCGTGTTCCACCAAGGTTCCAGCCAGCACCGTGCTCCCCCAAGGTTCCAGCCAGCACCGTGCTCCCCCCAAGGTTCCAGCCAGCACCGTGCTCCCCCAAGGTTCCAGTCAGCACCGTGTTCCACCAAGGTTCCAGCCAGCACCGTGCTCCACCAAGGTTCCAGCCAGCACCGTGGTCCACCAAGGTTCCAGCCAACACCGTGTTCCACCAAGGTTCCAGCCAGCACCGTGCTCCCCCAAGGTTCCAGTCAGCACCGTGTTCCACCAAGGTTCCAGCCAGCACCGTGCTCCACCAAGGTTCCAGCCAGCACCGTGCTCCACCAAGGTTCCAGCCAGCACCGTGGTCCACCAAGGTTCCAGCCAGCACCGTGTTCCACCAAGGTTCCAGCCAGCACCGTGTTCCACCAAAGGTTCCAGCCAGCACCGTGTTCCACCAAAGGTTCCAGCCAGCACCGTGTTCCACCAAGGTTCCAGCCAGCACCGTGTTCCACCAAGGTTCCAGCCAGCACCGTGTTCCACCAAGGTTCCAGCCAGCACCGTGTTCCACCAAGGTTCCAGCCAGCACCGTGTTCCACCAAGGTTCCAGCCAGCACAGTGTTCCACCAAGGCTTCAGCCTGCACCGTGTTCCACCTCATTAAAACTAGACATTTCCCGATATTTTTTATATGGGAAAACCGAGACGAGTGACCCCCCCCCCCCCCGGCTCGGCCGTCTCCTGGGAAAGATGTTGGGGGGGGGGGGGGTCCAACTGAGTCTGCACTATGGCCAGTCGCACACACACACACACACAAACAGGCGTACACATCTCTTTCATACACTCCAGTTATTAATTACCCTGGTGTTTGTGTGTGCGTGCGTGCGCATAGAAAGATTTTTACAATAATTATTCCTTAACCTTTCAATCACATTCTAAAGTTCTCTTACACTTCGAGTTATTTTCCCATTTTCTCTTTGTTTTTCTATTTCCCTTAAGCTACAGTACAGCAAAAGGCAGAGAACTGAAACGGAGCATTGCTAATTTTTTTTACACATGAACTTAATTTTGTCTATGAGTTGCCCAAGACCCGAGCAATGCCGGATACTCCCAGCTAGTAACAGACATAAAGAGGACAGAGGTAATTGTTTTGACACGAATAAATATGGAACGAGGCAAAACACAGAAACAACCATCAGTAGAGGAAGTGTTTTGTGGATAGTTCACACCAAGTAAACCATCAGGTACAGCTTGGTGATCACTGGTATTGGTTCTTGTTCCATCTTGGTGACTGTTGAGGCTGGTGATCTTACTCCGTCCCAGTGGTGGTGAGAGTAGTGGTGGTGAGAGTAGTGGTGGTGGTAATGGTGGTGGTGGTGGTAATAGTGAAGATAATGGTGGTGGGTTTTTTATGGTGAATAGGCCACCAAAGTACAGGTCACCGATACAACTTAAGGCACCCAGAGCTACTAAGACCATCCCCCATGCGCTCCTCTCAGTCCCAGACCTCCATAAAATATCACGGTGTGAAGGTGTGGTTCACCTTACCCCCACCCATCCAAGTAAAGACTACGCCCCCTTCCTTTAAATCATCTCTTAAAATTATCTATCGTCTAAGTATTAATAATCTTGTAATACCTACTTTATATTCCTGCTTATATTGTGCCACCAAAACTGTTATAGATTGTCATGTAGATAGATAGAAATTACCATTGCAGTAATTATATTTGCCGACTAGACGTGATACTGACAGCTCTGTCCTCTTGTTCCACCTTAATACACCCCATGTTGTACTACTTCCCTCCCTTATCATATTAATGTACATCAACACCACTGTAAAATATATATATACATCTCTGTACTTATAATATAAACGTAAAAAAAAAAATCGAAGTGATAACCGTGGTAACATTTTGAGATGTTCTTATTACCACCATGCTATTGTAATATTCCAGATGATACTAAATGTTACATAATACTTCCTTGAGATAAATGTATAGTATATATCAGGTGCAGCTCAATGTTCTCAACTGGCTCAGCCATGTTACTATTGTTATTGTTATCCACTCTGTGTCTGTGTTCTTATGGCTAAATAAACTGTTTTAATATCAATATTTAAATACAAAACGGGGACGGGGGGGGGGGGGGGGACGGAAACATAAGGATAACAAAATAAAAAATAGAAGAGTAAAAGAATGTATTAATCTACACCACGAAGATGACGGAAAACCAGGTTGTATGGGTATGGAAACACAGAAGACAGAACATTCCACAGTTTGGCTGTGTGAGGAAAGAAGGAGGTACTATAACGGGTTATTCTAGTGTGACCGACATCCACAGAGAAACGGTGGGCACCGTGGGCAAGACGTGCGTTACGAGCCCACGGCCTTGCCGGCGGTACACAGGATGCCAAATCCACCGAACATTGCCCGTTAAAGTACCTGTAAAAGAGAGAGAGAGAGAGAGTGAAGCAACATTGAGGCGAAGAGAAAGGGAAGAGAGATTATCAACTAACAGTTGGACAGAAGAAGATCCACCCCAGATATGAGAGCAGTACTCCAAGTGATGTTTTTTTTTTTTATTATTTTTTTTTTCCGGGGATTAGCCCACCCGGGCACAGGTCACTGACCCACATCGGGGCCTGGGGGGCGAAAATGTAATAATAATAATAATAATTCATAGTAAATAAAATTTATAATAAAAAGTAAAATAAAATATTAATGGTAATAATAATAACACTGATAATAATAAATACAAAGAAATACAAGAATGAAAAAAAAATCAATAGTGAGAAACGCTATATGTAAGTTGTGTTGTCATGTTAGAGAAACAATTGAGACCCTGCAATTGTGTGTAAATGAGGCAGAAAGACACATCAGCAACCTGGGACTTAGTCACAATTTTCGTGATGCCATATGGCAGCAGGGTCTACCATTAGACAATACATTATGCTTCCAATATCTTCCCAGGCGGTAGTACCTCCCTGTTTGGTGAATGGTGTGATGGTGATTATGTGGTGGATACTGGTGATAATGGTGGTGGTGACTGGTAGTGGTGGTGATGGTAATAGTGGTGGTTACTGGTGATGGTGGTGGTGATGGTGGGAGTAATGGTGGTGGTGGTAATAATGGTGGTGGTGGTGATGGTAATAGTGGTGGTAACTGGTGATGGTGGTAGTAATGGTGGTGATGGTGGTAGTAATGGTGGTGGTGGTGGTGATAATGGTGGTGGTGGTGGTGGTAATTGGATGGACCAAGTATTACAGTTCAGCTGATGGCGTTAGTGTTAAATAAGTGGAGGTCCGGGGGGGGGGGTGGCAGTGTGTGTGTGTGTGTGTGTGTGTGTTGGGAGAGAAGATGGAGGAAGGAGTGTGTGAAAGCAAGAGAGAAAGAGAGGAGTGAAAAGAGAGGAGAGAAAGTGGGGTGGGAGAGGGAGGGAGGGAGGGAGGGAGGGACGGGAGTCACGTGACCAGCTGGGTGTGGTCATGGTGCCAGCCGCCCCGGGTGCCTGGCTCGTGGGAACGTAGCAAGTGTTGGTACTCGCTGGTCATTTACTGATAACGACCCATTTGGCACTCATGGACACAGTGGCAATCCTGATTACAGTGGAACCTATGGTCACAGTGGAACCTATGGTCACAGTGGAACCTATGGTCACAGTGGCACTTATGATCTCAGCGGCACCCATGATTACAGCGGCACCTATGGCACAGTGGCACCTATGGTCACAGTGGCACCTATGGTCACAGCGGCACCTACGGTCACAGTGGCACCTATGGTCACAGTAGCACCTATGGTCACAGTGGCACCTACCTATGGTCACAGTGGCACCTATGGTCACAGTGGCACCTACCTATGGTCACAGTGGCACCTATGGTCACAGCGGCACCTACGGTCACAGTGGCACCTATGGTCACAGTGGCACCTATGGTCACAGTGGCACCTACCTACGGCCACAGTGGCACCTATGGTCACAGTGGCACCTACCTACGGCCGCAGTGGCACCTATGGTCACAGTGGCACCTATGGTCACAGTGGCACCTACCTACGGCCACAGTGGCACCTATGGTCACAGTGGCACCTATGGTCACAGTGGCACCTATGAGCACAGTGGCACCTATGGTCACAGTGGCACCTATGGTCACAGTGGCACCTATGGTCACAGTGGCACCTATGATCACAGTGGCACCTATGGTCACAGTGGCACCTATGATCACAGTGGCACCTATGATCACAGTGGCACCTATGGTCACAGTGGCATCTTTGATCACCTATGGGCTTAAATCACACCAAACACAAGCACACTCACTCAAAAACCACCCAAACACACCGATCACACACACACACACACACACACACCTATATGCTTGACACAACCACTCTCCCTGCTTACCTACCAGCCCCCTTTCCCTCTGACTTAGTAGAAGAATTTGAAGTAGCAAAACGTCTGGACAAATTTGTTTTTTTATTGGGCACTCCCTTCATCCCTGTGTAAGGTGAAGCGCAGAAGCGTTTACAGTGCCCAATAGGGAAGCATGCGAAGTTCATGCTTGCTTTTATGTCTCATGAGTTAAGGGCGTAGAAGCCTGAAGAGTCAATGGTTTATGTCATCAAGTTATTGGAAGCTCCAACATCTTGTCCCTGAATACGAAATCGCAACTTTCGATTTACACCAGATACCTACTTTACTGCTAGGTGAACAGGGACTAATGGGGGCTAGGAATCTGGACAAACTGAAGTTACAGCGCCCCACCATCCCCATTGACTTACCAATGAAACTCTAGCTAAACCCCTCTGCTCCATCCTTCCCTCAGTCAAGCCAGATGCCCAGCTGACTGGAAGACTTCATATGTGTCACCAGTGCCCAAGTCAACCAGTCCACAATCCTTAAATGAGCTACGACCCATTGCAAACACCCCAATACCCAGCTTAATCTGTGAAAGTTTCGTGTTTGACTGGGCTTATGCAGATATTGCAGGCGCCATAGATCCTCAGCAATTTGGCAATATGAAAACTAGCTTTCTCGACTACATACAGTATACCGCCATCTGGAAAAACGAAAAAGTCTGTGGCTGTCGCTTTAATATAAGAGTATAAGAAGATAAGGAGTCTGCAATAGGGCGGTTGGCCTGTGCATGGCAGCTCCTGTCGAGAGTTACTACCACTCTCTATCACCCATGAATCTATCCAGCCTTCTTTAAAACTTTCCAGGGTCCCAGCACTTACTACAAAGTTGCTAAGCTTGTTCACTCATCTACCACCCTATTTGTGAACCAGTTTCTTCCTATCTCCTTCCTTCATTGACTTCACCAAAGTATTTGACCTAGTCGACCACAATTTAATCATCAACAAAACTATCGACCCCGGGTTTCGAAGTAGTCTTATACCATGGATTACAGACTTCCTGAGTGACCAACACCAAGCCCTACGCTTCCGAAGGGCTGTCTCCACTTCTCAGTCACTAACCCGTGGCGTCCCCCAAGGCACCAAGATGGGACCGCTCTGCTTCCTTATGCTTATCAATGATGCCCTAAGAGAAACCCCTGCTCGCTGGAAATACAGTATGTCGACGACTCCACCATTGGGATCAGTGTCAATAACTCGGCTCCCGACTACACCGCCCTCCAGGATTTATTGAACAGTCTCCAAAATTAGGTCACCAACAACCACGTCACCATCAACCATACCAAGACCATGGTTATGCACATCAACCTCTCCTCCGACGTTGTCCCACCCCCTTCCATTACTTTAGGTCCCAACACACTCCAGGTTGTAGACTCCACTAAGCTCCTCGGTGTCACTATACAGTAGATAACAAACTAAAATGGAAAACACACGTCAGTACAGTTGTCAAATCCTGCAGTTTCCGTCTCCACCTCCTCCGCCGACTCAAGCTCCTCGGATTTCCTGGGCCCGAGCTCCTCAGTGTTTAATCAACATTCATACTTCACAAGCTCACCTATGCCTCCCCTGCCTGGTCTTCCTCCCTAAATGCCACACAACGTAAACATCTAGAAAAAGTGCAAAAGAGGGCATGCAAGATCTCCCCTTCCTACTCACATATCAAGAAGCGCTCTACACACTGACCCTCTCGGCTCTCTCTGACCATCACCACGATCTCATCTGCAAATTTGGTGAGAAGTTTCTGCACCATCATCGACACCGGCTCCTACTACCACTCGAGATCCCTCGTCCGCGAATTGCTGTTCGACACCACAAACGCAGCCAGCCTACACAAGCACGTATTGATCGCTGTAAGAACAGCCCAGTCCCAACCATTGTAAAAATTATCAATAACTTGTAATCAACCAGTGTATTCACTCCCAGTCAATCTTACCTTTTTGCACTGTCACTATGTTGAAATGCCCTGTAGTATGACCTTCTCCCCACAGAGTTAATTATATATCATATTTGTATTATATATGTTACTTGTATATTATTTGTAAATCAAGTGACCTATTCCCCAATTATGCAACTGCATATTTTCAGCCTTCCGGCTGTCATACTCTTTCAATAACCGTTAATTATTATTATTATTACACACGGGTTACCTCAGATTGAAGACTATACTAGCCTGTGTAATATATATCAGTGTATACATAAATTTATCTGTATGACATAGTTCATTCCGCTATAACAAAATGTTTACCAGAGAGAGAAAAAAAATTAATTCCCCATAAAGTACACCCAAAGTAGACTACCGTTATATTACGCCAATCAGGTAAGACACCACATCCAGCGCCAGGTAGGGTACAGTGGCCTCTAATTGTATAGGTGAAGGGAGTCGACATTACATAAGCCAATTAACTACCAAAATAGACGGCGGCTATACAGACAGACAGAGCCAGACAAATAACGGATATAATGAGGAATACAAAGGCCATGGTGAGGGTACTAATTGGAATATGGTGGAAAACTGAATTATGTATGTATGTATGTATGTATGTATGTATGTATGTCGCTGCAAAGATGATAATTTCCTCGTTTACTTCCCCTATAAACAAAACCCTCAGATGTCTCCCTGAGCCGTACAGGATGCCGTGAGTTTAATATGATCAAAGGTCAGGAACCGTGTTTTAATAACCCTCCCCTGTCATCAAGTCTGACTGGGTGAGGTTCCTGGTTGACTGGTCTTCACTGGGGCATCAACCTCGCGTGTCATATCTCTAGAAATATATAGTTTTTCGAGTTCAATAAATCTTTTACATTTGATTAGGTTTAAATGATATACTATGAGAAAAACTTTAGTACTTTAGGTAGAATATTGTGGCTGAGTGGATGCAACTCTCGACTCTTCTCCTAAGGGTCGTTGGTTCACCTCAGTAGTATTTCCTAGTTCATCCAGTTGTCAATGGGTTCTTAAAGTTACATAATAAAGTTATTTGTTTTCGCACAGATCATTTGAAAATCTCAAGACTATATGAGTGTTGAAAAATCGAACTTATAATAATCCACCAATCTACACATCACTGCACATCATCCTCTACACACACATTCAACACATCACCTACACATCATTCACTACACACACATTCAACACATCATTCACTACACACCTTCAACACATCATCTGTTCGACACCAGCCCATACGTGCACGAACTGATCGCTATAAGAACAGCCCAGTCCCAACCATTGTAAAAATTATCAATAACTTGTAATAAATCAGTGTATTCACTCCCAGTAAACACTGCTCCTTACACTGTCACTATGTTGAAATGAACTGTAGTTTGAGCTTTTCCACATCTAGTTATTATATGTCTTATTTGTGTCACTTATGTTACTTGTATATTTTCAGCCTTCTGGCTGCCAAGCTCTTTCAATAAACCGTTAATTATTATTATTATTATTATTATTATCATCTACACATCACCCACTACACATCATCTACACATCACCAACACATACCATCAACACATCATCTACACATCACCCACTATACACCATCTACACATCATCCACTGCACATCACCTACACATCACCTACACATCATCCGCTGCACATCATCCACTACACATCACCTACACATCATCCACTACACATCACCTACACATCATCCACTACACATCACCTACACATCATCCACTACACACATATCATTATCTATTTCCAAGACATTAAGTGGAGCAGAAACCTCTCAAGATAATATAACGAGGAAGTAAACAACCGGGTCTTATAGGCTTAGTAACAACGGTACACGGAAATAGTGAAGGTAGGTCCTCTGGGTCATAACTTCGCTTAGGGGGATTTTCTGGGCATCCGCGATGACTTAAAAGACCGAACCTATTTTAACTTTCTATAGTGTAAGACTTCAGTGGTCCCTAACCTTTCGTAGGCTCCGGGCCACAGTTATCATTGTAAATAAATCTTCTATATACTATACAGTTATTAGCAGCTTTACACGTCTAACTGTTACCTGTTACATACTGTTTACATTAACTCTTGGACAGGACGTTTGTATTTACCTCAGTGAGAAGGCTGGCTCTCTCTCTGGGCCCGGTCTGAGGTAAATACGCACACACCTCCTGTACACGACTGTTGTGTTTCTCTGTGTGTCCGTGTGTGTGTGTCTCCGTGTGTGTGTGTGTGTGTGTGTTTCTCTGTCTGTGTCTCTCCCTTTCTATCTCTCTCTCAATACATCTGGTTCAGACGCCTGTGACATGTCCTTGAGCCATTACCCCACACCTGCCTCCTGATGACCAGAGGTATCGACGACTCATAAGGTGAACAGAGAGAATGGTTCTCCACTGTGTTTGTGTTTACTATGGTCGCCATGGTAACGTGGCTATTTAAACCTCAGTCAACTGGTGTCTTGGTGTACGAAGCGATTACTATTTCTGGATTAAAATAAATTATGGGATTTTACTTCGCCTAATGATGTAGATTTATAACCAGAAAAAAGGGGATTTATTTAATACTGCCATACTGATTAATATATGATATATGTATATTATAAAAACAAGTATTATTTACATTATATTTACATTGGAAAGTAATAAATGTTTTTTTGTGTCGTAATATTCAGACGCGTCAGAGTAACAACAACACGTATCTGATAGCGAATACTGTACAGGTCTCGCCAGTTGTAAGTTAAGGTATCAGCTTATCAACCCACAACTCAGGTGTCAAACTATAGAGTTGTGGACAGAATTAGGCCACATGTCAGAGAGCTATGATCACCTTAATGATAGAACGTAATTTAATAAAAACTTACCTGAAATGTAATTGGTGATTCGATAACGTAATCTAATTTGATAGTTGACTTTAGATTATTATATTTTAAGTTAATCATCACAAAGGAAAAAAATACCATACAGAAAACTCAGATCAAAAAAATGACCCCAAATGAATAGATAATTATTTTAAAAATATTATTGGACAAAGGAAGAATTGTAGGTTGGAGAAAAATTGTGGTCAGAGATTAATATTAAGTATTGACCAGTAGGGTTAAGACCGAGATAAGAAAAGCCAAGAGGAGTAATGAACTGAAGATAGCAAGGGAGGCGAAGCAAACCCCAAGGGATTCTATCAAATGTATCAAACTAAAACGCGAGAAGAGATTGGACCAATACAGTCAGATACCGGCGAGCTAACTGTCTACTGAGGTCTTGTGACGGATCTACACACGATGGTTAAAACACAGTAATATTTTGGGTCACCTGAAGATTAACCACCCAAACATGAAACTAACCTAACCTCACCGAACCAAACCTAACCTAACCTAACCTAACCTAACCTAACCTAATCTAACCTAACCCCCCCCCCCCCCCCCCTGAGTAGAGAGCCATCGTACTGAAGGGTTAAGGCATTGCACTGAAGGGACCAAGTCATCATACTCTAGGGGTTAGCATTGTACTCAAAGGGTTAGAATTGAACTCAAGGGGTTATGTGCGTACTCAAGGGGTTAAGTTATCGAAGTGAATGGGTTAAGGTGTTTTACTCGCTGGGTTAATTCATTGGACTCATGGAATTAGCATCGTACTCAAGGGGTTAACATTGTACTCAAGGGGTTAACATCGTAATCAAATGGTTAGAATTGTACTCTAGGGGTTTTTCATTGTACTGAAGGGGTTAACATCGTACTCAAAGGTTAAACGATTATAATAAAAGAAATAAAGCATTAAGAAATATATGAATAATTATCTCTTAAATATTTAAACCATTCCTAAAACACACAAAAAAACAATTAATATTACAAAAACTAATTGAAATAAAACAAAAATAAAATAATTAATATAAATACAAATTAATAAATAACACAAGTAAATCTTTCTTCCACATAATTTAATAAATGGAGTTAAATTAAAGATTCAATCGACAATAAAAAAAATAAATTTAGTAACAATAAAATTCTTAGTTCAACCAATAAAGTTTCTTATATTGACAAGTTATAGTGAAACCTCCATATAACGGAATTCTCTCTCCATATAATCCGTTAATCCGGTATTAGGTAAAATCTCTACATTTACGTCAAGAATATGAAAGCTTGAAACAGAAGCTTAGATTGTCTACGGAGATAAAACTGAATTGTGTGTTTTTCCTCTACGTTACAGACAGTTATGTCGGATTAAACAACTCAGGAGATTTCTTGCAACAGGAAGGAAGAGTGAGAAGCCATACGGATATCCTCCCTGTCACCCATTGTTGACGTTACAGCTGATGAAAGGACTTGGAGCGAATTACTGTAGCTGCCTAATTAGGGTTCTTAGTGTCTAATGTAGGCTATAATGACGTAATTATATAGCTATTGTAAATATAGCTCCTGTGTGTGTGTGTGTGTGTGTGTGTGTGTTCAAGAAAAAAATTAAATAATTATTAAACGAAATATATCACTTTTAGTCCATAATTTTCATTTCCTATAAACGATCGTTCACAAATGTGGTAGACTTGTTATGAATGATTTGAACTAATTATATATACAAAAAAAAATAACACCTTATCCCGTGAAGTTGACGCTAATAATGAAAACTAACCGACCTGACCTGACCTGACCTGACCTAAATTTCTCTTCAAAGTCTTGATCTGTTTAAACAAACCGTAGAAAATATCCGAGTGTGTGTAACGTCTATTTAACGTGGTGGCTAATTAACCCCGACTCATTATGTAAAGTAACCTGTCTTTTTTGGAGAAGCAATTAGTCAGTTTAAAAAAAAAGGCCACTTATGGTAGCTAGCAGGGTCTCTTACCTGCCCTCACCTTCACTTGTAATTAACTACTTGACAAAAGGTAACTACGGGATAACAACATTCATCCATTAAGACAAGTGACCATGATCCAGCAAAACAAGTGGCCATGATCCAGCAGGACTAGTGGCCATGATCCAGCACAACAAGTGGCCATGATGCAGCAGGACTTGTGGCCATGATCCAGCAGGACTATTGGCCATGATCCAGCAGGACTAGTGGCCATGATCCAGTAGAGCAAGTGGCCATGATGCAGCAGGACTAGTGGCCATGATCCAGCAGGACTAGTGGCCATGATCCAGCATAACAAGTGGCCATGATGCAGCAGGACTTGTGGCCATGATGCAGCAGAACTAGTGGCCATGATCCAGCAGGACTAGTGGCCATGATGCAGCAGAACTAGTGGCCATGATCCAGCAGGACTAGTGGCCATGATACAGCAGGACTAGTGGCCATGATGCAGCAGGACTAGTGGCCATGATCCAGCAGAACTAGTGGCCATGATCCAGCAGAACTAGTGGCCATGATGCAGCAGGACATATAGTATACTGATACACTCACTTAACCTCATCCATAACACTGTGTACACTTGTGTCCGTCAGTTCCTCGGCTCCTGTACTTCACCGTATCACAAGCAGGAGGACATCCAGTGTGTGTGTGTGAGGTTAGGTTAGGTTAGGTCAAGTTGGGTGAGGTTTGGTTAAGTTGGGTGACGTTAGGTTAAGTTGGGTGACGTTAGGTTAAGTTGGGCGACGTTAGGTTAGGTTAGGTTGCTCATTTGGCTGACTACTCAAGTGCTCCCCAGACCTGACAGCTCACAACCTTACCATTAGTACTGGGACTTAAGCCTAACCTGCCACAGCCTCACTGGACGTCAACTCCACTGGACCTTAATTCTGTGGTTAGACGAGGTTTGGTCAAGTTAGGTTGGAGACCAATTAGGACTGAGGCACATTAGAGGTGCCAGCACACCGTCCTGGAGACCCTGGAGGGCCAGCAGCGAGTGCCCCCCCCCCCTCCTACACACAGTAATACTCGCCTTAATCAACAAATGGAGGCAGACTCTCAGAGCAGCAGCAGCGGGTGTGTTATGTCTCACAGGCAGGAGCTGACTCAACCACCTTGATAAACCAGACGCAATCACTTTGGGGCTTCCAAGTACGTCTAACATACCTTGTGGCACCCTTCCTTATATTCACACCTTATATATATATATAATGTGTGTGTGTCTATATTGTCACGTCACTTTGTCAGATGAATCTTCATTCATTTAAAAAAAGTAATTACTTGCGGACACTTAAGAGTTGGACCTCCAGGTCTCTACTCAAGAATGAGAAGTCATATGTTTTGGTATAATTATTCCTCTGGTTCATGGCGAGCTTTTCTTTTTACCTCAAGCGTTCTTATTCTTTTTGTTATATCAACGTCATGGACAGCTTCGTGACACAGACTCCCTCTTGAGCACAGTAGAGAGTATGTTACCAGACAGTAGTATTCGTCTTGTTGGTGTCGAGGAGGACCTAAGGAGAGGTCAGCCGTCAGGTCCTACACTCACACGACACTTGCCTGCTCAGGTACACAAGTGCCCCCCATACAGACATGACCGGCCCACCTGCACTATGCTCTGTGAGAATTATTCCAATAAATGTTGTTTTGTTGGCGTCCTGTCCTACCAGTCCCAGATTTTTTTTGGTATATTTGTATTATTTTCGCCACTTATCAGCTTACTAGCCGTTCGGGAAGACCCAGTATTAGAACAGGAGGAAAGCAGGATCGGGAAGCCAGGGACCGGGAAGCCAGGGACCGGGAAGCCAGGGATGTTTGGTTGGGTCACACTTGATAACACCCTTCTTACGTGTGTCTGGGCCGAGGCTCGAACCCTTGACGTATTAGTGAGAGATACGAGCATTACCGCTCTTAGGCAGCACAGTTGTAAGGCCTGTTAGTGATCGAGTCATTGTTTTATGCCCCAAATAATAGAGTTTTAAAAATTCAATCGCGGACCGAAGTTAGTTTATTGTGCATCCAATACTCCTGTGAGCGGTCGCGCATAAATGATTACACAGTAGCAATCACAAAGTGTGTTCATCAGACTCCAATGGTCAGAATATTGTGGCATTGAGCATTACAGAATATTCCCAGTACATTGTTTGTTTAGTTCCGTACTGTCATAACCTTCACAATTCACCGGACTATTTTTCATCATTAGTAAAAGTGATAATTATGTTCTCAAGGTTCATAATAATCTTGACTGGGCTAAGCTGTTTTGTCAAATGGATGATATCAAGTTAGATGATAATAGAACTCAGAGTTATATATCTTTGTTCAGGAGTTATCAAATGGACAAAGAACAGACTCATACACTGCCATAGTTAATTACAATACCCCCAGTGGCTCCAGTGACCGAGGAGTTAAAAAAAATAGTATTCATCTACAGTAACTTAGACTAAAAGCCGAGAAAGCAACACATGATATTAATTCCTACACATATCTACTTAATTAAACAAATAAGGAAGGTGACTAAGAGGTTGTTGTTAAGCTGCACTAGGGAGGAGGGCTTGAGCCAAGGGAACCCTGGGGTGGAGCTTGACACGCATGGTGAAAGGAATATGAATACTCTGCAATAGTCAGCTTAGGAGTCCGGGGTGAAGTGGATCAGAGGATTAGAAAAAAATAATTAGAACTGTGAGTCATTCAGTGAGTGAGTGAGTGAGTGAGTCATTCAGTGAGTGAGTCAATCAATCAGTGAGTGACTCAGTGAATCAGTCAATGAGGACGAGATTTCATGAGGCTAACTATCCCAGATAAAATATTAAATGGAATACGAAAGAGGAACAGCCGCTATAATGCCGGAGTCCTGCATGTTGTGGGGCGCGGATGTCATCAGAGCACATCATCACAGCACATCATCACAGCACACCATCAGAGCACATCATCAGAGCACAGCATCACAGCACACCATCACAGCACATCATCACAGCACACCATCACAGCACGTCGCAGTTTTCCTCCACCAGCCTCCCGCCCCGCGTTTGATGTGTCGCCCTCACGCTAGTTTTTCAGGAGCTGGGAGCACTAAGAGATGACCTCAGAAGTGCTGGTGACAACAGGTTAGTTAGAGTGTAGTGGTGGCAGGGCTGTATGCTACTGTTGGCAGGGCTGTATGTTAGTTTTGGCAGGGCTGCATGCTAGTGTTGGCAGGGCTGCATGTTAGTGTTGGCAGGGCTCCATGCTAGTGTTGGCAGGGCTCCATGTTAGTGTTGGCAGGGCTGCATGTTAGTGTTGGCCATTCTAACATCTTTCCCAAACATATCACGGTCCTCCAAAAGGCCAGAGGAGCAAGTGAAGGTGGGCGGTCTATCGATCCCCGTCGCCCACCGCTCAAACCACGTGGCCACAGATGTAAATATTTAGATGAAGTAAATTGATGATAATAGTAAAAAAATGGAAAAAAAAGAGTAATAAATGGACAAAACTTAGGAAAAAAAGAAAAAATTGGGTAAAAAAGGACAATAATAGTAAAAAATAGGCAAAAATAAAAAAAGGACAAATATAGTAAAAAAAAAAAGGACAACAATTAGGGAAATAAAGGACAAATTTAGTAAAAATAAGTAAATATAAATAAATAAATAAATTCGAAACGTAGATATTCACAACAAGAAATTTGATGAAATGAAAATTGTGATGATAATAAAAAACAGAAAAATTGATAAAGAGGGAAAATTAAGTAAGCAATTCATAGATAATTAAGGAGAGAAAATTGATGAAACAGGAAAAAAGAAAAACAATGGAAACATGAACAATATTTTTCACTGTAAAGCTTAATTCACCTGAACATTAACCACCCTAACGCTACGTATTGGTGGGGGTTAGGTTAGGTTAGGTTAGGTTAGGTTAGATTAGGTAAGGTTTGTTTAAGTTAGGAAAGAATAGCATTAGGTTAGGTTAGTGGAAGTGTATTAAATCTTCAGGGGAAATAAACTAGGGTGTCTAATCTTCACGTGATCTCTTTTCAATATCCAGAGGGTGAGGGGAGGCAGAGAGTCACCTTTACACCAGGTACAGGTAAGATCACCCACACGCTCTGCCTGTGTAAACGTATTAGCATGTAGAGCCCTTCAACAGATTCCTTCCATCTCCTTAACTCCAAAAACCTTTCAGAGTGAGTTGGATTTTTTTTTCTGGTGTCTCTGTTACCTGTCGAGGACCTGCCTGAAGGAGGACCTTACGCCGCCCTACTACCATGCCTATAACAAGATGACTCAGCGTAGGTGATATGGAGGCACTACCCGATCACCTGATGACTAGCCCCTTTAACCTGATGATGGAACACCCTAACGCTACCTGATGATGTGATGTGCTATAATTATTAGTTTTATTTCTTATTATGGCAATTAATATCCACGTTTCCCTTAATTATTTTAAATCTCTCGTATACCATCTAGAGGAAGGCAACAGGTAGATGACACACACTGGATAATTTCCCCATAAAAAGTGAAAGTTGGTCCCACCAGCCTGGCGGTCCATTAGTGGATATCACGCTGAATACTAAGCCGTCGGCACACAAAGAAGCACTGTGACCAGCACTATACTTGACTGTCTTCACTTTCCACGCTGTAAAATTTCGTACCCACTCACATATAGGTCGAATGTGGATGCCTCGAGAACGAACCAGGGATAGTTAGGACAGGAAGCGAGCGCTGTATTCACTCAGCCACCGCCGCCGCACCCATTCTTGTACAAACTTCACCCAAAGGAAAAATTAATAAACCAAATCTTTAAACATCAGCGATTTTGATTATTCTTTTATCAATACGGATAATGTTACCTCGGGTTGGCTGCCGTGTTTGAGTCTGCCTCCAACACTGGTAACCAAGTCCATGAGACAAGAGTTACTTCCAATTTTGAGTAATAAAGGCTTAAGTATTGTAATAAGAGTTAAAATAGGTGCATATAATAGGAAAAAAAGGTCTTACAAAGTTCTTGAATGGCATAAGAGAGATGTAACCTATTTATGTATGTGATCCACTGACCTATATATGCTGCTGATGAATGTGATGTATTTCCTTCTTTGTGTACGAACCTCTGTCCTGCGTGGCAGTGAACAGTGGCATTACCCACATGAATCTGACCTATATATAGTGTCAATGAATATGATGCATTCTTTGTGTACGAACCTCTGTCCTGTATGGCAGTGAAAAGTGACATTACCCACATGAATCTGACCGACGTATATGTATGTATGTGTGCGTGTGTGCATGTATATGTACGTGTACATGTATATGTGTATGTATATACGTATATGTATGTATATGTGTGTGTGTGTGTTTACATATATGTATATGTACTGTCAATGAATATGATGCAACTCTTTGTGTACGAACCTTTGTCCTGCATGGCAGTGAACAGTGACATTATCCATTTGAACCTAACCTATATACATTTATAGTTGTTAATGAATATGATGTATTTCTTTGTGTGTGAACCTCTGTCCTGCGTGACAGTGAGAAGTGATACCACCCTCAGTGTCAAGACCTGACTGAATTACTCAGAATAGGCAAACTGTACTACAAGCTCTGCCAATAAATTTGTTAAACTAAAAAAAAAAGTCCATAATTTGTAATCTGGCTGACGTGTGCTTACTGTATATTTCAATAAGTTTAGATTTTTTATGTAATTTTTTGTAGAAATATGATTAAACGAAAATTTTTTAAGAGAAAATACTTATTGTATATTAAAAGAAGACCTGGACCGACATAACTGTTGTTACTTAATTCAAGAATAATGGTACAATTTATGATACTATAATTTGTTTCGTTAACATCCTTGATTACGTAAGAATTTCAGTGAGCTTTGGCTACAGGTCACCAAGTTCATCTAAGTCACTCTCATTAATGTCCCTGTCAGGTCGTTCTTAGCCAGTGCAATCATTATCATTGTCTTCTACGTCATCACTTGATATACTCTGACACAAGTCAACAGGCATCTGCTCACCTCTATACTACTACTGGATAATAGTGTTTCTCCCCACCGATGGCTTGTTGGTGAATCTAGTTAATGGTCTTTGTTGTGGGTTGTCTTCCACATTTTTGTAACATAGTTTCCTTTTAAGTTTTTGATACAAAGTGGCTTTGTAAGGCGAGTTTGTCAGCTAAATCTAAACTTTGTACAGTACAAGGCAAAACAATTTTTCATCCAGGTAATCGAATCTTCATAGTTGCATGACTCTCCTAGACGACCCCGGTCTTCAAGAAAGGCTGACTTAACTCTTCCCCATAAAACTAGATGTATAATCAGAACCTGTTTGTGCATGCAATACAGGTAGTGCACTGCGCACAGTACGCACTAAAAAGGCAGCTAGTTCAGTTATATCTGCACAACGTCTTGTGTTGTTGTAGGAACGTCCAAGATTCACCCAGATGTGAACATGAAGGTTGTGAGCATGGTGCAGGATCATTATGAACACATCTGGATCTGTTGGTCTCACAACAATATTTTCTTTACCTAAGTGTTCGTCCCTGATGCGACGCACATGGTATATAAGTCTTGTATCAGCTTCGACATGATTGGAAGTGTAGTCATGTGGGTGCCTGATTAACCTGTCAGTTTCAACGTGGATGATGCAACATTCTGCACCATGTGATACTATTATCTTTTCTCCTTTAGTGTATTGGTGAATTTGTCTTTCCACCACTCGTTCATGAAGAAGAATATCAAAGATGACTTAAATTTTGAAGAGTTTAGATAACCTATAAAGTCCTTGGGTCTTGTTGTATTGGGTCCTGCAATCCTAAAAGATGCCCCAGTGGCTTCTCTGAATTGATGTTCTACTTTCTTTGTGCCATTTGCTTACCAAATACACCATGGACTTCTGTTGCTGGTGTGTTGCACAGACAGACAGAGTGAGTGGAACTGGTGTAAGTAGATATTGAAACACCTTTACAGTGTCAAAGTTTCTAGTAGTTGCCAAGTACAGTAAGCAGCCTAAAATATCACTTGTAGTTGTCAAAATTAGTATTTTTTCATCTGTGGCTCTGATTTCTTTCAGCAACAAAACTGGCAGCTTTTGTGTCATCCAAAAGCTCCGTTACGGTTTTTCTTTTAAATTTCTAAGCCATTTTACCCTCAGAGAGCCTTTCGAACCTCTGGTAAAAAACTAAAAATCAATATGTAAGCATTCTGGTGAATTCGACTCGTGACCGACAAATGGGTCCTATCTTACTTATTTCATTAGTGCTTTATAAGACTTTTTTTCGAATTCTACGCAACTTTTTAACCCCAAGTATAATTTCTGAAACCTTTGTTACACAAAATTGGAAATGAAGCTTATCGTCTCTCCAACTACGAGGTGAGATAATTAATTGACGCCGAGGATCCTGGTAAACTGCGTATGTATGTGTGTGTATGCGATTATAAATGTGTATGTAGGATATGTGTATTGGTATAGAAGTGCGCATGTAGTATGTAAGCGTGAATGTGGTATATAAGTGTGCATAGGTACAGTACAGTACGTGTAGACAAAATATGCGGCATCAAAACGGAACAAGAAACGGCGGAACGCGGAACACGAGGCTTCACATACAATAGGGGAAGCCATAATGAGGAGGTCCAGAAAGGGGTGTATTGAATGTCAAGACCATCGATAATGACTTACTATTCAACACACCGTATTTACAATTAGCTGTGAATAATGGGGTGCGGTAATAATGGGGTGGGGTGAATAATAGGGTGCTGTAATAATGGGGTGCTGTAATAATGGGGTGCTATAATAATGGGTGCTATAATAATGGGGTGCTGTAATAATGGGGTGCTGTAATAATGGGGTGCTGTAATAATGGGGTGCTGTAATAATGGGGTGCTGTAATAATGGGGTGCTATAATAATGGGGTGCTGTAATAATGGTTTGCTGTGAATAATAGGGTGCTATAATAGTGCAGTGCTGTAATAGTGGTGGTGCTGTAATAATGGTGGTGCTATAATAATGGGGTGCTGTAATAATGGGATGCTGTAATAATGGGGTGCTATAATAATGGAGTGCTGTAATAATGGTTTGCTGTGAATAATAGGGTGCTATAATAGGGGTGCTGTAATAATGGGTGCTAATATGGCGTGCTATAATAATGGGTGCTGTAATAATGGGGTGCTGTAATAATGGGTGCGTAATGGGTGCTGTAATAATGGGGTGCTATAATAATGGGTGCTATAATAATGGGGTGCTGTAATAATGGGGTGCTATAATAATGGGGTGCTGTAATGGGGTGCTGTAATAATGGGGTGCTATAATAATGGGGTGCTGTAATAATGGTGTGCTGTAATAATGGGGTGCTGTAATAATGGCGTGCTATAATAATGGCGTGCTGTAATAATGGGGTGCTGTAATAATGTGGTGCTGTAATAATGGTGTGCTATAATAATGGCGTGCTGTAATAATGGGGGTGCTATAATAATGGGGTGCTGTAATAATGGGGTGCTGTAATAATGGGGTGCTATAATAATGGGGTGCTGTAATAATGGGTGCTATAATAATGGGGTGCTGTAATAATGGGGTGCTGTAATAATGGGGTGCTGTAATAATGGGGTGCTATAATAATGGGGTGCTGTAATAATGGGGTGCTATAATAATGGGGTGCTGTAATAATGGTTTGCTGTGAATAATAGGGTGCTATAATAAAGGGGTGCTGTAATAATGGCGTGCTATAATAATGGGGTGCTATAATAATGGGGTGCTATAATAATGGGTGCTGTAATAATGGGGTGCTGTAATAATGGGTGCTATAATGGGGTGCTATAATAATGGGGTCCTATAATAATGGGGTGCTATAATAATGGGTGCTATAATAATGGTGTGCTGTAATAATGGGGTGCTGTAATAATGGCGTGCTATAATAATGGCGTGCTGTAATAATGGGGTGCTGTAATAATGTGGTGCTGTAATAATGGTGTGCTATAATAATGGCGTGCTGTAATAATGGGGTGCTGTAATAATGGCGTGCTGTAATAATGGTGGTGCTGTAATAATGGCGTGCTGTAATAATGGCGTGCTATAATAATGGGGTGCTGTAATAATGGGGTGCTGTAATAATGGTGTGCTATAATAATGGGGTGCTGTAATAATGGGGTGCTGTAATAATGGGGTGCTGTAATAATGGGGTGCTGTAATAATGGTGTGCTGTAATAAACCATAGTTCATGTAAATATGACTCGGAGAGAGAGCGAGCACGGTCGCCGCCTTCCCTAGTACCGTAATCAAACCCAGGCCTTCTCTTCAAGGTGGCCTTGCTTGAACTCTGGTGCGGCCGGTGGGTTAAATTAGACCAATTTGTCCACCTGACGATGTTAATTTGTTTTTAAAGGTTGTTTGTCTAGTTTGATATTTTTCTTTATATTTCACTTGAATATTAACCACCCTAACCTAACCTGTCATCATAAATACCGAAAACAATAAAAAATAATTTGGGATATATTGGAAAAAACACATATTATCCGTTTTCGTTCAGTGTAACTCTCAACCAAGTGATGTGTTTTCACGACGACAGACTGACCACGGTATACACATACAGGGTGTTTGTGAAGCCCCTTGATGTTTGAACATACAATCCGAATGGGAAGTTACGTCCACATAGCATTAATATATAAGGTATTATTATAAGAACATAAGAATGGAGGAAACTGCAGCGGGCCTATTGGCTCATACTGGGCAGTCCCATTTACACCCAACCCCTATCGCTCATATATCCATCCAACCTATGTTTGAAGCTATCCAGCGTATTCGAGTTAATGATGATATTTGGTAACTTGTTCCACTCGTCCACTACTCTATTTCCAAACCAGTGTTTACCTATTTCGCGCCTAAATCTAAATTTGTCTAATTTAAAACCATTGTTACGAGTTCGTTCCTGGTTGGATAGTTTGAGTACCTTTGTTATATCACCTTTGTTTAGACCCGACTTCCATTAATACACCTCTATCATATCGCCCCTCACTCTACGTCTCTCGAGGGAGTGTAAATTAATATGCTTGGGTTGTGTGAGTTATTGTTTGTGAGTGTTTCAAGCGAGTGTGTGAGTATATGAGTAAATGAGTGAGTTAGTGAATGAACGAGTGAGTGAATAAATACAGTACACTATGTTGCTGTACTCTTATGTAATCAAGTACTGCAGTAGTCAGTCAGAAAAGAAATGCAGTATTTCCCAAAACTCTCCTTCGGTACAGGAATGTTACCCCAAGAGGCAAAGTAGCTAGACTCCCTCGGGATGATGCATCTGTCTACATATTTTCTTTACATCCTGTCGGCACATTTAACGTTTTTTTTTATGCCCCTCGGCTTCATGAAGACTGCAGAGGAAGATGCTTGTGTCTGTCTGTCTGTCTGTCTGTTTCTCCTCTTCACGTTAGTAAGGGTATTTAGAGTTCTGTTGGTATATTTCTAAAGATCTTTCGTCATCTTGAAAGGGAAAGAGGAAATGGTGTAAGAAGAGAACAGGGAGAAGGGAAGGTGTGGGATGGTGAGAGGGGAATGTTGGCATGATAGGCACAGACAGACAGACAGACAGATAGACAGACAAAACACACACACTCTGATTATCTCCTCCATTAAACAAATTAAAATCTCTTAAACTTTTGGATCACAATTATAAATTTCGGATCGTCTTGGTTTATGAAGAGTTACCGAATGAGATTACGTCACCCCAGCGAGGATGATCACCCGGCCATTGATATTGCAAGCCTGAAAGATATTGCAAGGGAACTCCCAACACATAATCCTGAAGGCGTTGTGATATTTCCCCGAAGTAGTACGCATATATAAACCCCTTGTGTACGGAGGTCTATTAAAAGTGGCGTCCCTGTAGTGAAGGGTTTAAAAGATTTCCAAGAACGTGCAATGCGAGTTAAGATATTTCAACATTTTGCAACATGAAGAACAGTGATGTTTTAGCAATTTGCACCACTGTTAAGAATGATCTTCAACAACATACCGTAATAAAGAACAAAGGTTTTTCTCTACAGTATAAAGACCTCAGTGGAAAACTTTTACTCACATGTTCTCTGGTACAGGGAGAAATGGGATTACTTCTTAACACATTACCTTCATTTAGGGAAACTTTGAGAGAATTATTATGACTATTTTTTCTTATTCAGGGAAAAAATGTTCGGAGAAGTATGATTTATGTATCTTATATCTAGGGAAGATTTTGAGGGAACTGTGAATATATTTTTTTCATTTTATCAGGAAATTTTGATCTTAGTATAACAGAAGAATTTTTTCACGTTTACAAAACCTTAATTATTGACGATATTGGTGTAAAGAGTAGGTGTAGTGTGCAGGTGTAGTGCGCAGGTGTAGTGTTCAGGTGTACAGTGCGTTGTTACTGTATTATGCAGGGTGTACATGGCAACACCTACACATTTAGTACCTTTATAACATATAGCCATAGTTCTCTTAATATACCTGTCTAGTCTACTCTCAAAGCACCATGGAGACCCGACCTATATATTGAAGCTTTATCAAACCACCCAAAAAATACACAGTGGAAAGATGTTTTGGGTTACGTCTTACAATAGCTTTAAAAATACCACGCGTCACCTCTCCTCTGCCCGCCTTCACGAAACTAGTAAGTCATCTGTTTGTGTTAAGATCTAAGAGTAAGTTTCCCATTGACGCCTAACAAAAACACCTTGAGACGAATACTGTTATGTTTACGTCACAATGGAGAGAGTAACGTCACAATGGAGAGGATTACGTCACAATGGAGAGGTTTACGTCACAATGGAGGGGTTTACGTCACAACAACAGATGAACGACGTAAACAAAATATAATTGAACTTGTGTAAAAAATAATGATCAGGTGGTTAGGTTAGATTAGGTTAAGTTCGATTCGGTTAGGTTAGGTTAGGCTAGGTTAGGTAACTGATGGGAATGTTTATGACAATCAGTAGAACAGAATTAAAATATTAGTGAAAAAAATATTGAAATGTCTTTATAAACAATATGTGTCACTAGATGTTCAAAATGTATTGCTTCAGTTATGTCTGAAAGGGAATATATTTTTTTTCTTGTATATTTACTTAAGAGGTGAATTTTACGCACTTAGAGAACTCAACTGTACAATACGATAACCTGAATGACACCATAACACATTATATCAACAGCTAAACACAAGAGACCCCCTCAGTGTATACCACGAAACAGAACCAGAGGAAATAAAATAGTGTAAAATGAAAATAAATGAAGTCAACAATGAACTAACACAAGCTAATGATGAGGAAGATTCAGTAGCGTAAATGAGAAGAATAGTCTACAGAATTTAATAGTAAAACATTAAAAATCAAGGTATTATTTCAGGGCGTTCTTGTGCATATATGGTTGAGTGTTTCAGTGTCTTCACCTACAGGAGACAACCAGGAAGATTCAGAAAGTTTCGTTTTTATCTATCTATCTATCTATCTATCTATCTATCTATCTATCTATCTATTTTTTCTACGGCAGTCTCCTAGGGACACACCTCATCAATCTTCTGACACACCAGGTATTCACTGTCTGTCACCCACTAGAGGAAAGGTCACGGCAAGCTTAGCTCCCGGGGATTAATTGTCAGTAATGGCTAGTGCTACTTGTGAACAGGGCTGTGCCCTTCTAAGGGCCGAGTTAGAGAGGGCCAAGGAAGAAAACTTGAGGGCCAAGGAAGAAAACTTGAGGGTCAAGTAAGAAATCTTGAAATTAAGGGAAGTGATAGCGAGGATGAAGGAAGACACGAGACAAGGAAAGCCCGTGTCAGACGAAAACTCAGGCGAATGGAAGGTTGTGAGGAGAGGGACGACCAAACTGGTGGTGAAAAAACACACCAAGGATACGACAACAACAGCTAAGTGTACCAACTCTTTTAGTCCTTTGATAGACGAATTGGACATTACCATAGTCAGGGACAGAGCTGACAAGGAAGGTACGAAAACCTTAATTGTTGGCGATTCCCAGGTAAGGTACCTGGACAGAGCTTTTTGTGGTAAAAATAAAAATAGGATGAGGGTGTGTTTGCCAGGGGCTGGGGTGGGGGATATAGTTGACAGGATGGACAATATCTTGTCTGGTAATGGGAACAAACCCATTATCTGCCTCAGTGCAGGAGGCAATAATATTGGCCGGTCAATGGTTGTCAAGGGCAGTTGGTGTCAACGGCCGTCTTGACAGATATTGCAAGTCAATATCAGTCCCATTCATTGACAACTGAGATAACTTCTATGGCAGAAGGGACCTTTATGCTAGGGTTGGGGTGGCAACAATGGCTGGTTCTATCAAGAGGGCAGTTCAAAAGACGTGAAAGTCTTTAAACTGCTAGGGGAACATATGAGCACGAGGGTGGAGGAGACTGCAGTGTGAGCGGGTAAAACAAAGTGAAAGTTTACAGGGAAATAGTGTTAGGAATTATGACAAAACTAAATTAGGCAGGGAGTTAAAACCCTAAACGCGACAAAGAGAGGACTCAGAACACGACTAACTTAAATGTCTACGAGGCAAACAGTAGAAGCATGAGATGCAAAATGAATGAAATCAGGGCGTTGGTATGTACCGAATTGTATGTACCAAATTGCAGGTTACAAATTATTCCATACCGATAGGCAGATTAGGAAAGGAGGCGGAGTAGCAATCTATCTCAGGGATAATCTGAAGTGTGAAATAAATAAGGAAATGAAAACTGAGCGGAATACAGAAACAATTTGGATAGAATTAATCGATGGCAGGGAAAAATTAATGATAGGAGTAATATATAGACCTCCCAATCTTGATAGAGTTAATGAACGACTTATCTGGGATGAAATGCGCAGGGCTTCCATACACAACAAAGTCTGTATAGTAGGCGACTTTAACTTTAGCCAAATAGATTGGACTGACCTTACGGGTAACTCAGAATCAGAGGATTTTCTTGAAACAATTCAGGACTGTTTCCTTAGTCAACATATAACCGAACCCACCCGGGGAAATAATATACAGTACTCGATTTAGTTCTGTCAAACAGAGAAAACCTCATTAGTAATGTCGAGGTAGGGAACGAACTTGCTAACAGCAATCACATAGAAATTAGATTCCAGTTAGAATTTCTGGGCAGCGGCAAGGAAAATTCCACTAAAGTCCTAGATTTCAGAAGTGCAAACTTTGATAGTTAAAGAGGCAGCTGAGAGAAGGGGTATCACGCTTGAGGGTGAATTACATGACCTCACATGAGGTGACCTCACACAATGTACCCACAGAGGGCGACCTCACCTTACCGGGAGACCTGATACCGAGATCTGAGGTTGACAAGTTTCACAACAACTTAAATAATGAGTTACTTAATGCACAAAGGCAGAACATACCATACAGAAAACTCAGATCAAACAACAATGACCCTAAATGGATGAATAATTATTTAAAGAATATAATTGGACAAAGGAAGGCTATAGGTAGGAGAATAAATCGTGGTGAAGTTTACCTCCGAGATTATTATAAGGTATTGGCCGGTAGGGTTAAGACCGAGATAAGAGAAGCAAAGAGGAATAATGAACTGAAGGTAGCAAGGGAGGCGAAGTCAAACCCCAAGGGATTCTATCAAATGTATCAAACAAAAACACGAGAAAAGATTGGACCAATACAGTCAGATACTGGCGAGCTAACTGATATCGACGGAGAAATGAACACTAATTTGAATAAATATTTTTCAACAGTTTTCACCACCGAAAATTTAAACATGATACCCGAGGCACCGACTCTATACAGAGACGGTGAAGAAATAAATTAAGCGAGATACTAGTGACTAGTAACGATGTTAGTAAGCAAATAGACAAACTAAAGCATAATAAGTCACCAGGTCCCGATGAGATATTTGCTAGTGTCACGTGCCTGAGGGCTCGGGAACTCGCATAGCATGAGGCATATGTTCACGCCTACATTTCATACAAGCTATTCCTTGTTAATTGTACTTATTATATTATTATTGTTCTTAGTTACTTAGGTTAATTATATATTTATGTATGTTATTAATATGCATCATTGTGTTACTCTGTTAAGTTCAAATCAAGAGTAGTATTAATAAATTATATAAAATATCCAGCAAATGTCCTGGATCACGTGATATGAGACGCGCTCCTCGGCGTGCCCACGCTCCCCAGTAGCGAAAAACCGTGGCATAGGGTAGACGTGTCCATTCGTTCTCTAGCCTTGACCCTTGTCTAGTGCCTTGTCCAGTCCTCTGCAATGCCCTAGGGGTATCAGGTATTAGTGACACGTTTAGTTAGGCCTAGGAAGGGATCCTGGTGGTAAGGAATCTCCTGTTTGGTAGGAATAATCATTTTGTAGTGATTGCTGTTTATATATACTGTATGTTTGTGTAATATATTTATGTAAAGTAATATTAGTTTGGTCTAACTCCTTACGGTATATTTTCGCCCTTCCGGCATCACTCTTATTTTATTATACAATTACTTATACCCTTAAATTCATGTTTGCTACTCATTACTCCCTTTAGAACATAAATTAAATTAATTAATTATCTTCCCTTTTGTGATTCTCTTATTTCAACTGTTCTTACTTATTCAAGTACATTTAGTTGAATAGGTTTTTGGTGGGGATAATTATTGCTGTGTTCCCTATTTGTTCCTTTATTTGTTAATAACTTGGGGTAGGATTCACTCCCCAAGTATAAAGGGTAGTGGGATCGCGACACTAGAGTATTAAAGGAATGTAAGGAAGAGCTTGTATGTCTTAAGGAAAGTTGTTTAACATGTCCTTAAAAACGGGTGTAGTACCAGAATCCTGGAGGATAGTGAATGTAATACCGATTTTCAAGAAGGGATATAGATCACTATCCTCTAACTACCGTCAAATCAGTCAAACATCTTGTAGGCAAATTTCTGGAAGCAATCATTACAAACTCTATTCGAAATCACCTGGAGAAGCACAAGTTGATCAGTGGACGAGGGGCACAATTATGATGTAGTATACCTCGAATTTAGCAAAGCCTTCGACAGAGTCCCCCACAAGAGACTGATAAGAAAAGTGGAGACTCGTGGCATTAAAGGAGATATTCTAAAATGGATTAGGGAGTGGTTACAGGACAGGAAACGGCGAGTGAGCATTAACGGCACTAAATCCGATTGGAGCAACGTTACTATTGGAGTTCCCCAAGGCTCAGTACTTGGACCATTATTATGTATTATATACATAAACGACATAGATATCGGTGTAGAGAGCAACATAAGTAAATTTGCTAATAACACGAAAATAGGACGTGTAATTAAATCTGACGAGGACTCCACAAAACTACAGGAAGATCTAAACCAATTTTTCGAAGGGTCTGAAAAATGGCAGATGAAATTCAATGTGGACAAATGTAAAGTACTCTGTATAGGAGATGTAAACAGGGAAACAATTTACCAGATGAACAAAGATGTTATTGAAAATCCGACTGCGAGAAAGATTTAGGGGTAATGATAAGTAGGCATCTTAAGCCAAGTGAACAATGTGTATTTGCTCGTAACAAGGCCAATAAAGCTCTTGGGTCATACAAAGGAGTATTTGTTACAAGACTAGCGAGGTCATCCTAAAACTATATCTTGCGCTTGTGAGACCTCTCTTGGATTACGCAGTTCAATTTTGGTCACTGTATTACAGAATGGATATAGAATCCTTGGAAATAATTCAGAGAAGAATGACAAGGTTAATCCCGGGCATTAGGAACCTTGAGTACAGAGACAGGTTAAAGCATCTAAATTTGCACTCCCTCGAGAGACGTAGAGTGAGGGGCGATATGATAGAGGTGTATAAATGGAAGTCAGGGCTAAACAAAGGGGACATTACAAAGGTACTCAAACTATCCAACCAGGAGCGAACTCGTAACAATGGTCTTAAATTAGACAAATTTAGATTTAGGCGCAAAATAGGTAAACATTGGTTTTGAAATGGAATAGTGGATGAGTGAAACAAATTTCCAAATATCATCATTAACTCTAATACGCTGGATAGCTTCAAACAAAGGTTGGATGGATATATGAGCGATAGGGGTTGGGTGTAAATGGGACTGCTCTCCATTCTTGGGAACATTCCTGTCTCTTGTCACCCAGCCATCCACCCACCATGCTGGGGTTTTGTGTCTAGCCACCCACCCACACATTACACCACCCAGGATCATCTCTCTTGCCACCCAGGGTTCTGTGTCAAGCCACCCACCCACCCATCATACCATCCAGGATTTTGAGTCTAGCCACCCACCGAGGTGATGAACTGACTGCCTGACTGGCTAACTGACTTAATTACTGACTGATCTCTGACCGGTTAACTAACTGATTACGTTCATTTCTTACCAGTATGATTGCATAGTTGACTGTCTATATCATAAAGAAAGTAATTACACACAGGTACTTACGCAGATAGGAAGGTAAGTAGGTAACTCTGAAGGGAAGTAGGTAAGTAATTTATTTAAAAGGGAAACTATTCATATGAGTACGCAGCTAAGTAAAGGAGTATCCGTAATTTATAAAGGGGATGTAAGTTAAGTAATTGGTGTGTGTGTGTTAATATTCACCGTTTTAACTCCTATGCCGTCTGCCTTCACACGTGACATACATCTTCTGTGTAACAATATCTATAGACCTTCCTGTGGTCTGTGTAACAAGTTGTAAAGAGACTGTTCTTCCTGTGGTCTGTGTAACAAGTAAAGTGTCAAATATGATTAATAACCTTGTCCGAACCCAACCTTGCCCGAACCCAACCTTACCCGAACCCAACCTTACCCGAACCCAACCTTGCCCGAACCCAACATTGCCCGAATCCAGCCTTACCCGAACCCAACCCCATAGAGAGCCCGGTCTTACCCGAATCCGGCTTTAATAAGTATATGACCTGACTTGGGTTTGACCTTTAGTTACCTTCGTGTTACCTGTCCGGGAAGAACTTAACCCTAAGCAGCTCGTGATATAATGTGTTTAGTTGGAAAACATAAAGCTCCTCCCACTCTTACACTGACTAATCATGAGCCTCGGTGCCATCATGCCAGTCACGGGGCGTCACCCTAAAAAATCTGAACTTTATTTAATGTTATTTTTGACTGGTGGACTAATATGTTTACTAACCTAATTATACGCTTAAAGACTTCAGCTGTTAAAGAGCATTAATAACAATATAACAACAACTTTATCATTCGCCAAAGAGTAACGTTCACTCTACTACACTGTGTTGATACTGTGCGTGCACTACTGAACTGTCGGAATGTTTAAGCTACTTTGTACAGTCCCCTTCACTAGTGCGTTTACAGGAGCTCGTCAGGTTTTGAGCTGTGTGGCAGCGTTGTGTTTGTTTACATTCGACAGAAGGAAACTCACAATAGTAAACACGCTATGGAATCAAAGTAAAACAATAATAAAACAAATATCTCAATGTAATGATTTGTGGAATGTTTACATAACGAGCCCCTGTAAGAGCACTAGTGAAGGGGACTGTACGTTGCTTCTACTGAGGATGTTCGACCTCGCTAAGAAACTCTTCAGTGTGATGCTTATCTTCTGAGTTGATTACAGACACACCTATAAGGGGCAAATTGAGTTGGTTAAGTGTGATGCTACATAGCTTATGTCGTGTAAGAAGGATTATATATGTCTATCTTACTAAACATAAAATGTGTGGCCGGGCTCTCCTGGGGCCGGGCTCTCCTGGGGCCGGGCTCTCCTGGGGCCGGACTCTCCTGGGGCCGGGCTCTCCTGGGGCCGGGCTCTCCTGGGGCCGGGCTCTCCTGGGGCCGGGCTCTCCATGAGGCCGGGCTCTCCTGGGGCCGGGCTCTCCTGGGGCCGGGCTCTCCTGGGGCCGGGCTCTTCTGGGGCCGGGCTCTCCTGGGGCCGGGCTCTGCCAAAAGCCGAGTTCACTTGGTACCTCACTTAACTAATTTTTTGTATACATAAACTCACTTCATTTCAAGTGAAAAAATATTGTTGTGTATGGTGTATCAATCGTAGTGTGTGTGTGTGTGTGTGTGTGTGTGTGTGTGTGTGCGTGTGTGTGTGTGTGCGTGTGTGTAGGTGTTTGTGTGTGTAGGTGTTTGTGTGAGTGTGGAACAGAATAAAGACTCGGATGAGGTTATTAACTAGTATTCGTTTCTGGTGGCGATACTAACTTTTTTTTAAGGAATAATCGTCTATTGTTTCCTGTACCAAAAGAGATGTCACTTCCTTTGGTATAAAACGATAAGAACAAATACCAAGAACATATATGACGTCAGAGAGTATATATACAAATCACAGTTCCTTACATAAACCAAATAAATTAAAAAAAACAACAATAACTCGCGGTTCTTTACTCGCGGTTCATTACTCTCTTTTATCTGTGTTTCTCTCCTAATTTACGTAGGGGGAATCAAGGAAGAGAAGGAAATATAAGAATAAGGAAGATGGCTAGAATGGGTGACGCAAGACAAGATGACTGATAAGAGTTTAGTAAAAAATACGAGTGTATATATATATAAAAATAATTTTGAACGTTAGCCAAGACTGTAGTATAACCAAGGCTGTAGTATAACCAATGCTGTAGTATAACCAAGGCTGTAGTATAACCAAGGCTGTAGTATAACCAAGGCTGTAGTATAACCAAGGCTGTAGTATAACCAAGGCTGTAGTATAACGTAGGCTGTAGTATAACCAAGACTGTAGTATAACGAAGGCTGTAGTATAACGAAGGCTGTAGTATAACGAAGGCTGTAGTATAACGAAGGCTGTAGTATAAACAAGGCTGTAACCAAGGCTGTAGTATAATCAAGGCTGTAGTATAACGAAGGCTGTAGTATAACCAAGGCTGTAGTATAACCAATGCTGTAGTATAACCAAGGCTGTAGTATAACGAAGGCTGTAGTATAACGAAGGCTGTAGTATAACGAAGGCTGTAGAAGAACGAAGGCTGTAGTATAACCAAGACTGTAGTATAACCAAGACTGTAGTATAACCAAGGCTGTAGTATAATCAAGGCCGTAGTATAACCAAGACTGTAGTATAACCAAGACTGTAGTATAACCAAAGCTGTAGTATAACCAAAACTGTAGTATAACCAAGGTTGTAGTATAACCAATGTTGTAGTATAACCAAAGCTGTAGTACAGTATAACCAAGGCTGCAGTATAACCAAGACTGTAGTATAACCAAGGCTGTAGTATAACCAAGACTGTAGTATAACCAAGGCTGTAGTATAACCAATGCTGTAGTATAACCAAGACTGTAGTATAACCAAGGTTGTAGTATAACCAATGTTGTAGTATAACCAAAGCTGTAGTATAACCAAAACTGTAGTATAACCAAGGTTGTAGTATAACCAATGTTGTAGTATAACCAAAGCTGTAGTACAGTATAACCAAGGCTGCAGTATAACCAAGACTGTAGTATAACCAAGGCTGTAGTATAACCAATGCTGTAGTATAACCAAGACTGTAGTATAACCAAGGCTGTAGTATAACCAATGCTGTAGTATAACCAAGACTGTAGTATAACCAAGGCTGTAGTATAACCAAGGCTGTAGTGTAACCAAGAAGGTAGTATAACCAAGCCTGTAGTATAACCAAGGCTGTAGTATAACCAAGGCTGTAGTATAACCAATGCTGTAGTATAACCAAGGCTGTAGTATAACCAAGGATGTAGTATAACCAAGGCTGTAGCATAACCAAGGCTGTAGTATAACAAAGACTGTAGTATAACCAAGGCTGTAGTATAACAAATGCTGTAGTATAACCAAGACTGTAGCATAACCATGGCTGTAGTATAACCAAGGCTGTAGTATAACCAAGACTGTAGTATAACCAAGACTGTAGTATAACCAAGGCTGTAGTATAACCAAGGCTGTAGTATAACCAAGACTGTAGTATAACCAAGACTGTAGTATAACCAAGGCTGTAGTGTTAAAAACTCGAATATTTCAAGACCTCAATCGTACTAGTCAACGCTGGTGACTTATATATCCAGTCAAGAGTCAGGCCCACCTCAACACCTACCCCGACAGGTGCTATTAATAAACAGGCAGGTAAGAATGTGCCATCAACATGTGACAGGTAATCAACAATATCTTAATGAAGGCAACATATGAATAATGTCACTAAACACAAAATTCGTCAGGATATCACACTGATACATATCACATAATTTTAAACATAAACATGATATATTCAAGTTTGTTCACGTACAAACATAACGTAACATAGCATAACATAACATAGCATAACATAACATAGCATAACAACATAGCATAACATAACATAGCATAATATAACGTAACGTAATATAATGTAACGTAATATAATGTAATAATATAATATAATATAATGTAATATAATATAATGTAATGTAATATAATATTTCAAGGACTATTTACCTGACAGCATCACCAGGTATGATATATTGACTATATATTTATTTCCATTTTTCTTATCTTTCTCTTTTTTGTTCTAAATTTCTCCTGCTTCCCTGAGTTATCACACACGCCTGGCCCCTGGAGGACAACCTTCCGTGGCTCCTGGAGGACAACCTTCCCTGGTCCCTGGAGGACAACCTTCCTTGGCCCCTGGAGGACAACCTTCCCTGGCCCCTGGAGGCCAACCTTCCCTGGCTCCTGGAGGACAACCTTCCTTGGCCCCTGGAGGACAACCTTCCTTGGCTCCTGGAGGACAACCTTCCCTGGCCCCTGGAGGACAACCTTCCCTGGCCCCTGGAGGCCAACCTTCCCTGGCTCCTGGAGGACAACCTTCCTTGGCCCCTGGAGGACAACCTTCCTTGGCTCCTGGAGGACAACCTTCCCTGGCCCCTGGAGGACAACCTTCCCTGGCTCAGTCTACAGGGGTTATAGCTAGAGGCTTCATGGTCAGGCATCCTATTTGACTGTTAATAGGCTACCTACAGGCTACACCACAGACAGGCAACAGTGGACGTCGTATATAAACAGAAACAGGCAACAGTAGACGTCATATATAAACAGAAACAGGCAACAGTAGACGTCATATATAAACAGAAACAGGCAACAGAAGACGTCATATATAAACAGAAACAGGCAACAGAAGACGTCATATATAAACAGAAACAGACAACAGTAGACGTCATATATAAACAGAAACAGGCAACAGTAGACGTCATATATAAACAGAAACAGGCAACAGTAGACGTCACATAACAACAGCAGGAACAGGCACACATATGG
Source organism: Homarus gammarus (assembly GCA_958450375.1). Classification (NCBI taxonomy): domain Eukaryota; kingdom Metazoa; phylum Arthropoda; class Malacostraca; order Decapoda; family Nephropidae; genus Homarus; species Homarus gammarus. The sequence continues at coordinate 2,005,849 of CAUDMG010001656.1, read as the reverse complement.
ACAAAAATGACTCTTGCAGATTTTATGGACAAATGCCCTTAAACAAAAATTGCCAAAATAGTTATATACCAACTGAAAAAAAAAAAAAAACAGCCACAGATGAAAGTTTAAAAAAAAAATCTATATATTCTTTCATAGTAGAGTTTATATACTTTTGTTTGCCTCAGCGTGTAGTAAGATAAGATGTCAGGGATTTGGTAGCATAATTCATCTAATAATTAAACACCTTAATGCTACCTAGGTGGTGTGGTTTAGTTTGGTTAGGTTAGGTTAGGCTAGGCTAGGTTAGGTTTGGCTTGGTTAGGTTAGGTTTGGCTTGGTTTCATTAAATTAAGTTAGGAAAAGGGCTAGAATAGGTTTGGGTATGGTTAGGTTAAGATTGGCTAGGTTAGGTTAGGTTAAGATTGGCTAGGTTAGGTGATCCTTTTCCAACATTTATCGTACTTTAATATACCTGATGAATTATGTACCTTCACTAAAACGGTACAATGAAACTTATAATTAATGATAAAAAAGAATTACCCTCAGTACCAACTAGACGTATTACTGCTGTCAGTGTACAGTCCCCTTCACTAGAGCATTTACAGGGGTCATTGGGTTTTGTGCAGTGTGGCAGTCCAGTGTTTGTTTGCATTTGACAGAAAGAAACCCACAATTGTAAACATACCACGGAATCGAACTAAAACAATATTAAAACAAATATCTCAATGTAATGATATGTGGAATGTTTATACGACGAGCCCCTGTAAACGCACAAGTGAAGGGGACTGTACCTGCAGCCACCACTAACTATTATACATATAACCACTTTTGTCTTCGTCCGTCAGCTGATAACAAGCGTGTCCTCCTCCTCCTCCTCCTCCTCCTCTTCCCTCTCACTACTTTTCTTCTTCCTCCTTTTCCTTACTTCTCCCCCTCCACTTTTTCCTTTTCCTCCTCTTCCATATTTCTTCTTCTCCTCGGTCATCTTCTCCTGGTGATTAAATGCTTATCTTGCATCAGAAAGCATAGAAAACGAAGCCACGGTACAAACTATACTCACAGTGAGTCTTATCGTGTGTGTGTGTGTGTGTGTGTGTGTGAGTGTGTGTGTGTGTGTGTCTACTTCCTCTCCCACTCATTTGCTGTTGCTCTCTTTACGTATTTTACTTTTCCATCTTCCCTTACCATTTCCTCTCTCTCCCCTTACCATTTCCCTTCTTTGTCATACTATCCCCCTCCCCTCCCTTACCCTTTTCCCTATTTCTGAGATTGTTATTTTTTCTGGAACCAAACCTAGGATGAAGTGGAAGAGGTGGAAGGGTAACACGCAGATAAATTAACAATAACAGATAATACTGAACGGTGTGGAGGAACATTATTATAATTTGAGTCAACGGAGAGATTGTATTAGACCCTGTTTAATAGAGGGTAATATTTATAATTATAAATATGGGTTATATACGAGTACATTAGGGGGGCAGTGAAATTTTGCTCAAAGCTGCACTCTTCAGGCATTGTTCTTTATACATATCTAAGACTCCATGCCAAATTTGAAGCTGATATGTCGAGGTTTAGTCTGCCGCATTTTCTACTGAAATTTTTAAATTTACCTACAGTACTAGCCAAACGAGTTTCTGGTGGAGAAAAATCTAACCCAGCAGCCCATTGTGTGTGTTGGTTGTGATGGAACCAATGTAAATGTAGGATCAGAAAATGGAGTCATTCATCATCTTGAAATGTTACTTGGTCACCCGCTCCATTATTTCATATGTCAGCTTCACGGAAATGAGCTGCCTTTCCGCGCAGTTTTTTATCACTATGATGGTAAACCAAGTGGTCCTGTGCATTGGCGTGGTCCCACTGGAAAGCAGATCAAGGAGTCTTTGTCTGAGCTTCCAGTTGTCGCCTTCCAGCCAGTCAGTTTCCCTGATTTCCCTGTGTTTAATGATGAAGTGGAGAAAGATCTGTCCTGGGATCAGAAATACCTGTATAGGATTTGTAAAGGAGTTATCACAGGTGTTGTTGAAGATGACTTGGCTGCTATTGAGCCAGGTCCTCCCTGTGTGTCAAGGTGGAACACCTTATGGAGTAGAATCCTCAGGCTGTATGTAGCAACATCAAGACCCAGCCATGAGTTGAAAAGAATTGTCATTACAATAATAAAGTTCAGTGCTCCAATGTGGTTTTACATCAAGATACACCCTTACGTAACACACGGCTCAAGGAACGTATTCCAGTCCCTGCTATATATGAAACACCTGAATAGTGAGGAGGAGACGATAGTGAAGAAGGCTGTCCAGAGAAATGCATACTTCGCCCACACAGATCAACTTCTTCTTGGTATGTGTGCAGATGAGGACATGACTGTTAGAGAAAAAGCTGTCTCAATGATAAGAGAAATTAGAGAGGAGAATCAGCAAAAGGAAGAATGCACTGGCAGATCTGAAGACGAGGAGGAAGATTCTGATGCTGCTGTTGACGAGAATTTGTTAAACTATACTGATGAGGAGGGTAAAGATGGAGATGGAAATGAGGATGTGCCTCCTGTAGTCAACATGAGAAAGGTGGTGACTCCGAAACTAAAGTGGCAAGCAAAAAACTATCATTCCATGATTAACTGGAGGAATGAACTCAAGACTGAGCCTCCTTACATTGCTTCTCTGTCAAATCTACAGGTTAATGACATTCTTGAGACACCATTAGTGGTGCCCAAGTGGCCAAACAGCACTCAGGCGGTCGAGAGAGGCATAAAAGTGATGACTGAAGTTTGCACTGAAGTGACGGGATACGAACCGAGAGATGGATATATTAGGCAAAGATTATTGTCTAGGAAAATGATGCCAAGGTTCCGCACAAAAAAGAATTTCAATATGAACTTGTAATGATTTTCTATACGGTGTACCTGTAAAATAACATGTGAATTAAATCGATGTCACCCATGTAAAATTTATCATTATCCTGGAAAACATTAAATGACACCTAATTTTTGGTATACACTAAAAGTTGACAAAAAGTCGCTCGCGATGCGGCAGGGTAAGTATGCATGAAATGGCATGAAATTTTGCACAGGTGTTTGTTACAGCCATACAAACGATGCCTGAAAAGTGCAGCCTGCAACTCATATTATTACATCACCCACGGTAATTAAACTATAGGCAAGTGTGTCTTTCTAATGACCCCCTGATGCGCACTAATTCTCAGTTTAGGTCATCAAATAACTAGCTGGGTATAGGCAGTTGATCAAGGTATCTGACACGGCTCACTTGTGTTTGCAGAAGCTCCTATAATTGTTTCCCTACTCCCCTAAACTGCCTGCTCATGGTGTAGTTACTGTGATTTCAGACTTTAATTGTGCATAGACACCTGTATACATTTTCAGAGACACCTGTATACATTTTCAGAGACACCTGTATACATTTTCAGAGACACCTGTATACATTTTCAGAGACACCTGTATACATTTTCTGAGACACCTGTATACATTTTCTGAGACACATGTATACATTTTTCTGAGACACATGTATATATTTTTCTGAGACACCTGTATACATTTTCTGAATCACCTGCATTTGTTGGTCTTTCACTTAACTCTTCAACACCTTGTCAGAGGGATCGATTCCTATTCTGTACTAAGTTTATTTAACACGTTCATTACCCTAACATTACCATTCAGTAGTCTTCACCTGAGCACATGACCATCTTACGCACAATTAAATCAATTAATATATCTATCTATCTCTCTGTCTCTACGGCGATAAAAATTCCTCAGCACAATAATTTCCACAGAGATAATCTTGAGAAATTTGGGAAATATTGAACAAGAATATGAAAAATGGATGAACAAAACGCTGATCAATTACATATTACAGTTTACACGTTAATGTTCTAACTAATTAGTACATTATTTCAACTAAATGCTGCTGATGTTCCACTATCAAGCTATCAAGTTCTCTCTGTCTCTCTCCCTAATTTAACGCCTTAAATGATTTTTCCCCCTTTACTTGTTAATCTGTTTACCTTCATTTATCAAGTTCTTCCATTGTATGTTATCTTACTTTATCTATCCATATCTTTTATCATGTATGCCTAAAAATATATACAGTATAGCAATCAATCTATCTGTCAGGAAATTTTCATCATGGCCTTGAGTACAACACTGCTTGAGTACAGGGCTTAGACTTAGGAGTACAGTGACAATATGATGTAGATAGTACTAGTAGTGAAGGTATTACTATACTGAAGGTATTATAAATAGTCTTAAGATAATACTAGTAGAGAAGGTGTTACTAGTAGTGAAGGTATTACTCGAAGTGAAGGTATTATTAGTAGTAGTGAAGTTATTACTAGTAGAGAAAGTATTACTTGTAGTGAAGATATTATTAGTAGTGTAGGAAGCTATAGTGATGTATATATTGCTAGTAGTGAATATATTACTAGTAGTGAAGGTATTACTAAAAATGACGAGATTACTAGTAATGAAGCTTTAGCTAATAGAGAAGACATTACTATATAAATAAAGATATTGCTAGAAGTGAAGGTATTACACACACACACACACACACACACACACACACACACACACACACTTTAACCGCTCATAGGAGCGTATTGGTTCCTGCTGGACAATAAGACCCTTGTCGTTGACTCGATGAGTATAATTCGGTCAAAACCTGTTAAAGAACAATTCACATATAACAACTGCTGGTATATCAGGACACAGTTTGATTAGTACGATCATTATACAGTACAGTACATAACCTATTAACCTATTAAATATAACTCACATGTTACAACTGCTGATACATCAGGAGACAATTTGTATAATATGATCAATGTACAATACATAAAAATACTTATTTAAGTTATTTAGATTTCTTACAGGATTTAATAGTTCACACTCACATTTTGGGGTCAAGGGTTTGACCAACGAGAACGAATATAATATCCTCCTGGTAGATGTTGGCAGGAACGAAAATTCTAGATGCTATCTCTACGACAGAAGGCGAGACTCTGTCCCTCAGGCAGTCATACAGCTGCTGGTAGCAGCTGTATGACTGCCTGGCTGTATCCTACACCCCTAGCTGTATCCTACACCCCTGGCTGTATCCTACACCCCTGGCAGTATCCTACACCCCTGGCTGTATCCTACACCCCTAGCTGTATCCTACACCCCTAGCTGTATCCTACACCCCTGGCTGTATCCTACACCCCTGGCTGTATCCTACACCCCCGGCTGTATTATACACCCCTGGCTGTATCCTACACCCCTGGCTGTATCCTACATCCCCTCGCTGTATCCTACATCCCTGGCTCTTTCCTACACCCCTGGCTGTATTCTACACCCCTGGTTGTATTATACACCCCTGCCTGTATCCTACACCCCTAGCTGTATCCTACACCCCTGGCTGTATCGTACACCCCTGGCTGTATCCTACACCCCTGGTTGTATTCTACACCCCTAGCTGTATCCTACACCCCTGGCTGTATCCTACACCCCTGCCTGTATCCTACACCCCTAGCTGTATCTTACACCTCTATCTGTATCTTACACCCCTGGCTGTATCCTACACCCCTGCCTGTATCCTACACCCCTAGCTGTATCCTACACCCCTGGCTGTATCTTACACCTCTATCTGTATCTTACACCCCTGGTTGTATCCTACACCCCTGGCTGTATCCTACACCCCTGGCTGTATCCTACACCCCTCGCTGTATCCTACACCCCTCGCTGTATCCTACATCCCTGGCTCTTTCCTACACCCCTGGCTGTATTCTACACCCCTGGTTGTATTATACACCCCTGCCTGTATCCTACACCCCTGGCTGTATCCTACACCCCTGGCTGTATCTTACACCCCTGGCTGTATCCTACACCCCTCCCTGTATCCTACATCCCTGGCTCTTTCCTACACCCCTGGCTGTATCCTACACCCCTGGCTGTATCCTACACCCATGGCTGTATCCTACATCCCTGTCTGTATCCTACACCCATGGCTGTATCCTACATCCCTGTCTGTATCCTACACCCCTGGCTGTATCCTACACCCCTGGCTGTATCCTACATCCCTGTCTGTATCCTACACCCCTGGCTGTATCCTACACCCCTGGCTGTATCTTACACCCCAGGCTGTATCCTACACCCCTGGCTGTATCCTACACCCTTGGCTGTATCCTACACCCCTTGCTGTATCCTACACCCCTGGCTGTATCCTACATCCCTGGTTGTATCCTACACCCCTGGCTGTATCCTACACCCCTGGCTGTATCCTACACCCCTGGCTGTATCCTACATCCCTGGCTGTATCCTACATCCCTGGTTGTATCCTACACCTCTTGCTACATCCTACAGCCCTGGGTGTAACCTTTAGGCCTGGGTGTATCCTACACCCCTGGCTGCATCCTACACTCTTGGCTGTATCCTTAACTATGACATTATTTGTTTATAAATGGAGGTGAGACAGTAGTATGGGACTCACCTGAGGCAGGGAGAGAGTCGAGAAGGACTTGGGTTTATGAGTTAAGGTTGTCTGGGCGAACTTGACCTTTGGTTCTCGCGGGGACACTTCAATGTCTTCAACGGAGACGATCCTGACGGTGAGTGTGCAGCCTCTGCGTCGCACGATCACCGGGATGGCCTCCTCGTAAGTCACGCTCTCCTGCCGCAGTGTCTGTCTCTGGTATCCCATTGGCAATGTCTCGGCTACGCTGAAGCGGCTCTCCCTGTAGCCTCTCTCAACGTCTCTATATCTCTGGGAGAGTGAGGAGCCGAGGGTGGTGCCGTCTAACATGTCTCCAGGAGCCCTGTGGCTCAAACTTCCGCGTAAGAGCTCGCCAACCTCTAGAGACTTGGCCCGGGACATGTCATGTTCCAGGCTGGGTCCCGAGGCTGACACGGAACGCACCTGCCTCGCTTGACGCATCAGCGAGGGTTTGTTCCAGGAGCAGCGGCGCGGGAAGCGGACAGCAGGTAGGCCGTGGTGAGGCTCATCTTCAACCAGCTGGTTAAGGTCCAACAGCCCTGAGAATTTGAGGAATGACTTCCTCCTGGCTCCGTTCTTCTGGCAGTCACTCAGTGCATTCATTATTGGTCTTGACTCACTCGCACTCATCATTGGTCTTGACTCACTCGCACTCATCACTGTTCTTGACTCACTCGCACTCATCACTGTTCTTGACTCACTCGCACTCATCACTGTTCTTGACTCACTCGCACTCATCACTGTTCTTGACTCACTCGCGCTCATCATTGGTCTTGACTCACTCGCACTGATCATTGGTCTTGGCTCACTCGCACTCATCATTGGTCTTGGCTCACTCGCACTGATCATTGGTCTTGACTCACTCGCACTGATCATTGGTCTTGGCTCACTCGCACTCGTCATTGGTCTTGGCTCGCTCGCACTCATTTTTATCTCACCATAAACAGATAACACTGCACTAAGCACTAGGAAACAACACTTGCACGACGACGTTTACTGTCATTTAACACTACAGCCTCGGCTTCCTCTACAAACTTAGGACAGGAACCACCCACTAGCTGCACACTTTTCAACTTGACAACAATGAAGCACCGAGCGATAGCTGTAGGCATCATAAACGTTTTCTTTAGAGCTTTTAGCACGCTATTCATACGTATTTCTATATGATATTATCCACCTGATGTAACAGAAGAAAAATTGTGAAAGTTAAGAAAACTTTTGCTTTATTTGGGAAGGAGGGAAATGAAGGCAAGAACACAAGAGCTGCTGTGACTCATGACAACATGAAACAATTCACGTTTACGAGACGGAAATTCATAATACCACTTACACACGGTCTCGTGTAGACATAACTTACATATTTATACATACATTTATTTAGTCTAAACATTTTGGAAACTACTGTACATTTCATAATTAAATCTATTAAAACTGTTGGTCATGAATGCCAAACAAAGATCTGTATCAAACACAAGACAACCACGATTAAACTAAAGTAAAAAAATATGAAAAAAACGGGAAAATCTCTATAGGGTGGGGCGGCCGAGTGAACACAGCGCTCATCTTCCGTCCTCAGGGTCACTGGTACACGCCCAAGACATTCTCACTTGATCCAGCTGTACAGTCGGGAAGTGAAGGCTGTCGAGTGCAGTGCCTGGTACACTGCATCCTGGTGCACTGGAGGCTTCGTATTTAGGGTTTTACACACATACACACACACTTCATCCTTGACCACCGAAGGGTCAAGACGTACCTGGCGCTGCTCTGGCAACAGCCAGGTCAACTGTTATGTCGGCCCATAACCCGGACTGCTTCCCTGAACCCCTCCTCCCCACCAGAATATCAACAAGTTCTCGCCAGAAGATTCTATTTCATGATTCCCAGCATGGCTTCGAAAGCGGGCGTTCATGTCTAACTAATCTTTTGACATTCTTTTCATCAGTTTTCGAATCAGTGGACGAGGGGCACAATTATGATGTGGTATATCTCGACTTTAGCAAAGCCTTCGACAGAGTCCCCCACGAAAGACTAATAAGAAAAGTGGAGGCTCATGGCATTAAAGGTGATATTCTAAAATGGATTAGGGCGTGGTTACAGGACAAAAAACAGCGAGTGAGCATTAACGGCACTAAATCCCATTGGAGCAACATCACTAGTGGAGTTCCCCAAGGCTCAGTACTTGGAACATTATTATTTATTATATACATAAACGACATATATATCGACATAGACAGCAACATAAGTAAATTTGCTGATGAAACTAAAATAGGACGTGTAATTAAATCTGACGCGGACTCCGCAAAACTACAGGAAGATCTAAAAATTTTTTTCGAATGGTCTGAAAAATGGCAGATGAAATTCAATGTGGACAAATGTAAAGTACTCAGTATAGGAGATGTAAACAGAGAAACTAGTTACCAGATGAACAACCATGTTATTGAGAAATCCGACAGCGAAAGAGATTTAGGAGTAATGATAAGTAGGAATCTTAAGCCAAGTAAACAATGTGTATTTGCTCGAAACAAAGCTAATAAAGTACTTGGGTCATGCAAAGGAGTGTTAGTTACAAGACTAGCGAGGTCATCTTAAAACTATATCTTGCGCTTGTGAGACCCCCTTGGATTACGCAGTTCAATTTTGGTCACTGTATTACAGAATGGATATAGAATCCTTGGAAATAATTCAGAGGAGAATGACAAGACTAATTCCGGGCATTAGGAACCTCGAGTACAGAGACAGGTTAAAGCATCCTAATTTGCACTCCCTCGAGAGACGTAGAGTGAGGGGCAATATGATCGAGGTGTGTAAATGGAAGTCAGGGCTAAACAAAGAGGACATTACAAAGGTACTCAAACTATTCAACCAGGAGCAAACTCGTAACAATGGTTTTAAATTAGACAAATTTAGATTTAGGCGCGAAATAGGTAAACATTGGTTTGGAAACAGAGTAGTGGACGACTGGAACAAGTTACCAAATATCATCATTAACTTGAATACGCTGGATAGCTTCAAACAAAGGTCGGATGGATATATGAGCAATAGGGGCTGGGTGTAAATGGGACTGCCCAGTATGGGCCATTAAGCCCGCTGCAGTTTCCTCCATTCTTATGTTCTTATGTTCTTATTTCGGAAAGGAATGAAACCAGTGTTGAACAGTGATGGACAGTGCTTAAGCCAGTGAAAACACCGCAACAATAATAGCTTAGAGTCATATCCAAGTACTTCACGCAGTAAGGTCCCAGGTACCCGGTCAAAACTGCCCATGAGACCCAACAATAAGCAGCGATGTGTTAGTCCATCCACGATAGGGAGGCCTGGGACCACACCTGACTGTACACCGCATGAGTGAGTGAGGTCCCGTAGCACCAGGCCACGTGGTGTCCTCATGACGCTACAAAGTGAATGAGTTGCTACAGCAACACGTGAGGTCCCTCATAACACTATCTATGAGGAAAGTTTTCAATTGCCTTGAGGTGCCTCCTGTATGTGACCGATGTCTCACTGCCAAATAACAGGGTGGGGAGGACCACTGCTCGATACACGTGCAGCTTTGTAGATAATTTCAACTCCCTACAGATGAAGACACGGGTATGGAGTCTGCCAAAGGCTTGAGATGCACATCTGATCCGATGTTGAATCTCGTCATCGACGTCCGCGGTGGTGGACAGGTGGGAGCCGAGATTCCGAAAGTGGGTAACATAGAGGGTAGTCCCATTAAGTTAGGTGGATGGTGGAGGTGTGGCTGAACCAGGGGCAGACTGAAAGAGAATCCGAGTCTTACGTACATTCATCTCAAGGATGAAGTGTGCATATGCTTCTAATGTTGAAAAGATCCTTCATCCGGTACTTGATGTCCACCCCGCAAGCTAAATTGGCGCTGGCACGAACGAGGAAGGCAGCCAAGAAAATGGAAAAGAGAGTTGGTGCCAGTACATATCCATGTTTTACCCCCGTTTGAATGAGGGAAGAACTCAGACTGGGTGCGATTGTGCAGGACACTGCCGTTCATGCCACCGTTGCCTCACAATGGCGATGAATTTTGGTGGGCAGCCAAAACGGCTGATGGTTCGCCAGGGGGTTTCCCTGTTGACCGAGTCGAAGGCCTTGGTTACGTCGATGAAGGCCATGTACAGGACACGAAGCTGTTCTCTACACTTTTCCTGTATCTGGCGGGCAGCAAAGATCATGTCAGTGGTGCCACGTGAAGGTCTAAAGCCACATTGGGATTCTGAGAGGAAGTTTTCCGTCTCAGGAAGAAGTCTGTTTAGGAGGACTCAGGCGATAATCTTGCCAACTACGGACAGTAGCGAGATCCCGCAGAAGTTGCCACAGTCTGACCGGTCTCCCTTGTTTTTATAGTTATTTACTATGGAGGAGTCTTTAAGAGCTTGGGGGATTTCCTCATTTTCCCATATATTCTCTTCGAGAGAGTGGAGACTGCTGGTAAGCAGAGGTTCTCCTGCTTTATACACTTTAGCTGGGATTACATAAGAACATAAGAATGGAGGAAACTGCAGCGGGCCTATTGGCCTATACTGGGCAGTCCCATTTACACCCAACCCCTATTGCTCATATATCCATCTAACCTATGTCTGAAGCTACCCAGCGTATTCGAGTTAATGATGATGTTTGGTAGCTTGTTCCATTCATCCACTGCTCTATTTCCAAACAAATGTTTACCTATTTCGTGCCTAAATCTAAATTTGTCTAATTTAAAACCATTGTTACGAGTTAGCTCCTGGTTGGATATATCGAGTACCTTTGTAATGTCCCCTTTGTTTAGCCCTGACTTTCATTTACTCAACCGACTCTGTGGAACCAATTGTGTTCGTTAATCGAAGGACCACTGAATTATATTCACACAACATCTGACAAAGTTTTTTAGTATAAGTATTCATCCTAAAATTACTCGTAATTGCATTAGTAAATTTATCAACAGCAGACTTCAGATACCTATCACCACGCCTAATAAGCCTTAGAGTAGAAATGACAGTCAACTCCCTAATTCTGTGTATTATGTTCGGGACATTTAGCTCCATCCTCATAATCTCTATTCTTGTTGTCCTTGGACAACCAAGCACAATCCTCATTGCTTCATTCTGAATAACCTCTAATGGCTTAAGATCTTTTCCTGAGTAAGAAGCTAGAACTGGAGCTGAATAATCAATGATACTCCTAACTGTACTTAAGTACATAGATCTTAAATCTGGTATACCAACACCATTTCTTCTGTATGACAAAACTTTCAGAGGTTTTAGCCTCGCTGTACATATATTTTTGACATAAGTAATTTGATCCTAAACATTATTATTAATACTCACAAACATTCCCAGATATTTGTAACTGGATATTTTTTGCAATTTTATTCCATTTAGCCAAAAATCTTTTCCATTTACTGTCCTTGACTGAAATTTGGTTTTATTTTCATTAATGACCAGTCCCAAGGAGAGACAAAGATACTGCAGCTGATCAATGACCCTAGACATATCTTCCTCATTCTTACGTTGGATCAGAATGTCATCAGCATAAATGGCGACTTGGGACTCGCCCTGGAATCTGAAACTAGCTATTCTGTCCATAAGAATATTAAAAGGCATAGGGCTAAGAACGCCACCCTGTGGGGCACCCAACCCAAGACTTTTTTTCCGATTCATGAGCTTGAAACCAGACACTCGCTTATCTGTTAGTTAAGCAATCTGTAATCCACATCAATAATTTCCTTTTATACCTTTACTTACAGGACTTTCTAAGATCACTTCCTTATTTGCCTTATCAAAGCCACTTTTAAGGTCTACAAACAGTCTACAGTTGACATTCGCATTACTAAGACATTTAATCACACAATCTGTAGTGCTTTTATCCTTTAAAAATCCAAACAAATTACTAGACAAGAGACCATCAATTTTATACAATAATCTATTTAATACCATTCACTCCGTCACTTTAGATAGACGAGATGTTAAGGATATGGGTCAATAATCACTTTCACAGGAACAATGAGTGCCATTTTTCATTTCACTGACAGTCTTCCATTTTCATATGACAAATTAACGAGATCTAGAATTGGGTTGTCCTCCATACTTATAAGATAATTGATAACATCATAAGTTAGACCATCCCTGCCAGGAGCACTAGACTTCCCTTTCTTTACAGCATTCAGACTTTCATCCTTAATAAAAGGAACACAGGTTTCCTCACGTACAGTACTTTGGATATTCACCAACCTTCACCTCATAGATCTTGCATTCCTCAAGCAAACCTGAACATTACTTGGGAGACGCTCATAATTAGATGCATACGCCCACTTATTCCTTAGTTCATTAGCTTTGGCGTTTGGATTGGGATGACCATTAAATTTCTTCTTGACTTCTCTTACCTTATTCACACCATCCCAAAACTGATTCAAAAACTCTGACTCGGCGATCTCTCTCCAATACATACTTCTGGCTTTCTGATTTACCTCTGTTGTACACTCTGCCACTTTAACCAGAGTTTCCCGGTGTTTCTCATTGCTAGGATCTTTACTCCACTTACTATGGCATTTCCTCAGTAGCTTATTCCACTCCTTTACAATCTTATCATTATAATACCTAGGCTTAGGTTTTGTGATATCTCCATACTGTCTCCTTGGCTTATTCAAAATGGAGTCAATCACTCCTAACAAATCATCATAAAATATGTTTTCATCTTTAATTCCAAGCTTTTTGTACTCTTTATACCACTCGCCAACTTTTGCTACAAATTCTCTATGTTGGAATACTGCTATTGTATACTTTTTCCTATTGTTAACATAAAAGATTTTGTTCAAATGAAGCTTCACTTTAATTGCAAAGTGATCACTCAAAAGCGTATCCACAATATCCAAATTTGCATGCGCATCTAACATATTAAAAAGGATTGCAAAATCAAGTCTCCCCCTTTTAACATGTGTCGGCTCACCAGCTCCAAGGACCCTAGCATCTTGTATATAAAACTAAGATATTTTTCAGAACCATTTCATTGTGAATTTGAGAACCTCTACTGCCAAGATTGATGTGCCTAGCATTCAAATCACCAATTAGTAAACAATCATCAGCAAAAATAATGTCCGGCAGATCATCAACTGTCAGCGAATCAGCGTGCACATAAGCATTAATAATGAAGTGTCGCATCATAAAGCGTAATACTAACACACAAATACTCGGTACCGTATATTTTTAGAGCGGAATGAAAAGATGCTGGAATATGATCAGGAGTTGTTTATTATTTAGCAATAGATGGGATGGTGCTATTCTTATATCTATCGGTGCGGGCTCTTATGGGCAGAATTTTGTTGTCGTGGCGGACTGCGCGAGGTGGGCAGGGTACTGCCGGTGGCAGTAGGGTGGCGATGACGAGGATGGTGCAGGAGTCCACTGCTGAACCATGCTAGTGCTTGGTGGTGGAGGTCACTGAGGGGTGGCATTTCCAGGGTGGAGAGAGCGTTGTTGTAGCCGGAGTAGTCTGCGCCGAGCATGATTCTGCAGGCCCTCTTCTGTACCTTCTCTAGCCGACGTTGTTGGGTAGAGTTGAGAGAAGACGACCAGGCTGGTGACGCATACGTGTGTGTGTGTGTGTGTGTGGTGAAAGACCCCAGGGAAGTTATCAATATATCAGCATTGTTCGATATACGCCTTTAAAAGTACATACAGTACACAACATTAGGACGCGTAATTTCTGAGTCAGTGTCAAATTCCATGTTTTTTTTAAAGGATTATTTGGCATTTTCTAAGGTCTTGTAAACAACCAGGTAAAAATATCAGTACATGGAAGTCCTTGAGTACGATGTCATCCTTTGAGTACATTGACCCTTACTCGATCGAATAAGATAACACCTAGAGTACGATGCCAACACCTTGGGTATATTGCTAACACCCTGAGTACTACGCCAACCTCCTAAATACGATGCCAACCCCTGGATTACCATGAATTAACCAACGGAGTACAATGGTACACCCCCTTGAGTATCATGACATTGTACTCCGTAAAACAGGTGAATATTAGCGTTAATATTAGTGGGTGAATGCCGTTTTCTACACCTGTCTCCCTACACCTATGTCTCCCTACACCAGTCTTCTTACACCTGCCATCCTACACCTGTCTTCCTTCACATGATCTCCCTACACCTGTCTTCCCTCACCTGTCTTCCTACACCTGCATCGTCAAATAACACAAGTGCCTTAAGACGTAGTACGACTCCGTTTTCTTTCTTATTCAGATATCTACAGAAAACGGGAGGAGATATAAAAACGCAAGGTCACCATCCCAAATTACATGTTACTCGTGATTTGCTGCCAGGTGACGAGTGAAGTAGGAAAGGTGAGACTCAGTGATATTGATGAGTGAGATCTTATTAAGCATAGCACCATGATTATGAGGTTACCACGTTGAGAGGTCATTATTATTTGAGGTCACCATGATATGAGGTCACCATGATATGAGGTCATTATGATACGAGGTCACTATATGAGGTCACTATGATATGACGTCACCATGATGTGAGGTCACAATGATATGAGGTCACCATAATCCAAGGTTCACCACGATACCAGGTCACCACAATACCAGGGCACCACATTACCAGGTCACCATAGCAACAGACCATCACCACACAGGGTCACTATATCAAGTGAATGGTGACTAACTGTAACTTCCAGGTGAGGGGTGGTATGACTCGTACCTAATTAACCTGTAATTTTACCTGTAGCGGGAGTGTAATTAGGACCTGTTGTATGTAATTAATATCAACAAAAGTCAATGAGTTAGGAATTAAAGGTAGATTTTAAGTTATATCTTTAAATGCAGGTATCATCAGGTCACATTAAACCCATCTACCTTTATTAATTATGATTATAGTACTCACCTTAAACCAGTCGTCCATAATAGGTCTTAAATGACACACGCAAGAGGGAAGGTTTTAAATCCTATCCTGATCAACTCCGAACACAAGTAGAGTCACCGCAATACTGGGAGGCTAAAATACATAATGTTGGAGAAGTACAACGAACGAGACATTCGATAGTTTTATTTTTTTTACTAAATCTGATGACAAGAACCAAACAAACTTCAACTAATTTAATGAAAACTAAAGGTGGTCAAGATAAGTTTTGGCGGTTTGTGTTGTCTGAGGAATAATTGGTTTAGCGGCGCAGTTTACGGTAATTTATTAAATTTTGTACGTCTGGCATGCGAGTGTCTGCATACCTGAGTCACTTGTAAACACTGGCGTCATGGCAGGACACCTTATCGATAATTGATTTCACCTGAGAACCTTGAAAATTTTGGTGACATTGACTTGTCCCTTTTTCGTAAATTTAAACTTATAGATAGCAAAAATTACTGCCCTTTTGCTCTATACATTTCTCTATACTTTTAATATATAAGTATTAGAAAAAATATATAGACCTCCATGGTGTTTACACGTGATATCTGAGGTGTAAAACAGTAAATAACCTGTTTATCTGTAAATAGACACAACACAAACTGTTTACAGATCGATAAATCAATGTATCCTCCAGAAGACGCCGACGATGACGTGCAGTGTACGTGACGTCATTCATCGCGTGACGTGGCTCTATCAACACGTCCTGGGTGTCAATAACAAATTTATGTTATAGTTGCGTTATGTGTTACTCACTGTGGCGGTCATGTGAGTTACCATGGTGATAGTGGGTGACATGACGTAACGTGAGTGGGGGTTAGAGGGTGTAACAGGAAGTGAAGGTGTAACAGGAAGTGAAGGTGTAACAGGAAGTGAAGGTGCAACAGAGGTGTAGGTGTAACAGGAAGTGAAGGTGTAACAGAGGTGTAGTGTAACAGGAAGTGAAAGTGTAACAGGAAGTGAAGGTGTAACAGGAAGTGAAGGTGTAACAGAGGTGTAGGTGTAACAGGAAGTGAAGGTGTAACAGAAAGTGAAGGTGTAACAGGAAGTGAAGGTGTAACAGGAAGTGAAGGTGTAACAGAGGCGTAGGTGTAACAGGAAGTGAAAGTGTAACAGGAAGTGAAGGTGTAACAGGAAGTGAAGGTGTAACAGGAAGTGAAGGTGTAACAGGAAGTGAAGGTGTAACAGAGGTGTAGGTGTAACAGGAAGTGAAAGTGTAACAGGAAGTGAAGGTGTAACAGGAAGTGAAGGTGTAACACGTGGTTATCCCCGGAAAGAGAGTGAAACAGTTATACGGATATACAGAACAACGACCATGCAGGCAGGCAGACAGACAGACCCGTCAATCTTCATCTTTTATGGAGATTAGTATTTTAACAAATTTCTCACATACGGAATATAAACAGACGGACAGACAGACAGAAAGAAGCAAATAATTATAAACAGGCAGAAAGACAGATAGACAGATGCAAATATGAACAAACAGACAGAGAGACCACTCAGCGTTATATGTGCACCCCCCTGACACTGATCCTGGCACTAAGCGTTATGTGTGCACCCTCCTGACACTGATCCTGGCACTAAGCGTTATGTGTGCACCCTCCTGACACTGATCCTGGCACTAAGCGTTATGTGTGCACCCTCCTGACACTGATCCTGGCACTAAGCGTTGTGTGTACACCCTCCTGACACTGATCCTGACACTAAGCGCTATGTGTGCACCCTCCTGACACTGTTTCATCACTGTCAGCCAACACACACACTACACTGTGAGAGTGAATCAAATACATGACCTGCATATAGTATTACCTTCATAGGGCAGGAAAAATACACACTCGTCCTCTGGTGTGTGTATGATGTGACAATACTCTCTCTCTCTCTCTCTCTCTCTCTCTCTCTCTCTCTCTCTCTCCTTCACTATCCATACTGTAAAATTAGCTACCACTCCCAGCTTGGTGAACAGGGAAGTGACCCGGATGCGAACCAGCGACCCCAAGAACAGGAAGTGAGTACTGTATCCCCTATGTCACCACACACACACACACACACACCTCTTGTACCCATTAACGTGAGATAAAGCTGGACAGAATATTATGTTTGTTATAGTATTGTAATATATAAGAACACATCACTATACATTGGTTTTTACCCATGAACTTTTAACAATATTTCAAAAACGTTACTTCAATATTTTCAGGTGTACGGCCGCTATAGTGACTCATAATAATCCAATTACCTCAACAATTTATAGTCCTTGAAACTACCGTGATAAACTACACCATCTAGCAGAAAAAAGTCTCTAGTGAGTACGTCTGCCTACCACACTCTCACAGGGCCACAATACCTGCCGGTCATAATAAGTCGTCAAGTACTCCACTACGGACGGACAGGCGGACAATGGATGAGGGAGTTGATGCTCCACACCTGCGATGCTCACCTGACGGGTCTGACACGGTTTACCTTCATTAATAATAATACTAATTAATGTTTCTTGTTGACTTAGCATTTGATAGCGTATAATATCCTTCAATAAATAACTAAATAACATCAAAGGATTAGTGATTGCAGATTAACTCATGATGGCGCCACTCAGAAGATGATTCGGGGATTGGTTCTGATTATTATAAAGTAGTAAGACTAATCCTGTGAATATTGAATTGGGATTAAAGATTAGTTGCGTTGGGTAGCTGACGCATAGCACTAACGTAGACACGGACGCAAGACACTGAAGCAAGAGTAACACAAACACTGACGCAAGACACTAAAGGCCATAACTTGTAGAGAGCACAGACAGTAGCAGGAGCCCACAGGGAGGAAGGGAACAAGTGGTAGTACCTTATGAAACCCGACAGGTACAGGTAGAGGAAGACCATGACCGAACCTAATCAACAGGTGAGCGGATCAGGTCAGAAGTTCACAGGTAATTGATGGCCAGAAAGGTTTCAGGGCATAGGATTGTTGAGAGAGAGAGAGAGAGAGAGAGAGAGAGAGAGAGAGAGAGAGAGAGAGAGAGAGAGAGAGAGTAGGTTTTAGCGAAAGTAAAGTGACTTAATGAACCAATTTGCAGGATCTGATGAATTTTTCAGTAACATTATTTAAATTGGCTAATTAGATTATGCACACACACACACACACACACACTACGACTACAACTTTTTTTTTTTTTTTTTTTTAACGTGGCCTCCAGCCTCCCCCAATAGCCACACCTTCGCCACCACTTAATTACCTTAATATTAAAATATCCTAATACATAAGTAGCTATCCTATCTGTGTTAAATTAGTTGAGCCGCAGATCTATGCGGCATTCAGTGACAGTAGCCTCATAGTCAATATCTGCAGCAGTTGTCGGAGTAGGGGCAGAAGCTCTCGTTCCCCTGAGGCAGAGCAAAGCCGACCGAAGGAGAGAGAAGGACAGTCGACATCTCATCCAGGCTGTAACATAACTTCTGGGCTGCTGCTTCTGTTCGGAGATCACCTCCGCGAGTCTGGCGTAGAAACATCTTGCACTTGGGCCCATCCCACCAGAGGTTGTGAACACTAGAGGAGTGAAGCTGCCTTGATCAACGTTTTGAATTATCTCCCCATATGCCCTTCTCTTGTCGTTCTCGTTCCTCCAATGTGCAGCATCGAGAGCTAGGTTACGGTGAAATACGGCCATGGGATCAAAAATCCTGATGTCGAAGAAAGCTCGCTGTTCCCGCGTCCAGAATCCTCGAGCACTGACGTCAACACGGGCTTCGTTAGATGTGTTTGAAGTCCTATGTTGGAAGATCTCACCATCCAAAGGAAGGAGGGTCGGTTCTACCATGACATCCTGTCAGATTTCCTTCAACATATTTGCTGTAAGGTCCCTTACTTCGTAATGCCTCATGCATATGAAGCCCCCTTTCTTGCACACCATGGCGTGATCGTCGTCATAGGAAGAGCCACTCACGCATTGGGAGGGCAAACCTTCTACTGGCCTACCATACCTTAGAGCAATGGCATCTGTAAATTCTTGTTTATTAAGACTGAAACCATTTGTCCTTATCGGTAACGTAGTTAACCAGTTCGAGGCGCCCACCTCCTGCGCTATAGCTACTTTTTTTTCAAATTTTCTGGAACCTGCTGCAACAGTTGCTGCAGCTTTTCATTTTGTCAGTGCTGTCGATCTGTCGTAATGGACCTACGAATCTTGTTTACTTCACTGGTATCCACCTCCCTTGTTGCGTTCTGAGTTATTATGTGGTCAGTGAGGGCTGCCGTGAGCTTAAGTGAATTTTGATGTTCGGTGGCAGCAATCTCCTCTGGATTGGTTAGTCCCATCCCTCCCAGTCTTGATGGAAGTTCAAAAAGTGCTCTTTCTGCTGGGGTTAAGTGAGTGTGTTTCACTAATTTGGGAATGAACTTGACACTGATAGCTTCTTCCAGAGGGTGGAGGAGGGGTCCGATATCAGGGATAGTGCGCATCAGGTAGTTCCAACGATGCTTGACTCCATGGGTGAATGTCGCAAAAGCCGCATGTGGCTGTGTGTTAGCAATCTCAGACAGAGCTTGGATTTCACTAACCCACTCATTCACCTTTCCCGCTAAGTACTTGGTCTTGAAGTCCGTAATGCCAATTACTGCGCCTAGATGTCTTTGGCAGTCCTTAGTTATTTTGACCTCACTTCCGCCAAAAACCTCCTTTGCCCGTTCACAATGTTCTGGCTTCACGATGAGGAAGGACTTGCTGGCGTTTGGGTGGTACCCTAAATGTGGACCTCGCGATGTTACCAAGTCCCACCACTTTTTGATGCCCTCCACTTTTCCTCCACGTAACGTAGCCAAACACTAACCTAACCTAACCTCCCTATATAACGTTGGGACAGTTAATCTTCAAGTAAAATAAGATGGGGTGTCTAATCCTCACGTGACTCCAATCGGCCACATACAGAACGTAACAATCTTTGTTGTGTTAAGCATGTGTCTGTTGCCAGGTGTCGGCCGTCTTGCTTTCATGTGTTTTAATCAAGATCGAACGTGTTACATATGGTTCTCCTCCGACCAGTAGACAGCACCTCCTCGAATACTAACCTTGAGAGAGAGAGAGAGAGAGAGAGAGAGAGAGAGAGAGAGAGAGAGAGAGAGAGAGAGAGAGAGGCTAGCTAGTTCTTTTTACACGCTTAAATCTAATAGTTACGTCAGATTTAAGCTTAGTGATGGAGTAAGCTTACCAGCGAAGTCTAAAGATACCGTCAGCTTAAGTTATCTGAACAATTTTGGTCACATTTTCAACACGTCTGAGATTGATCTTTCTCTCCACCATAACGCTGTGACTGGAACACTTTAATACTGTTTAGTGTAGCATATGAGTTACCTTAGGGGTTTAGTTCAATTAATTCTTTACGGTCCTGTGATTTAGTGCTATACTCTTTTGTGGGCAAGTGGATATAACACTCGCCTCCCTCCCTAAGGGTTGTTGGTTCGGACTTATGGTACTCCCAGCTGTGAATGGTACCTTCCTTTACAGTTGGGAAGTGAAAGCGATCGAGTGCAGTGCCGGCCATAGTGATTCCTAGTGTACCGAAAAAAAGACTAACCGACAGTGTGTAATGAGGACAAAGAGGCCATTATTCTTCCTCATTTTGAGTAGGGAGGTGGGCCCCCTTCCTTTACCACCACCACCTCCTCCTTCCCATTCACCTCCCCCTCCCCCCTTCCTCCCTCACCATTCTTACCAGCAATTTAGGATTTAAGTATTCAATTTTCTTACCAAATGGCGCAGAAAGTTCTGGCGCTTTGTTTACAAAATCTCAAGCGCAGCAGGTGAGAGAAAATGAAATGCAACCCGTATTTAACACCCCTGCAGAACTCTCCTCATTTCCAGGTTCTTTCTTTATCGCTATTGTATATTCTATAAGTCTGTCTGTCTGTCTCTTTGTCCTGTACAATGGTGGTTGTCCTGGGTGGGTCTATGCTAAGCGAGAATAAGATTGGGAATAAAAGAAAATCATAATATATCGTACGCCCGACCAGTATTGATGAGCTGTCGTATGTGGGAGATGGCTGTCGTATGTGGGAGATGGCTGTTATATGTGGGAGATGGCTGTTATATGTGGGAGATGGCTGTTGTATGTGGGAGATGGCTGTTATATGTGGGAGATGGCTATTATATGTGGGAGATGGCTGTTATATGTGGGAGATGGGTGTCGTATGTGGGAGATGGCTGTTATATGTGGGAGATGGCTGTTATATGTGGGAGATGGCTGTTATATGTGGGAGATGGCTGTTATATGTGGGAGATGGCTGTTATATGTGGGAGATGGCTGTTATATGTGGGAGATGGCTGTTATATGTGGGAGATGGCTGTTATATGTGGGAGATGGCTGTTATATGTGGGAGATGGCTGTTGTATGTGGGAGATGGCTGTTGTATGTGGGAGATGGCTGTTGTATGTGGGAGATGGCTTTTATATGTGGGAGATGGCTGTTATATGTGGGAGATGGCTGTTGTATGTGGGAGATGGCTGTTATATGTGGGAGATGGCTGTTATATGTGGGAGATGGCTGTTATATGTGGGAGATGGGTGTCGTATGTGGGAGATGGCTGTTATATGTGGGAGATGGCTGTTGTATGTGGGAGATGGGTGTCGTATGTGGGAGATGGCTGTTATATGTGGGAGATGGCTGTTATATGTGGGAGATGGCTGTTATATGTGGGAGATGGCTGTTATATGTGGTAGATGGCTGTTATATGTGGGAGATGGCTGTTATATGTGGGAGATGGCTGTTATATGTGGGAGATGGCTATTATATGTGGGAGATGGCTGTTATATGTGGGAGATGGCTATTATATGTGGGAGATGGCTGTTATATGTGGGGGATGCTAAAATTCACTATATAATATATATTTCAATTGAATTTGTAACTGTAAATTGCATGGGAAGGTCGTACGTCTTGCAGCACGATAAGCCCCATAGTGAATATATCAATAAGTCGGTTACACACCAAGTTCATTACACTGACTCGGCTATTAGAAAGAACTGAGCGGTTACATAAATGAATTCTAAGGAAGTTTACGACAAAAGTAAAAAAACAAAAAACAAAACATTATATTTAGGAAGTTTTGTATTTTGGTGTTGAGCCACAAGAAGTTTTAGTGGTAGATGTGAACTGTGTGTGGTAGGTGGAGGTCTCAAACACTTGTAAGAATGTCTCAGATGTGTTTGGCGTGTTCTTGACGACTGAGGCATGAGGAGATGGGTGAAGGTGGAGTATAAATCTAACACGACACGATTACTGCCTACGAGTGTTTGTATCAGGTGCCGCTTCAGGTGAACAGTGTCTTTATTATGGTGAAGTGTACAGTTGAAACGTATAACTTGGTCATATATTTAATGTGTTTAAGGAGAAATATTCAATAAATGATGGTAATATTATTATTATTATTATTATTATTATTATTATTACAATTATTTTTCTCTCTTAACTACGTTTTATGTCTTTCTTTTCCACTAATCCACTTCTCGCGTAACTGGCCCCCCCAAAGTAATAAGAAAACCCATACAGTGATGGCTGAACACCTGACTAACACGATGGCTGTAGGTGACGGGAGTTAATGAGAAGATCTAGACTCAGGTGTTGTGGAAGAAGAAAGAAGAAGAAGAAGAAGTCAACACAGGTCATCACCTCGACTGACTGACGTACATAGAGGGGCAGGCGCGTCATGCTCCTTGAAGGTTTCCAGAGGTGATGGGACGTCCTCCTCTCCTCTCATTCGTGGGAGAGACTGAATTCTTGTTGTTATTGTTGATGTTGTTAATGATGTTTCTGTTGTCGCTGTTATTGTATTTGTTGTTGTTATTATTGTAATTGTTGCCGTTGTTATAGTAATTGTTGTTGTTATTGTAATTGTTGCTGTTGTTATTGTATTTGTTTTTATTGTAATTGTTGCTGTTGTTATTGTAATTGTTGTTATTGTAATTGTTATTATTGTAATTGTTGTAGTTGTAATTGTTGTAGTTGTAATTGTTGTAGTTGTAATTGTTGTAGTTGTAATTGTTGTAGTTGTAATTGTTGTAGTTGTAATTGTTGTTGTTGTAACTGTTATTGTTACTCGAATTTTCAAACCAATGCCCCCCCCCCCCCAAAGAAAAAAAATAACCCGAAGAAATATAAACAAGACCATCATTAAATCCCTGACAACGTTAAAATTGGCTGCATTACTTCCTCGCTAAATGACTCGATGATTAATGCAGGATTTTAACATGATGGAAATGTGAGGCAAGTTGGGGATACTCGTCCAATTAAACCTTTAAATGAAAACAACTTTAGCAATATAAGGTTTAATTTTTAGTATTGTTTTAAGTACTGTTGAAAATATTATAAATGGGTTGGGTTAGGCTAGGCAGGTTACTTTTGGTTAGGTTAGGTTAGGTTACTTTTGGTTAGCTTAAGTTAGGGTAGGGTAGAGTAGGTTACTCAGATGATGAGGACGATGAGGATGATGGGGACGATGATGAGGACGATGAAGATAATGAGGACGATGATGAGGACGATGATGATGATGGGGACGATGATGAGGACGATGATGATGATGACTATGATGAAGGCGATGATGAATACGATCATGATAGCAATAAAGACGATGTTGAACGACAAGAAGGACGAAGACGAATACTCCCTCGTCGTCGTCATCGTAACAGAAGACGTGCACGAGTTTTGAGTCAATATGATGAAAGTATAATGACACAACCTAACCTAACCCAAATCATTATTTTGTACAAGAGCTACACTAGGTTATTTAACAAACACACACACACACACGCAAACACACACACACACACACACACTCACACACACACACACACACTCAAAACGTTTTTAACGCCAAGAGTCACGTGTGCTTAGTGTCTAATGGAATACAAATACAGTGGGGATTATCCTATCAACCCCGCCAATGTAAAAGATTAACTTCAACTTACATACAAAGACGAGTTTTTAATTTTTATTTTTTTTCCGATAGTTTTTGGAGGTGTAAATGAAATGCCAGGGACACGATAGGTTATATTCTGTGTAGTTATGAATTAATATGTGTATTTATAACAAGGGGATTGGACTGTTTTAGTTGTGGAGAGAGAGAGAGAGAGAGAGAGAGAGAGAGAGAGAGAGAGAGAGAGAGAGATTAATACCTTTAATTCCCTTTCAGTAAAAACTAAAATCTCACTTTTCACCCGAAAGGATACTTAGGAAAATCAATACCAAAATATATAAATCTGATTAAATGGCTCTGGATATTACTGACTTACTTACAAACATTCACTTAACACCCTACACCGTCACCTCACCTGCCATAATCCGTCACCTAACCTGCCATAATCCGTCACCTCACCTGCCATAATCCGTCACCTCACCTGCCATAAACTGTCTCCTCCCCTGCCATAATCCATCACCTCACCTGCCATAATCGTCTCCTCACCTGCCAAAATCCGCGGAACAGGGAAAGCCAGTGTCTGACGAAAACTCAGACGAGTGGAAGGTTGTGAGGAGAGGGAAGACCAAACTGGTGATGAAGAAACACACCAAGGATACGTCAGCAACGACACCAGCAGCTAAGTGTACCAACTCGTTCAGTCCCTTGATAGACGAATTGGACGTTAGTACAGTCAGGGACAGGGATGACAAGGAAGGTATAAAAACTTTAATTGTTGGTGACTCACAGGTAAGGTACATGGACAGGGCCTTTTGTGGTAAAAACAAAAATAGGATGAGGGTGTGTTTGCCAGGAGCTGGGGTGGGGGATATAATTGACAGGATGGACAATATCTTGTCTGGTAATGGGAACAAACCCATTATCTGCCTCAGTGCAGGAGGCAATGATATTAGCCGGTGTAGGAGCGAGGAGCTTCTTAATAAGTTCAAGGCAGCTATAGATCGTATTAGGACTAAGGGAGGTATCCCTATCATATGCGGTGTCCTGCCCAGAAGGAGAGTTGGCAGTGAATGGTTTTCAAGGGCAGTTGGTGTCAACGACCGTCTTGACAGATGTTGCAAGTCAATATCAGTCCCATTCATTGACAACTGGGACAACTTCTATGGCAGAAGGGACCTTTATGCTAGTGATGGGGTGGCAACCCTGGCTGGGTCTCTAGAGGGGGCAGTTCAAAGGATATCGAAGTTTTTAAACTGCTAGGGGAACATGTGGGCACGGGGGTGGAGGAGACTGCAGTGGGAGCGGGTAAACAAAGTGAAAGATTACAGGGAAATAATGTTAGGAATGATGACAAAATTAAATTAGACAGGGAGTTAAAACTAAACGCGGTAAAGGGAGGACTCAGAACACGACTAACTTAAATGTCTACTACGCGAAAAAATCGATATAATAGTATTCACTGAAACATGGATCAACCTAGACTCACGTGAGTTACCGGTCGAATACCAAATTGCGGGTTACAAATTGTTCCATACCGATAGGCAGACCAGGAAAGGAGGCGGAGTAGCAGTCTATGTCAGGGATAATCTGAAGTGTGAAATAAATAAGGCAATAAAAACTGAGAGGAATACAGAAACAATTTGGATAGAATTAAGCGACGGTCGGGAAAAATTAATGATAGGAGTAATATATAGACCTCCCAATCTTGATAGAGTCAATGGGAGACTTATCTGGGATGAAATGCACAGGGCTTCCATACACAACAAAGTCTGTATAGTAGGCGACTTTAACCTTGGCCAAATAGATTGGACTGACCTTACGGGTAACTCAAAATCAGAGGATTTTCTCGAAACGATCCAGGACTGTTTCCTAAGTCAACATATAACCGAACCCACACGGAGTAATAATATACTCGATTTAGTTCTGTCGAACAGAGAAAACCTCATTAGCAATGTCGAGGTAGGGAACGAACTTGCAAACAGCGATCACAAAGAAATTAGATTCCAGTTAGATTTTCAGGGCAGACGTAAGGAAAATTCCACTAAAGTACCAGATTTCAGAAGGGCAAACTTTGACAGTTTAAAGAGGCAGCTGAGAGAAGGGGTGTCGCGCTTGGGCGTGAACCTGACAGATGACACCGACCTGATAACGAGATCTGAGATAGCCGAGTTCCACAACAATTTAAATAATGAGTTACTTAATGCACAAAGGCAGAACATACCATACAAAAAACTCAGATCAGACAACAATGACCCAAAATGGATAAATAATTATTTGAAGAACATCATTGGCCAAAGAAAGGCTATAGGTAGAAGGATAAATCTTGGCGAAATTTACCTCCAGGATTATTATAAGGTATTGGCGAGTAGGGTTAAAACCGAGATAAGGAAAGCCAAGAGGAATAATGAGGTAAGGATAGCAAGGGAGGCGAAGACAAACCCCAAAGGATTCTACCAAATGTATCAAACTAAAACACGAGAAAAGATTGGACCAATACGGTCAGATACCGGTGAGCTAACTGACAACGACGGAGAAATGAGCTCAGTATAGGAGATGTAAATAGGGAAACCATATACGAGATGAACAACGATGCCATAGAGAAATCTGACTGCGAGAGAGATTTAGGAGTAATGATAAGTAGGAGCCTTAAGCCAAGTAAACAATGTGTTTTTGCTCGTAACAAGGCTAATAAAGCACTTGGGTTCATACAAAGTAGTGTTAGTTACAAGACTAGCGAGGTCATCCTAAAACTGTATCTTGCTCTTGTGAGACCACACCTGGATTACGCTGTTCAGTTCTGGTCACCGTACTGCAGAATGGATATAGAATCCTTGGAAAGAATTCAGAGGAGAATGACAAGACTAATCCCGGGCATTAGGAACCTTGGGTATAGAGACAGGTTAAAGCATCTTAATTTGCACTCCCTCGAGCGTAGAGCGAGGGGCGACCTGATAGAGGTGTATAAATGGAAGTCAGGGCTAAACGAAGGGGACATTACAAAGGTACTCAAACTATCCAACCAGGAGCGAACTCGTAACAATGATTTTAAATTAGATAAATTTAGATTTAGGCGCGAAATAGGTAAACACTGGTTTGGAAACAGAGTAGTGGATGAATGGAACAAGTTACCAAATATCATCATTAACTCGAACACACTGAATAGCTTCAAACATAGGTTGGATGCTTATATGAGCAATAGGGGTTGGGTGTAAACAGGACAGCATTTGGTGGGATATAGGCACCCTGAAACCTGATGCCTTCATCATCACCGCCAAAGACACTTTTCCCACACGCATTTTGTTTCCAAACTTTCTTGCAGCATCATCGGTGTTTTGCTTTCCGTCTCCTGCAGATTTTAGTCTCTCCTGCAGTGTTCTTGCTTCACGTAGGAGATCATCAAGGGCCCCCTTCTGCCACAGTGTCAATCTTCTCTTCATTGCTGCTACATTTTCTTTGTGCTTAGTCTTTGTGTGTGTCCTCTGACAGAATAGATGTGGTATTATTGCCAGTATATGAAGAGCTAACGGGGCAAGGAGGCGGTCTTGAATGTACTCAGTTATGAGACTAATCATCTCCCGAATCATTTCTTTGGTGGCCGCACACTTGGGTGGTTCGAACAGGTTTGCTGGCGACCACCTGACAATTTCTGAGCAAGTTATTTGAACCCATATGTCCGCATTTTCCATCGACATGCCATTCCACTGTGGTGGCTGTCTCTCATTCACCTCGTGAACATCAGCTACTATTGGAGCAACGTTTATTGGTACTACATTTTCAGGTTGAGTAGACTCACTGCTATCATTTAGGATATCATCTGGCGGCTGGGTCCCGGTGATATCCACTGTGGCCTCCTGTGACAGCTCCCTGCCATGAGGGTTATAAGGGTTGCGGCAATTGTTTCCCTTTATGCAAGACACACATGGTCGGTTGTTTCTCACACAAACACAGCTAGTGCATTTTTGGTACTGGTTAGAACAGACACAACAATGTCTGTCACCCGGTATAATGATCTGCACCTTGGGCGACAGTTACGTCCGCCTCCGAACATTGCTTTGGTCCCAGGCACAAGATTATACTGGTTCTTATGAAGGAAGGGCGGAGAGGTGAGAGGCTGGACTGCTGTGTCCAGGTAGTAAGGGCATACGTGCGCGCGTGGGTGTGTAGGCTACCACCCCTAAGGGCGACCATCTACACATCAGAATGATACACTATGGACAAGAATTTGTCACACCAAGCACTTGTTTATAAATCCTTGGCACAAATAAACACTATTTATATGGTCTCACTGGTGTAATATCAGTTATATATACTCACTTGGTTGGTCGAGACCCTACATGAAGTGTCCGTTACTATGGTGGGGAGGCGACCGAATGGGCAGCACTCTCGGCCCCATAGGGGCGAGAGTTTCGAAACCACCCCTGTCAAAGTAGGCCTATCGACACTGACCTTGGCTCTGAACCTCCGCATTATTCTACCGACTTAGTACCGCCAGCTCATTACTCGCTTGGTGATCGCCGGTGAACACACGGAATATTTACAATTTATGCCGTAAGGGATGAGAAGAAACCTTGGGTGGCAATGCTTAGGGTGACATCCGATATTCACCGACACATTGATAAATTCCCGCTCCCACACAGCGAGTATGTCCCCACCAATAACACTTTAGATCAGGGAGGACGTTCCACGACACCCACGCCACGCCACTCACGCACTGCTACTTCTACTACTACTACTACTAATAATAATAATAGTAATAATAATACTAACAATAATAATAAAAATAATAATAATAATAATAATAATAATAATAATAATAATAATAATAATAATAATAGGCAGTGGAGTGGCAGAATGGATACAGCGCTTTTCTTCTCCCATTCAGTAAGATTTCCTTTAGTTGTAAGAACATGTCCAATGAGAGAGAAAGAACGAAAGGGAGAAAGAAATAGAGGCTACCCCATCTCAATTTCTCTCTCTCTCTCCTACTGGTAGAGACACAATGGAGAGACTTTTATATCTCTCTTAAAGTTGTCCAGCCACCCAGAGAGAGGAGCTGGACCTACTCACTCCAGTACCTAGGAAGATTACCTCTGTCCACACATAGAAAGCGTGATATAGGTTATAGGGGTGACTGTGCTACCTTTCATATGGGTCTTTAGCCCTAACTGACCTTGGTTCTAATAGGTTATTGTCCTATTAGGGTCTAGATCTAATAGGTCCTGGTTATAATAGGCCCTAGTCCTAATCGATCCATCTCCTAATAGGCCCTGGTTCTAAGAGGCCTCTTTCCTAATTGGTCCAAATTTTAATAGGTCTTTGTCCTAAATGTTTCTTGTTCTAATAGGCTGTAGGTCTAATGGATTACAATTCTAATAGGCCCTAGTTCTAATAGTGGGAGCATCTCGTTCAGCCGTTCACAGGGCTGTCAAACGTTTAAAGTTACGTTCACACAGGGTCAGGGTAGAGCAAGAGCTGCGCCCGTTGGACACAAACAAGCGTGTTCACTACTGCCGTTGGTTCAACAGGTTTACACACAACAATGTCACAGTGCTGGACACGACATTCCATTTAAACGGGTACGTAAAACTCTCAAAATACGCTGTGACAAACGCCTCAATGACTTACGGGGAGATTGCAACAAACTCTGGTGTCACAACTGACCGCCGCCCGGTTCTTAGTCTGTCTTTCACACTTCCTGTGTCACGAAAACGTTTCACCGGTTCATAAACAGCAGCCTTACATGGTGTCGGGCTAATGGGGAATCTCCTTCTAAAGATTTCAATACACCGTTGATAAGATTTGCACTCAAAGTACTCCTCCAACAGTGAGCCTCTGTGGCCGATTTAGACTCAATGTTCACTGACTCACACTTACGTCCCTCTACCCGGTCACGCGCGAAGTTACGTGATCGGTACAGTACTCAGCATTCTTCTGTGATGTTGTCAGCATGTGCCGCGTGAAACCATGGATGTCTATAACTTGCCAAACTTTGAGTATGGGGACTTTTGAGAAACCCATTATAATAGGTTCCAGTTCTATTATGCCACTGTCATAATAGGCCCCTAAGATCTAAAAGAGCCATGTTCTAATAAGTCCAAGCAGTAATAAACCCATTTCTTATAGGTCCTTTTCACAATAGGCCCCAATTCTAATAGGTCCTTTTCATAATAGGCCTCAGTTCTAATAGGCCCCAGTTCTAATATGGTCTTATTGATAGGTCCAAATTAAAATACTCTGTTTTAATGAGACCCTGGTTCTCATAGGCCCTTTTCCTGATAGACCCTAGCTCTAATAGACCATAACTTTTAATAACCTTCATTTACATAAACCCAAGTTATAAAACTCTACTTTTAATAGTTCCAGATCCAATAGACTCCAGTTCAGTTTGATTAGTCCTCATCCTTAACAGGACCCAACCCAACCCAACCCAACCCAACCCAACCTAACCTAACCTAACCATAACTGTGGCCCATTACACCTGCTACCCATTACCACTTGGCCTAATTATAATTGTTAGGCTTCAATTGTTTTATTTCCTTACGGTGTGAGGTAAACATCATCTTGTTTACATTTCTTTAATCTTGTTTACTTTCCTTCATCTTAAATCTTCTTTGTTTACTTCTTCTTTTACCTTAATTCATCTCAATGTTTCTTTCATTGTTTTTTTTTTCTCTTCATTCATTTTCATTTTTGGACCTTCATTCATATTAATGCTTCTATCTTTCCTTCTTTCATTTATCTTCCCCCCTTGTGTCTCCCTGTGAGGTGTGTGTGTGGTGTGTGTGTGTGTGTGTGTTAACGTACGGCCCTCTCAAACTTCAACAAAACTTCTGGTACCTCGGCTCCCACCTCTCCGCCACCGACAGTGACATCAATCATAGCAGAACGACGATGGTTCAACATACCGGGGTTATGAGCTTCTACATACCGGGGTTATGAGCTTCAACATACCGGGGTTATTAGCTCCAACATACCGGGGTTAGGTTAGGTTAGGTTAGGCTAGGCTAGGCTAGGCTAGGTTACGTTACGTTACGTTACGTTAGGTTAGGTTAGGTTAGGCTAGGCTAGGTTAGATTACGTTAGGTTAGGCTAGGCTACGTTAGGTTAGGTTAGGTTAGGTTAGGTTAGGTTAGGCTAGGTTACGTTAGGTTAGGCTAGGCTAGGCTAGGTTAGGTTAGGTTAGGTTAGGTGTAATAACCTGGGGATAATATTCAAGTGACCCATTTTCTTCGTTGTTTACGTATATGGAGTAATGGATGGTGTGAGATGAATTAACCTGAGTCTCACCTGAGCTTCGGTTGTTGGTGAGAAGGAAATAAATTGATCTGATCCTCTAACCGGTGATATAAGCCTTTGGCAACGAGAGAAGAACCATCGTCCTTGAAGGGTTAAACCATCCTCCTTAAAGGGTTAAACCATCCTCCTCAAAGGGTTAAACCATCGTCCTCAAAGGGTTAAGCCATCATCCCCTAAACAAGTAAACCATCGTCCTCAAGGGGCTAAACCATCGTCCTCAAAGGGTTAAGCCATCATCCCCTAAACAAGTAAACCATCGTCCTCAAAGGGTTAAGCCATCATCCCCTAAACAAGTAAACCATCGTCCTCAAAGGGTTAAGCCATCATCCCCTAAACAAGTAAACCATCGTCCTCAAAGGGTTAAGCCATCATCCCCTAAACAAGTAAACCATCGTCCTCAAAGGGTTAAACCATCGTCCTCAAAGGGTTAAACCATCGTCCTCAAAGGGTTAAACCATCGTCCTCAAAGGGTTAAGCCATCATCCCTTAAACAAGTAAACCATCGTCCTCAAAGGTTTAAGCCATCGTCCTCAAAGGGTTAAACCATCGTCCTCAAAGGGTTAAACCATCATCCTCAAAGGGTTACCTCAGTATTATCCTGACTTCTTAAATAACCAATGAAGATCTTAATTCAGGGCTTCTAGGTCAAGGTAATATGACTGAGGCTCGTCCACTAATGATGCAACAGTTCAGTAATTGATCTTAACCAGGTAATGACCATCTCTATACTTCCTGGGATGACCGAAACTAAGACGAATTGTGACTGTAATTCCAAACAATGTGTAAATGGGTCAATTCAATGCCTTATATCTACACTTAAGGGGAAGGATTTAATGGAAGTATCTATGAGAATCTTTGTGTTTACGTTAAATGACCCAAACGAAAAAGCCATTACGAATCCCATAACAATATTGTAGGTTTAAGTGAGTCAGTTATATACATTCTGGCAATCTCACTTAAGGTAATAAATTTAACATAAGAACCTTTGATAATCTTATCTTTATGTAGTTGGTTTGGGTAGTCAGTTAGATACATTCTGATAGTTCTACTTTAGAGGTAAGAATTAACGTTCACACTATATGAATCACCTGAATCATACAAAAACACACTTTTCGAATTACCTGAATCATACAACAACACACTTTTCGAATCACCTGAATCATACAAAAACACACTTTTCGAATCATCTGAATCATACAACAACACACTTTTCGAATCACCTGAATCATACAACAACACACTTTTCGAATCACCTGAATCATACAACAACACACTTTTCGAATCACCTGAATCATACAACAACACACTTTTCGAATCACCTTAATCATACAAAAACACACTTTTCGAATCACCTGACTCATACAAAAACACACTTTTCGAATCACCTGAATCATACAAAAACACACTTTTCGAATCACCTGAATCTTACCCCATATACAAGTCAGGTAATTCACAGTCTTTTACCATGCATAATGACAAAAGCTGGCGGAGGTTAGCGTGTGGATGAGGCACCGTCCAGCTCCTGATAATAGCATGATGAAAAACAAGATAAGGGGTAGGGGGAGGAGGGGGAAGGAGGGGGAAGGAGAGGGGTAGGAGGGGGAGGTTAAACGAAGGAGCTTGGTTGGGAGAAAAAGGAGAGGTAGTGGGAAGGAAGGAAGATAGGGAAAGGAAGGGGTAAGGGAAGGAGAATGAAGGTAGAGGAAGGAGGAGGGAGGCTGGTTGAAGGAGGATGGGGGTTGGGTGAAGGAGAGGAAGGGCAGGGAGAAGGAAGGGAAGGTAATGAGTAAGAGGGAGGGTTGGGGAGGAGGAAGGAAGGCAGACAAGGAAAGGACGGGAAAGGGGAAGAAGATGGGTAAGGGAAAAGGTGAAGGGGCAAGAAGGGAAGGGGGAAAGAGGGGAAGGTGGAAGGTGGATAGTCGGTGTAAATGTTAAAGAATCTACTGTATGTAACAAGGTATTTCACGCAATCGGTAATTCTTAGAGATTTATTGTAACAACCCGACCATCAGCTATTAAAAGAAATCCCTGAATTTTGGAGGGTTATATAATGTTGATGAAATATAACTAACATAATTAAAAACAAAAAAAATAATGGTAACGTCAGGTGAGGTATTTCACGTAACTTTTTTAAGGATTACGTGAGATCCCTCGTTACATACAGTGTAAATTCCTGTATACCGGTGCTCTAATTATCCCAGTTCTTATTTGAAGCTAAAAATATCTGCATCAAGTCTTTTTTTGGGTGGGTAATAATAAATATTAATTAATTCCGAGAGTTAAAGGAACCAACAGTGCGTCAGAGGTTTGGAGTCACCTGAGAATTAGTCCCACTGCAAAGCTTATTTCACCTGAAGATTAAACACCATAACGCCTCCTGGGGGATTAGATTAGATTAGGTGAGGTCAAGTTAGGATGCGTTAGGTTAAGACTGGTTAGATTAAATTAGATTAGGTCAGGTCAGGTCAGGTTAAGTTAGGTTAGCATTATGATAGTTAATATTAAAATTAAATAAACTACAGTACCTAACCTTCATGTGATCCGAATGTTTTCCATTATGTGACCATGATTTTACGAGACGGTGTGTGACGAACAAATGCCATCCTCTACTCAGCATCACGTAAGATAAAAACAACGTCAAGATAATACGAGTATGTAAAAAATTTAGTTATTCACTTATTAAATATTGACTTTGGCCATCTCACACCGTACACTGTGTTAATGAATTGATAGAAAACCTGAGAGAACTGGTGCCATAACTTACCCCGCCTGTGTTGGCATATAAACAAACCCAACAATTAACACGTAACAATAAAGTCTTCTAAAACATTCTTGAAGATGAATCCAACCCCACAAAAACAAAAATCATAAAGACTATTTAATTCTAATGATTAGGATTACTTATGAATTTTTATTACCAAACTTCTATTTAAACGTTGAAGAAGAAACAAGTCAGTGATATTTCTCGCTGCTTCGTGCTCCAATATTTTCCTTCATGCTCACGAACCATAACTGGGACATTCCTTTAGTTTCATAACACGATTTTAAAACTTTATAAACATGATGTAAAAGAAAAAAAGTTCAAATAATATATGTTTATTGATATCTCATATAAGAAGTTGACCAATATCACCAATCTATTCCCTGGCATATTGGACTATTGGTAACATAGTCATTCGTCACTGCAGACCTAATATGGTTGGGGATCATATGAAGATTAGAACACCTTATAGTTAAATTAAGATGAGCTAGGTTAGGTATTTAGCGTCAGGTTAGATTAGCGTCTGATTAGGTTAGGTTAAATTAGGTTAGATTAGTTAAGTTAGATTAGTTTACGTCAGTTAGGTTAGGTTAAGTTAGTTTAGCGTTAAGGTTGTTTAACCCCTTGCGTTCTGGGTTGTCTTTGAGCTGAATCAAATCATCTGGCGTCCCTGTAGTGAAGATGTTAATTTTAGGGGAATATAATCTCTGTTACAAGTGACTAGTCAACTGGGCCCTAGTGTTAATTAGACCCAGTACTAGTGGTTAGAGTAGGTTGGAGCCTATTAGGACTGTCATGGCTGTGGCCTACCAGGACTGGGGCCTATTACAACTCATAGCTATCCTACGACCCATGCCTCACCACTACCCATGACTCACCACAACCCATGACTCACCACAACGCATGCCTCACCACTGCCCATGGCTCACCACTACCCATGCCTCACCACTACCCATGACTCAACAAACCCATGAGTCACCACAACCCATGACTCACCACAACCCATGACTCACCACAACCCATGACTCACCACAACCCATGACTCATCACAGCCTAAGCTTCACCACAAACCATGCCTCACCACAACCCCTGACTCACCACAACCCCTGACTCACCACAACCCATGACTCACCACAACCCATGACTCACCACAACCCATGACTTAGCCAATTAAAAAAAGCATCCTCTTTCACTACGATATCAAGTAAACGAGAAGTTAATAGCCACTGCGACTTAAATAAACCTAAGACGTAATTAAGCTGAATAACTACTAGGTCAAGGTGTAGCTTAAGAAGGAGGACGATTATCTGTTTATATACAGTATAGGGTGTCGCAGAAAATTGTCCCTGCCTGCCTGCCTGTTGCCCACCTGCTCCCTGAGACACTGAGTGGGAGGGGGGGAGGGAGAACATAAGAACATAAGAATGGAGGAAACTGCAGCGGGCCTATTGGCCCATACTGGGCAGTCCCGTTTACACCCAACCCCTATTGCTCATATAAGCATCCATCCTATGTTTGAAGCTATTCAGCGTATTCGAGTTAATGATGATATTTGGTAACTTGTTCCACTCATCCACTACTCTGCTTCCAAACCAGTGTTTACCTATTTCACGCCTAAATCTAAATTTGTCTAATTTAAAACCATTGCTACGAGTTCGCTCCTGGTTGGATAGTTTGAGTACCTTTGTAATGTCCCCTTTGTTTAGCCCTGACTTCCACTTATACACCTCTATCAGGTCGCCCCTCGCTCTACGTCTCTCGAGGGAGTGCAAATTAAGATGCTTTAACCTGTCTCTGTACTCAAGGTTCCTAATACCCGGGATTAGTCTTGTCATTTTCCTCTGAATTCTCTCCAAGGATTCTATATCCATTCTGTAATACGGTGACCAGAACTGAACTGCGTAGTACAGGTGTGGTCTCACAAGAGCAAGGTACAGTTTTAGGATGACCTCGCTAGTCTTGTAACTAACACTCCTTTGTATGAACCCAAGTACTTTATTAGCCTTGTTACGAGCAAAAACACATTGTTTATTTGGCTTAAGGTTCCTACTTATCATTACTCCTAAATCTCTATCGCAGTCGGATTTCTCTATGGCATCGTTGTTCATCTGGTATCTGGTTTCCCTGTTTATGTCTCCTATACTGAGTACTTTACATTTGTCGACGTTGAATTTCATCTGCCATTTTTCAGACCATTCGAAAAATTTGTTTAGGCAGGGACATTTTTCCGGTACTCCCTTATAAGATTATGGAGGGATAACTACCTAGAAATAAATCTATTCTGCAAAAGCATTTAAACTCTAAGTAGTCTTGTTGGATAATCTTGAATGTAATAATGATGTGAATAAGATTTCTGACATTATTACACTGAAGATTAGCTCACCCACCTTATTTCCCCTGACGATTAAACACTCTTTAATGCTACCTGTGGATTAGGTTAGGTTAGGTTAGAATAAGTTATGATAGATGAGCGTTAAGGTGTTTAATCATAAGTTGATATAAGCTTGGGTACCTAATCATCACATGAACCTTAATTTCCGCCATTATTTTCCATTTCTCTTCATAATTCTCTATGTCAAGTATCCCATAGTGACAAATGTGTTTTATCATATACACAGTGTTGATTAGGGTGGTGTTTGTCGCTTGTGTCGGCCTCGCAAATGTTAGTGAGGTCAACATCTGTCACGTCGTCCACCCCTGCTAGCCACACCTACGCCGCCCACCCCTGCTAGCCACACCTTCGTCGTCCACCCCTGCTAGCCACACCTTCGTCGTCCACCCCTGCTAGCCACACCTACACCGCCCACCCTTGCCACCCACACCTCCGTCCAACCCTCCCAGACACTGGATTGACCTTTCACCCTCATAATACACACCTTTCCATAAATTTCGCCAGTTTATCTGATATATGAGGGAGGTCTTGTTATATGCTGGTGGCTTTTGCTGTCTACATCTTTAACATCTACTGTATAAATGCTTAGCCAGCTCTCCCTGTGGTTTTATAATACGGTTTAAGGCCAAAACAACCTGGCTTATGGCTTCACAATATATATCCAGTGGACTAGTTTAGTATGCGTCGTCCTGTTGTGGTCGAGGTACTATAAATTTTCTACAAATTACTGTAATCATTTCTACTTTTACACTAGGGTAGATAATATTTCAGTCTTTGATGTTTACGAAGTACAAGGTTGTTAGATAAGTCCCCATGTGTACCTGTAGTAATTAAATGTATAGTTATTTATCTTGTTTATAGGGTTTGGTATTTTATATCTTATGCCCATAGATTTGTTGCAGTCCTAACCTAACCTAACCTAACCTAACCTAACCTAACCAAACCTAACCTAACCTAACCCACTCTGGAAACCTTCAGAGAGAGATATTCTTGAAACACAATGTCCCTTTATATACACTGATTCACTTCACTTTCTACTTACATCTTCAACCCCTCTTTCACTTCTCCCTCACCCCCTCTTTCACTTCTCCCTCACCCCCTCTTTAACTTCTCCCTCACCCCCTCTTTAACCTCTCCCTCACCCCCTCTTTCACTTCTCCCTCACCCCCTCTTTCACTCTCCCTCACCCCCTCTTTCACTCTCCCTCACCCCCTCTTTCACTTCTCCCTCACCCCCTCTTTCACTTCTCCCTCACCCCCTCTTTCACTTCTCCCTCACCCCCCCCCCCCATACCCCATCATGTGAGGGTCTTTATGTCCCTCTTTCTCCTCTTAGCATCAAAGGAACTCAAGACAACTTTAGCCTCGTTGTGTCCAGTTGTGAGTTATAGCTCTGTCTTCCCCTTTGTAGTCGTGTTATTATTGTCATTGTTTTGTTATTATTGTTGTTGTTGTTTATCATAGGTTAGGTTAGGTTAGGGTCTATTAGGGATGGTGCCTAATTAACCAGACAGACAGACAGACAGACAAACCGTAAGGAAATTACCTAATTAGATCCCGTATTAAACATTAATTAAGAGGAGGAACAGAATGACAAACGCAGATAACAGAGATAAATAAAAATAATTAGATAAAAGACGAAAAACGAAATAAATGACAATACATTATGAAAAACAATAGAAAAACAATAAAAAAAAACAAATATAGAAAACAACGAAAAACAAAGAAAATCAATAAAAACAGCAACAGGAAAAAAACGAGAAAAACAGAAACAACAGTAAACAACAGAAAAAGCAACCGGTAAAATAACAAAACAACAGAAAAGAACTAGAAAAAAAAGAGAAAAAACAACAGAAAACAGAAAAAACACAAAAAACAAAAAAAAAATGAAAAAAAAAACAGAAAACGAAAAAAAGAGAAAAAAGAAAAAGAAAAGAAAAACATCATAAAAACAACAAAAAAACACAAGAAAAAAAAAAAGAAAAAAAAATGGAAAACCAACATAAAAAAGTTAAACATAATAATACACGAGGGGAAACATAAGGCCAAAAAGACAAGTTATTGTTTAAAATGGATAAATTACACCTGACCTGACCTGACCTGACCTAACCTTACTAATTACACAGGTCGACATCACATGAAGATTTATCTCTATCAAGTTAATTTCACATGAATCTTAATCACCTAACGTTACCTGGGAAGGTTAGGTTAGGTTAGGTTAGGTTAGGTTAGGTTATGTTAGGTTAGGTTAGCATTCAGGTGAAATTAGCTGGGGTAACGACTCTTCAGGAAAGTTCTTACTACCATATCTACCTAACCTGTTGCAATTACAGTCTTGTTACGGGCTCTTGATCGAGTAAGGTAATTCAATTAATATCCGAGCCGTATTGGTCATAACACCTGCACCACACACATCATATTGCCTTAAATTACCGGGAACGCAACCACAACACCTGTACAGCCCCTTAAATTACCGGGAGCTCAACCACAACACCTGTACAGCCCCTTAAATTACCGGGAACTCAACCACAACACCTGCACAGCCACTTAAATTATCGGGAGCTCAACCACAACACCTGTACAGCCCCTTAAATTACCGGGAACTCAACCACAACACCTGTACAGCCCCTTAAATTACCGGGAGCTCAACCACAACACCTGTACAGCCCCTTAAATTACCGGGAACTCAACCACAACACCTGTACAGCCACTTAAATTATCGGGAACACAACCACAACACCTGTACAATCCCTTAAATTACCGGGAACTCAACCACAACACCTGTACAGCCCCTTAAATTACCGGGAGCTCAACCACAACACCTGTACAGCCCCTTAAATTACCGGGAACTCAACCACAACACATGTACAGCCCCTTAAATTACCGGGAACTCAACCACAACACCTGTACAGTCCCTTAAATTACTGGGAACTCAACCACAACACCTGTACAGTCCCTTAAATTACTGGGAACTCAACCACAACACCTGTACAGTCCCTTAAATTACTGGGAACTCAACCACAACACCTGTACACCACCGGGACCACAACAGTTGTATACTGCTCTTGAAAACTGCACATTCTCTCTCTCTCTCTCTCTCTCTCTCTCTCTCTCTCTCTCTCTCTCATTTAGTGACTACACACACCTGGCCACACAGCATCACAGGTGAGTTATATCACTAATGGTCAGTTTCCGACACAACATCATAGAAAAATAATGACCAGTTTATCAATGGTTATATACGATAATCTGGGCATTCTTTTCCGACCATTCTGTATATGCCTGAAAGAGGGGGGGCGGGGGGGGGGGGGGGTGGAGGGGGAGGGGGGGGGGAATGGAGGGGTCACCAACACAAAACTGTACAGAAAAATAAATCCCCATTTCAATAGTTAGTAATTGAGGCTTTCTAAAAATTGCTGTTTTGGATCAGTGATTATTTTTCTTTTAATAATTGGATGTTGCTTGAGCTGGATTATATACGTATTTTGTATTTTATAATGAACGTGGTATTATATAATAGACAAAAGAGTAATAAATTGGTAAGACACAACTAAATATTTACAACAAATAATAAGTAAAATGTTTTAAAAATTAGTTAAATCCTGAAAGTAAAAAAAATCGCCTTTAATCTATAACAAACTTTTATGATAGGATGTACTTATAGACAATTAAATTAGAGTGGTTGAGTGTGAACAAACGAGAGAGCGAGAGAGAGAGAGAGAGAGAGAGAGAGAGAGAGAGAGAGAGGACGTGATCAGAATAACCAAGGAAGACGCTGCCTTGAGGAGTTACAACAGGTAGCAGTGGCTGAGGTGCTGAGAGGGAGGTGGTGAGAGAGGGAGGTGGTGAGAGAGGGGAGGTGGTGAGAGAGGGAGGTGGTGAGAGAGGGGAGGTGGTGAGAGAGGGAGGTGGTGAGAGAGGGAGGTGGTGAGAGAGGGGAGGTGGTGAGAGAGGGAGGTGGTGAGAGAGGGGAGGTGGTGATAGAGGGGGAGGGGTAGAGTCAAGTTATACCACAACAATTAATCAATTAATAAAATACAATTAAACAAACAAAAAAAGGTGAGAAAATGCACAAAAAAATAAAACTCAAGAGGATACGTTACTTGCAGATAAAGTTTGGGACAAGAAGGCAGTCGAGTGCAGTACCGGCCATGCTTGCTCCCTTATATACAGGGGACATAGTATACAGTATCTGCATTTTCCTCAACGGGCTGTCATATATAAGGGTCCAATTTTTACGTGTTGGAGTAGATAGCAAAGGGGATCTGCAGTGAGGGTAAGACAATGAGATAGACAGAGGCACTAGGAAAGAGAGTGCCAGAGTGCTAGGGTGCCAGGGTGCTAGAGTGCCAGAGTGCCAAAGCCAAGCACAGGCATCAGGGGGATAGACGATGGTGCCGTGATGTGAGAGCTTAGGACTGAGGTGATGCTACTGACACACAATGGAGGCTTACGGTGAGGGTGTGTTGGAGGGTGGTGGTGTGTTGGAGGGTGGTGGTGTGTTGGAGGGTGGTGGTGTGTTGGAGGGTGGTGGTGTGTTGGAGGGTGGTGGTGTGTTGGAGGGTAGTGGTGTGTTGGAGGGTGGTGGTGTGTTGGAGGGTGGTGGTGGTGTGTTGGAGGGTGGTGGTGTGTTGGAGGGTGGTGGTGTGTTGGAGGGTGGTGGTGTGTTGGAGGGTGGTGGTGTGTTGGAGGGTAGTGGTGTGTTGGAGGGTGGTGGTGTGTTGGAGGGTAATGGTGTGTTGGAGGGTGGTGGTATGTTGGAGGGTGGTGGTGGTGTGTTGGAGGGTGGTGGTGATGTGTTGGAGGGTGGTGGTGGTGTGTTGGAGGGTGGTGGTGGTGTGTTGGAGGGTGGTGGTGGTGTGTTGGAGGGTGGTGGTGGTGTGTTGGAGGGTGGTGGTGGTGTGTTGGAGGGTGGTGGTGTGTTGGAGGGTGGTGGTGGTGTGTTGGAGGGTGGTGGTGGTGTGTTGAAGGGTGGTGGTGTGTTGGAGGGTGGTGGTATGTTGGAGGGTGGTGGTATGTTGGAGGGTGGTGGTGGTGTGTTGGAGGGTGGTGGTGGTGTGTTGGAGGGTGGTGGCGTGTTGGAGGGTGGTGGTGTGTTGGAGGGTGGTGGTGTGTAAGAGGGGTGGAGAGCGTGGTGTGTTGAAGGGGTGAAGGAGGAGCATAGATAAGGAAGAAATAAGGAGCTGCTTAAGATTATGGAGACAAGGTGGACTGAATGAATCTCCCTCTCTCTTGCACTCTTTCCCTACCTCTCACTCTCTTCCTAACTCTCTCCCTAACTCTCTCTCTCACTCGCCACCCTTTACACCATTTACTAAGAGCTTTGAGAGTGTGTGTGAGGCGTGATGGTCGGCGGCCAGCAGGTGTTAGGGCGTACTTTTCAGGTGACACTATATATATCACACTAATATGACAGACAGACAGACAGACAGAGATAGATAGATAGAGACAGACGAACAGATAAACAGACAGAGACAGACAGACGCATCCAAAAATCGTACTTAAAATTTTAGAGGGAAGTTTGGCTAATTATAACAGCATGAGAAACATTTTTAATTTATTGTTCATATTTGGATTATTTTATAGTATTTGTGTTATGAATTTTTTGTTTAATTAGATAACTTATGGATGTATTTGTGTCAAGTTTACGTTTTTATTAACTTTTTATTATTCTACTCAGATATTCATTTCTTAAAGCAATGTTAGATGTATAATGTATGATGCATAATGTATAATGAGGATGATGTATTAAATATCAAGTCATACATCAACACTAGGTTAGGTTAGGTTAGGTTAGGTTAGTGTACAGTATGTTCCAGTTACCAGCGACCAAGACATTAGGCTAAGCTGTGTGACTATTTCAACAAACACTGACTACAACAAACCCTTCGTCATGACACACGCTGATGGGGTAGTGTGAGTCAGTGTTGTGTGAGTCAGTGTTGTGTGAGTCAGTTACGTGTGAGTCAGTGTCGTGTGAGTCAGTGTGAGTCCGTGTCGTGTGAGTCAGTGTGAGTCCGTGTCGTGTGAGTCAGTGTCGTGTGAGTCAGTGTGAATCAGTGTTAAGGTCAAAAGGTCAAAGATTAAGGTCACATCTCTTAAAATAGGTCAACACCCTGAATGAGTTGGCACCTTCGTCGATTGCAGGGTATAAGAGTCTACTATGGCGGTACCGTACTGTGGGTGGGTCGGGTGGTATCGGGGCAGGAGGCGAGGTACCGCTACCAATGTATATCTTTAACGTGTGTGTGGCCTCTCTCATCCTCCGCTGGCTACTAATTAAAGAGAGAGAGAGAGAGAGAGAGAGAGAGAGAGAGAGAGTGCTGTGTAACCACCAAAATCAATATTTGCCAAGGACGGCCACCCTTGACAACAAAAGCTGCCGTAATTAACTCTAGCCTTCCAGTACACCAGTGAGAGATAGTCGTCCCCCATCCACCATAACACATACTCACTGTTCGGGACATATTGTAACTGATGTCATTACTCGCACATCTACTCTGACCTCCTGTGAATGTGGGGTCCCATAAACATGATGGCCCCTTAAACAGTGTGTAGATACAACATAATGAACACTATCTAAAGCCTTCGGTACGGGTACATAATCAGTGTAGCCAGATCCGTACTCGACTCTTGTAACTGTGGGTTAATTGTCAAATGAAATTCGGGGTTATATTTGTACACGATAACAATAAGAGTAATTTGTCTAATGAAATCCCTAACCAAGGAACCTGAACCGATTATTTATACCAAAACCACTACTATGGGAGGGTTAAGTTAGGTTGGGGGGGAGCTAAGTTAGGTTAGGGAGGTAAAGTTAGGTTAGGTTGGAGGCTGGGTAGGTTAGATTCCAGGTCTGAATCCAGGAACACAAAAAAATCCCATGTTTCAAGTTTACCTTTTTTTTTCAGCAAGAGACATATAATAAGGAACCAACCCGGAGGCAAGAAGGAATATCGAAGTTTAGAATGTAATTAAAGGAATGATAATTATATTTATTTCCCTATCATAAACACGAATTTAGTTCAGTACATTCAGACATCAAAGAAAACGAGGATAGTTGAAGGGGTTACTTTGATATTATCATTGGTAGTGGCCTAGATACATGTGACGATTTAAAATTGCAATATTTAACCAAGGGTGTAAATCATGTTACAGCCTTATGGAGAAGATTTTCTAAATGTCACGCATCCTTACGACGAGAGC
Source organism: Homarus gammarus (assembly GCA_958450375.1). NCBI lineage: Eukaryota > Metazoa > Arthropoda > Malacostraca > Decapoda > Nephropidae > Homarus > Homarus gammarus. The sequence goes on along the minus strand of CAUDMG010001656.1, from coordinate 1,961,943 downwards.
AAATGAACGTTCATGACTGCGAATAAATTATCAGACTAAATTAACACAGGCAGTCATGCTTACGTAAGCTGGGGTGAGGATTTGGCAGCAGAGTTCAGAGGAGAGATGTAAGGCCCAACATTACATATGAAAGGATCTTAACTAGGTCAATCTTGTTCCGGAAATGTGATCAAACATAACTATATAGTGTTTCCTTAGACAACTTTTCTCCTTTTTGTTATTTTTGATCCGAGACAGTTTAAGAATATTACCTGGGATAATCAGTAGCCTAACCTAACCTACCTGTAACCAAACAAAACCTAACCTAACCCAACCCAACCTAACCTAACGTCGGTGTGAGTGAGACTGTGTATAAAGATGTTTTCCTTGATGAATTTTGTTTATAAAATCCATTCAGTTTATTTACCTTCTGCTGCTTCACCTTTAGTTAGGACGAGGAGTGAAGTGACCAACCAGTAACTAATATTATTCCAAAGATACATAAAACTCCTTTATTTATATATACAACGTAACGCGACTTTGTTGTGACTTATAGACGTGTTAAATTATCGACAAATATATATCTTATAATTTCTTTAAACACAATGTATTTATTTAGACTTAAAACTGAGTTACTCATGAGAACAGAACCATAGGTTAATACACTCCTGAGTTGCCATATGTTTGAACTCTGCTGAGGTTCCCCTAAATATTAGAAGAATTTTTTTCTATTAAATTTCGACGAGTTATCTTGACTGTTTCTAAAAAGCAATGAATAAATTGGAGAGGAACAGACATACACACTCCTTCATCACCACGACTATACAGTATATTGAAGGACTGAGTGTAGTGTGCTGGTAGTGGTGTATAAAACAGCATTAAATCCCATTGTGTCAAGGAACATAGAGCAAGCAGTGAGGTGAATGACTATTACTGTGTTTATCAGGCCGTGAAGATTCTGTTTTGGTTCCCGGAGTCCAAATCTTCCTTTATTTTTTTTTATAGTTATTCTCTCTTTCTCTCTCTCTCTCTCTCATTTCTTTCCATTTCCTGTTTTCTTTCCTTCTCCTCATCTCTCTCTCTCCTCTTTTATTCCTTCCTCATCCCCAAGGCCTCCTATCTTCATGTCCTGTTATCCAGTGTATTAGTTTGGTTGATACTCAAGAACCGATATGGCGCTGTAGTGTTTCGAGTCCTACTTCTGCATCAGCGAATAAACATGAATCCCTTAGACCTGAAAGCCATTTAGAGGCAGTGCAGATACAGTACACTGAATACTAAACCTCCAGTACATAAGAAGGCAGTAAGATCAACATTGCACTCGACATCCTTCACTTCCCCAACTGTAAAATTAGGTGCCCATAGTTAAGTAGAATAAGGGATGTCACAGATGCGAACTCCCGAACCTTAGTACAGGAACCGAGTACTGTATCCACTTGGCCACCGCACAACAATAATGTGGTGTTGAATGTATTAGGAGTAGAGGAAGTTTCTGAGTTCACTGGTGGGAAACGACGTGACTCGCCAGAAGTTCCTGAGCAGTCACCACCAGACCACAGGACCCGAGACAGAACGATGGATAGTGACTGTGTACATCATCTGAGACTGACGGTCCTGTTTTAAAGGTGTGTGTGTGTGTTTGACGGGTAACTGCAAGGAGCGTCTCTTCTAAGGACAACAGGTGCTGGTACTCGAGGTCCATCTCAGGTGACACAATGGATGAACCAAGAACACACTGGAGCCGAGAACCTGACCCGATATTGCAAACTAAAAACCGTAGTAATTAGTAGGTTAGGTTATGTACTATATGTGGCATAGGTTAGGTTAGATTGTGTTAGGTCATGTTAAGAGATAGGTTTGGGGTTCCTCTGTTTAGATTCGTGGAAGATTAGGATAGGTAAAATTAGGAGGGCATTTAGGTCAAATTAGGTTAGGAATTGACGAAGATAGGTCGAGGTAAGTAAGCTTAGGTTAGGTTAGGTTAGGTAACATTAAATTAGGTTAGGTAAGATTAAGATAGGCTTGGTTAGGTTCAGGTTTTGGGTTTCCGGATTAAGTGAGTTATGATTCCGGCCGATGACGCCACTCAGCACCTCAGGTTAACACGTAAGAGTTATTTCACTCATCTTGTTTCTTCATCAGCGGTAAACAGTTCACTTGTGGCACTAACAAGTTCCTATACAGGTACTTTACAAGTTTTGGTCGATTAATTACCTCCAATTTAACTTGAAGATTAATTACCATACCGCTAACTAAGAGAGATTAATTCAGGTTAGGTTCGGGATGGTTGCGTTAGCATAGGGTTGGTTTGGTTAAGGTTGGTTAGGTTAGATTAAGGTTGGTTAATTCAGGTTAGGTTAAGGTAGGTTAGGTTAAGTTTGGTTAATTCAGGTTAGGTTAAGGTTGGTTAATTCAGGTTAGGTTAGGGTTGGTTGCGTTAGCATAGGGTTGGTTTGGTTAAGGTTGGTTAGGTTAGGTTAAGGTTGGTTAATTCAGGTTAGGTTAAGGTAGGTTAGGTTAAGTTTGGTTAATTCAGGTTAGGTTAAGGTAGGTTAGGTTAAGGTTGGTTAACTCAGGTTAGGTTAGGGTTGGTTGCGTTAGCATAGGGTTGGTTTGGTTAAGGTTGGTTAGGTTAGGTTAAAGTTGGTTAATTCAGGTTAGGTTAAAGTAGGTTAGGTTAAGGTTGGTTAATTCAGGTTAGGTTAGGGTTGGTTGCGTTAGCATAGGGTTGGTTTGGTTAAGATAGGTTAGGTTAGATTCCAGTGCGGTATACTAGTGTTAGGGTGATTAATCTTCAGTAGAAATAATCCGGGGTGACTATTCTTCAGATGATCAGAAAACAAAACTCCTGAAAATTTCCCCCAAACGACTGACCCACAACACAAACACCTCATATTATTATTTTTCCGGAACGTCTTACAATACAGTTAGGTTAGGTTAGGTTAGGTTAAGTTAGGTTAGGTTAGGTTAGGTTAGGTTAAGTTAGGTTAGGTTAGGTTAGGTTTTGTTGCAGACTTTTTGGATTAATTCAGTTGAAACTTTCTCCGAACTCCTCCGTGATGGTCAGCTGGGAGGGCCACCACACCTGAGCCAATACTCACACGGCTCAGGTTGTGGTGCTGAGCGTTCACATCACATCAGTGTTTTGTTTACACCACATCAGTGTTTTGTTTACATCACATCAGTGTTTTGTTTACATCACATCAGTGTTTTGTTTACATCACATCAGTGTTTTGTTTACATCACATCAGTGTTCTGTTTACATCACATCAGTGTTTTGTTTACATCACATCAGTGTTTTGTTTACATCACATCAGTGTTTTGTTTACATCACATCAGTGTTTTGTTTACATCACATCAGTGTTATGTTTACATCACTTCAGTGTTTTGTTTACATCACATCAGTGTTTTGTTTACATCACATCAGTGTTTTGTTTACATCACATCAGTGTTTTGTTTACATCACATCAGTGTTTTGTTTACATCACATCAGTGTTTTGTTTACATCACATCAGTGTTATGTTTACATCACTTCAGTGTTTTGTTTACATCACATCAGTGTTTTGTTTACATCACATCAGTGTTTTGTTTACATCACATCAGTGTTTTGTTTACATCACATCAGTGTTTTGTTTACATCACATCAGTGTTATGTTTACATCACATCAGTGTTTTGTTTACATCACATCAGTGTTTTGTTTACATCACATCAGTGTTTTGTTTACATCACATCAGTGTTTTGTTTACATCACATCAGTGTTTTGTTTACATCACATCAGTGTTTTGTTTACATCACATCAGTGTTCTGTTTACATCACATCAGTGTTTTGTTTACATCACATCAGTGTTTTGTTTACATCACATCAGTGTTCTGTTTACATCACATCAGTGTTTTGTTTACATCACATCAGTGTTCTGTTTACATCACATCAGTGTTTTGTTTACATCACATCAGTGTTCTGTTTACATCACTTCAGTGTTCTGTTTACATCACATCAGTGTTTTGTTTACATCTGGAGTTTACAGTACATTTTCTGTTTTTGTTGTCACTGTATACAAATATTTTGTTTTCTTAATTATTTCTCTTAATAGGTGTATAAATCACACTAATTATGATACATTACAATTTGAAACACTTAGAACACCAATTATCATCACTAATTACATGTTTTCACTTATATAATATTAATATAAACCCGTACACGAATTACTAGAGAAAAATATAATGACGAAATAGATAGATGTTAATGAACCCGTAAGTAAGGTGAGGCGGGGTGGAGCGTTGTAGTCCAGGTGAGTTTTAAGTTTACCTGTGGACCCCGAGCGAGGGAGGGCGAGGCAGCGGGCTAGGTACAGGAGCACGCACCTCACTACCGCTCACCGCCAGGCACGCGGCACACTGACTCACTCACCCACCTCGACTTGTTGCGCCTAAAAACTACCCCCCCCCCCCCCCCACCTCTACCCGGCAACAAGTGGGCTTCGTGTGTGTGTGTGTGTGTGTGTTAGTCAAGTAGTGAACGTGTCACGGCAAGATGAGTGATGCTTATAAAACGAGTTCGATGTACACACATACTCACGTTCCATGTCATTGGGATATTTTGCACACACACACACACACACACACACGAGATCATTGTTAGTGTAAATTGGTTCACGAACTTGCCGTCTTTGGCCAATAGTAATCAATATTTGTCTATATTTCCCGACCTGAGTCATCGACCAACAGCGTGTGGGTCTACGGCTTGGCCATCTCGGGTCTTCCCTGTACGGACATCAACACAATTAAACACTGAATTTTTGGGATCACTTGAAGATTAACCACTCTCAATGTTTACTTAAGGGGGTTAGGTTACGGTACGCTAGGTTAAGGTGGCTTAGATTAAGTTAGGTTAGGGTACGTTAGGTTAAGGTGGCTTAGATTAAGTTAGGTTGAGGTTAGGTTAGGTTATGTTAGTTTAGCGTTTGGTGGCTAATTTTAAGTAGGATAAACTTGGGGCTAATGTTTAGGCAATATTCACTGTGACCTAATTCTTGTTACAGCCATCTTTATCTCAACATTACCACCCCGAAGATCCATCTAAATCAACTGTCTACATTCGTCTAAGAATAATTCTAATTTTTATTATAATTCTTACAATAAAAGAATCATTCAAATTGCCATCCTTATTGTCTGAGGGATGTTGACCACAGCCCTCCACTCATATCTCTGAGGGGACAAGAAGTGTTAATTCCATTCATCCATGCTAGTCTTGACCTTCCCAACACACACACACACACACGCATGCAAATCAATATATTTTTGTTCTATTAAACATCTGAGGTTCTGCTTTAAAACGCCTTACAACAAATAATATGAAGAGATACTGATATAATCGAATATATTTTACTTATCCAACAACGAAAAACTCACGAACCGAGTCAAAGAACTAGAGGATAAATTGTCGATAATGGCTAGTGCTACTTGTGAACAGGGCTGTGCTCTTCTGAGGGCCGAGCAACTGGCCGAGTTAGTAAAGGTCAAAGAAGAAAACTTGAATTCAAAGGAAGTGATAGCGAGGATGAAGGAAGAAGACACGAGACAAGGAAAGCCCGTGTCTGACGAAAACTGAGGCGAATGGAAGGTTGAGAGGAGAGGAACGACCAAAATGGTGGTGAGAAAAGACACCAAGGAAACGACAACAGCTAAGTGTACAAACTCCTTCAGTCCTTTCATAGACGAATTGGACGTTACCATAGTCAGGGACAAGTCTGCGAGGGAAGGTACGAAAACCATAATTGTTGGCGATTCCCAGGTACGGTACCTGGATAGAGCTTTTGTGGTAAAATTAAAATAGGATGAGGGTGTGTATAAACGCCTTGGGAATAAGGACGTTCAGGTGATGGGCAAGTCAAAGGGAATGATTGAAACTCGCCTGTTGACGCATTCAATATTTATTGATGTGGTCAAAACCTGCAGAGAACAAGGCGTTCATTAGTATTACATGGTGATCTATCTGATACATAATTAGTTAGTCTCACACAATTTGTCTTAATTATAATTGATTATTGAGCCTAGTGACATGATACAAAGTTCATAACTCTATTAATCTTAGCTTTGCTTCATTCTGAATTGTCTTATTACTCCAAGTTAGGCAGAAACGAGTAGACGTAATTAGTCAACAATATTTCAGTACCGAGGGGTATGTCTTCACTTATGCTGTACTTACAAGTGCGGGTCAATGCAGATCAGTATGGTGTTCCAAGACACAACAGTACTGTGTAAATTGTCTCAGCACAAATTCTTGGACAGGATTCTGTGGTGTTTATCAGTGCGAGCAGGAGGCTGCTCCTTGCAGCATCACTCGAGGGAGGGCTGGTCCTCACAGCATCATTCGAGGGGAGGGCTGGTCCTCACAGCATCACTCGAGGGGAGGGCTGGTCCTCACAGCATCACTCGAGGGGAGGGCTGGTCCTCACAGCATCACTCGAGGGGAGGGCTGGTCCTCACAGCATCACTCGAGGGAGGGCTGGTCCTCACAGCATCACTCGAGGGGAGGGCTGGTCCTCACAGCATCACTCGAGGGGAGGGCTGGTCCTCACAGCATCACTCGACAGGGCGATCTGTGTCATGAGAGCCACGTCACCCTTTACATTCAGCAGAATCAGGAACTCTTTATCTGTAAACACCGCCCCCCCCCCCACCCCAGCCGCCACATCTCACGAGGCAACAGGCCGCGTGGGGGAGGGGGGGGGGGCGGTGAGAGATCCAATGTTTGTTCGAGGTGGGCAGCGATCGTCAACAACTGACACCAGCATTTATAAGCCAGCGGCGATAACAGTGTGTTTACCAGGAGCTGGGGTGGGAGACATAGTTGACAGGATGGACAATATCTTGTCTGGTAATGGGAACAAACCCATTATCTGTCTCAGTGCAGGAGGCAATGATATTGGCCGGTGTAGAAGTGAGGAGCTCCTTCATAAGTTCAAGACAGTAATAAAACGTATTAGGTGAAGAGAGGAATCCCTATCATATGTGGTGTCCTGCTTGGAAGGAGAGTTGGCAATGAATGGTTGTCAAGGGCAGTTGTTGTCAACGGCCGTCTTGACAGTTATTGCCAGTCAATATCAGTCCTATTCATTAACAACTGGGACAACTTTTACGGCAGAAGGGACCTTTATGCTTGGGATAGGGTACACCTGTCTAGGGCTGGGGTGGCAACCTTGGCTAGCTCTCTCGAGAGGGCAGTTGAAAAGATGTCGAAGTCTTTAAACTGCTAGGGGATCATATGAGCACGGGGGTGGAGGAGAATGCAGTTGGAGCGGGTAAACAAAGTGAAAGGTTACAGGGAAATAGTGTTAGGAATTATGACAAAACTAAATTAGGCAGGGAGTTGAAACCTAAACGCGTCAAAGAGAGGACTCAGAACGTGACTAACTAAAATGTCTACTAAGCAAACAGTAGGATATAAAAACAAAATCGATGAAATCAGGGCGTTGGTATATACAGAAAAAATCGATATAACAGCATTCACTGAAACATGGATCAACCAAGACTCACGTGAGTTGCCGGTCGAATACCAAATTGCAGGTTACAAATTATTCCATACCGATAGGCAGACCAGGAAAGGAGGCGGAGTAGCCATCTATGTCAGGGATAATCTGAAGTGTGAAATAAATAAGGAAATGAAAACTGAGCGGAATACAGAAACAATTTGGATAGAATTAATGACTGGTAGGGAAAAATTAATGATAGGAGTAATAAATAGACCTCCTAATCTTGATAGAGTTGATGAGCGACTTATTTGTAATGAAATACGGGTAACTCAGAATCAGAGGATTTTCATGAGACTGTCCAGGACTGTTTCCCGAGTCAACATATAACCGAACCCACACGGGGTAATAATATACTCGATTTAGTTCAGTCAAACAGAGCAAACCTCATTAGTAATGTCGAGGTTGGGAACGAACTTGCCAACAACGATCACAAGAGAAATAAGATTTCAATTAGAATTTAATGGCAGATGCAAGGAAAATTCCATTAAAGTCCCAGATTTCGGAAGGGCAAACTTAATGCACAAAGGCAGAACATACCATACAAAAAACTCAGATCAGACAACAATGATCCTAAATGGATAAATAATTATTTAAAGAATACTATTGGACAAAGGAAGGCTATAGGTAGAAGGATAAATCGTGGTGAAGTTTACTCCAAGATTATTATAAGGTATTGGCCGGTAGGGTTAAGACCAAGATAAAAAAAGGAAAGAGGAATAATGAGCTGAAGGTAGCAAAAGAGGCGAAGTCAAACCCCAAGGGGTTCTATCAAATGTATCGCACTAAAACACGAGAAAAGGTTGGAACTCCTTCCTTCATTAGGCTTTAGTAAGCCCCTTTATAATATTATACTGTTTATACTTGTCACACTTGCCAGATGCTTCTGGTGTTATTGTACAGGGGTACCTAGTGACAGCACTAGGATCCCGCTTCCTCTATCAAGGAATAAACTATTGAAATTGAAAAATTGAAAGGTTGGACCAATACAGTCAGATACCGACGAGGTCACTGATAACGACGGAGAAATAAGCAATAATCTGAATATATATTTTTCAACAGTTTTCACCACAGAAAATTTAAACATGATACCCGAGGCACCGACTCATACAGGGATAATGAAGAAATAGATACAGCGAGAGAGTAGCGACTAGGAACGATGTTAGTAAGCAAATAGACAAACTAAAGCCTAATAAGTCACCTGGTCCCGATGAGATATTTGCCAGAGTATTAAAGGAATGTAAGGAAGAGCTTAGTATGCCCTTAGCAAAGTTGTTTAACATGTCCTTAAAAACAGGTGTAGTACCAGAATCATGGAGGTTAGTGAATGTAATACCAATTTTCAAGAAGGGAGATAGATCACTATCCTCTAACTACCGTCCAATCAGTCTAACATCAATTGTAGGCAAATTACTGGAAGCAATAATTTCAAACTCTATTCGAAATCACCTGGAGACGCACAAGGTGATCAATGATTCCCAACATGGCTTCACAAGCGGGCGTTCATGTCTCACTAATCTATTAACATTATTTTCAGTCGTTTTCGAATCAGTGGACGAGGGGCACGACTATGATGTGGTATATCTCGACTTTAGCAAAGCCTTTGACAGAGTCCCCCACGAAAGACTAATAAGAATAGTGGAGGCTCATGGCATTAAAGGTGATATTCTACAATGGATTAAGGCGTGGTTACAGGACAGGAAACAGCGAATGAGCATTAACGGCACTAAATCCGATTGAAGCAGAGTCACTAGGCTCAGTACTTGGACCATTATTATTTATTATATACATAAACGACATAAATATCGGCGTAGACAACAACATAAGTAAATTCGCAGATGACACTAAAATAGGGCGTGTAATTAAATCTAACGAGGACTCCGCAAAACTACAGGAAGATCTAAAAAAAAATTTCGAATGGTCTGAAAAATGGCAGATGAAATTCAATGTGGACAAATGTAAAGTACTCAGTACAGGAGATGTAAACAGGGAAACCAGATACCAGATGAGCAACGATGTTATAGGGAAATGCGACAGCAAGAAAGATTTAGGAGTAATGATAAGTAGGAATCTTAAGCCAATAAGTAAACAATGTGTATTTGCTGGAAACAAGTCTAATAAAGTAGTTGGGTTCAAACAAAGGAGTGTTAGTTACAAGACTAGCGAGGTCATCCTAAAACTATATCTTGCGCTTGTGAGACCTCACTTGGATTACGCAGTTCAATTCTCGTCACCGTATTACAGAATGGATATACTGTAGAATCTTTAGAAAGAATTCAGAGAGAATGACAAGACTAATCTCGGGCAAGAGGAACCTTGAGTACAGAGACAGGTTGAAGCATCTTAATTTGCACTCCCTTGAGAGACGTAGAGTGAGGGGCGACCTGATAGAGGTGTATAAGTGGAAGGCAGGGCTAAACAAAAGGAACATTACAAAGGTACTCAAACTATCCAACCAGAAGCGAACTCGTAACAATAGTTTTAAATTATACAAATTTAGATTTAGGCGCGAAATAGGTAAACACTGGTTTGGAAATAGAGTAGTGGATGAATGGAACAAGTTACCAAACATCATCATTAACTAGAATACGCTGGATAGCTTCAAACAAAGGTTGGATGGATATATGAGCAATAGGGTTTGGGTGTAAATGGGACTGCCCAATATGGGCCAATAGTTACGGTTTCCTCCAGTCTTTTGTTCCTATGATATTATGAGAGCATGTGTTTGTATATCACAGCGGGGAGGTCAAATTACTATGAGCTGTGGGCGGTTGGTTGAGGCCTAGCTGTCATGAAGTTAATGAAGTATTGCCCTTAGTTACCACATCAATAGACGTTTCTACTAGGATTAAATAACCTCAGATCCCTTTGAGAAATTCTAAGTATATTGTTTGGAAATTAAACTTTTATATACGTCAAAATAAAATAACTGCAGGTTTATTAGTCGAGGATTTTCTCAGCCACGATCACACCTCACTGCCTATACTGAGTACAGACCCTCACACATTTTTATATTCTTTATAACTGAAGATAATAAAATACGTCTAATTTCCCCCTAAGTAGTTAATTTTCCTCATAAGTAGTCAATTTTCCCCATAAGTAGTCAATTTCCCCCCTAAGTAGTCAATTTTCCCCATAAGTAGTTAATTTTCCCCCTAAGTAGTCAATTTTCCCCATAAGTATGTCAATTTTCCCCATAAGTAGTCAATTTTCCCCATAAGTAGTCAATTTTCCTCATAAGTATATCAATTTTCCTCATAAGTAGTCAATTTTCCCCATAAGTAGTCAATTTTCCCCATAAGTAGTCAATTTTCCCCATAAGTAGTCAATTCCGCTGTACAACTTCTCGATTTACACTATATCCAATTTACATGATTTCAATTTACACAAACCCGAGTCTACACATGTAAAAAAATAAAGAAAGAACAAAATAGAGATTAACCCAGCCGTTTTATTACAAGGACGAGTGAGTATTGAGTAGAGTTTAACTACAAAAGACTAACTCACCCTCATCGTTCATTGGTTGGTCCCGGGGTCGACTTACCTGGAAGAGAGAGAAAAAAAATGGTTAACAATGAGACCAAAGGGAAAGATTATTTACAGTGACGTTTGTATTTGTTTATGTAAATGGTACTAGGTATTGTGAAAGGTTGTTATAGAGGGAGTATGCTACCTTATGGTGGATGATTTGGATGATGGTGTAGTGGATGATCTGGGTGATGACCATGTTGTTATAGCTGCAGTAGGTGGATGACTGGGATAACTATGATGCCAGAATGACAAAAGTACCAGTAGAGAGACAGAGACAGAGAGAGAGAAGACATCCGTGAGGGAACAGTATACGCGAATTTATAAGATGCTTCCTAAAGAGACTAACTTCTGTACCAAGGAACACACACACCTGACAGGACTGAATGATGGTATGGAAACTAAGGAAAAAAAATCGGTAAGTAACAAAGGAAAATGAGTTAATTCATTCATGTATTGTAAGAATTGTTGATATAAAAAATAAAAATAAAAACTACAACGAGAATGTCATAAAAAACACGTCTGGTAAATCAATGGATATTATTAAACCCCGTAAAAAAAAAAAGAAAAAAATCGGTGACAAAGTTGGCATTATCTGATAGTCGGCTTTAGTATACAACAACAAAACTCAATATCAATTAATGTAACATCTCAAGACACAACTAACCCTGCAATCTGCCTCAACCAGAACTACGGCATACACAGCATTCACCTTCAGCCTAAAAGAACCCAACACGACGACACAAGCGGGGGGTCGTCCTAACTAAACTCAAAACTTATACACAGTGCTCAAGAGAAGGTCATACTGCTGTAGGTCTTCTAACTGCAATGAAACTCTTAGTCTTGTGCTGTTTGGCTGAGGAATCTGTCCATTTCACAAGATTGACAGGGAGACTACAATCTGCCAGCCACTAATTCACTCATGTCAGAAGCAGAGAAAGAGATTTGCAGGAACAATTATGCAAGGATGATACTGGTGAAGTTATACTCATGGGGTGTAATGCGAGTGGGGCCAGTGAAGAAAGTGGAGCGAGTAAAGGGAGTGAAGCTAGTGAGGAAAATGAAGCGAGTGAAACAAATCAGGAAAGTGAAGCCAGTGGAACGAGTGAATCAAGTGAAGTAAATGAATCAAATGCAACGAGTAATAAGAGTGAATCAAATGAAGCGAATGAATCAAATGAAGCGAGTGAATTAAGTGAACTGAGTGAATCAAGTGAACCGAGTGAATCAAGTGAACCGAGTGAATCAAGTGAACCGAGTGAATCAAGTGAAGCGAGTGAATCAAGTAAACCGAGTGAATCAAGTGAAGCAAGTAAATCAAGTAAAGCAAATGAAGCGAGTGAAACACATAAGAAACATGAGAAAAGCAAAACAATATCAAACACATATTTATCCCGAACTCGAAAGAATTTATCCAAACATTTCCCAATAAGATGGATTCCTCCTCCATTACTTCTGGACGTGGATAACAGATCATGTAGTGTTTACCCTTCCATAGCACTGCCAATGACTCCAGTGCAATGACATGTGAAGCGGTGACTAGGTTGTGTGGAATAACTGTATGTGAAGCGTAGTAAGAGGTGATCGAATAGTCCCTGTGCACCTGGAGTAATTAAGAGTATAGGGGTTCCTTGTAAAACCTTCATTACAGGTGCACGGGGACTTCTGGATCACCTGGTACACATGCTGAAAAACACATTAGGTAGCATTTGACAGACAGACAGACAGACAGACGGATTTATTATACTGAACACAAAGGAACGCCTGAGATTAATTTATATGACAAACTATACAACAATACTCCCGTCCAGTTCACTAACAGTTAACTGATCAGAATTTGACTGGAGAGGCTCAGTCTAGTCAGAGGCTTTTGTTTGATACATTAAAAAAAAAAGAATTGGTGAGGATTTGTTGTAGTTTCCCCAGTTAATTAATATAAACTCGCTATTCCCGTTTTGTTTTATATGTTTGGGATTTTCAGGACGATATATTTCAAAAATTTTCTATGTGAATTTATGTCTGTTTAAACCTTCTATATAGGAATTAATTTTATCCCTTAAGTTTATTAATTAATTTTTCGTCCAGTAAGATTAATTAATATTCAGTTTTAACCATTTTTATTAAGTTTTATCCAATATTCTCCACCTACTAACATGTTATTGAAAAAAAAAAAATTAAAATTCCTTTCCCAGAGATTTATCCCAGGGAACTGATACGACCCGAGACTTTTCCCCGGGACCACACAATAACCATCCCCTTATATCATCGACCATATATAACGATGATTCCCCTGATAACGACTCAATATTAGGTGGTTAGCGAGGATTGATAAGCTGTGCCCTGATCTCATATGACAGAGCTCCCCTGATCATATTCTGCTTTCTGGTTCCATGTTGGTAATAAATGAGCAAAAAGATCATTTATTTGGAACTTTTCTACTCGATAAGGTGTTTTGTGAATATTTATATTGTCCTCACTTGCTGGAGATCTTACACATGAATAATTAAGGACAATCTTGCTGTTTTACTATAATTATTCAAGCGATTTCCACGAAAATATGTAAGACAGTTGTGTATACATTTTTCTGAGACAACCTGTAAATAGTATTAGTAGTAGTACAGGAGGGTGACTATACTAAACTCTATCAATGTACAAATTTCAACTTCACGCCATTTTCCTGTAATTTAAAATAGGACAATGGCCATTTCAATGAGTCAATGACGATGTGATTTCAGAAGTAATTTTACAGTTTTCTTAAAATACTTAAAGGAATTAGTGAAATAACTCAACACTCGTTAAGCTTTATATGTTCAACTCTTTGATCAAGTTAAAGTCAAATTATTATTTTTTTAAACTCCTGTCTCTCGTTAAGCTTCACCGTCAAGTTCCTGTCTCTCATTAAGCTTCTCCGTCAAGTTCCTGTCTCATTAAGCTTCTTTGTCAAGTTCCTGTCTCTCATTAAGCTTCTCCGTCATGTTCCTGTCTCATTAAGCTTCTCCGTCATGTTCCTGTCTCATTAAGCCTCTCCGTCAAGCTCCTGTCTCATTAAGCTTCTCCATCAACTTCCTGTCTTATTAAGCCTCTCCATCAAGCTCCTGTCTCTCATTAAGCTTCTCCGTCAAGTTCCTGTCTCTCATTAAGCTTCTCCGTCAAGCTCCTGTCTCATTAAGCTTCTCCGTCAATTTCTTGTCTCTCATTAAGCTTCTCCGTCAATTTTCTGTCTCTCATTAAGCTTCTCCGTCATGTTCCTGTCTCATTAAGCCTCTCCGTCAAGCTCCTGTCTCATTAAGCTTCTCCATCAACTTCCTGTCTTATTAAGCCTCTCCATCAAGCTCCTGTCTCTCATTAAGCTTCTCCGTCAAGTTCCTGTCTCTCATTAAGCTTCTCCGTCAAGCTCCTGTCTCATTAAGCTTCTCCGTCAAGCTCCTGTCTCTCATTAAGCTTCTCCGTCAAGTTCCTGTCTCATTAAGCTTCTCAGTCAAGCTCCTGTCTCATTAAGCCTCTCCGTCAAGTTCCTGTCTCATTAAGCTTCTCCGTCAAGTTCCTGTCTCATTAAGCCTCTCCGTCAAGTTCCTGTCTCATTAAGCTTCTCCGTCAAGTTCCTGTCTCATTAAGCTTCTCCGTCAAGTTCCTGTCTCTCATTAAGCTTCTCCGTCAAGCTCCTGTCTCATTAAGCTTCTCCGTCAAGTTCTTGTCTCTCATTAAGCTTCTCCGTCAATTTTCTGTCTCTCATTAAGCTTCTCCGTCAAGTTCCTGTCTCATTAAGCTTCTCCGTCAAGCTCCTGTCTCATTAAGCTTCTCCGTCAAGTTCTTGTCTCTCATTAAGCTTCTCCGTCAATTTTCTGTCTCTCATTAAGCCTCTCCGTCAAGTTCCTGTCTCATTAAGCTTCTCCGTCAAGTTCCTGTCTCATTAAGCTTCTCCGTCAAGTTCCTGTCTCATTAAGCTTCTCCGTCAAGTTCCTTCCTCTCATCACCCACCATAGTTTACCCACGAGCCAGTAACAAATCGCGTCGTAATGAGACTAATTACCTCCACGGAAATCTAATTTGTATCACCTCACGTCCTGAGGGGGCTGTACAGTAATCGACCAGGGATGTGTAGGTGTGTTTTAGAGGGTGTGTAATGGACTAGGAATGTGTAGGTGTGTTACAAAGGCGTGTGAAGTCGACCAGAGATGGGTATGTGTGTTATAGAGACATGTGTAATCTGTATAATCTCCAGAGAGGGATGATTTTCCTTACCTCTCCCTCCTTTCTTCCTTACTTTCCCCTTCTGTTCTCCTTACCTTCCTCCTCTTCTTCTTCTCCTCATTTCCCCTTCCTCTCCTCCTTCCTACCTCCCAATCCTCTCCTCTTCACCGCCGCCCTTCCTCTCCTCATCCTCACCGCCCCTCCTCAACTCCCTCGCCTCCTTGGCCTCTTTCCCCTGTAACGCCTTTCCAGCCTTTTATTACAAGCATAAACGTACACCTCAATTTTTTAATGCATGGTGGTGTGTGTGTGTGTGTGTGTGTGTGTGTGTGTAACAGGTAATCAGCAAGGCAGGTAAGAGCCCATGAAACCAATTAGTGAACATCCCCCAGGTGAGTGAGTCGGGTCTTAGGGTAGGGCAGGTAACGACTCGGCCTCCTCTACCAGCTGTTACTTGTCAGGGTAATAGAGGTGAACATGAAGACGAGTGTGCCATCAACACCTCCCCTGGTGCCACAGGTAATAAAGGTCAACAGTGCCATCATGACACCAGGTGCCACAAGTACCAAGGTCAACACAGGTAATTAATGTGTATGTATATCGGGTTAAAGTGATTCACTTACCCGGAACTCGAATTTTCTTCTTTAAACAGCGGATTAAGTTAAGTTGGGTCAGATTAGGGTTAAGTATTGGTAGGTGTTAATAGAACTGTGTATGTAAGTGTAGAACTGTGTATGCATGTGTATGAACAGTGTATGAACGTAAAAATATAAATAGTAAAGGAAAACCAAGGAACACAGCGAAACATTATTCTCTCAACGAAAACATCTGATAAACTTTAACATATTCGTAACACAACTTATATATATTTTTAACTTTAATATCTAGTGAAGTGTGACCTACATACAACACTCACACGTGAATTAATACCATTACAATACCTTTAGTTTGGTCTAGTTAATCCCTGCTATGTAAACTAGGACAGGAGGTTAGGTTAGGTCATTTTGTCGTACAGTGCAATAAACTCGTCTTAGTCTAATTAACTCCAACTTGTAAACGGGGCCATGAGACAATGTGAGTCATTATGAGAGAAACATCAAGGTAATTCTGACAGAGGCTTATCTCATATCTTAACTCGAGACTAAAGACATATTATAGGTATCATTACTTATTTATAAACCACATAAAAGTTTGCAGTAAAGAGTAATAGCGTAGTGATAAAGAGAGATTGATTTACGTTAGCCTACAAGCGATGTCTCCTCATGCGTGATATTGCAGTAGTGAAGTCTTTGGAAAGTTTCGATATTATACCAAGTGAGAGCAGTCATGTACCGAGTTATCACGAACATTGATTACTGCTGTGGTGTTGTCATCCTCTTGAGTACGATTTTAACCCCCGAGTACGATGTAGTGATGGGTTGTCAGACCACAGCTTACATCGCAAGGAAGGCCAGACTTGACCCGACATTAGGGGGGTCAAGTGTAAGGGTATCCCCCGCGGGTGCTCAAGGGTGTTACAAATCAACTAGCTCCCCTTTCCCATGTCACACGGCCAACAAACATGTAAGAAGGCACCAGCCGACTCTCTCCCAATATACACAATATCCTACACCGCAGAGGAAGGCCAGTCTTGACCCGACATTAGGGGGGTCAAGTGTAGGGTAACTCTCACGGTTGACCAAGGGTTATAAATCAGCCAGGCTCCCCTCCCATGTGACACGGCCCCAACAAACATGTGGGAAATCAACCAGGGCCTCTCATGTCACACGGCCCCACCTGATGACTTCTCCAGAAGATACAACTTGTAGTCTCTGAAAAAGTCCAGACCTGACCCTACATTAGCAAGGGCAAATGTAAGGAGATCCTTCGCCGCCCCCCCGATCAGCTCAACCTGACGGCTGGTCTTCCAATATATAGGACGTCCGAGCCCTCCCCCACGAGTGTGTGTCTTGTGACCAGGAAGGGCCAGCTACCACGTCCCCAGTCCCGCTCGAGAGAAGCCCGCCACTAAGTGTAACGAAGTCTCAGCCGGGTCCATCGACAGAGTGCTGTCAACTCCACGTGTAACAGTAAGTGCTGGCTGTGTAGACTGTAGAAGTGCAGTGATCCCGAACCTCCCCAACGATCGACTTAGTGAAGTGCCCATTCTAATTGTGAGGTTAGGTTATACGAGAATACCATAGTCTATCATAAATTGTGTACGAACCTCCCTATTAATCTCCCCTATTGAACTAGTATAATAAAGCTGTAACACGCATTGGTGTTTTATATACTACACTTGTACTGAGCCTGTGTTAATATACAGTGTTGACATCACACCCTCGAGACACGCTACCATTTCCTCTCGCTATAATACTCTACTACTATAACCACCTAACTTACCTCTTCATGTGAGATTTTGTCTCATTACAACGATGTTAACTCTTGAGTACGATGTTAACCCCCCTTGAATACGATGTTAACCCTTCAGTACGATGTTAACCCTTGAGTACGATGTTAACCCCTTGAATACGAATTATTAATCCCTAAAGTAAGATTTCTCAACTCGTTAAGTACGATGTTAACCCCATGAGTTCGATGTTAAACGCTTGAGTAAGATTTTTTAACCCCATGGCTACGATGTTAACCCCTTGAGTACGATGTTAACGTCTTGAGTACGATGTTAACCCTTTGAGTAAGGTAACTTATCATCACCAGTTCAATGATTTAATCCTAATCACTCATGGCACAGCCCCCCTCCGCTCATCCGAAGGTAACTCCCTAATTAAAGACGAAGAAGTCATCCTTCAGCGCTGGAAAGAGCACTACCATTTGCTGCTCAACTGAAACACCGATGTGGATGTCCTGACTACCCAGCAGGTCCCTCAGCATCCAGAGCTGACCCACCTCAGCTATCCTCCAACCTTGAATGAGGTAGCTACTGCCATCAAACAGATGAAAAATAACAAAGCCTCAGGGCCTGATGGAATCCCAGCCGAGGTGTATAAAGCAGGAGGACCTCTACTTACCAGCCGTCTCCACTCTCTCCTGGAGAATATATGGGAAAAGGAGGACTACCGCGGGATCTCACTGCTCTCCGTAGCTGGCAAGATTATTGCCCGAGTTCTCCTAAAGAGACTTCCTCCTGAGACAGCAAACTTCCTCTCAGAATCTCAGTGTGGCTTTAGACCGTCACGTGGCACCACCGACTCGATCTAAGCTGCCCGCCAGATACAGGAAAAGTGCAGAGAATAGTGTCGTGACCTGTACATGGCCTTCATCGACCTAACCAAGGCCTTCGACTCGGTCAACAGGGAAGCCATCTGATGAACCCTCAGCCGTTTTGGCTGCCCACCAAAATTCATCACCGTTGTGAGGCAACTCCACGATGGCATGAATGGCAGTGTCCTGCACAATGGCACCCAACATGAGTTCTTCCCCAACCAAACGGGGGTAAAACAAGGATGTGTACTGGCACCAATTCTTTCTTCCATTTTCTTGGCTTCCTTCCTTACTTGTGCCGGTGCCAATTTAGCCAGCTGGGTGGACATCCAGTACAGGATGAAGGGTCTTTTCAACATAAAACGACTCCAGGCAGGAGCAAAGGTGTCGGCAGCTTCCATTACTGAACTCCAGTATGCAGACGATATCACCCTTGTCGATCACACTGAATGCGACCTACAGGAGACCCTGAACACCTATGCAGATGCGTATGCACACTTCGACCTTGAGGTGAATGTACGTAATACTCAGATTCTCTTTCAGCCTGCCCCTGGTTCAGGCACACCACCTTCCATCCAGTTTAAAGGTGCTACCTGTATGTATATTATGTATGTTGTATGTATACCATGTATGTACTCTATATATACACATTATTTCTCTAGTCAGTAGCGTGTGGCAATGCCCCTGTTTCATGTCACCACACGCTTAGATAAATGTGCCTGGCGACATCTGGAAGCTGCTAGTATACCACTTACCACATGTCGCCTGAGAGATCAGAGTGAGGTCGGTTGACCCTATAGGAGTGTAAGGACTACCTGCGCTTGTAAGTGCACTCCTGTATATTTCCGTTAATAAGAACCTACAGAACTCTACAGGTGTTTATGTTCGCCCCTGTAGTTAGAACCAAGTACCCCGAACATCTCCACTACCATCTCTAATGTTACCAACTTTCTGACATCGATGAAGAGATTCAGCATCGGATCAGATGTGGATCTCAAGCCTTTGGCAAACTCCGTACCCGTGTCTTCAGCTGTAGGGAGCTGAAATTTTCTACAGAGTTGCACATATATCGAGCAGTGGTCCTCCCCACCCTCCGAGTTCGCTGGGAAGACAAGAGAACAAATGTCAGTATTCTCGCTGACACCAACTGTAGGAACATCGAGGCTACCATTATCCATGAACAACTACGCTGGACTGGCAGCAACTTTACAGTCACCTAACGAATAGTAGACGTAACGCTGGCGGGCAACTGAGAAGGTATAAGGATAGTCTTAAGACAAACCTGAAAAAGTGCCAAATCGACCCCCTCACCTGGGAGACAATTACTCCACACCGTAACGCTTGGAGGAGCACCACACGAGAAGGTGTCAATACTTTCGAGTTTGCCAGACTGCATACCGAGGCAGACAAGCGCCAACGCCGGAAAGACGCTGCCGCCGCCCCTCCCGCACTCGAGGTAGCCTTCCACACGTGCAACAACTGTGAACAACACTGCTGGGCCCGTATCGGCCTCTTTAGTCACCTCAGAACTCACCAATGATGGTGACATCCTTAATAACTCACATCATTTTATCATAGCTGGATGATCGTCATAGACGATTCCGAGTGACAGCAAAGTAGTAGTAGCAGTAATTCCTTTACCACAGTGTCTTAACTCTTTGAACGTCACGACGACCTGTTCTCTTGAGTAGGATGACATTGCACTCAGGGAGCAAAGTCATCGTACTCAACAGATGGTGACTTTGCTTCTCTCACACACACTCACGGACTCATCTTCCTCACCACCTACGTTCTTCGTGGGGGGGGGGGGGGGGGGGTGTTTCCTGCGTGTGACTACCCCCACTTCTTCCTTTTTCCTTTCAGAAGTACACATTTTGGGTCACCTGCCCAGTAACCCTCAACTTATTTCACCTGATGATTTTTAAGTTAACCTAACCTAACCTAAACTAACCTAACCTGACCTGAACTGAACTGAACTAACCCCCAGGTAGCGTTATGGTGTTCCCATATATATCCAAATGTTTTCTAATTTTCTAATTCTCAATGATTCGTCGTTCAGATTAATTTAGATGAACTGTCACTACAGAATTAGTTAAGAGTAACGAGAGAAACGGGGGGAAACGTATAGCATGGAAGAAAAAAAGTATACTGGTTAAATTTAAGGTAGGAGCGTCAGAGGAAGACAGAGATTAGTTGAAAATTATGAAATTACAAGTTGTGGTCCCGGAAAATCCAAAATCCGGTGTGAATAATTAGTCAAGGCCGCCCAAAGACGTTTGAGAGTGAGGGGCTGTGGTCGCCAACCCTCAGATATAAGTATAGCTCCTTGATTGCTTAATTAATACATATTGTTACTGTCCCTCTATATCATTGTCTGTACAAACACCTTCATTTGCCTCCATGTAAGAACTGAACCGTTATTCAGCTGAGGGAATTCTCACCACTGGGTTTCTCATGGTTAAAACATAATATTTAGACGGAAACATTAAGAAAATTGATTCTCTGAAAAATTGAGGTAGCCGCCCTTGACTGTCACACTCTATAGTATAGTACGTCAGGCCGAGTGTGATTGACCCAAGGATCATTCATCACAGGCTAGAGAAGCATCAGTCTGGCCTTCTGGATAAACAAAGAATGACTCTCCCTCAAAAATACACAAGCACCTCACGCAGTTGAAACACACAAGCACCTCACGCAGTTGAAACACACAAGCACCTCACGCAGTTGAAACACACAAGCACCTCACACAGTTGAAACACACAAGCACCTCACGCAGTTGAAACACACAAGCACCTCACACAGTTGAAACACACAAGCACCTCACACAGTTGAAACACACAAGCACCTCACGCAGTTGAAACACACAAGCACCTCACGCAGTTGAAACACACAAGCACCTCACGCAGTTGAAACACACAAGCACCTCACGCAGTTGAAACACACAAGCACCTCACGCAGTTGAAACATACAAGCACCTCACGCAGTTGAAACACACAAGCACCTCACGCAGTTGAAACACACAAGCACCTCACACAGTTGAAACACACAAGCACCTCACGCAGTTGAAACACACAAGCACCTCACGCAGTTGAAACACACAAGCACCTCACACAGTTGAAACACACAAGCACCTCACGCAGTTGAAACACACAAGCACCTCACGCAGTTGAAACACACAAGCACCTCACGCAGTTGAAACACACAAGCACCTCACGCAGTTGAAACACACAAGCACCTCACGCAGTTGAAACACACAAGCACCTCACGCAGTTGAAACACACAAGCACCTCACGCAGTTGAAACACACAAGCACCTCACGCAGTTGAAACACACAAGCACCTCACGCAGTTGAAACACACAAGCACCTCACGCAGTTGAAACACACAAGCACCTCACGCAGTTGAAACATACAAGCACCTCACGCAGTTGAAACACACAAGCACCTCACGCAGTTGAAACACACAAGCACCTCACACAGTTGAAACACACAAGCACCTCACGCAGTTGAAACACACAAGCACCTCACGCAGTTGAAACACACAAGCACCTCACGCAGTTGAAACACACAAGCACCTCACGCAGTTGAAACACACAAGCACCTCACGCAGTTGAAACACACAAGCACCTCACGCAGTTGAAACAAACAAGCACCTCACGCAGTTGAAACACACAAGCACCTCACGCAGTTGAAACACACAAGCACCTCACGCAGTTGAAACACACAAGCACCTCACACAGTTGAAACACACAAGCACCTCACGCAGTTGAAACACACAAGCACCTCACGCAGTTGAAACACACAAGCACCTCACACAGTTGAAACACACAAGCACCTCACACAGTTGAAACACACAAGCACCTCACGCAGTTGAAACACACAAGCACCTCACGCAGTTGAAACACACAAGCACCTCACGCAGTTGAAACACACTTCACTTTTTTTTTTACATCCACAAGAGAACATCAGAAACAAGACCGTATTTATCCAGAAACCCGATGATACAAAAACGTGAAGAAGGAGTTATTTTTCCCAGACTTCTAGTACACCAACACGACGGTAACAGCGCCATGTTCGTCTATTCACAACCCTCGTGACATACACTCGTTATAGTAACCTGCTCATGGGTAGTTTGGTGTAATTACTTCAACAGACGAGGTGGTGTGAGTACAGTGTTATGTGAGTAATTGTGTATAAAGTCCTAAATAATTATATTCACCCCAGGGTCCAGTGGATTACGGAAAGAACATTGGGTTTGGTTGTTGTGGTAGGGGTTGGTGCTACTGGTTGTGGTAGGTGTTGGTGCTACTGGTTGTGGTAGGGGTTGGTGCTACTGGTTGTGGTAGGGTTGGTGCTACTGGTTGTGGTAGGTGTTGGAGCTACTGGTTGTGGTAGGGTTGGTGCTACTGATTGTGGTAGGTGTTGGAGCTACTGGTTGTGGTAGGGTTGGTGCTACTGGTTGTGGTAGGGTTGGTGATACTGGTTGTGGTAGGGTTGGTGCTACTGATTGTGGTAGGTGTTGGTGCTACTGGTTGTGGCATGATTGGTGCTACTGGTTGTGGTAGGGTTGGTGCTACTGGTTGTGGTAGGTGTTGGTGCTACTGGTTGTGGTAGGTGTTGGTGCTACTGGTTGTGGTAGGGTTGGTGATACTGGTTGTGGTAGGGTTGGTGCTACTGGTTGTGGTAGGGGTTGGTGCTACTGGTTGTGGTAGGTGTTGGTGCTGCTGATTGTGGTAGGGCTGGTGCTACTGGTTGTGGTAGGTGTTTCCTGATAACTATGATAATTAGCTAGTCTCAGTTACTCCCTACATAAATGACAGATGATTCATTGTCATATGTGTAGGGAGGAAAGACGCTCCATGAAGAATATTTCACCACTACCAACAAGCCCTGACCGGCCGTCCTCACAACACTACCTCTTAATTATCACTTATCAAAATTCAAGTACATTTACAACCAATATTATTATAATTACTTCTCAATTAATTAACACCACTGCCATCCACTCCCAAAAAATACAATTAATTCACTTCATATCTGAGTACCTGAATTAAATCTGCTGGTGGTATGTAAGGTACAGTAAGTAGGGGGTGCCTGTATAAAGCCAGAACCATGAACTTATGTCAGAACTCTTGGCTGGTTGTGTCACACTGCACCACAGAGTCACGGTGAAGACAGTTTTGTTGGGCACTGTATGTCGGAAGGTTAACTTAAGAATATGAAAGGCTGCAAAAAACACACACACACACACACACATGCACACACACACATGCACACACACACCTCTAAAAGCTGTTATTCATTTGGGTTATAAGGTTAAACATGAAGATCACAACTTCGAAAAAGGCCTCACTCTCTCTGGTGTGAGTTATTCCTTCCTAAAGCAGCAGTATAGTGCCGCCTTCATTGTGTTACTCGTGGCTTCTGTCGGCACTCAGCTATCACATAACACAAAATAAGACTTACAAGACATTATTGTTTACAAGAGTGTGGAGATGCTAACCTAACCTAACCTAACCTAATTTATAAATACTTTGTTTTCGATAATAAATTGTCAAAAAATATTACTTGAAAACTTTATGTTTGAAGAAGGGGGAGATGTGGGAGGGGAGGGGGGAGATGTGGGAGGGGAGGGGGGAGCTGGGGGAGGGGAGGGGGAGCTGGGGGAGGGGAGGGGGGAGATGGGGGAGGGAGGGGCAGATGGGGGAGGGGAGGGGGAGATGGGGGAGGGGAGGGGGGAGCTGGGGGAGGGGAGGGGGGGAGATGGGGGAGGGGGGAGATGGGGAGGGAGGGGAGATGGGGGAGGGAGGAGATGGGGGAGGGAGGGGAGATGGGGGAGGGAGGGGGAGATGGGGGAGGGGAGGGGGGGTGAGGTTGGGGAAGCGCAGATACACCAAGTAAGTTAGGAAGTCTTCATGCTGATAACACACACACACACACACACACCCACCCACCCACACACACACACCCACACCGTCACAACAAGATCTACACAGGGCCCAGGGGAGGATGTTTCTACCCAAACCCACTTAGAGCTGCCCTGGGGCCTTCCGTTACCTCCCCTGCAGTAGACCTCCGTCGGTAATAAGTCGCGTTCCACTCTATCACGTCAATCAGATTTACCTGTGATGTGTCAGCAGGTGTGTGGGGGTGGGCGAGTGGGCGGGCGCCAGGGTGGGTTGGGTATTGGTGTAGAATCCTTGACCCACTTCTCATTCTTCCTATTCTCTTATCGAGTGCCTTACTGAACACTACAACAGCTTCTTAGATACAATTGAATCGAGTCCAGATTAGGCTTCACCCTTCTATGATTATTTTACCTGATTATTAAACACTTGAATGCTACTTGGGGGAGGTTAGGTTACGTTTGGTTAGGTTAGGTTAGGTCTTGACAGTGCATCGGTTAGCAACAGCACAGTAATAAGATGTCCAAACACCAACAGTAATAAAGTGTCCAGCTGTTAAGGTAGAAGACAGCCCCTTTAGTCTGGTCTGGTCTGCCGTTCACCTCAAAACACTCTTTACGACCTTACACCTATTATGTACGACTTGGTTCTTCGCGTTGTACTTCATAAATGTTTCTATCAGCCATGTCAGTGTTGAAGAACCTTCCCAGATCAAAGCCAACGATGGGTGCCTTTAAATACATACTACAGAAGTAATACATCGTCACTAGCTCCCCTTGTTACTGGTGGAGGTTTCTGTCACTATGTCTTTACCAGGAGGCAGTGGCTGGTCTCACTTCTCCTCTGTTGTGGCTGGTGGCGACGACGCCTTGTAATAATTTTTTTTTTTAGATTGCCCCCGAGGGGGCTAGTTTATTGGGCACCCCCTTGCATCCTGTGCAAGGTGGAGCGCAGAAGCGTTTACAGAGCCCATCTGGGAAGCATGCGGAGTTCATGCTTGCCTTTATGACTCATGCATTAAGGGCGTGAAAGCCTGAAGTGTCATGGGTTTTGTCAGCAAGTTACATAAAGTGACAGAATGATGAGTGTGTGGGGGGAAAATTACCGGTACAATTTATCTGTTTATGGCAAAGTGCGGCAGGTCCCTAATAATGTCAAGTGCCAGGTCTGTCACTAGGAGGAGGGATATCTGGTCAGGGAGGGAAGAGGTGTTGGTAACGGCTGGGGACCTGTAGGAGGAGGTCATAGGGCAAGTGAGGATGTAGTGAGAGAGGGTGTGAGAGTCTGGTTGACAACAAAGTTTACAAATAGTGCGACCAGGCTCAGGGTTGCCAATGTACTAGGCGTGGCGAAGTACAGTGGGGGTGGAGGTGATATGGTGTGGTGGGGCAGGTACAGTAGGGGTGGAGGGAGGCACATAGGCATTGACAATATTGAGGGACATACCTTTTAGTGTGATTGTGATGGCGTGTGCGTCGACATACCGGTGGGGTACGGGTAGCCGGGGGTGGTGTCCTCAGGTCCAATAGGTAGCCCTCGTGGAGACAGCACAGACACAGGAGCTGGCGCGGCTTGCGGTGGGTGGTGGACAGGTTGAGGCACCACGTGTCGTGTAGATGAGGCAGGACATCGCTCGGGGGCAGCAGGACACACCAGGGCAGGCCCGGTAGGCGCTACACCAGTAGTGAAGGCCGCCGGCGGTGGAGTAGGCCGTGAGCAGGGGGGGGGGGGGGCTCACAGGGGGACTACCAGCTTGTGTCAAACCAGAAGAGAGGAGTGACTGGGTGGCAACAGAGGGCAAGAGTAGGTCGGAGATGGTGGTACAGAGTGTAACGAAGAGTTTTTCAATACGGTTGGTAAATTTTTGGAAGAGGGACATGATCTGTGTCATGTCACTGAAGGGGGGTTGTGGGGGGGCACCGGTAGGAGCACAAGTCCTGACAGCATCAGGAGGCCCAGTAGTAGTTGAGTTAGGAGACGGCCAGGACTGCTGTGTTGCAGCCAGGTGAGGCCAGGCAGGGGCAAGTGTTGTTGAAGAAGGCATTGCTGGAGACAGAGGGGACGCAGAGGGAAGCGACCCGGTAGACTGGGAGGGGGGGGGGCGTTGTGGTGGATGCGGCCTTTGGGGAGGCTTTTCCCCTGGGACAGACGGGCGATTGGGGCATTGCCGTGAGTCAGCATTGTGCCGGCTGCCACAATTACAAAACCTGGGATCAAATACATAGCCCACACCACCCCTATTAAGGTGGTCTTTGATTTTCTGGGCACAGGTGGCAAAGTTATGGTTATGTGAACAGAAGCGACACCTGGGACGATCACGTCGGCAGCAGGCAGTCAAGGTGTGACCCCAATGAGAACAGATAACACAAATTGCAGGCCTGGGGTGATAGGGTTCTGCATAAAGTGGAGGGAGAATTGGGTGGGCCTCCACAGTGGTTGGGCATTCCCTTCCCTTCCACTTGACAATGACAGCAGCTTCTGGGGTGTTCCCCAGGTAATGTCGACGTATACTAGAATTAAAGTCATGCGCATCTTCGATCTCAGTGTATAAGGGGAATCGTTTCACTAGGATGTGGCAACATTCGTCAGCGTCTACTTGGGGGGGGGGGGGGGGGGTAACAGGACAACCCCGTCAAAGCCAACAGTTTCATAGACCTCAGGAGTCTGACACTTGATAAAGTTCCAGTTCTTACCTTGTCGGAATTGAATGTTCAGACCGTGTTGTTTGCAGTACTTCATCATCCAATTTAACCGTTCCCCTACAGTTTTCAGTGAGTCCTTGGGGAAGTGCAGATTCAGCTTACTTGGCTGGTTGGCAGAGGGCAGGGTGATAGGGTCCATGGCATTGGTTTTTCCACTCCGGCTAGTGTTTCCCATAGAAACATTACCGTCACTGTCACTGTTGGATTCAGTATGACCAGGTGAGTTGGCGATGGCATCCGTATCAGAGATGTCTGCGTCCATGAGAGAGCCTCTTCTGGGGCGTTTATGTCGACGCCCCATGCTGGCAAAAACTTACCGGCTGAGGGGACCTTTGCGGGACGATCGGGAAGTCAAGAGCACCTATGGGCACGTCTGTCCCCTTAGGTGGTCACGCCACGACTGTCTTATAATAATGACTTGGTTTTACGGTAACATCTCACCCAACCTGACCTTGGGAACTCCTCCATCAGCCACGAGTATCGACATTATTCTCTATAAGGTCCCGGCGCCGCTATATTGTAATGCGTTGAATTTTCCTGTTGTCTAGAATAATTTGCTTTCCTTCGCTGGTGATGACAACTGTTACACGAGTCGGAGTATAACCCACCGCCCACTACACTGGCTAGTCTCTCTCGTACATAACTGAACTTGTAACAAAATAAATAAAATTTTGAACCTCGTTGAGCCTTCGCATTAGTTGTTCCACTGTGCCACAAACTCTGAACAACTGAGGGATGTTTTATTATCCAGGGGAAAAATAAGCCAGGTCAACATTTTTGTGCACCTGTTGTGGTCAAAGTTACCTGGACATCAAACAGTTCTCGTGTTTATAACTTTGGACTGTTTCTCTATAACAATTACTCTGTATCAGGTAAAACAATATTTGGCCGTTGGTTAAAGTTTTACGACTGTTTATTTATTTGTATAATATAGTTTATATTTTGTAGTCATTTAGTGTGACAAACTTTTAGTTTATAAATATCAGGTCTTAAAATATCATGCCCGTCCTGTAGTAGAGTAGAATTCTTTACAACTGTTCAAGCCTTCATTGAGGTCATAGTGACGATGATGTCTGTGTGAAGTAGATGAACACAGAGGGGGTGGAGTGTGTGGCCACCCTCGGTCACTGTACCTGTGTTGATATAAGCGGTGTAAGTAGTCAAGGTGTTTTGTGATCATAGGGGTGGGGGGGGGGGGGAGGTGCCAGGGATACGTAGGCCTGATAACCAGTTACGAACAAAGTGGATAAAACCTTCGATACACAAATAGGTTGTGTGGCCGACCCTGCCCTTAACCACTGCCAATTCCGTAAACACAATGTTGGGTGGACTTTCATGGACAACTTTAAAAACATTTAATTGATCCAGTAAATCTATAAATAGTTATGTCACAAATATAAATATAAAATATGGCCAGGCGGTCATAAGCTCTCAGGCCGGGATGGTGAGGTACAGTCAGCCACAAGTCCGGTAACCTGCTTCAATATTCTCAGCCCCAAACTGACTCTGGCTACGAGGAGCCTTGATGGTGTTCACAGATGGCGCTCCTGTGTACACAAGTCTAACATGAAGAAAAAAAAAACTGACGCCATGGGCAAGTGTAATGCAATAAAGGTACGAATAAGAAAACAAAAATGCATACAAATAAATGATATAAATATTTCAACAGTGAACAGCATACAAATATAGGTAAAGAACTTGTCATTCATATTACTGCTGATATGTGACAAGAGCAGCATCACGAGAAGCTCTTAAATGTTCACTACTGAGGCAAACGTCGCCATTATATGAAGCGTAATAATAATGCGGGTTTATTCATTAATACTCAAAATACCAAAGGCATTATGGTAATAACTATAATTTGTTATCCTTAAAAGTTATATATGAATTTATTTTGTGATATATCAATATTAATGGAATATTACTGAGTGTATGAGCCAATGAGTTATATTTATTCTTTAGTACAATTATTTCGCCTCAATATGTACTATTATTAACCATATTCATTTCGGTAAATGTTAAGGAGACATTAACCATTAACATTTATTAACTGATTTACACAATTATTTCATCAGATTCATCGGTTTAGTGAATATTAATAATGTTTACGAGCGACCATACGAGGAAACCCAACCCAACCAATCTTAGTGTGTGACGACCACCAATAAGTACTGTTCTCCTTGTGAAAGATGCGTGATTATTGGATACTAAAGCCACAGAAGTTTCCTAACTCGACCAATCTTAACCCACACGAAGAGCTTTGAAGAAGATGGAACTTGAGGGGTAACAAAAACCTAACCTAACCAATATTAACCTTTTGTTGGCCACACGATTATCGCTACACCTTTACCTTTTTTTACAAGTTGCTCATAATATCCCACAGTACTTTTGGGTCCAGTTCTAGGTATATTTCTAGTCATTTTCTAACAACTTTTCTTAGTAACGTTTCCGTCACAAATGATTCGTTTTCGAGGTTAAGTTAGTTTAGGTTTGGCTTTTCTTTACTTGTTAAAAGCGGAAAATCTGTGTCAACTTTGGTTATAAATATAGCACATAACTCGCTTTTGTTCCCCCCCCCCCCCAAAAGTAAAAAAAAATTTACTCGTTTCCCCCAAGAGTCACTCAAAAACGAATCATTTGCGATAGATATGAAGATCAGAATCGTTCAAAACACATCAAAAACCACCGGGAAAACATACCCGTTAAGGTTCATGTCCAAAACCATTATGGGCATCTTGTGAAAAAAATGACCCTATCATTTAATATTAACCCAAACAGTCAGACCAGATTATTGTTATAAGTCCTCCTACCTCACCTCACACCTCCTGCTACCTCACCTCACACCTCCTGCTACCTCACCTCACACCTCCTCCTGCTACCTCACCCACACCTCCTCCTGCTACCTCACCCACACCTCCTCCTGCTCCTTCACCCACACCTCCTCCTGCTCCTTCACCCACACCTCCTCCTGCTACCTCACCCACACCTCCTCCTGCTACCTCACCCACACCTCCTCCTGCTACCTCACCCACACCTCCTCCTGCTCCTTCACCCACACCTCCTCCTGCTCCTTCACCCACACCTCCTCCTGCTACCTCACCCACACCTCCTCCTGCTACCTCACCCACACCTCCTCCTGCTCCTTCACCCACACCCCTCCTCCTGCTCCTTCACCCACACCTCCTCCTGCTCCCTCACCCACACCTCTTCCTCCTCCCCCTTAACCATTTCCTCCATCTTACAAAATATCTAAGAGATTTATTTCTATATAATGAGAATAAAAACCACGAGGTCTTTACTTACCACTATAGAGTAGATTAGCAGCAGCGTAGATCAGGCCAGCAGGAACAACAGGGCTTAGCACCAAGAACAGCATCGGCTTAGCACCAAGAACAGCATCGGCTTAGCACCAAGAACACTCACTAGTCTCTAACAAAAGGGTAGAACAGACTCAACACCAAATCTCAGAACCAAGAACAGCATCAATTATCAGCACCATCAACACTTAACACTGGTCAGCAACACACAGACCTAGCCTCAGCAGTGCACCATCAACACACACACCTAACACTGGTCTGGTCATCAACACACTGAGTAGATCATTAGCTCAGCAACAGACACAGAGAGGAAAGATGAAGGATTCATAACGAACTTCCATAATCTGGAGACGTAGTTCGAGAGCTGAACCACAGATGGCGTTAAACCAGCATGATCTTAGATCGTGGAAACTGTTTCAGTTTAAGCAGCCTCGGGAAGGTTACCGGAATTTTGTGGTCAATTGCATAGTTGCCTCAGAGTTTCTTTACCTGTAATGACGAAAATCATAATTATAATAATTATTAAAGCACCAATGTGTTTGTGATTGTGTTGGACTGCTCACTTGGCGTGTATGTTGGGTGCTTATACAGGCAGGGGACCTTGGTGGTAACAACCCAACACAAACCATTCCTCTATGACATGACAACACAAGTGTCATCATGGTGAAGAAGTGATCCCAGGGAGGAACACACAAGGTACCCTGTTATCACAGCCAAACGTCGTTCACCAACACCGACCATGAGTCTCTGCCGTCCACTAGTCTTAATATTTTATAATTTGGTGGTGATATTTATATGCGATGAAGGTGGTGAGTCATTCATTGTTACTCAGACTTAAGTGTCCATTCATTCCCTCACTCTCGCATACACTTACCTCTCCTACACTCGCCCTCTTTATATTTCCATGTCATAAATTTCCATTTCTTTTCTCTATAAAAATATTGGTCTGTCTTAACTTAGTGATAACAACTGATTATTGTACAGTATTGAATAAACTAATTTGTTATTTGTGAAACTTATGTTTATTTAATCACATTTATGGTATGAGTTTATGAATACAGAGATCTGACTCATCACTGCTAATCAATGAACTGCTCACATAAAAAAATATTGTCCAGAAGTAGAGAGTCAGTCAAAAGTGGAGAACGGACGGTCCATCGCTATTGTGTTTTGTGAAAGTCTGAGAGTTTCGAGTTTGTCTGTAGGAGATGTGCGGATCGGTATGATTTTGTTGACTATTGAAGGACAGCTGCTGAGGAGAGTCTTGTTAAGGACACCAGCTGTGAATGGTAAATAAGATGACACATGTCCTCACTTAATGGAACTACTACACGAGAAGAAGGTAGAGGTGAGGGAAAGATGGAGAAAGGAAAAAAATAGATAAACGAGAAAGAGAGATAAGAGAAAAGAAAGAGAGGGAAATATAATACAAAATATAAAATAACGAAACGAGAAAATAAAAATAGATAAACAAGAGAGAGAAAGAAAGAGAGTAACGAAAAAAGCGAAGAGGGAAAACAGACAGAGAGAGAGAGAGAGAGAGAGAGAGAATCACTGACAAAGGAAAGAAGAGGTAAAAAGGACAAGCAATTAGGATAAAACTGAGAGAAAGAAAGAAAGAGACAAAGGAAGAGACAAACACACGAGGAAGAAAGAGGATTAGTGATAAAGGGAAAAGACGTAAATGTAATTGGAAAAGAAAATAGAAAGAGAGGGAAAGAAGAGAGGGGAAAGAGAATTACTAATAAAAGACGATGGTATAAAGAAAGGAAATATATAAGAAACAAATAATAAAACACAAAAATCAAGTAAAGATTAATTTCATTTTTATAAACAACGTCAATATTTCTACTCTCGGCACTTACGATAAATTGTGTACTGAATCTCAAGTAATTTTTAAACCAAGTTTTTTTTTTCATCCCTCGAAAATACTTTGATTTTCGACTATTACAGCACAGAATATTTCCCAGGTGACCATTGACGTCTTCTTGATGTTCCAGGACTAACTTACATACAGCACGACTGAATTACACGTCAAAGAGATTCCTCGGTGAAGATAACCACTCCCTACCTCACCCCCTCCCTCCCTGTATCTATACCCTTCCCTCGACGACTCTACCTCCTTCAGGCTGCCTCTTCTTCAGGTCAGGGAGGCTCAATCAGACAACGTTCCTCTCCCTTTAGTAGAGTCACCTGAATTATAAGATAAAACTTCATTTCTTCTTGTATAACCAGGCGTAAACAAGTCAGTTTTATCTGTAATGTATTCTAGTGATTCCAGTTAATATCACCTGGAATTTCATAGTCGATTTCAAAGGTTTATGTACAAACAAGGGAAGAGGTGAATGAAGCATTGCCACGGGGTTAGGTTTGTCCGTTGTTTCGACCTGTGATGTGACTGTGTGATGTTAACTTGTATATCTTTGAATATAACGGGAGTCTTTAACTTAGGCACGAGTCAAAGATTAAAAACTTTTCTCCTGTAAACAACAAAAATAGACAAGGAAATATTTGACGCATTTTTGATACATTTCTTAAAAAAAATACAAAATAACAAAAAATTTTCACATATATTTAAGAGTTACCTAAAAATTACAGCCATTTTTGACACATTTTTTACAACGTTCCCTAAAAATTTAAAACTACACTTATTGTTGACGCAAT
The DNA here is from genome assembly GCA_958450375.1 of Homarus gammarus. NCBI lineage: Eukaryota > Metazoa > Arthropoda > Malacostraca > Decapoda > Nephropidae > Homarus > Homarus gammarus. Next base: position 1,928,924 of record CAUDMG010001656.1, on the reverse strand, counting down.
TTCAAGCGTTTCCTCTGATTTACACAAATTTTTGACGCATTTACCCCCCCCCCCCCAAAAAAAAATCCCCACTCATTTCCTGGTCATTCCTCTTCAGTTACACTCCATAATATAAATTCATGTACATTTGAATGAGTTATATATCAGGAACACACAAACTGCGTCCATCACTGCTATTAAATTTACAAGAAACACAACATATCAATCGACCTTAAAAACATATCAGCCAATGGGATTGTCCTCCTGAATATATGTGTCAAGTATAAATAATGTAGCTCTTCTCGTTCTCAAGTTATGCTGTGGACAAACACACCGCGGACGTGCTGCCAGAGAGCCTATTCACGTCACCAACAAGCCTGCGTCCTACTCTTGAGCATATTAACAAAACGTTACAGTGTGCATTTGAGGTTGTTCTTGCTATCGCTTCCAAATATCATCTTTAGTCAACCAACAATATAACTTCATTTCCTGTTCCTTATACACAATATCTCCCGAGTACCGAAAAATGGCAGGAAAAAAAAAACGTGTCTCAGCCAGTAAATCCTGAGAGATATCCAAAGACCTGTTAACACTTTAAGAGAATGACACAATATTCTCTATTTCAAACCAATATTTCCAATCACTCATCATTATAATGGATCAAGGCGGGTAACTCAACTATTGCAATGTATTTATTAAAGGAATTATATCATTTACAAGAGTGAGAGATAGAGGTAGTGTAGTGTAGTGTAGTGTAGTGTACAACTGAATTACTTTTGATATTCAGGTAAAGTTGAGCTTTATTGAATGTTAAGAAAGTTCACCCTAAACATATGGAATTTACCTCCCATTGTAAATCACGTAAGTTCTCTCAACAAGCTAATTCAGGACAACCATCATAAACATACATTCCTTCATGAATTAAAACACATTTCACGACAGCATAGCAAATTAGGAAAGCCCATGTAAATGCAGTCCCCTTCATTAGTGCGTTTACAGGGGCTCATCAAGTTTTGTGCAGTGTGGCAGCCCTGTGTTTGTTGATATTCGACAGAAGGAAACTCGCAATAGTATACATACTGTGGATTTAAATTAAATCAATATTAAAACAAATATCTCAATGGTCCAATGATCTGTGGAATGTTTATATGATGAGCCTCTGTAAACGCACTTGTGAAGGGAACTATACCCTCCACTGTAAATGAAGCAAGTTATCTGTAAACACCACGTAGGCGATAGATAATGAATGATGTATAATATTCACAGATTCTCATAAGGAAGGAATCTCACATGAAAATCTTCTCACATTACTACCATTACTATTGACAGATACCCGTAAGTTAGGACGTAATGGTGAGTAGTGCCTCTACTACACCTTAGGATATACTGTACAGCGTAACTCAAAGAGGATAAACAGCGTGTCTTAAAGAGGGTAAACAGCGTGTCTCAAAGGCACCTGGGGGAAAGTTACCTACGAGAGAGAGAGAGAGAGAGAGAGAGAGAGAGAGAGAGAGAGGCGGCCAATCACGTGGTGTGTGTGTGTGTGTGTGTGTGCACGCACACATGGTAGTGTAATGTGTCAAGTGTGGTAGCATTATGTTAGTGTTAAGGTGCAAGCACTGTTTGCTCCCTCTCGCTTTCAGCTACCGCCGCTGGCTAGCCCTAGTGGCGAACAGGGAAACAACTTGCATAAGTCTTCCCCTGCCAATCCACAGCTGCTTCACCATCAAGACTCCTGTTGTGCCTCCTCGTGGCAACACACGGTAACTGGGTAACTCATGGGCCCAGGCTAGACCAGCAGGGGATCTCAGAGTAGCAGTGGCCCCGGAGGGACGGCGCATAGACCCACTGGCATGTGGACACGTCTTGGCGCCTACCAACCAATGCCCCGCTGCCTTGCGGATTAACCTTGGTAGGTATACGGCTATGGGAGTAAACCCCGAAACGAAAAATCTGCTACAGAACTGACTCACCTTAGCCATACTCCTTCCATGGATGAGGTAGCCACTGCCATCAAACAGATGAAAAATAACAAAGCCTCAGGGCCTGGTGGAATCCCAGCCGAGTTGTTTAAAGCAGGAGGACCTCTGCTTCCCACTTGTCTCCACTCTCTCCTGGAGAATATATGGGAAAAGGAGGAAATACCCCAAGCTCTTAAAGACGCCTCCATCGTCAATATTTATAAGAACAAAGGGGACCGGTCAGACAGCGGCAAGTGCCACGGGATCTCGCTGCTGTCCGTCGCTGGCAAGATTATCGCCCGAATCCTCCTAAACAGATTTCTTCCTGAGGCGGAAAACTTCCTCCTAGAATCTTAATGTGGCTTTAAACCATCACGTGGCACCACTTCGACCTTGAGGTGAATGTACGAAAGACTCAGATTCTCTTTCAGCCTGCCCATGGTTCAGCCACATCTCCACCATCCATCCAGCTTAACGGCACTACCCTCTCTAATGTTACCCACTTTCAGTATCTTGGCCCCAAATGTCTACCACCACGGACATCGATGAAGAGATTCAACATCGGATCAGATGTGCATCCGAAGCCTTTGGCAGACCCCGTACCCGTGTCTTCAGCTGTAGGGAGTTGAAATTATTTACAAAGTTGCACGTGCATCGAGTAGTGGTCCTCCCCACCCTGTTATTTGGCAGTGAGACATCGGTCACATACAGGAGGCACCTCAAGGCACTTGAAAACTTTCACCATCCTCCGAGTTAGCTGGGAAGACAAGAGAACAAATGCCAGTATTCTCACTGACACCAACTGTGGGAACATCGAGGCTACCATTATTCATGAACAATACGTTGGAATGGCCATGTTACCCGCATGGACGACAGAAGGCTGTCAAAGCAGCTAGTTTACAGTCACCTAAAAAATAGTAAACGTAACACTGGAGGGCAACTGAAAAGGTATAAGGATAGTCTTAAGATAAACCTGAAAAAGTGACAAATCGACCCCCTCACCTGGGAGACGATTACTCAATACCGTAACGCTTGGAGGAGCAACACAGGAGAAGGTGTGAATACTTTCTAGTTAACCCGACTGCAAACCGAGGCAGACAAGCGCCAACGCCGGAAAGACGCTGTAGCCGCGCCTCCCGCACTAGATTTAGCCCTCCACATTTGCAACAGCTGTCAACAACCCTGCCGATCCCGCATCGTCCTCTTTAGTTATTTCAGAGCTCACCATCGAAGGTGACATCTTTAATAAATCATATCATTGTTTCATAGAATGATCGTCATACTCGATTCCGAATGACAGCAATGGGCCTATCCGTGCGCCAACACACAATAAAATTTGAAACAACTGAGGTCAAGCAAGTGGCGTACGCTGATGACCTTACAGGAGCAGGAAAAGTGGAGGACATAAAAAAGTGGTGGGACTTGGTAACATCACGAGGCCCACATATAGAGTATCACCCAAACGCCAGCAAGTCCTTCCTCATTGTGAAGCCAGACCATTATGAACGGGCATTGGAGGTGTTCGGTGGAAGTGAGGTCAAAATAACAAAGGACGGCCAAAGACACCTTGGTGCAGTAATCGGCACGACGGACTTCAAGACTGAGTACGTAACGGGAAAGGTAAATGAGTGGGTTAGGGAAATCCAAGCTCTGTCTGAGATTGCTAACACAGAGCCACATGCGGCTTTTGCGGCATTCACCCGTGGGGTCAAGCATCGTTGGAACGACCTGATGCGTACTATCCCTGATATCGGACCCCTCCTCCACCCTCTGGAAGAAACTATCAGCGTCAATTTCATTCCCAAATTAGTGAAACACCCTCACTTAACCCCAGCAGAAAGATCACTCCTTGCACTACCACCGAGACTGGGAGGAATGGGATTGACCAATCCAGAGGAGATTGCTGCCACCGAACATCAAAACACAGTTAACTTCACGGCAGCCCTCACGGACCACATAATAGCTCAGAACGCAACAGGGGAGGTGGATTCCAGTGAAGTAAACAAGATTCGAAGGTCCATTACGACAGAACGGCCAAAGTGATAAGTTGCAGCAACTGTTGCTGCAAGTACCAGAGAATTTGAAAAAAAAAAGCAGCTATAGAGCAGGAGGTGGGCGCCTCGAACTGGTTAACTACATTACCGATAAGGGCAAATGGTTTCAGTCTCAATAAACAAGAATTTACACATGCCAATGCTCTAAGGTGCGGTAGGCCAGTATATGGTTTGCCCTCCCAATGCGTGTGTGGCTCTTTCTATGCGGTCGATCACACCATGGTGTGCAAGGAAGGGGACTTCATATGCATGAGGCATGACGAAGTTAGAGATCTCACAGCAAATATGTTGAAGGAAATCTGACGGGATGTCATGGTAGAACCGACCCTCCTTCCACTGGAAGGTGAGAATTTCCAACATAGAAAGTCAAACAAATCCAACGAAGCCCGTGTTAACGTCAGTGCTCAAGGATTCTCGATGCGGGAACAGCAAGCATTCTTCAACATCAGGATTTTTTATCCCATGGCCGCATGCCACCGTAACTTAGCTCTCGACAGTGCACACAGGAGGAACGAGAACGACAAGATAAGGGCATACGGGGAGAGAATTCAGAACGTTGATCAAGGCAGCTTCACTCCTCCAGTGTTCACAACCTCTGGTGGGTTGGGACCAAGTGCAAGATGCTTCTACGCCAGACTCGCGGAGGTGCTACCCAAACAGAAGCAGCAGCCCAGAAGTTATGTTACAGCCTGGATGAGATATCGACTGTCCTTCTCTCTCCTTAGGTCGGGTTTGCTCTGCCTCAGGGGAACGAGAGCATCGGCCCCAAAGCCGACAAAAATTGCAGATATTGACTATGAGGCCACAGTCACTGAATGCCGCATAGATCTGCGGCTCAACTAACTCAACACAGCTAGGATAGCTACTTATGTATTAGTATATTAATATTAAGGTAATAAAATGGTGGTGAAGGTATGGTTATTGGGGGAGGCTGGAGGCCAATAAAAAAAAAGTAGTAGTAGTAGTGTGTGTGTGTGTGTGTGTGTGTGTGTGTGTGTGTGTGTGTGTGTGTGTGTGTGTGTGTGTGTGTGTGTGTGTGTGTGTGTTTGAGACAGAAAGAAAGAGGTATATTTTCTGTTGATTAAACAATATTAAAAATAAAGTTATGTGCGTGGCGTGTCTGTGTGTTGTTACATGTATGTAGGAGCAGAATCGCCGCCCTCTGGGCGGCTCATCCGCTGGCCACGGTAGGACGCCACCCTCCGGGACGCTCCACATTGTCTTACTGTTCAATCCCCAAAACTTCTTCTTCCATCAATAGTTCATTAACGGTGTATTTTTAGTTCCACCATGTTTTTCACTACAACGGTACAGCAAAGTATATTTTTTTAGCATTAAACTGTTATTATTTTATTGTCTAATCATCACTACATTCAACACCACCCATTATCACTACATATAACACCACCCATCATCACTACATATAACACCACCCATCATCACTACATATAACACCATCCATCATCACTACATATAACACCATCCATCATCACTACATATAACACCACCCATTATCACTACATATAACACCACCCATCATCACTACATATAACACCACCCATCATCACTACATATAACACCCTCCATTATCACTACATAAACATCATCCATCATCACTACATATAACACCACCCATCATCACTACATAAACATCATCCATCATCACTACATATAACACCATCCATCATCACTACATATAACACCATCCATCATCACTACATATAACACCATCCATCATCACTACATATAACACCATCCATCATCACTACATATAACACCATCCATCATCACTACATATAACACCACCCATCATCACTACATATAACACCATCCATCATCACTACATATAACACCACCCATCATCACTACATATAACACCACCCATCATCACTACATATAACACCATCCATCATCACTACATATAACACCACCCATCATCACTACATATAACACCATCCATTATCACTACATATAACACCATCCATCATCACTACATATAACACCATCCATCATCACTACATATAACACCATCCATCATCACTACATATAACACCATCCATCATCACTACAGATCGGTAAAGTAGTTTCCGAGATTCTCGTGCGGACACACAAACAAACAGACATACTTCTTTGTTTTATATAGATAGATGTATGTATGTATGTATGTATGTATGTATGTATGATTAAGTGCATAAGTAACTTACCTGCTAATGTCTTCATAAGTTCACGTGAATGTGTGCGTGTGTGTAAAAGCGCCAAATGTACACACACACACACACACACACACACACACACACACACACACACACAGCAATCGTTTATAAGTGGCCTAAAATTACCCAGTAACTTTAATATAACTGAGAAAATAGGTGCAATGAAGTAGTAATAACGCCATAATAGGGAACAAGACAAGTATTGAAGGGAAGGTAACACTATTTTAATATACCAAGAAAGGCTTTTAATATACAGTCAAGGTAACTGTATTTTTATATAAGTTTTAATATAGCGAAGTCAGGGATAACACTTTATATTAGGTGAAGGTAACATTACAATGAGGGATTTTATCATTTATGGTCACTTTTAATATAGGAAAGTTGGGATATTTTAGTTAAGATTTAATATATGATCCAAGGTGTTATATTTTTAGGTAAAATTAAAAGCCTAATTCATCTGAAGACTAATTAATTATTCACTTGAAGTCTAATTATAAAATCTGAAACCTAATTAATCACCTGAAGCCTAATTAGTCATCTGATGCCAAGTTTACCTGCAACTCACTGACCCACTAATGAACTGAGTATCTTTAAGGTGGTTGAAAAGTCACTGTGTAGCTATACTAATTATATTAATAACCTTGCACCTACATTTGATAAAAGTAGAGCAGGTAAATAAGTATGTTTTTTAATTATCACAGGTACACAGGGACGTTTCGATCACCCTATACATACAAAATCATATTAATAACAGTCTTTTGTTCTTCAGCTTTTGTTTCCGTCTATTTCTGCTGACAACCTCCGCTATCTTCAGAAGCAGTTGGTGACGTTCTCTACCCTGGGTCAGGATTACTCCCTGTCCAATATCTTCAAGGTAATATTGTTTGGCCAACACACCACAATTACCAAGACGAACAGGAAAATAGAATGAAATTGGGACAGGTGAATGGAAGAGAGAGAGAGAGAGAGAGAGAGAGAGAGAGAGAGAGAGAGAGCTCCCCCAATACCCCCCTTTCGCTAATTCTCTTACCTCTAAATCCTCTACGATTATTTGTTGTACCTACAGCTCCCTAATAAGACTAAGCCAAGTGTTTACAATATGCTCTGGTTTGATTTTCCTTCTTCCCAGACCAACACAGATGGGTTTTTTAGTAATAATATTGTTCGTTATGCATTACTACCCTAGAAGAAGCTGACCGGTGTCTCACTGACCAGCTAGGTGAGATAAAAAGAAGCTTGGGATTCTCGCAAAGGGATATAAGTGACTTACAAGCAAAGTTGAACGTTGAAGCTAAGGAGAACCGAACACTCAAGACCCAAGTTCAGCAGCTGAGTGAGGAAAATTCCAAGCTCAAAACGGAACTAACGACAACAGCAGACCGGGTTGATTATGTGGATGACATAGGGCGGCGAAACAACCTCAGGATTGCCGGTATCCCTGAAGACATCCATGAGAACTGGGAGTCATCACAACGCAGAATCTCACACCTGCTGGATGACCATTTTAAACTTCCTGAAGTCAAGTTTGATCGTGCTCAACGCGTCGGGAAACCCAACTCCTCTCGCCCCCGCGCAATCCTAACAAAATTCTCGTCCCCCTCTGACCGTGACAAAGTGTTTTAGCAACGCATTAAACTGAAAGGCACCACTATCTTCGTCAACGAAGATCTCTGCCCAGGTACGAATAAAGCCCGTCTACAGCAAATGGACCAGTTTAAAGAAGCCGGTAAACAAGGGAAACACGTGACGTTCAGTCATAAAACCCTTGTTGTGAGGGATTGGGCAAGTGGACACCCGCCCACTCACCCACCCGCTGTACCCCCCCCCCCCCTCCCCACTGAGGGGGAACCAGCCACTGTCTCTATCACCTGCGGTGTTTCCCCCCCCCCCCCCCCCCTGCCGGCCAACTCGAGTACTACACGTCTACCCGCTGTGGTGGAAACCAGCGACCCTCAAAACCGAGTGACAGGCGCACCTCCCACTCCATCTGGGAATCTCCCTCAACAGTACCGGTCATCATAATTCTGTTGGTTGTAGCACTTGTGAGTACGTTACCCCCCCCCCCCCCACTATTATAATGTTCTTAGATCTTCCTTTTTCACACCTCAGTGACCCTGAGTTTTTACTGTTCCTTAATCAGTATCAATGTTCCCACAATGATGATGCTAGTGTCATTCCCTTATATGTGCTAGATCGTATGTGTTACACCCCATTTACCCATGGTGTCGACACAATACTCCCTCATATCGATCCTGATGCCTTTCTACAAAACTCACTGGGTTACACCAACCCAAACTGTAACTATTACTTCCCTGACTCTCCCGAGCTTAGTTCTAGTCTCCTACTACCTCATTCCTTCTCCTTGATTAGCCATAACATCAGCAGTATTCCACTTCATCTAGATACCTTTTTAGATCAGTGTTTATCTTCTAATGCCCACAAATTTGATGTACTTGGGTTCTGTGAGACCAAACTCACTAGCGACATTGACCATTTGTATAACATTCCTAATTATAATAGACACTGCGTCAACACGTCACGACACAGTGGTGGTGTCGCCCTATATGTTGATATCAAGTATAACACTTCTGTAAGAGATGATTTAAAGGTTCAGGAGGAGTACATGGAGAGTGTTTTCACTGAATTACGTAACGACACACGAAATATCCCAGTAGGAGTGGTCAACAGAAGACCCCACACTAATGTAAGGAATTTTCTTGATAAATTGTCGGAGCTTATCACTATCATAAGTTCAGAGAGGAAACATTGCTACATTACAGGAGATTTCAACCTTGATCTATTAAAATCAGAAACCGACACCTCAGTATTAGACCTTCTTGCTACATTTCATTCTAAACTCTTCTTCAACACTATAACCAAACCCACTAGAGTAACTGCCACCTCTGCCACTGTGATAGATCATATCTGGACTAACAACACTCCTAACAATCTTGCAAGTGGAATTATTCATAACTAGCAGAAACGCTCTTTCGCTAGGCCACGGTAGGACGCCACCCTCCGGGAGGCTCCACATTGTCACACTGTAGTGCAGTGGTTCCCAACCATTTTAGTACCATGCCCCACTTTTTTATCACAAATTTCTTCATGTCCCCCACCCGTTAATTGTTTAGTATGATATAACAATATCAGTTTTGAAGAAGTATAACATAAAAAATTGTATCTTTCAAATAAAACTAAAGGGTTTAACTTCAAATTTAATCAAATAAAATCCATTTTATAATGTGTATAACATATCTACCATCAGATTAAATAAATTCAATTACAATCAATTAATGAGACCCTTGAGCCTGATGTCTACTGCAAAGAGATTTTATCCGAGGCAGAAATTTTGTTAATTTCAATCTCAAGTCGCCTCGTTTAGTGATATCCAGCCGGTTTCTTTTCTTCAGTAATAAGTCATTCACAGCACTAAATCCACATTCCACTAAGTATGACGATGGGAATGGTAACAGTAGTTTTCTTGCCAAACTACTTGTATTTGGATATTTAGCTTGTGTTTCTTCACAGAGCCACATCATTGTTCCTTTTATTTTGAACAGGGTTTTAATCGAGTCATCAATTTGTAATTCTGAAAGTTCTCCTTGATACTCCATGGTTACATCTGGCCTTTGAATTAACAAGAGCCATGTTTGTTCCTTATTTAAGACATTGAGTTTTTTAAATAACTGACGAGTGCTTTACCATCAACTGTCAGTAACAGAGTCATATAAGGTTTGTCATCCAAGAACTCACTAAGAATATCAAATAATTCCATGAATCTTTTCAGGCAATTCCCATTTGATAACCACCTTACATCAGTATGAAGTAATAATCTTACATAGTCTGCATTTTGATCCTTGCAAAATTGTTTGAAAAGACGCTCACATTTGGCATTAGCTTCTATAGTGTTGATGCATTTTATAACTCGTTTAGAACAGGGGAAACTTTTTTGGAAACTAAATTCTGTCTATGAATAACACAATGCACTAACAACATTTGGGGATTGTCGTCTTTCAATAATTTTAAAACTCCATTTTTTTTGCCCATCATCACTGGAACACCGTCTGCAACACAAGATATAATGTTCTCCATTGGTATCTGCTTATCATCTGAATATGTTTTTAATTTCTTATATATATCAATTGCAATAGTGGTGGTTTCTAATGCTTCGCAAAATAGCATATCCTCAATAAATTCTCCATTATCAACATATCTTACGTAGGCCATTAACAGAGCTTCACTATCTCTTACAGTTGATTCGTCCAACTGTATTGAAAAATTTGTATATTTTAATTTTTCAACAAGTTGTACTTCTACATCACAACTCATTTCATCAATCCTGCTACTAACAGTATTATTACTGAGCGGCATGCTTTTGAGATCTTGGTCATCTTTTTCAAGAACTACTTTCAGAAAAGTTGATATTGCGGGCTTAATTAAATTCTCCCCTATTGTATGATTTTTGCCACATTTTGCTATGAGAAGAGAAATTTCATAACTAGCCTCAAGACCACGATCCTTGCTTGCACTTCTTGCAGAGAACAATGAATTTATTGTTGATCTTTTTTCAAACTTCTCCTTTAGGGATTTAAAATACTCCAGTTTTGAATTAACATGAATACTGTGTTTTGCCTTCAAATGATTTTCGAGACGACCTCTCTTCATGGACTCATTAGTCAAACATTGGTGGCACAACAGACAAAAAGGCAACCTTTCATCATGAGTCGCTGGTATGAACCCAAACAGCAAGTACTCATCTGAATACTGGCGAACTTTTTTTTTGGCGTGCACACTGTTCATTTTATGCATCATGGGGGTAACTGAAAAGTGAAAATAAAATATTTATATACTTAGGAAAATAAATTTAATATCTAACTTCTGTAACATACAAGGCACAATGTCAATATGCAGTTGCCATTTCAAGTAAATACAGTATTGAGCTTTATATTCACAGTTTTAAATTAATGTTACTGTGACAAGATCAATGAACGACACAAGGAGTTTAAAGATGAAAATGTATTACAGTCTCTCCTCGACTTACGACGGTGTTCCGTCCCGACGACCAGGTCGTAATACCTGAAATATTGTTATTAAATATTATCATCAATGACTTCTTTTGGTATTAAACAATACAATTTGGTGCTAATTTTTTCCTCTTATATAAAGTAGCTTTAGTGTATAGGGTGAAACATCTATCATGAAGTGATTGTCATTAGAACTTTACGGGGTCTGAATTTGTAAAAAAACACAACTAATGTGTTTAATCTACTCATAATCAATTTGGTAAAATGAATGTTTAGGTCATCCACCTCTAACTTGGCATTTGAAAAAACATAATTCCAATGTCACCAAACCTAACCTAACCCAACTTAACTAATCTAACCTAACCTAACTTAACTGGTAAAAATCGGTCAACTTAAAATCATTAAATTCGCTGGATGGCCAAAAGATAATTATATCATCAATTCCATTTACTTTAGAAGGACTTATTAATTTTTGTTGAAATCATGGACATACAAAGCCAATATATCTACATTTGATTCTACCAGTGTGAATGGCAAAGTTAATTAACATCACCACTCCAACTGTTGGCCCAAACAAGTCGTTAAGTAGTTCTTTCTTGTAATACATTGAGTCACTTAGGGAATAAAAAAATAAAACATGAATTTAGGTCACTGAATTTATCTTATTAGTAACAAATTGTGGTTAAACTGATACACAAATGAAACATGCCTGGGAAGTATCTGGTACTGGTTACCTGGCATATTTGGACTTATTAAAATATGAAATCTAGGCTAATAAGTAATTATACTAAGGAAATGATTATTTTGGTAGTGCTGGACGGTTATTAATTGCGCTCATTACGAAAATTGGGTCGATATTAATACTGATAAAGGGCGTCATTCACCATCCCAGAGGAAGCTGTTCTCACCACTCTTCAAATAGACCATTTACGACTTTTTTTATTTCAATTTGATTTCAATACATTTCTACACATAAATTAGTTGTATTAGTTATCTTAAAGGCTTAACCTTTTATGATGGTTAGGCGAATTTGGAGGATATAAACGGCGATGAGACCAGTAGAGGCTGGCGGCATTGTTCGTACACAAACATGGACCGCTTTTAAAAAGAACAATACAATTGTGCATGTGCTGTTCTATATGGAGTATATAGTGTAACAAATATTATTCCTTTGCAGATTTATACATTTTATGTCCATCCAAATCAATTTTCTTTCTTTTGGTTTCAAAAATAGTTCTCTCGCAGTGATCATCGGACGGGGGCACGTGTATCACGAAATTTCCCCATGTTCCAATAACGAATCATACATATTTTTCTTTTTTTTTAGCCCAAAATGCTTCTTGCATAACAACCATGGGAGTGCTACAGAATGGTATACACCACGGCTGATCTTGCATATGGGCCTTGCTATCCATGCCAAGTTTGGTCCAGATTGGTAAAGTAGTTTAAGAGATTCTCGTGCGGACCCACAGACAGACAGATAAACTTCTTTGTTATATACATATAGACACAAAACTAGAAATATAAAGTTTAATTTTTACATAAAACTTGTTAAAAGATATAGATTGGACCGGGCCGGAATAATGTTTCTTACCGATTTAGTGACAGGGAGATTGGGAAGTCCAACTGCAAGGAATAAGGCCATCACCCCCTGAGATGAAGGTGCTGATAACTTTACGTTTCTCGGCTACAGGGAAAATGCAACTGTTCAACAATGACGACTTTGTGCTATGACAACCTAGCGTAACAGAGTGATAACACAGACGTTAAATGCTTTATCAACACCCGAAATACTCATGCGATTTATTAAGTTCCCAATGGATACGCGAGATATACAAAAGGAAGCATCAGAGGCTAAAAAAGAAAAAATATAATTATTTATAAGGATGCTCTTGTCAATTGGAGTTTTTTCTTAAATTTACTCTTATTCTTAGCTAAGAGTAGGACTTAACCGCTTCATGAGATACACTTAAGAATTACTCTCAGATAAGAATAATAAAAGTGGTATAAGAGTAAAATGAAGAAATTTCTTAAGAAGTTTTATAAATACGGGCCCTGGTGCCGTCTGACTCTCTCTCTCTCTCTCTCTCCGTATTTCTTTGTTAATAATTCTCTCACGCTCTTCTCCTCTCCTTCCCTCTTCTCCTCCTCTTCCCGCTTCATCATCTCTTCTTTTTTTTTTTTTTTAACTGTTTATTTTCTTGCTAACATTAGCATCAGTGTGGACGGGGTCGCTTTCGGTGGGTGATGGTGGTGGGTGTTGGAAAGGGATATGGCTGGGGGGTACATGTCCTTCAAACCAAATACTTTAACAGCTTCTTTAAGGATTGTCGTTTGGTTGGGTCAATGTTGAGGGCGTGGATCAACCATTGCTGGGCGTTAGGGGTAAGGAGGTGCAATTCACCTTTCATAAGTCGCTTCAGGAGGCGGCCAACGCTGTACACGTCGGCCTTGGTGGTGAGTGGGCATCTTTTGACGACTTCTGGGGCATTGTGGTCGGGGGCCCTTGTTGAGTTAAATTTTTTGAAGTTTCCAACCTTAGTGGCGATACCGAAGTCAATGAGCGTAGCTTGGATCCCCTTGTCAGTCTTCTGGATGCAAATGTTAGCAGTTTTAAGGTCGTTGTGCAGCCATCCACGACTGTTAACCGCGATCAGTGTACGGGTGACCTGTTGTACGATCTGGAGGCGTTCGGAGAAGGTACAGTCATTAATCTTCAAGTATTCCTTGAGGGAGTCCCCGGCGAACACTGTAATCATAGTTAGTTCCTCAGGACAAACCATGATTATCTTCTGAACACCTGGGACATCTCGCAGGAAAGAAAGTACTCGGATCTCCCTCTGTAAGCTTATGATATTAGAATCCTTATTAGGAACGCTCTTGGCGACCCAGTATCCCTTTGGCCGTTGGATTTTGCAACAGGTGCCGCATGCTCCCTGGCCCAAGTGGCTTGAAGTAGATGAGTTAATTATGAATTCAAATTGTTTTGCGTTTAGTACGAGGACACCGCATATCCCGCAGTCACCAATCAGTGATTCTATAGTCTTTTTTGAGACCTGTTGGCTGTCCATTATTGTAACATATAGGGTTGACAGTCAACTGCACCAAGGGCCTTAAGTTGAAAATCATCGAGTAAAATGAATTTTTGAATGTTTCAGTATAGGTAGGTTGGAATTTGTTTTTATAGTGAAGTAAGAGTGTAGTGTAGTGATGATGTGACAGCACAGTGTGGTTGTAATGGAATGGTTTTAAAGTGAAGATGTGTTATAGTGTAGTAGTGGTTGTACAGTGTGGTTGAAATATGGTGTTGTAGTGAAGATGTGTTATGGTGTAGTAGTGGTTGTACAGTGTAGATGTAAAGTTATGGTGTTGTAGTGAAGATGTGTTATGGTGTAGTAGTGGCTGTACAGTATAGATGTAAAGTTATGGTGTTGTAGTGAAGATGTGTTATGGTGTAGTAGTGGTTGTACAGTGTGGTTGTAAGGTTATGGTGTTGTAGTGAAGATGTGTTATGGTGTAGTAGTGGTTGTACAGTGTGGTTGTAAGGTTATGGTGTTGTAGTGAAGATGTGTTATGGTGTAGTAGTGGTTGTACAGTGTGGTTGAAATATGGTGTTGTAGTGAAGATGTGTTATGGTGTAGTAGTGGTTGTACAGTGTGGTTGTAAAGTTATAGTGTTGTAGTGAAGATGTGTTATGGTGTAGTAGTGGTTGTCAATAAACAGTGCGGTATCATGTATCATACTCGATAGTCACTCACTCTCACAGTAATGAAAGAAATCTATCATGATCTTGTCTACCAACACCTGATACACTGTCACACACTATGGGGGGGCCTCTGGCTCTTCAAAAACACAATCTCTGGCTACTGCACAAAAGAGAGTTGTATGGACAATGACCTACTTGAAAAAACAGATCACACAAACGATAAATTTGCTACATTGAAAATTTTAAAGTTCGAAGATATTAACACCTACTGCTGTGTCCTTTTTCTTTACAAATCTATCAATCACTTGCTTAACAATAATTATTTCCAGTTCCGGAATAATCAGAGATACAACTTGAGGCACCCAGAGCTACTAAGACCACCCTCCATGCGCTCCTCTCAGTCCCAGACCTCCATAAAATATCACGGTGTGAAGGTGTGGAACAACTTACCCCCACCCATCCGAGCAAAGACTACGCCCCCTTCCTTTAAATCATCTCTTAAAAAATATCTATTGTCTAAGTATTAATATTTCTTGTAACACTTACTATATTTACAGTGCCTGCTTTTATTGTACCATCAATACCGTTTTATCGGAAATTATCATGTAAATAGATAAGTAATTACCATTGCAAAAAACATATTTGCCAACTAGACATAATCCTGACAGTTCTGTCCTCTTGTTCAACCTTAGTACTGCCATGTTGTACTGCTCCCCCATTCTACTTATGTTTTTCAATTACACTGTAATTTATGTACAACAAAATAAATAAATAAACAAAATAAATAAATAAATAAATAAATAAATATATAAATAAATATTGAAGTGATAACCGTGGTAACATTATGAGATGTACTTATTACTACCATGCTATTGTACTATTCCAGATGATACTAAATGTTACATAATACTTCCCTGAGATAAATGTATAGTATATATCAGGTGCCTAAAAGAGAGCTCAGGTTCTCAACTGGCTCAGCCATGTTAATATTGTTATTATTATCCACTCTGTAACTGTATTTTTCTGGCTAAATAAACTGTTTCAATTCAATTCAATTCAAGTTAGCTACTGACCCAACCCAGACCCAGACCGCGCCTTGATAAACACCTAAACACTTGTAAAAATATTCCTCACAACACAATTAATTCTTTAACACTATTTCTGCCTTTTTTTTTACGACTGGTTCTATCAATCACTTCTTGCAAGCACTTTCTTCCTCCTCTCCCAGAAAAGCACTCCTCGGGGATTACCATAGAAGTGCCTGGGTTGATCTGAATAAATTTTTACTTCCAATTCGCCCGGAGTTTCAACAGACTCGGTGACTTGTGTCGATAACATTTCACCCTGGTTTAAACTTTTCTACTTAAGTTCAATTAAAAATATACAAACTCTTACTTATAATGGATATACAGACGTCAAGACCAAGAAAATTACAACTCTTCCATTACTGTTCGTACACCTGTCAAACATAAGTGCTCCTTCTTATCAAAATTACACAAAATTTCATCAAGTCATTCACCTTATTGATTGTGTCAGGTCTCTCTCTCTCTCTCTCTCTCTCTCTCTCTCTCTCTCTCTCTCTTCCCACGTCCACCGACTAACATACAACTTACATCTCTTTTAAAACCCAGGACAGACACCCACCTCATACTGCAGTGTTAAGTCTTGCCTCTCTTTAACCTATTTTATTCACAGTATACTCAACAACCTTATCTTGGAATGGATCACTTGGTAGTTTTATTTTCCTTCAGAGGACAGAGTGACGTCGTGTCCCCTCCCCACCTCCTCACCCCCTACCCAGTCCACCACACAGTTTAAATGTATCAAGACAAATTGGATCATAACTCTCCGAACGGTGGACAAATAGACGGACAGATTGACGGACAGACAAATGGAGAGATTGACGGACAGATATACGGAGTAACAGCATTTCCTAAGTCATTTCTCGCTACGTGGAAGAAAGACGACACAAAATTTCCTAGACCTACCCATGAGAGAGACGGAACATCATCCCAGGTAAGACACTCAGAGGAGGTACTTTAATTACACTAAACCATTAAAAAAAAAGAAATTGCCTCCAGGTAAAGTAACTTGGCTGGTATTCTGATCACCATAATTGAAACTAATATTTAAACCTGACTTAAAACACTAAAGAGACTACTTCATCCTTGACAAGGCACTTAGCAAATTGTACTCAGATGAAACCTTAATTCTCTTAACACTCTTTAAGGTAGGTAGTATGTTAATTAGATCCAGATAAAACACTGAGGGATGCTTACCCCCAGGAAGGCCTCTGAAGAGCTTGTAGTAATTAAGAAGTTAATTTAATCAAAGAAAAAAGTCTCAGATCCTGGAAATAGTCTCAGAAAAATACTTCAACTCGGATGTGGCCTCAGAGGAGTCCGTGAATCCAGATGAGCCACTCAACCCCTTTGGTCAAAAAACCCCCCCCCCCAGAAAGATTCTCCTGCAAGGGGATCAGAGGCTAATGACGGAGATGGATTCATTAGTGAGCTTATTGAAACATGTATATACTTAATTTACTAAAGGTGGTCATATGGTTAACTAGTACAGGTTAATACACTTAAAATGTACTCCCCTGGATTGACCTTCGAGATATACCCATCCTAACCCAATCTAACCTAACCTAACCAAACCTAATTCCGGCCAAATCAGACTTATATTGTTATTACCGATAAAGATACTGAAGGAATTGAATTAATAATCTGAGAATAAAAATATTTGTGTCTTACCTGTCAGACTCGTTCTAATTTCAGGTTGGCAAATTCCTCCGCCTCGCCACATTATCATCCTCGCCTCGCCATAACAGTCCCCTGCCTCGCCATAACAGTCCCCTGCCTCGCCATAACAGTCCCCATCCTCGCTACAACAGTCCCTTACCTCGCCAAAACAAAATTTCCCGTCTCGCCACAACCGTTTCTTTACCTCAACACAACAGAATAACTCGCCTCACCACAACAGTTCCTCGCCTCGCCATTACAGCTCCCTATTTCGCCATAACAGTCCTCTACCTCGCCACAATAGAGTTCCTTGCCTCGCCAAAACAGTCCTTCTCGTATTACCGTGTTTACAAATGCCACACGCACAGACAGATCCACTGACGGAGACACAAACGGAAGCACAGACAGACGCATAGACGGGTGCAGAGACAGAAATACAGACGGAAAACATAATATTTGCATAAATGTTCCTGCAGGTAATGAGAACATATTGTTACCTTAAGGGAGTTTTATAAATAACATACACACACACACACACACACACACACACACACACACAGACAGACAGACAGACAGACACACACAGACACACACACACAATGAAGATCAGTCACTCTAATGCTATTTGGAAGGTTGGGTTAGGTTAAGTTGGGTTAGATTAAGTTAGGGTAGTTTAGATTAAGATAGATCAGGCTTTGTTAGGCTAGCTTAGGATATATTGTACTTGATTAGGTTAGGTTAGGTTAGGTTAGTTTAGGTTAGGTTAGGTTAGGTTAGGTTAGGTTAGGATAGGTTAGGTTAGGTTAGGTTAGGATAGGTTAGGTTAAAATGCTTTAATACGAAAATACAATAACAATTAAACTCCTCCATAAAACTGCAGCACAAGACAGACAGACAGACACAGACAGACAGACAGACAGACAGACATATAAGATATTCAATAAAAAACTATCTCAGCCTCATGATCCAAAAAAAAAATATTAAAAGTAAACCAAAACCGATAAATAAAATCACACACATGACAAACAGACGCCACCACGATCTCCTCCTCACTCCCTCCCTCCCCGCCAAACCTCACAGTGCTGGTAATTGCTCGTTAATTCACTAAGATAATTTACAAACGTGAATAATTGATCATAATTTCCATTTACTTGCCTGTGTTTTGTGACTCACCATGACCTACTGTGGCCCATCGTGACCTATCGTGACCCATCGTGACCTACTGTGACCTATCGTGACCCACCGTGACTTACTGTTACCCATCGTGACCTTTCGTGTCCTACAGTGACTCCACCGTGACCTACTGCGACTCATCGTGATCCAACATGACCCACCGTGACCCACCATAGCTCACCATGACCCACTGTGACCCACCATGACCCATTATGACCCACTGTGACTCACCATGACCTACTATGATTCACCATGACTCACCATTACCCACCAACCGGTTACCAGCTTTGTCACTGCCGTTTTCCGTCAGTCTAGTGGCGAAGGTGAAGTTTTAAATTTTTTTTTAGAATTATCTTTAAGGAGGATATACCCTTTGAGAGAGAGGAGAGGCGAGGAGAGGAGAGGAGAGGACAGGCGAGAGCAATCACACAAACACAAATTAACCCAACACATCAAACTCAATTTAACAATACAAATAAACAAACACCTGCAGAGTCAACACTAAAAATACCATCGAACTAGAATCAGCAGAAGTGGGCCTGGAACTGTGACAAGAAGCCACACCGCTACGGCTTGGAACTACAGAACCTTTGTATAGAAAAACCTCGAGATGAAACGACGATAGAAACCTGAACCCCGACTGTAGTCAAAGATCTTCGGTAGCCTGAAGGTGATGATGACCTTTTTCTTTTTTTACGGGGAATATCTCACCCGGGAAGGGTCATCGACCACAACGGGGCCTAGGGGGCGAAAAAATAAGGGTAAAGAAGTTAAAGATAGAAGAGACAAAAATTATATTAATCTACACCACGAAGATGCCGGAAAACCAGCTTTTAAAAGTGAGACAGATTGTATAAGTATGGAAACACAGAAGAAGGCAGAGCATTCCACAGTTTGGCTGTGTGAGGAAAGAAGGATATACTATAACGGGTTATTCTAGTGTGACCGACATCCACAGAGAAACGGTGGGCACCGCGGGTAAGACGTGTGTTACGAGCCCACGGCCTTGCCGGCGGTACACAGGATGCCAAATTCACCGAACATTGCCCGTTAAAGTACCTGTAAAAGAGAGAGAGAGAGAGTGAAGCAACATTGAGGCGAAGAAAAAGAGAAGAGAGATTATCAACTAACAGTTGGACAGAAGAAGAGCCACCCCAGGTATGAGAGCAGTACTCCAAGTTAGGACGAATGAATCCCTTATAAACTTGAAGCAACTGCTCAGGAGTGAAGTAGCTACGGCATCTGTACAGCATTCCCAGCTTTCGGGAGGCAGCTTTAGCGATGTTGTGGATGTGTGGCTTCCATGACATATTAAAGGAAATGGTGAGGCCTAGCATATCTATTTTAGATTTTGGCACAATGTTTGCGTCCTGATATGTGATTGCTGGGAGATCATCTAATTTGGTAAGTGTAATTGGTAAATACTGTCTTTTATTATTATTGAATTTAACCAAGTTTCCATCTCCCCATTCGGAGATGCTGCACAGATCCGCATTGATACATATAATGATATCAGCTCTAGAAACAGATCTAGTTTGAAAATTAGGTGAAAGGGAAAAATGTGAAGAAGAGTGAAGAGTAGAATCATCAGCGTAAGAATGGACAGAATTAGTCGTAGCGTAAAGTAAGTCATTGATAAAAAGAAGGAAGAGAGTAAGTGAAAGAAGAGAACCCTGTGGGACACCACTATTGGTAGAGAAAGAGCGAGAGATCGATCCCTCGACAACAACTGCCATAGATCGGTTCTCAAGGAAGGTAGAGATTAGAGAACAAAGTGGGGGAGAGAAGCCATAGGAGGGAAATTTAGAAAGTAAAGACTTGTGCCATACCCTGTCAAATACTTTGGAGATGTCGAGGGCCACGACGAAAGTTTCCCCATAATCCCTAAGAGAGGATGACCAAAGATGGGTGCAGTAGGAGAGCAGATCACCAGTAGATCTCGCCAGGCGAAAGCCATACTGGTGATCCGACAAAAGAGAAATGAGTTCAAGGTGACGGAGAAAATGGGAGTTCAAGATTGTTTTGAAAATCTTAGAGAGGGATGAAGTAAGGGGCGACAGTTGGAGGGATCGGAATGGTCACCTTTCTTCAGATTGGGCTGAACCAAGGCATGCTTCCAAGAAGAAGGAAAAGTTTGGGTTTGGAAGCAAAGGCGAAAGAGGCGAGCAAGTACAGGGGCCGGATTTCAGCACACTCCCTCAGAACACGAGGGGGTATTCCGTCCGGTCCATGCGCCTTACTCACGTCCAACCTGGATAACACACCAGCAACCCTACGAGTGGAGATTATAGGAAAGTGCATAGGTTCGGTAGGAGGAGCAGGGGTAGGAGGGATAGGGTTGGAATCGTCTTAGGTGGAGTTAGAGGAGAATAAGGTGCCAAAGAGATTGGCTTTATCAGGGGGAGAGTTGGCTATAGAGTTATTAGGTCGGAAGAGAGGAGGAAAAGAGGGAGTGCAGGAGTTATTACAGATGTTTTTGGTTAAGGACCAGAAGGATTTACTAGAAGAAGAGTTAGTCAGGTCAGCAGTCTTTCTTTTCATAAAATTCCGCTTGGCCCTACGAAGAATAAATTTTCAACACTTCCTTGAAGTAATGAAAGTGGAGAAGGAGATAGTTTCTTAACCTGGTACGCCCTCTCTCTCTCCCTACATGCAAGAGAAGAGGAGCGATCAACCCATGATTGTAAAGGAAAAGTTTTGGTAGAAGATATGACAAAAGCACTCATACTACCCTGTACAACTCCACCAATGCTGGGAAAAAGCACCATTCATCCCAAGGAAAGTCGGAGTACAATTCTCACGAAGATTGCCAGTTTGCCCTCCGATAGTGCCATAGATGACATTTACAGGGGAGGTGGGGGAGGTGGTCGTGCCCAGTTAAATTTTATAGAAATAAGTTTGTGATCAGAAGACCCTAAGGGGACAGAAATTGAGTATGAGTAGTGTGTTGGGTTAGAGGTAAAACAAAGATCAAGAATGTTAGTAAGTTGATCGTGTTGATGTTGAACACGTGTAGGGTGTTTAATTAGTTGTTCCAGATCATTAAGTAAGGAAAAGAGAGTGCCTCAACTCCACCTGGGTCATCCCTTGCAGAGCCAAGCCACTCTCTGTGATGTACATTGAAATCCCCTAGGTAGAGAATCTCGGTGTTGGGGTGTATGGATAGCAACGACTCATGGCAAGTAGTGAAAGAGTCAAAGAGTTCCTAATAGTTGGTTGAGTTGAGAGAACAGTATAGGAAACAAAGAAAAATAGTCATAGTTGGTAGAGATATTTTGAGCCAGATGACATCATAAAGGGAAGATTCAAGATCCGTGAGTCGAGCTATAGGTGTACGTGTGTTGCAGTAGGCGCATACACCTCCCTTAGAATGGAAAGAGGTATAAAGGTTGTAGTTGGAGACTTGAAAAGGTTTGGGTGAAGCTGCTTTGGTCAGTTGAAGTTCAGATAGTAATAAGAGGTCGGGGGAAGAGGTTAATAGATGGTGCTCCACAGAAGGAAAAATGGATCTCAGGCCGCGAATGTTGGAAAAATGAAGTGTGAAAAATGCCGATCCTCCAGCAACCGCGGTGGCGTCAGTTGAGGCCCTGGGGTCCACAACCTTCCCGACCAGTGGGACCCATCCGAGAAGACCCCGTTTTAATATTATTCTCAACTAACATTGGAGAATAAAAGAGTGAGAAAGGTTATATATATTAAGTTGTTAATAATAAGAGAGACAATTGAAACCCTTTCAATTGTTGGTAAATGTGACAGAAAGACTAATCAGCAACCCCCCCCCCCCTCAAAAAACAAAACAACAACAACAGAAAACCCACTCAAATCCTTCTCCTATGAAGCTATGGTACCATAAAAGGTTTTAAGCAAAGGTTAAACAAATTGCTGTCGGTTTCAGTTACAATACAAGGATTATTTGAAGATCTATTTCACCTCTAAAGGTCATTATACTTTAAGATTAATTACTATACTCAAGGACTCAACATTATAATACTCATGTACTCAACAACTATAATACTCATGGACTCAAGATCATAATACTCACGGACTCAACATTATAATACTCACGTACTCAACAACTATAATACTCACGGACTCAATATCATAATACTCACGGACTCAACATACACTCCTCACCAACATACCTGAAAATACAAGGACAAATATTAAATAAACGTACAAACCCTCGTTTTATTCACCTTCAGTATTATAATAGTGAGACGAGTACTATAATACTTATCTCTTATTCATCAAGTACTCCCTCGCCTACAGTAAGTACTCAACATTTATTAGTACATATAATACTAATCATAAATCCCTATACTCTCTATAATACCCAAACTCAATTATATATATCAAGTATTATAAGTTATGATTTCTTTTATGTACAGTTGTGAACAATATTCCCTTGACACTGCTGGTAATATCTGGTGTCCATTGGTGAACTGGCTATGTGATTGGTACAGTATATAGCTGGTGAACGCTGTTTACAACACACACACACACACACACACACATACACACTACATCCTTGACCACCGGAGGGTCAAGACCTATCAGGCGCTGCTCCCGCTGCACAGCTGCCCCCCTTGGCCATGTTCGGCCATTCCCCAAGTCCCTCTCCCCGACCCATCCTCACCACCGGGATATCAACATAATCAAAAGTGACAATTTCGTTTCGGAAAGAAGTGGGATCAGTGTTGAACAGTGATGAACAGTGTTTAAGCCAGTGAATTCAGCACAAGACAGTACCAGTGAGAGCAGCGACCCACCAGTGGGAGAAGCACCCCGGGGAACTGACCACCATCTTCTGACCAGGAGGTGCTAATCACTCCACCCTGGGAACAACAGAGGGTCAGCTTTACACCTGACTATGAGATGATCCAACACCACCTAGCAGAGAGTGAGGTACTGTGACACCACCCCACACCACCTGGTGTCTCAATGACCACGTGAGGTCCTTCATGTCAACACCTGAAGACGAGTTATTACACCACGTGGCCTACTTGACCTCACACAGTATGGCAAGAGACCAGCCCGGGCCATCAACTGTAAACTATAATAATGTGTATGTTCCATTCATGTTCCTTCTCTTTTCTGTAATGAAAGCTTTTGTTAAACGACCCACCCACCCCATTTCTTTGCATGTAAAAAGTAAATTTTTGCCTAATGTATATTTTCAGCCTTTGGGCTGCAGAACTTTCTCAATAAACCGTTAATTATTATTTTTATTATTATTATTATTATTATTATTATTATTATTATTATTATTATTATTATTATTATTATTACACAAACACACGTGCGCGCACGCTGTTAGGTTAGGTCAGGTTAGGTTAGGTTCGGATGGGTTGGGTTAGGTTGGGTTGCGTGATGTTTTAATGTAGGTCCTATAGAACGTCTGGTTTGGGGCAGGGTAGTTAGAAACTAACCTAACCTAACGTAACTGTGCCCCAAACATCTGGTCACTGTGATGTTTCGACTCGTGAACTTATCCTCTGACCCTATGTTGAGCTACAGTGACCTGACTTGTGTGAGAAGATACCTGAGAGCCTGAGGGGAGTTAGACCAAATAATTAATGAATAAACAAACACGTAAATAAACAAACTATAAATAAAATTAAATATACTAGTAAATAAACAAATTAATATAAAATAGATGAAGAAATAAACAAACAAACAAACAAATAAATAAAAGTAATAAAATAATACACCAAAAAAAAATAAATAATTAGTAACAAAAAATAATTAATGAAGAAAAAAGTGTTAAATAATTGTCACATTTTTAAGTAATTATCAAGAAAGTATAAAAAAATAAGTAAATAAAACAAGACTTGTCAGAAAAAATAAACGAAAAAATATATATGATTCTTAATGTTTACCAAAACAAACTTAAGGATTAGTGTAACTTAAAGAAGATGTAAACACGGAGACGAGAAGAGTTAACCCCTTGAGTCCTGAGGAGTTAAATCATCGTCATCAAAGGGTTAAATCATCGTCATCAAAGGGTTAAATCATCGTCATCAAAGGGTTAAATCATCGTCATCAAAGGGTTAAATCATCGTCATCAAATGGTTAAATCATCGTCATCAAAGGGTTAAATTATCGTCATCAAAGGGTTAAAGTATCGTCATCAAAGGGTTAAATCATCGTCATCAAAGGGTTAAATCATCGTCATCAAAGGGTTAAATCATCGTCATCAAAGGGTTAAATCATCGTCATCAAAGGGTTAAATATCGTCATCAAAGGGTTAAATCATCGTCATCAAAGGGTTAAATCATCGTCATCAAAGGGTTAAATCATCGTCATCAAAGGGTTAAATCATCGTCATCAAAGGGTTAAATCATCGTCATCAAATGGTTAAATCATCGTCATCAAAGGGGTAAAGTATCGTCATCAAAGGGTTAAATCATCGTCATCAAAGGGTTAAATCATCGTCATCAAAGGGTTAAATCATCGTCATCAAATGGTTAAATCATCGTCATCAAAGGGTTAAATTATCGTCATCAAAGGGTTAAATCATCGTCATCAAAGGGGTAAAGTATCGTCATCAAAGGGTTAAATCATCGTCATCAAAGGGTTAAATCATCGTCATCAAAGGGTTAAATCATCGTCAACAAAGGGTTAAATAATCGTCATCAAAGGGTTAAAGTATCGTCATCAAAGGGTTAAATCATCGTCATCAAAGGGTTAAATCATCGTCATCAAAGGGTTAAATCATCGTCATCAAAGGGTTAAATCATCGTCATCAAAGGGTTAAAGTGTCGTCATCAAAGGGTTAAATCATCGTCATCAAAGGGTTAAATCATCGTCATCAAAGGGTTAAATTATCGTCATCAAAGGGTTATAAAATATATAAATACGTAAAAGAATTAAAAAATTGCACAGTGAGTAACTTGAGAAACACAATGGCAAAAATACTAAGATTCTCAGTAGAGGTTAACAAGTTTCTCATCTTGACACACCAAAGTCTAAGAGACCACAATAATACTTTCTGTAGAGTAATGACATAAAATTCTGAAGTAGTGGTAGAACTTTTTGTGATGTATCCAGAAGCTACACATTGGGTTGGGTTGGGTTAGTAAGGTAAGGTAAGGTAAAGTAAGGTAAGGTTAGGTAAGGTAAGGTGAGGTAGGTAAGGTAAGGTAAGGTAAGGTAAGGTAAGGTAAGGTAAGGTTAGGTTAGGTTATGTTACGTTAGGTTAAGCTTCATATGAGCAGTTTGGACTCATACTCGAGGCAATATGACCTGGGATAATGAGGGTGATATAGGGAGGTCCTCATATAAGTGTGTGTTTACAGGAAAGACTGTGGGTGGAAAATTCTTTGGACTTTGGGAGATTAGCGGGGCCGTCTGTCAGTGGATGGATGGATGGATGGATGGATGGCTGGCTGGATGGATGGCTGGATGGATGGACAGATGGATGGATGGATGGATGGATGATCACTAAGTCCCTGTG
The DNA here is from genome assembly GCA_958450375.1 of Homarus gammarus. Taxonomy (NCBI): domain Eukaryota; kingdom Metazoa; phylum Arthropoda; class Malacostraca; order Decapoda; family Nephropidae; genus Homarus; species Homarus gammarus. The sequence continues at coordinate 1,902,617 of CAUDMG010001656.1, read as the reverse complement.
CACCTTCAAATAATTACCAATATAAGTTCGAGGCTCCATATTAATCACCACAGGAGTACCATTAACGTGTCACCTCCTATACAATAAACACGATCTCTCTCTCTCTCTCTCTCTCTCTCTCTCTCTCTCTGTTGCGGCGCCCCCTGACACACCCAGCAAAGCGGTTATCAATTCTCCAGATCTCAAATTAAAACACTCGTCCTATGATAACTCTCACTTCAAATGTTATCAGACGTCAATTTGATTTTAGAATAGATTTTCTCATTTCTAAAAAGATCTATTATCGCTGCTTCCTGGGACTCTAAATCCCTCCACCGTGAAAAACTGCATAAAAGAAACATGATCCAATACCCCACCAATACTCTAATACCCCATCGAGTAGCCTAGACTTACGATACTTTACCGTCGAACCAGAGGAATAATACAAACGATGGTGGTATTTACAATAATGTCCATAGTTTCCCCTCCAGCGTACAGGCGAAAAAAAAAAAAAAGATCTTAAGTTACGATACAAAAGCTTTATAGACCAGACCCAAGCTGAGATTAAGCTGTCGTACCTGAAAGTCTCTCGCGTACGTCAGATGTCCACCGAAAAACCCCGACCGTTGGGGAATCATTTATCCAGGTGAGGTCAGAGAGTCTCTTCAGTTTCGTCCTCTTTAGTGTACGTGGCAGCATTGATCCAGCAAGTGGTACGTGGAGGAGCCACGATTGTGATGTAGTGGAAGAGGTGGAAGATTGAAGTGTGTGTGTGTGTGTGTGTGTGTGTGTGTGTGTAATAATAATAATAATAATAATAATAATAATAATAATTAACGGTTTATTGAAAAGCTTCTGCAGCCCGAAAGCTGAAAAAAAAAACATTAGACAAAAATGACTTATTACATACAAGGACATGGGGTGGGTGGGTCGTTTAACAAAAGCTTTATTTACTGAAAGGAGAAGGAACATGAATGGAATATACAAATTATTATAGTTTACAGTTGATGGCCCGGGCTGGTCTCTTGCCATACTGTGTGAGGTCACGTAGGCCACGTGGTGCAGTAACTCGTCTGTAGGTGTTGACATGAAGGGCATCACGTGGTCATGGAGACAGGGTTGTTCCCAGAGTGGACTGATTAACACCACCTAGTCAGAAGATGGTGGGCGGTTCCCAGGGGTGTGGTCCTCACTGGTGGGTCACGGCTTTTGCTGTCTCGTGCTGAATTCACTGGCTTAAACATTATTCATCATTGTTCAACACTGATCCCATTTCTTTCCGAAACGAAATTGTAACTTTTGACGGGATTATGTTGATATCGCGGTGGTGAGGATGGGTTGGGAAGAAGGATTTGTGGGATGGGCCAACATTGACCTGGGCAGCTGCCGCAGGAGAAGTGGGCGCCAGATGTAGTGTGTAAAATAATAATAATAATAATAATAATAAACGGTTTATTAATAGACTTGCAGCCGATGGCTGAAAATTGTGTGTGTGTGTGTGTGTGTGTGTGTGTGCGTCAATGTGGCAACGTGGCACCACTGACATGATCTTTACTGCCGCCAGTTACAGGAAAAGTGCAGAGAAAAACGCCATGACTAGTACATGGCCTTCATTGACCTTACGAAGTCCATCGACTCGGTCAATAGGGAAGCTCTCTGGCGGACCCTCAGTCGTTTTGGCTGCCCACCAAAATTCATTGCAATTGTGAGGCAACTCCACGATGGCACGAACGGCAGTGTCCTACCCTTTGGCACTCGGTCTGAGTTATTCTCCATCCAAACGTGGGTAAAACAAGGGTGTGTACTGGCACCCACTAATTTAGCCGGTGGGGTGGACATCCAGAACTGGATGAAGGGACTTTTCAACATAAAACGATTCCAAGCAGGAACAAAGGTGTCGGCCGCTTCCATCACTGAATTCAGTATGTAGACGACCTCACCCTTGTCGCTCACACTGAACGCGACCTATAGGAGATCCTGAACACCTATGCAGATGTGTATGCACACTTCAGCCTTGAGGAAGGTGCACATAAGACTCAGATTCTCTTTCAGCCTGTCCCTGGTTCTGCCAGACCGCCACCATCCTTCCAGTTTAATGGTACTACCCTCTCTAATGTTACCCACTTTCAGTATCTCGGCTCCCACCTGTCCACCACTGCGGATGTCGAGGAAAAGATTCAACATCGGAGTAGAAGTGCATCTAAAGCCTTTGCCATACTCCGTACCCATATCTTAAGCTGTAGGGAGCTGAAATTATCTACAAAGCTGCACGTGTATTGGGCAGAGGTCCTTCCAAGAGACAAGAGAACAAATGCCAGTATTCTCGCTGACACCAACTGTAGGGGCATCGAGGATGCCATTATCCATGAACAACTACATTGGCCTGGCCATGTTGCCTGCATGGACGACAGTAGATTGTTAAAGCAGCTACTTTACAGTCACCTACCGAATGGTAAACGTAACACTGGCGGACAAGGGAAAGGGTATAAGGATAGTCTTAAGACAATCCTGAAAAAATGCCAAATCGACCCCCTCACCTGGGAGACGATCACTTCACACCATAACGCTTGGAGGAACACTACACGAGATGGTATCAATACTTTTGAGTTAGCCCAAGTGCCCACCGAGGCTGATAAGCACCATCACCGATAAGACACCGCCACCACCCCTCCCGCACTGGATGTAGCCCTCCACACCTGCAACAGCTGTGGACGGCCCTGCCGATCCCGTATCGGCCTTTCGAGTCACACTCAAAGCTCACCAACGAAGGTGATATCCTTAATAACGCATATCACTTTACCGCATCACAGCTGGATGATCAGCATACTCGATTCTGAGTGACAGCAAAGTAGTAGTAGTAGTAGTAGTAGTAGTAGTAGTAGTAGTAGTAGTAGTAGTAGCCGGCCAGCGCAGCGTAGGGTGTGGTGGAGTGTCCTCCCTGATCTAAAGTGTTATTGGAGGGGACATATTTGGAGTATGGGAACGGGAATTTCACAGTGTGTCGGTGAATACGCGGGTGATTCCTGTTAATCTCTCTGTATTACCTATACGTGATATAAAAAATACATCATACTGGTTATACAATGCATCACACAACCAGAAATACCAACCTTACCAAATTAACATGGCCTCAGTCAGTGATCGTTGCAGAGGCCATCAGACCAAGGGGTGCAGAAGCTTTTTTTGGCTGACTACACACACCAGTAATCTTTACCCGAAAAGGAGACCTGATCTACCGCTTGGTTCGTTCGTTAGTTGGAGCTGTTCTATTTGCACACGTAGGAATCTTAGTTCACAGACTGACGTGTTGTATTCGGCACAACACGACAAGACACAGCTCCCAGCCAGGCCACAACGCCGGCCTCCAGGACAGCCACCTCTGCTACCTGCACACCCGGTAACTGTAAAACACAGTTAACTCTACTTAATACTCAGCAGCAACCATCATACCCTCTTGATTCGATAAAACACTATGTCCACAACTTAAATACCACACTAGAGACATGCTTCTTTAGTAACGTTGCCAGACAAAATACAGCGGGAACACTCTCCCTCCATACACGATTATCAAGGGCGACCAATGCTGCCTCAACCGCAGCTTCTGTGTGACTCGTGCCAGCAACACTCACTCACCTATCAACTCAACTCAGCGACCAACACCAACCTAACCCGAAACACTATATAAACCCAAATGAACCACCACCAAACCAACGAAGACTCAAAGTTGCTACTCGTCCTGACAGTTACTCTCTTTAAGTATCTCGGCTCCCACCTGTCCACCGCGGACAAAGATAAAGAGATTCAACATCGGATCAGATACGCATCTCAAGCCTTTGGCAGACTCCGTACCCGTGTCTTCATCTGTAGGGAGCTGAAATTATCTACAAAGTTGCACGAATATCGAGCAGTGGTCCTCCCCACCCTGCTATATGGCAGTGAGACATGGGTCACGTACAGGAGGCAAGGAATTTGAAAACTTTCACCAACGTAGTCTACGTTTCATCCTCCGAGTTCACTGGGAAGACAAGAGAACAAATGCCAGTATTCTCGCTGACACCAACTGTACGAGCATCAAGGTTACCATTATCCATGAACAACTACATTGGACTGGCCATGTTACCCGCTTGGACGACAGTGAACTGCCAAAGAAGCTACTTTACAGTCACCTAACGAAGAGTAAACTTAACGCTGGCGGGCAACTGAAAAGGTATAAGGATAGTCTTAAGACAAACTTGAAAAAGGGCCAAGTTGACCTCCTCACCTGGGAGACAATTAAGGCGGGAACACATTGCTATCACGCCACGTGAGCTCACATAAGCTCACGTGACCATGAGAAGTGTGCAGGCCAATAAAGTGTTTTATTGTATTGCTTGGAGACACTGCTGTCACGGCTGCGAGTCATGTGATATCATGTGAGCTCCCTGTCAGCTTACCTCTCACATTATTTTGTTCCAGCACACATTTATGAGGCGCGTGATAGCGTGAGGTTCTATTTACAGTGCTTCTCTAGACATGGAAGAACTACTCATAGCAAATGTTCGAACACACGAAGTTCTGTGCCTGTATAATACGAAGTCCCATAATTACAGGGACCATAGGTATTTGACTGGTGTCATCTATTTCAAATTGTGAACAAATAATTTTTTTTGTTAATAATGATAATTATATTAATATTGAAAAAAATAATGGATGGCATTATAAGCTAAGTGACTCACAAAACAATGAATTCTGTAATAATAAGCACATTTACAGTATTATTAAGTACATTATTATTATTATGGTGTTCATATGAGACAAAGCTGTTGAAGAATTTTTGTTCTTCTTGCCGTTAAACTCTTCTGTGATGAACAATGTTTTTGGAATTTAAAGAAAGCGGAGACAAAAACTAAAAGTAATAGGCTCCTCTACTAACACTGGTATTTGGTTCGATTTATTTCAAATTTGGGACAGAATTACTTTTTGTTTTTTAATAATGGTATTACATTGACACTGAAAAATGTAATCAATTTTATTATAAACTTTAAATGACTAACACAACATTTCATTTGTTTTATTAAGCACATTTACAGTATGTTAAATAAACTGTTAGCTATTATTCTAGTGTTCATCATTAAGCTGGTGAATATTTTTTTTCTTAACTTTGTAAAATCACGTGAGGTGACGAGACACAAGTGTGAATTCTTTGCTGATTTCACGGTTTTGAGGCCTCGTGAGCTCACATGAGCTCACGTGAAGTGATAATAGTGTATTCCCGCCTTTATTCCACACCGTAACGCTTGGAGGAGCACCACACGAGAATGTGTCAATACTTCTGAGTTATCCCGACTGCATACAGAGGCAGACTAGCGCCAACGCCGGAAAGACGTTGCCGCCGCCTGTCCCACACTAGATGTAGCCCTCCACATGTGCAACATCTGTAAATGATCCTGCCGGTCCAGTATCGGCCTCTCTAGTCACCTCAGAGCTCATCAACGAAGGTGACATCTTTAATAACTCATATCATTGTATCATAGCTGGATGATCGTCATACTCAATTCCGAGTGACAGCTAAGAAGAAGAAGAAGTAGTAGTAGTAGTAGTAGTAGTAGTAGTAGGTCTGCCGTAATTCCGACTGTGTTTTACCGAACGCTCTGATTGGTTACAATCAGTGCCGCAGTGGTCTGAGCCACGCATGGCTCTGGTAATAAGGACATCTCAGCGATCTCTTTTTCTGAAAATGATGTAGTCAATGAGATGCCAGTGTTTAGATCGTGGGTGTTGCTACGAACCCTTGAGTTTGTCGGCTTGCCTAAACAAGGTATTGGTGAGAGTGAGGTAGTATGCAGCACACTTGCTTAGGAGGATTAGGCCGTTTGCATTACACCTGCCTAGTCCATTTCTCCCTATGGTTCCCTGCCAAATGTCAGCATCTCTGCCAACTCTAGCATTGAAGTCACCAAGGAGTACAACCTTATCTTCTCCGGGGATAGAGGTTAGCACTCTGTCAAGGTCGGCGTAAAAGGCCTCCTTGATGTCATCCTCTACATCCAGTGTTGGGGCGTATGTACTGATGAAGAAGGCATGACGTGAGTGATTCAGTGGGACGCTGAGCGTAATGAGGCGTTCGTTGATCCCAACAGGAATTTCAGTTAGCCTGTGTAGGATGCATTGGCGGATGGCAAAGCCAACTCCATAGATGCGGTTTTTCTCCGCAGCAGGCTTACCCTTCCGGAAAAAAGTACTGCATAGCCAGACCACCGTTCTGTGAGTCGACCCTCGTTTGGGAGCCGGGACTCACTAATGGCTGCTATTTCGATGTTATACTTTGTCAGTTTTTTTGCCACAAGGGCGGTTCTTCTTTCAGGACGCTCATTTGTCTCAGTATCCAGAAGGGTCCTGACATTCCATGCAGCGACCATAAGAAGTTGCATAGTTTGTTTTTGTTTTGATCTGTGATTATGATTGTGTTTTCGACCGCATGAGGATGACCTAACTGGGTGCGGTTGCCCAGTCAGGTTGGTTCTTTAGGGAGGCTATGTTTAAGGCACCTTTTCTAGCCCCTCCCCATGTGGGGTGAACAGATTGGCTCCTCGAAAGGGCTGCTCAGTCGCACAGACAGGACCGGATTGCACTGAATCCTAGATCCCAGTGCATAAACGACCATGTTATCTACGCCGTCCATGAGCAGAGTGGTGACTAGGCAGTCATCTCTGCCTGTCCCCGTCGCCACTCGTTCGTCGTCATAGGACTTTTTAGGGTATAGAGGTTATGATGAAGATGGGAGGTATGATGAACTGGATGATGACTGCATGTGAGTTGATTTATGTGGTGAGGCCGGGCGCAGGCTGCAACCACGCATTTTGACTCTCCCTTTTCCTGATCCAGTGGTGCAAGTGTAGCAACGACTGGGGAGAGGGAGAGTTGCAATGGACTGCCGATAGCCCAGTTTGTTGGGTTTCGCCTTAGTATCTTGTCCATCATGCATTGCTTTCGTCCGCCAGTGTAGTCGTTGGGTTCTCATGTTGGTCACCTCTTCCGTGTAGACCTCCGTTGGTGTCTTACTGGAGCTCTTTAAGCACGACTTCCTGATGCGAGGCTCCCCGGCAGATTTTTCGCTCCGGGTTTAATTCCGCAGCCTTGTACCTACCAGGGTTAATCCGCAAGGCAGCAGGGCAGTGGTTGGTAGGCGCCAGGACGTGTCCACAGGCCAGTGGGATTATGCGCCGTCCCTCTGGGACCCTCTGCTGGTCCAAGATCCCTTGCTAGTCTAGCCTGGGCCCATGAGGCACCCAGTTACCGTGTGTTGCCACGAGGAGGCACAACAGGAGTCTTGATGGTGAAGAGGCTGTGTACTGGCCGTGTACTTATGGAATTTGCTTCCCTGTTCACCACGAGGGCTAGCCAGCGACGGTAGCTGAAAGCGACAGGAAACAAGCAGTGCTTGCACCTTAACACTAACATAATACTGCCACACTAGACGCATTACACCACCCTGTTCGAGCGCGCACACACATACACACACAAACACCACCTATCACTCAACACATAAACACACACAAACACACACACACACCTCCTATCACTCAACACATAAACACACACACACACACACACACACACCTCCTATCACTCAACACATAAACACACACACACACACACACACACACAGTCAGTGAAGCCTGAAAAATTCAATCCTCTTTATTATATATTTTTTTATTTAATCCTTCTAACAAACTTGTATCAAAATGTCGAAGTTCAAAACAGATGGAAAACTAAAAAGAAAAAAATGAAATGTGACCTCGTGACCCTGACCTTCTGACCTTCACCCCAAACTCACTTATTAAATTATTTTATATGCTCATAAATTTAACAAATGTGACTCAGTGCTGCTGGGTGCCAGGGTAAAGTGCGTCTCAGTGCTGCTGGGTGCCACTGTAAAGTGCGTCTCAGTGCTGCTGGGTGCCAGGGTAAAGTGTGTCTCAGTGCTGCTGGGTGCCAGGGTAAAGTGTGTCTCAGTGCTGCTGGGTGCCAGGGTAAAGTGTGTCTCAGTGCTGCTGGGTGCCAAGGTAAAGTGTGTCTCAGTGCTGCTGGGTGCCACGGTAAAGTGCGTCTCAGTGCTGCTGGGTGCCACGGTAAAGTGTGTCTCAGTGCTGCTGGGTGCCAGGGTAAAGTGTGTCTCAGTGCTGTTGGGTGCCACGGTAAAGTGCGTCTCAGTGCTGCTGGGTGCCACGGTAAAGTGCGTCTCAGTGCTGCTGGGTGCTGAAAGTAACACTAATAAGAGACCAAGGAAGCCTAAAACAAGACGAAGTTTATTTGATTATCCTCATTTGGTTAAGAATCTAACTAGGGGTAAGGCTTCCCTCTCTCACTCTAAGCTGACAGTTCAAACTACACTGGTAATGGAACGAGAGAGAGAGAGAGAGATGTTGGTCGTCTGGAGGAACGCGGTTGCAGTTCTAATATACACGTATTAATAACCATCAAAACACACATGTAATGTTCACAAACACCCAGTCAGTCAGTCAGTCGGTCAGTTCAGTCAGTCAATCAGTTAATAAGTCAGTCAGATATTTCAGTCAGTCGGATATTCTCTAGGTATTAACTATACATTCACTTGTTGTGTGGGAATTAATTGTCATCCAAAAGGTTTTCATGTTACTCTTACAAGACAACGAGGAAGGAGAGCTGAACTGATACTTCCTGTAGTATTCACAATTACACTTAAATGACTAAATAATGAATCCACCCATTACTGTACAGGTGTTTTATTATATGAGATTGGCTATATGATGTTCGTTATATTGAAATATTTTTCTTCCTTTTGAACTAATTTGATGTCATTAATGTTTCTAAAACCAAAGTACTATGATGCTTTGACTTCGTGTATAGGTGTGTGTTGTTGATGCCAGAGTGTGAGGGAACGGTGATGGTAATATTAATAATAATGGCAAATACTCGCATGACATAGGTACACAACTCCATCTATTGATTAAAACCCATACTAGCTAGTCAGTCGGCTAATTGTAGAGCAAAGCGAGAATGTTCAGCCAATCAGGGGTGTTGGGAGGGTGAGTGGAGGAGTCACAAAACTTCCCTCCGTCAGTCAGAACTCATCGGTAAGAGAACCCTTCACGTATATTGCTGACTAGTCTGTAATGTTTTGTTGTAATTTACTTATGTTTTGTTGGCTTAGGGTACACTATTATGTTTAATATATGTCGGGTGTTATAATATTGTATAAATTGTAGCGAAATATTATATGTTGTTTAGGAGGACTCTTCCCACGTCAAGGGCCGGGAGTGAGAGACGTCATTGTGAAGTATTCTACAGTCCTTGTTCTTCCTTTGGCAGTTCAGAATAGATTGGCGTAGCAGTCTACCACCAAAGATCCTATTTGGCTTTATACAGAGTAACACGTAAGTGACGGTGTTGTTGTTATATAGTGTTTGCTAATGTCTTTCCTGGGCCTAAATAAGCAGGTAACACATCAAGCAGGCCCTAGAACTGCTGGAACCCAACATAACCTAAACGTTAGGAGTGAAAGCAGGCGGTCCTAATGGCTAAATTGGTACTGGGGCCTGGTAGGACTGGGGCCTGGTAGGACTGGGGTCTGGTAGGACTGGGGTCTGGTAGGACTGGGATTTATCAAGTTTAGGGCTTGGTAGGATTTGGGTCAGCACGTAAATGCACCCGTGTACCAAACTCACAAAGTTTACATTTATTTGTTCAGAATAAGTTGGAGTCAGAACCTTAATATATGAAAGTCTTGTCTAAAGTTTGTTATTACACCAACAACTCCGGCAGCCAGTGTTGAGATGTTTGTGTTGCTGGTCTTAGGTTCAATAGTACACCCAGGCAGCCTCGTTATAACCGATTCATCCAAGGGTAATTCTGTACACCCATTCCACGTACAAATTGATTTTTCCTTTTTATATAAATAATACGGATGTGGTGGCCGAACTGTATTCAACACTCGTCCCCTTCCTAACGGTCGATGGGCAACGCCAGGCACCCTCAGTCAACCAAGCTATGAATAGGTACCTAGCTTTACATAAGAAAATGAGGAGTCTGCAATAGGCCGGTTGGGCTGTGAATGGCAGCTCCTGTCGAGAGTTACTACCACTCTATCATCCATGAATCTATCCAGCCTCCTTTTGAAACTTTCCAGCGTTCCAGCACTTACTACAAAGTTGCTAAGCGTTGGGATGTGAAGATGGCAATCCTGCCTTCTAGTGTACCCAATGTACTGTATCTGCCGTCACGTTATAAGCCACAACTTCACTTTCTCCCACAAAAGACACTAAGGCCGAAGTAGAGACTAATCCAATATGTGGTAAGATTTTTTCCCTCTTCTCTCTCTTGATCAAACTGTTCATACTCTAGCGGTAGAGTCTGAAAAGTATGAACAAGAGGGAGGAAGAAACAGTGTATATTACATAATAGTCATCAAGTGCTGTTGTACACAAGCTGCATTAGTGACAGCTCTAAACAGGAGGTGCACATTACTAGTAGGGGAAGGAGGGGAGGTGGATGAGATGGCTGTGGGCCGGGGACGCAGTGGTATTCTCTCAGCCAGTAAGTTAGAAAAGGCGTTTAAAAAATCTGATTCCCCCAACATAAAAAATTATTGAAGTGAATGTGAGGCGGAGTGAACGACCCGACACGAGGTAATGACTAACCCTTGATCAGGTTAATGTAAAAATAAGGTAAGTTAATTTTTCCCTTTCACAGAGATTTACAGTTAATTTGACCCAATTAGTGGAGCGTTTAAATTGGATATAGAATTTGTTTATAATTATTTATATTTAATTGGTTTAATACATAACACCCAACATGACCACCCAGCACTAACACCCAACATGACCTCCCAGCACTATCACCCACCGTGACCTCCCAGCACTAACACCCAACATGACCACCCAGCACCATCACCCAACATGACCTCCCAGCACTAACACCCAACATGACCTCCCAGCACTATCACCCAACATGACCTCCCAGCACTATCACCCACCGTGACCTCCCAGCACTATCACCCACCGTGACCTCCCAGCACTATCACCCAACATGACCTCCCAGCATTATCACCCAACATGGCACTCAATTGGATAAGTTACCGTACTAAAGGGGTTAAGTTACCGTACTAAAGTGGTTAAGTTACCGTACTGAAGTGGTTAAGTTACCGTACTGAAGGGGTTAAGTTACCGTACTGAAGTGGTTAAGTTACCGTACTGAAGTGGTTAAGTTACCGTACTAAAGGGGTTAAGTTACCGTACTGAAGTGGTTAAGTTACCGTACTGAAGTGGTTAAGTTACCGTACTGAAGTGGTTAAGTTTCCGTACTGAAGTGGTTAAGTTACCGTACTGAAGTGGTTAAGTTACCGTACTGAAGTGGTTAAGCTATCGTTGTATTTACTGTTATTATTTACACTCACTGAGATTAGTAAACACGAAGAGATTCCTTTATTTTAACACTAAAATCGAATGGGGGAAAAAAGCAGTTTGGTAATGCGCATTCCAGGGACTTAAAACTATCGGGGTTATTTTTACATCACCAAACACTCATTCTCGTACATTACACGACACAGACACTCTTGAGAATCTAACGTTTGTAAGACATCGTTCTGGTTAGTGATGGAATGTTTTCCCGGATTGACAAATAATAAATGAAATAATGAATGTGTTTTTATTTATATTTTTTTATGAACACACCCAGAGGAATTGACCACAAATATCACAGGACATGACGATACCAACTTGTCACCTGATATATGTCTTGTTGCAACAGTTGGATGAGTGAGTGAGTGAGTGCTAATCTCAGTCGTCGGCCTTGCTGTAATAATTCACATTTAAAAAAAGTTTAATGCTTTTAATGAATATCCTTAGTCCTAATAACAAAAATGTATATATATACGGTATATATCTAAATTTTTATCTTCAGTTTTAAACAAGAGAAAACACCTTTAATATAGGAATAATAGCGAGACTTATATAACCAGGAATGAAATGTTTCCCGGACACGCAGTAATGGTCTCCAGGCTCCAGCACTTCACATTAACAGCCACCGACCAACAGATGAGACCTCCTAGGATTTTTTGGCCCAAGACTGTGAAATATTACACCACTTTGTTTTTCACTGCTCGCTGCACCATCTGAAACACAGTAACTCCTCTTCATTGCTAAACCTCCTCCCAGACTCTGAATAAAATTTCTACGATAAGTACATATTAGTGTTACTTTTTCTTATCAATTATGTCATCGAAAAATATTCTTAGATTGTATTTTTTCTCTCAATGTGGTTCGCGTTCTTCGTTATTTATCGTTATCTTCAAGGGCGTATTGTAGAGGCCTTGGCTGACATGTACTACTTCCTGAACGCTCCTTTGTTTCCTACTTTTGGTGGCGTATCCTGCCTAGAAGAGAGAGAGAGAGAGAGAGAGAGAGAGAGAGAGAGAGAGAGAGAGAGAGAGAGACTGCCTATTTACCTCTCTCTCTCTCTCTCTCTCTCTCTCTCTCTTTAGCTTGAAGATTCCCTCCCCACTCCCTCTCTCCTACCCCCTTCGCCATTCTTCTTGACACATTCTCCAGACGCGTTCTCTTTCCTCTCTGATGTTTTAGGCGTTTTCAACCCTGAGTTCTTTAAACGTCAGCCACCTTCTTCCAGGGGGATATTTTTCCTTTCCCGTCACATCTCTTTCCTGCAGGACATTACTACACTCTCCGTTAATGTGGGGACGAGTTTCTTGTCTGCCACTGCTGCTGCTCTTGGTGTTGTTAGCTCCCCGAGGCGCTCTCTCCCTCAACACACTCCCTCACCTTTTTCAGCTTCATTTTTACAAACCCAGGTTCTTTTTATATTATTTTTACTGGAGACCCGGGCCGTTCTTCCTTAAGACCCGCGCCGTTCTCACTTCATTTCCTAGTAGCGACTTGGGCCGTTTTCATTTAATTCAGACAAGAGACCAGGGACCTGTTCTCACTTTATTCTTACTAGAGACCTGGGTATGCCAAAGCCAGCATACACGACAATCTTTCATGTAAAAAAAAAAAAATTCCACCAGACAAAACTTAACCTAACCTAACCCCCCAAGGTAGCGTTAAGGTGTTTAATTACACTAGACAACAAATTAAAGAAAAAAAAATCCGTAACATGGTTCAGAGCAGCTTTCTTTTGGTAATTTTGAGATGCTGATTTCAAATCTGGCAATAAAATTTCTCTGGCCCGTACAGTTTACTTGTTATACAAAAAAAATAATCTTACAGAGACAAAAACTGAAAAATATTATGTTATTCCTATTACTTTTTCCACGTCATCACTAAAATTCAATAAAGAATAAAAACAATCGCAAGAAGACACAAGAAGTATTACATTAACCTCTGTATGAACATTTGTTATTTTATTTCATCCTTTTATGTGTTGTATTGTCCTCTGATTGTAAACACCAGCAATAGACCCCCATCATGGCCGGGTCCCATCTAGCCTGGTGCCTCTCCTCCATACTTCTAATGTCCTGGTGAAATCGCTCTCCCTGCTCATCACTAACCGGCCCCAGATTCTCAGGAAAAAAGTCCAAGTGCGAGTGTGGAAGGTGAACTTTCAGGGACATTCTGCATCCTAAGTTTTGTAGTTTTTTAAGAGTTCCTCTACAAGTTGGTAATAGTTTTCTTCCTTATTGTCTCCAAGAAACCCTTGACTACAGATGTGAAGGATTTCCATGCAGCGAGCTCATTTTCAAAGGTGTCATCACGAAGTTACTTTCTTATCTGTGGGCCAAAAAAGATACCCTCTTTGACTTTAGTATCACTGAGCTGTGGGAATGTTCCCTTCACGTACACGAACCCATCACCTTGTTTGTCCACAGCCTTCACCAAACTCTTCATTAGTCTCAGCTTAATGTGTTAAGGAGGTAGAAGTACACCGTTTGGGTCTACCAGGGGAGTATATTTAACGTTGCCTTTACCTGGAACAATCTCTTCTCTCTCTGGCCAGTCCTTTGTGTTGTAGTGTTTCTCTGTTGTCCCATAAACACAGAAAACAGCAATATTTCCTTGAAGGCCCAGTAGATGGGCTATAACCTTCAAATCACCGCAGATCTACTAGAGATTGTGTGAAGGAGACCTACCTGAGAGTGTGTGTAGGAGACCTACCAGAGAATGTGTGTAGGAGAACTACCAGAGAGTGTGTGTAGGAGACCTACCAGAGAGTGTGTGTTGGAGACCTACCAGAGAGTGTGTGTTGGAGACCTACCAGAGAGTGTGTGTTGGAGACCTACCAGAGAGTGTGTGTAGGAGACCTACTAGAGAGTGTGTGTAGGAGACCTACCAGAGAGTGTGTGTAGGGGACCTACCTGAGAGTGTGTGTAGGAGACCTACCAGAGAGTGTGTGTAGGAGAACTACCAGAGAGTGTGTGTAGGAGACCTACCAGAGAGTGTGTGTAGGAGACCTACCAGAGAGTGTGTGTAGGAGACCTACCAGAGAGTGTGTGTAGGAGAACTACCAGAGAGTGTGTGTAGGAGACCTACCAGAGAGTGTGTGTAGGAGACCTACCAGAGAGTGTGTGTAGGAGACCTACTAGAGAGTGTGTGTAGGAGACCTACCAGAGAGTGTGTGTAGGGGACCTACCAGAGAGTGTGTGTAGGAAACCTACCACAGAGTGTGTGTAGGAGACCTACTAGAGAGTGTGTGTAGGAGACCTACCAGAGAGTGTGTGTAGGGGACCTACCAGAGAGTGTGTGTAGGAGACCTACCAGAGAGTGTGTGTAGGGGACCTACCAGAGAGTGTGTGTGGGAAACCTACCACAGAGTGTGTGTAGGAGACCTACCAGAGAGTGTGTGTAGGAGACCTACCAGAGAGTGTGTGTAGGGACCTACCTGAGAGTGTGTGTAGGAGACCTACCACAGAGTGTGTGTAGGAGACCTACCAGAGAGTGTGTGTGTGTGTAGGAGACCTACTAGGGAGTGTGTGTGGGAGACCTACCAGAGAGTGTGTGTCGGAGACCTACTAGGGAGTGTGTGTGGGAGACCTACCTGGGAGTGGTGTTTGGGCAGGGTACCCAGAGCTCTGGCTCGGGTGCGGGCGTTCAGTACATGGTGGAGCAGGAGGGAGGGCTCCCGGGGGGACAGACACCCCCATGACCCGCCCTCACTGTTGCTATTCTCGACGTCCTCCTCCTGTGACGCCTGCGGGAGAGAAACAAAAGTGTTATTAAGACTCGTCTCTTAAGTGCTGTGGCGACGACAGTAACTAAAACTCGCTTCTTCCATTACAAAAGTCAGGTGTGAATTTCGTGAATTTGGCCCATCTGTTCCCTGAGAGACGAGACAAAATATTAGATCTAAGACTCAGGTCTTCCCTCGGATAGTAATTGTTTTACCCGAAGCCCAGATACAGACCTTTTAGGGAGGCTGTTGTTAAATGTCGGATCCTCTTGTGAAAATGTCGAAGTAAACATTATTAACTTTAGTGTTTACCGAGCTACTTAATAAAGGGACCCGTTAAGTGTTCCCCTCCTTCACTAATAGTGTTCACTTCACCAACAGTAACTTATTCTCACTTTAAGACATACTAAGTAGATACTATAAACCATTTATGGAAAACTTTGAAATATGGACAAGTGGCGTCCTCTACTGAGTCAGGGAGCTAATACAACCTAGTGGACCAGTTATATTATTCTCACATTATTTACAGTAACTAAAATTCACTTACAACGACGACAAACTTGTGAGAAAAAGTATCATTTGTTACTAGTGGCTAACAACTATTAACAAAACATAAGGAAATATATCCAGGATGATTTTTGAGACACTCTGAGTAGTTATACCACAAGAAAATAAGTGACAAAGACGTCGAGGAGAGTGGAATAAGAATGTAATAAAGGAAATTGATATAGAAAACTGAAATGAATTAGGTTATAATAGTGACGAGAAAAGCGAACAGAAATATTACATATCCAGTTAAGACTTTCACCTGTTGTACAAGATAGAGGAGAAGAACGTATGCAAATTAGTTAAACCAACACCTCCCCATTGCCTGTTTCAGTCGAGGAAGCAGATAATTCCCTCTGTTGTTGGAATAGATCACAATTGGGTCACCTCTGCAACCTCGCGTACCGTACCTAACCGTACACCATAGAGTGTCCATAAAGGTAATACAACAGTTAACAGTAGCCATCCTATCCTAACCTATGAACAGTAAGTGAATACATTTGAAGTTTACACAATAGGGAGGCGCTGGGGAAGGTTAGAGATAGGGGCGGGATCCCGATAGCATGTGGTGTCTTGCCTAGAAGAGGAGATGGCGGTGAATGGCTGTCCAGGACAATTGCTATAAATTGTCGACTGGAAAAAACATTGTGCAAACAATGGTTGGGCGTTTATTGATAACTGGCAACCATTCTATGGCAACAACTACCTGTACAGTCGTGACGGAGTACACTTGTCTCGCACGGGGGTAAACACGTTGTCTGCATCCCTGGAGAGTGAAATTGTCACTCCAAAGGGGTGGGGGGTTCGCCAGTAGAGAGAGGTCGGGGTAAGTGGTAGTAAAAAAAACAAGCAGGTCCTGGGGAGTAAAATTGGTTACTCAGGACCAGGGTAAAACAGGACCAGGGAAGGGTAGGTTTAAATGTATACTATACAAACAGTAGGAGCGTTAGAAATAAAATGGACTTGCTGAGAGCGGTTGTATGTACCGAGAATGTAGACGTCATAGCAATCACCGAAACTTGGATGAATCTGGCGAGCAAAAACTTTTTATCAGAGTACCACATAGAAGGGTACAACCTTTTTCACAAGGATAGGGACGGTAGGAAGGGGGGAGGGGTCGCACTCTTCGTCAGGGATACATTAAAATGTTGTATTAATAATTCAATAAAGGGTGAAATAGGAACCGAGTCTGTGTGGGTAGAAATCACGGAAGGAAGAGAAAAACTAATTATGGGAGTGATTTACAGGCCCCAAAGTCTTGGGATAGAAGCAGCTCAGCTCATATGGCAGGAAATGAGTAGGGCAGCAAAATATAACAACCTGTGCATTATGGGGGATTTCAACTTCAGAAATATTGACCGGGACAACATTGTAGGTGACTATGAATTTAAAGACTTCCTAGATGTAGTACAGGACAATTTTTTAAAACAACTAATTACAGAACCTACTAGAGGTGACAATATATTAGACCTAGTATTAACAAATAAAGAAAATATTATCAGTGATATCACAGTAGGGGAAGAACTAGGGAACAGTGATCACAGAGAAATCATGTTCACCCTAAATTGGGAAACGAAAAACAATGACAATATGGTCAGAGTCCCAGACTTTCGATCAGAGGATTATGAAGGGATAAGAAGGTACCCAGGTGAGGTCGCCTGGGAACAGTCAGGTCAGTTCCTGGTAGGCACAGGTGAGGTCACCGACGACACAACAATTGATCATGACTATAATATATTCACTCGTATACAACGTAAAGCACAGGAACAAAATATACCATAAAGAAAAATTAGGTCAAATAGAATGAGTCAAGGTGGATGACCAAAAAACTTAAACATGACATAGGAATAAAGAAAGGAATTTATAAGTAATTAAAGGGAGGGGAGGAGCAGCTCAGAACTAGGTATAATGAACTATCTAGGAATGTTAAGAAAAATGTAAGGAAGGCAAAGAGGAACTACGAAATCGGGATAGCAAGAGAATCCAAGGCGAATCTCAAGGGATTTTTCCAGGTATATAGGACAAAGGTCAAGGACAAAGTGGAGCCTTTAAAGTCAGAGAGAGGGGAAGTGATCGATGATAGTGAGAAAAATAAGCAAAGCATTGACAACTACTTCTTATCAGTTTTCACAGAAGAAATTCACGAGGAAATGCCAGAGGTGGAACTGATACTTAGAGGAAATGAAGAAGAGAAATTAAAGGATATCACTATCAGAAAAGAGGATGTTCTTAAGAAGATAAATAAATTAAAGAATACAAAATACCCAGGGCGGGATGAAATTTACCCTCGAGTTTTGAAGAGTGTAAGGAACAGATTAGTGGATCCCTCGTAAACGTATTTACAAAATCATTAGACACTGGAGTTGCGCCAAACTTGTGGAAACTGGCAAATGTAGTACCCATATTCAAAAAGGGAGACAGAGCATCAGCGTAAAATTACCGGCCGATCAGTTTGACGTCAGTAGTGGGGAAATTTCTTGAATCTATTATAGCAAATAGCATCCGATCGCATTTAGAGAAAACAAATTAATCTACGACTCTCAACATGGATTTACAAAGGGAAAATCTTGTCTAACAAATCTGCTAACGTATTTTAGGAAAGTCTTCGAGGTAGTAGATAATGACGAAAATTACGATGTTATTTACTTAGACTTTAATAAAGCATTTGACAGAGTACCGCATCAGAGGCTTCTGAGAAAAGTTAAGGCTCATGGTATCGAGGGGAAAGTTTTAAACTGGATAAAATCATGGCTCACCGATAGAACAAAGAGGGTCAGCATAAGTAGTGTTAAATCTGAGTGGGGCCGTGTAACCAGTGGGGTTCCCCAGGGGTTAGTACTGAGCCCACTCTTGTTCATAATCTACATAAACGATCTAGATACTGGGATCAGCAATGACATAAGCAAGTTTGCGGATGACACCAAAATAGGGCGGCAGATTAATTCAGGGCAGGATACAAATGCATTACAGGAGGATTTAAATAAACTGCAGGAGCGGTCTGAAAAATGGCAAATGAAATTCAACACCAGCAAGTGCAGCGTACTTAATATTGGAAGAACAAATACTGTCAATGTATACAGCCTTAACAACATCAACCTAGAGAAGTCGACTTGGGAAAGAGACTTAAGGGTACTTGCAAGCCCAGACCTACGGCCTAGAAAACAGTGCGTTAATGTTCGAAATAAGGCAAACAGAGTACTAGGTTTTATATCTAGAAGTGTAAGTAATAAGAGTGAGGAGGTCATATTGCAACTATATCTTGCACTAGTCAGGCCGCACCTCGATTATGCTTTTCAGTTCTGGTGCCCTTATTATAGAATGGATATCAATTCACTGGTAGTCGGTGCAGCGAAGAATGACGAAAATGATTCTGGGACTTAGAAACCTTCCATATCAGGATAGGTTAAAGAAACTAAACTTGCATTCCCTAGAAAGACGAAGAGTGCGGGAGATATGATAGAAGTATTTAAGTGGGTGAAAGGAATCAATAAAGGGGATATTGATAAAGTTCTTATAATATCCGAGCAAGATAGGACTCGTAGCAACGGATTTAAGTTGGATAAGTTTAGGTTTAGGAGGGAGATAGGAAGGAACTGGTTCACAAATAGGGTGGTGGACGAGTGGAACAAGCTTAGCAACTTTGTAGTAAGTGCTGGAACGCTGGAAAGTTTTAAAAGGAGGCTAGATAGATTCATGGATGATAGAGAGTGGTAGTAACTCTCGACAGGAGCTGCCATGCACAGGCCAACCGGCCTATTGCAAACTCCTTATTTTCTTATGTTCTTATGTAAGTATTTCACCTATACATATACATATTATAATATACATCACTGCAAGATACAAATGTAGTTCATCTACTTTGTATACTAAACTTCTTACTCACCCGTGACGGAAATGTATAGTTATTAAAATATATTTTCTTCTAATCACAGAAACAATTAACAGGAGTAAGTGGAAAATATTATTAAAGTGGAGATCTTGATGTGTTGTTAGCGAGCATTGGTCAGGGGTGCAAAGAGAAGCCCGTGAGGGTGAGAGGGCCGAGGGAGGATAGTCTCTCTGTCTACCCATCAAAAGATGCGTCTATAGAGCTAACTAATACAAGTAAACAAATAGATGTCAATAGAGATAATGTTGTGTTTTCATCCGATTAAAAAAGGACATATTTGGACTAGTAATTCACGTAAACATCCGAACATAAACATTCTGACAGATTTATTGGATGTGTTTACGGATCCTAAAATGTTAACAGTTATATATCCTGAACACGTCATCAATCAAGAAGACAAAACTAATGAGAGATAATAACTTTACCCAGACTATTAACTAAATCTCGCTTTTAACCATATAACTGTTAAGTGGTATATTTCCAGTTAAGGACCCTGTGAGAAGACGCCCACATACACGTCGATTTTTCCGTCTAATTTGACCGCTTGACAACTTGTACAGAGCCGTAAAAATGAAACATACAGTATTATATTTTTTCATTTAACTTCATTTCATATGTTAGGTAGTGAAATATATCCCATTTTCTATTATTCTCTATGTTAGAAGATGACATACATCCTAGGTTATATAATTTCCCATGTGAAGTGGGACAATATACCTTAAATCAGGTTGTAGTGAAGAATTAACCAATACACATTCATTCTACAACGTTACAACATCTTGCTACTTGGAACACACCTTTAATCAGGTACCCGGCACAACCTCAGAATATAAACACTCATGTTGTAAATTTTTTTATCGATAAGATCCATTATAGTCGACAAGATTTGACCTCGTGAACGACAATCATTGAGTGGCAATTATCATCACCTTCAGATTAGCCACCACAGCTAGTTACCCCTGATGATTAAACACCTTAAGTCTACCTGGGGGATAGGGTAGGGTAGGGCTGGGCTGGGGCTGGGCTGGGTTGGTAAGGTTGTGTTGGGCCGTAATGGGTTGGGTTAGGATAGGTTAGGTTAGGATAAGATAGGTTAGGTTAGGATAGGTTAGGCAGGTCAGATTAAGTTCGAGTAACATTAGGGTGGTTAATAGAGGTTAGGTTATAATAGGTTAGATTAACGTTAAGTGGTTAATCTTAAGATGATATAAGCAGAGGGGCTAATCTACAGGTGATCCGTTAATTAATCTTACCTGTGGTGGCAGCAAGACCGCCAGTACATAGGTAACGTTTGGTTTTCTTAGGATTTACTGAGACAAAAGTGACACTGAAACCAGGAATTACAAACTAACGCTTCCAGAGACACTAAATGATAAACTGAAGCACATTAAACCTAACCTAACTCAAACTTTCCTAACCTAACCTAACCTACCTTAACCTAACTTAACTTATTTATTTACCTAACCAACCAGAATCTAACCTATTGTGAACAAAAGTGACCTAAGCTAATCTAACTAAACGTTACTTAATCTAACCTAACCTAACCTAACGTAACCTAACGTAACCTAACCTACCCAATACCTAACATTATAATCCTTAACAAGTACTGTACCTGTCATTAATAAATACCATATCATCACTGGGGTTCGAACCTTGAACTTATCAGTGTTGGTGGGTTAGCTGGTTAGTTGGCTGTAGAGCAACGGTATCTTCCTTATCTTATCAGCACAGCCTGTGTGTGTGTGACGTCTACCACTGATAAAACTAACATCGAGGACGCCATTTACAAGGAAACAGCAAGTGTGTAGAGAGAACAGTGACACTACCTCACCGCCTGGATGAATACCCACGTCCTGCCTCCCTTGGGTAAGTTTATACCTGTATCTCGTCCAGGTTAATTGGGTGCCTATTTACCTGTGCTGTTACTTGTACTTACTCCTACCTGAGATTTCGATTCAATACCTGAGGTCGTTTAGTTACTGTCAGGTTGATATTTTGGTGAACTGGTTAAAGGGTGGATTTTGTGGTTGATGGTATAGTTATTATGGAGGGTAAAAGTACCTATTATTCTTTATAACGGACACTAACGTACCATAATGCCTTTATTATGGCCACTAGCGTACAGGTACTCTTCTATCATAAGAACATGTTCGTTCCTGGTTGGATAATTTAAGTACCTTTGTTATATCACCTTTGTTTAGCCCTGACTTCCATTTATACACCTCTATCAGGTCGCCCCTCGCTCTACGTCTCTTGAGGGAGTGCAAATTAAGATGCTTTAACCTGTCTCTATACTCAAGGTTCCTAATGCCCGGGATTAGTCTTGTCATTCTCCTCTGAATTCTTTCCAAGGATTCTATATCCATCCTGTAATACGGTGACCAGAACTGAACTAAGTAATCCAAGTGAGGTCTCACATGCGCAAGATATAGTTTTAGGATAACTTCGCTAGTCTTGTACAGGGGTGAACTAACACTCCTTTGTATGAACCCAAGTACTTCATGAGCCTTGTTTCGAGCAAATACACATTGTTTACTCGCAGTCGGATCTGGTTTCTCTGTTTACATCTCCTAGACTAAGTACTTTACATTAATGAACGCTGAGTACATTTATTCTTTTATAATGAACATCGGAGTACATTTCTTCCTCTCTAGTCAACGCTAGAATAAATTTGTTCCTATGTAATGAACGCTAACATAGTGTTCACCGTCGTCATTATCGTCGCTTTTGTGTCAGAATTATCGTTACGTTATCAGAGACTTTGGTGAAACTGTACAGTCCCCTTCACTTGTGCGTTTACAGGGGCATATCGTTTTTTTTGTGCAGTGTGACAGCGCTGTGTTTGTTTACATTCGACAGAAGGAAACTCACACTAGTAAACATATTCTGGAATCAAATAAAACAATATTAAAACTAATATATCAGCGATAATGATTTGTGGAAGGAGACTGTATGTACGTCTTGTGTCTTGTAGCAGCGGCCAAGTTGCCAGTAGTCGTCATCTTGGGTGTAACAAACTGGTAACGAGTGAAATAGTTAGTAACGTAGGTAATTAATGATTAGGGGCTATTGGTAACGGGTTAAATAATTTGTGTTGTATATGAATTAGGTAACGGATTATTGGTATCGAATTAAATAACTTACACACTATACTTTATGATTATTAATGGTGATTGAATAATGGTAATTTAACTGTTATTTGGTTCACGACAAAACCAGGCCAAGGTGAAAATATTACAAGGGTAATTACGACGGGATGAGGGAGGAGATGAGGGGTATCTACTAGCCTGACTCACCAAAGATATAAGAACGTAGATACTACTCTGAATATCATCGCCAGTAAAGTTCACAATTTGATCGATAAATATATACCCAAGACCAAACCCAGTGCCTCTAGGAATACAAGGAGACCGCTACACATGAACCATGCAGCGGTCGACAAAGTTAAGAAGAAAACTCAGAAATTCGAGACGTGGGTTAGGACAAACAATGAGCAGGACAGGAGGATGTATGCAAGAGCCAGGAACCGAGCAAAGTGAGTGTTGAAGGACTTTTTACCGTTACGAAAAGTCGAAATTAAAAACACGAGTAGGTGGATTAGACCTGAGGATTGAAGATGGCAGTTACACAGATTATGATCAGGAGAAGGAGGAGACGTTGAACAAATTCTTTTCCTCAGTGTTCACAAAAGAGGATGCAAACAATCTTTCTTTGTTTGACACAGCACTGACCCATAATGTCTTCTCAGAAGTGAGTTTAAGAAATATATTGACAGAGGTAAAAGGTTCATAAGAGTTCTGGCCCTGCTGATATGGTGCACCCCTTAAGATCCTGTTCTGAAAAAGCCTGGACGAACAAAAGGTCACCAGTGACTGGAAAATGGCTTATGTGAGTCCTATATTCAAGAAGGGTGATCGTCACTCCACGAACAACTATAGACCAGTGAGCCTGACCAGCATAGTTTGCAAAGTACTTGAGTGTTATTAGGAGACCTCACATACGAACATAAGAATGGAGGAAACTGCAGCGGGCCTATTGGCCCAAACTAGGGAATCCCACTTCCACCCAACCCCTATCGCTCATATATCCATCCAACCTATGTTTGAAGCTATCCAGCGTATTCGAGTTAATGGTGATATTTGGTAACTTTTTCCACTCTTCCACTACTCTATTTCCAAACCAGTGTTTACCTATTTCGCGCCTAAATCTAAATTTGTCTAATTTAAAACCATTGTTACGAGTTCGTTCTTGGTTGGATAGTTTGAGTACTTTTGTTATGTCCCCTTTGTTTAGCCCTGACTTCCATTTATACACCTCTATCATATTGCCCCTCACTTTACGTCTCTCGAGGGAGTGCAAATTAAGGTGCCTTAACGGTCCAGTGGTATCAAACTCAAAACCTTTCGAGGGCCAATTCTTATTTTAGTTACCCTCTTCAGGGCCAACACAAGTGCTATATCACATATTTGCAGGATTGAAGTTTACAGCTTCACACATTGCCTTACCTGGCTTACAGGAATACCTCACTTGGATTTGTCCGATCTTAAGTATGTAAAATTCATTTTACTTAATAAACATGATTAACGCTTCCTCCGTAAACTTCCTGACCTCTCGTACGTCTACGGGAAAGGGTCGCGGAAAGGGGACGTGATTGCTGCCCGTATCATCATTGGGTATGATTTTGCTTGGGAGATTGGTATCCCCGCCTCCCCTGAGCAACGCTCTTGTGCATTATGCAGAAGACCCGACAGCTGCACCCTTATCCACTACCTCCTAAGATGTCCCCACACACAACGCTTCCGTGACGCCTTCTGGACCACCACTCCACGACCCCTGACGGAGACACGATGATCCTCCCCATACTGGCCAGATATTTTGTAAATAACATTGATTATGTGTTAAAGGAATATCCTTTCTTCCTTAGGCTTTAGTAAGCCCCTTTATAATATTTATACTGTATATACTTGTCACACTTGCCAGATGCTTCTGGTGTCATTGTACAGGGGTACCTAGTGACAGCACTAGGATCCCGCTTCCTCTATCAAGGAATAAACAATTGAAATTGAAATTGATTAACGCTAATAATAGGATAGAAAAAGGCATATATATATGTTTTCTTTATAATCATTTCCCCATTTCAGTAGTGTTATTACTAGCATTAACAATATAAATTCAATTATTGTCACAATGATGTAAAAATCATTTCGGAATTTATTGACTTTTTCATATCTGCATTTTTCCTTCATATCTATTTTATCATAATTTCACGGGCTGATATATGTTACCGTCATCCCGCGAGCACCACCTGACCATCCCAAGGACCACGAATTTGACACTCCGTAACCTGTCTCTGTACTTAAGGTTTCTAATGCCCGGGATTAGTCTTGTCATTCTCCTCTGAATTCTTTCCAAGGATTCTATATCCATTCTGTAATACGGTGACCAGAACTGAACTGCGTAATCCAAGTGAGGTCTGACAAGCGCAAAAAGATATAGTTTTAGGATAACTTCGCTAGTCTTGTACAGGGGTTAACTAACACTCCTTTGTATGAACCCAAGTACTTCATGAGCCTTGTTTCGAGTAAATACACATTGTTTACTTGGTTTAATATTCCTATTTATCATTACCTCTAAATCTTTCTCGCAGTCGGATCTGGTTTCTCTGTTTACATCTCCTAGACTAAGTACTTTACATTAATGAACGCTGAGTACATTTATTCTTTTATAATGAACATCGGAGTACATTTCTTCCTCTCTAGTCAACGCTCGAATAAATTTGTTCCTATGTAATGAACGCTAACATAGTGTTCACCGTTGTCATTATCGTCGCTTTTGTGTCAGAATTATCTTTACAAAGTACTTTAGGTCTCCACATTGAATTTCATCTGCCACTTTTCAGACTATGCGAAAAATTTGTTTAGATCTTCCTGTTGTTTTGCGGAGTCCTCGTCAGATTTAATTACACGCCCTATTTTAGTGTCATCAACAAATTTACTTATGTTGCTGTCTACGCCGATATCTATGTCGTTTATGTATATAATAAATAATAATGGTCCAAGTACTGAGCCTTGGGGAATTCCACTAGTGACGTTACCCCAATCGGATTTAGTGCCGTTGATGCTTACTCGTTGTTTCCTGTCCTGTAACCACGCCCTAATCCATTTTAGAATATCTACTCCACTTCCATGAGCTTCTACTTTTCGCATTAGTCTTTCGTGGACGACTCTGTCGAAGGCTTTGCTAAATTCGTGTCCGCCGTCCACTGATTCAAAAATAGTTGAAAAAAATGTTACTAGAATAGTTAGACATGAACGCCCATTTGTGAAACCATGCCGGGGATCATTGATCAACTTTTGCTTTTCCAAGTGATTTCGAATAGAGTTTGAAATTATTGCTTCTAACAATTTGCCTACAAATAATGTTAAACTGACTGGATGGTAGTTAGAGGATAGTCGTTGATCTCCCTTCTTGAAAATCGGTATCGCATTCGCTATCCTCCAGGATTCTGGTACTACACTTGTTTTTAATAACATGTTAAACAATTTCGCTAAGGGCATACTAAGCTCCTCCTTACATTCCTTTAATACTCTGGCAAATATTTCATCGGGACCTGGTGACTTATTAGGCTTTAGTTTGTCTATTTGCTTACTAACATCGTTACTAGTCACTACTATCTCACTTAATTTATTTTCTTCACTCTCTCTGTATATAGTCGGTGCCCTGTGTATCATGTTTAAAATTTAGGTGGTGAAAACTGGTGAAAAATATCTGTTCATATTATTTATTGCTCATTTCTCCGTCGTTACCCGTTAGCTCGCCGGTACCTGACTGTATTGGTCCAAACTTGTCTCGTGTTTTAGTTTGATACATTTCGTTTTAAGAGATGCCATAATGGAACATCTACTACGAAACAACCTTGCAAGGGACTGCCAACACGGTTTTATGCGGGTTCGCTCCTGCTTAACACAATTACTCAAGATACTGGGTGTTTGGACTCCAATTGTAGAATAGGGCAGCGATATCGACAATATATCCCGAAAGTTTGCTAAGGCTTTCGACAGCGTACATGAAAGGCTGAGACTTAAACTGCATTAATAGAGACTGAATGTGAAAAGGACCTGGATCTGTATGTTGACAATGAATTGGAATTCTCGGACCATTGTGAGAAGAAGGTGAATCAAGCAACTAAACTAGTATGTCTTATAAGAAGGTCGTTCAGATATCTTCAAGAGTAAAGTGCTTTCCCACCTGGAGTACTGTCACCCCGTCTGGTCCCAGGAATATGCTAGAGACTGTCAGTTGATTGAAAATGTCCAAAGGAGGGCCACCAGACTGGTGCCTGAACTACGGCACCTCAGCTATCCAGGGATTTTAGAACGCCTGCAACTGCCTAGCTTATACTACAGATACAGGCAAGGGACGACCTAATTGACGTGTATAAACATCTCAGAGGGAACTACTCAGTCGAGTGTACACACCTGGAGCTGGCGGACACCCGGCCCACCAGGGGTCACAGCTCAAGGTTGATGAAGCCAAAACTCCAGAAAACTGTGAGGGGCAAACTTTTTCGGAGAGAAAGTTGTGAACTCTTGGAACACCAGGTGTGAGCTCATTCAGGGCCAGACTTGACCAACCCTGGAGCAGGTTCCAATACATTCAGGATCCAGTACTTGCCCAGTACTTGCCAACAGTGCGTAACATAGACGTGACCGATCGTCCAAGCAGCTGACAAGCCGATCAGTAGCCAAGAGGATAAAAGTAAAAGTATAATGAGCATATTAATTAATGATGAGTGGCTCTTGGTACAAACAACTACAGAAGAACTGAAACAACGACTACAACAGCATAACTTAAACAACAAAACAACATTAACAACTAAAACATTAAACACATCAATATAACATTAACTTCACCACAATATAACCTAACCTAACCTAACCCAATATGGCCACACACTGTACCCTAGGAGCAACACTGTCATCACCAAGTACTTCACGACAATATAACCTAACCCAATATGGCCACACACTGTACCCTAGGAGCAACACTGTCATCACCAAGTACTTCACCACAATATAACCTAACCCAATATGGCCACACACTGTACACTAGAACACTGTCATCACCAAGTTATCGTTATTATTATCGTTATCTCAACAACTCAAGACGTATCATAATTACCTGACAAAAATAATTATAATGTTTTCTTTTTCCTTGAACGTATAAACAATGCAGATCACATGGAGGTTATTCCCCCTAATTTATTTCAACCTTAAGAATAATTACTATATTAATAACCTAACTTAAGTATATCTAACTTAAATTAACCTAACATAACATTTAATAATACATCATCTTTAACTTAAGCTAAACTTATCCTACCCAATTTAACCTAACCTAACCTAACATAAACCTAACTTAACCTACCCAAACCCAATCTAACCTAACCTAACCTCCACAGGTAAATAAGCATTAGGGTCTTTAATTATCAGGTGAAATAATCTGTGTGTAGGGGATAATTACTTAATATTCAGGTGATCCCAAAATTCACAACACATCAGAGATTGAAAATAAACAATGACAGAGGTGGGGAGGGGGGATGGAAGGATAGGGGGAGGGGGGATGGAAGGATAGGGGGAGGGGGAAGGAAGGGGGGAGGGGAATATAGAGTTGGTGCACGAAGATGGGGGAAGATAATGATAAGACAATGAGGGTAAGTGGGTGGAGCACAGGTAGATGTTAGTTCAGTGATTACCTCCACCTGTGACACACCTTTTGCCCTTGTTCTTCCATTTTTTCAAGTAAGATATTTTTTTTTGTGTGTTTGTATGTTTTAATTATTTTTTGGTGTGGGTGGATGGAAAAGTAGATAAATAAAGAGAAGAGGAGGGAAGAGGGAATGAGTGAGGTGATGATGTTAGACTTGTATAGAAGGTGACTGGTATAAGGGAGAGATAGTGGATAATATATATATATATATACACACACACACACACACACACACACACAAATACATACACAATGGTTGCCCCTCCAGATTGAGAAATGCCTCCCCAAGGGCAACCTAGGCGTGAATTTGTATAAGGTGTAGAAACTGTCGCCAACACAATAACCACACCCTAAGTTAACGAGTTGCATGACCCAGTGTTTAAGGTGTAGAAGCTGTCGCCAACACAACAACCACACCCTAAGTTAACGAGTTGCATGACCCAGTGTTTAAGGTGTAGAAGCTGTCGCCAACACAACAACCACACCCTAAGTTAACGAGTTGCGTGACCCAGTGTTTAAGGTGTAGAAGCTGTCGCCAACACAACAACCACACCTTAAGTTAACGAGCTGCATGACCCAGTGTTTAAGGTGTAGAAGCTGTCGCCAACACAACAACCACACCCTAAGTTAACGAGCTGCATGACCCAGTGTTTAAGGTGTAGAAGCTGTCGCCAACACAACAACCACACCTTAAGTTAACGAGCTGCATGACCCAGTGTTTAAGGTGTAGAAGCTGTCGCCAACACAACAACCACACCCTAAGTTAACGAGCTGCATGACCCAGTGTTTAAGGTGTAGAAGCTGTCGCCAACACAACAACCACACCCTAAGTTAACGAGCTGCATGACCCAGTGTTTAAGGTGTAGAAGCTGTCGCCAACACAACAACCACACCTTAAGTTAACGAGCTGCATGACCCAGTGTTTAAGGTGTAGAAGCTGTCGCCAACACAACAACCACACCCTGAGTTAACGAGCTGCATGACCCAGTGTTTAAGGTGTAGAAGCTGTCGCCAACACAACAACCACACCCTGAGTTAACGAGCTGCATGACCCAGTGTTTAAGGTGTAGAAGCTGTCGCCAACACAACAACCACACCCCTAGTTAACGAGCTGCATGACCCAGTGTTTAAGGTGTAGACGCTGTCGCCAACACAACAACCACACCCTGAGTTAACGAGCTGCATGACCCAGTGTTCAAGGTGAAGAAGCTGTTGCCAACACAACAACCACACCCTGAGTTAACGAGCTGCATGACCCAGTGTTTAAGGTGTAGAAGCTGTCGCCAACACAACAACCACACCCTGAGTTAACGAGTTGCATGATCCAGTGTATAAGGTGTAGAAACTGTCGCCAACACAACAACCACACCTGAGTTAACGAGCTGCATGACCCAGTGTTTAAGGTGTAGAAGCTGTCGCCAACACAACAACCACACCTTAAGTTAACGAGCTGCATGACCCAGTGTCAAGGAATAGCCCGAGAAGACCGGACAACTCGCCAACTGCACTGGCTAACCATTACCCCGGAATACAATCCACAAATCGATTAACATCCAGGTTCCCAATTACTGCTGGGTAGACAGAGGCAAATGGCGTAAAAAACTTGCCCATAGTTTCACCCTGACCGGGGATCGAACCGGGGTCTAATCGCTTGCGAGGCGAGCATGCTGACCATTACACCACACTGACACACACTGACATACTCTCATTCTCTCACACACACACACATATTTAATAGCACCCAGATCAAGATATGGCATACAGTCCTTCTGGCAGAGATAAAAAAGAGTCATTGTAAGTAAAACATTTATTTCTCCGCCTCTACCTAACAGTTACTAAAAACTGGAACTATTGCTTAAAAACTCAACCCCCAAAAATCTGAAATCTATTAAAATCTCGGTCTATTACATATTAAACTCATACCAAAATTTGAAATCTGTAAAAATAACTAGCACTACGAGTATTGCATTACATAGTTAAAATACATCCCCGAGTCTGATAATACTGTACCCTCATATTTCTGTAACTCTATATTGTACCTTTAGATCAGGTTTTTGTAATATCTCTCCTATGCATTGTATTTATATGGTATGATGTTCACATTATATTACATTCTCGTTCGTTATCTCTATTATGTACAGGTTCTATATACAGGTAATTTAAGCCAGGTGTATACGATGGCTCACGGGGTAATTATACAGGTGATACAGCCATACGTGTCATCAAGGTAAATTTGTTCACCTCGAGCACTTCACGATTACCAATGACGCTTTTACAGTTGTATGTCTAATGGGCTCCAGACCTAATAGGATCTAACCCCATTTAGCATAACCATTAAGATTGGGCATTATTCAAAATGGGGTCCCATTAAAACTACGGCCTGTTAAGACTGGGGCCTATTAAGATTAGGGCCCAATTATAACTGGGGCCTATTAAGACTGCGGTCCCATTATTACTGGGGCATATCAGGACTGGGGGACAATTGTAACTAGGGCCTATTAAAGCTGGGGCCCTACAATTGGAGCCTTTTAGGATCGGGGTCCCTTTGAATACACCTCAACTACCTGGATGGTCATTAAGGAGGATGCTAAGTACTAATTTAAAAATCCCACAACAACTATTACCTGACTATCGATTAACCTACACAGTCTGTACAGGTGAACGTACGAACAAGTTTACCTGTCTATGTGGCCAAGTGACACACCCCTCCCACCTCCCTCACTGGTCTACCTACCCTCGTCACAGCTAAGTTCATAGTGCCATAACTCTGTATAATAATGCCAAAAGAGCCTGATAATTTAACTCATAAGAACATAACATAAGAGCATAAGAATGTAGGAAACCGCAGCGGGCCTATTGGTCCATACTGGGCAGTCCCGTTTACACCCAACCCCTATCGCTCATATATCCATCCAACCTATGTTTGAAGCTATCCAGCGCATTCGAGTTAATAATGATGTTTGGTAACTTGTTCCACTCGTCCACTACTCTATTTCCAAACCAGTGTTTACCTATCTCGCGCTTAAACCTAAATTTGTCTAATTTAAAATCATTGCTACGAGTGTTTCCTGGTTGGATATGAGTACCTTTGTTTAGCCCCGACTTCCATTTATACACCTCAATCATATCGCCCCTCACTCTACGTCTCTCGAGGGAGTGCAAATTAAGATGCTTTAACCTGTAGTACGGTGACCAGAACTGGACTGCGTAATCCAAGTGAGGTCTCCCAAGCCCAAGATATAGTTTTAGGATGACCTCGCTAGTCTTGTAACTAACACTCCTCTGTACACGGCTGACTGTAAGGTCTTATTATGATGACTTTACACACCGAGATTGATTCTAATGCTTTGTTATCTGTTTACGTTATCATAATCTTAACTCCCAGACGTAAGAATGGATGAAGAACAGGTATTTTATATCACCTGAATATTAACCTCTACAATATTTTTCCTGAAGATTAAACACTCTAAAGGTAATCTAACCTAATATAACCTAACCTAACCTCACCGCTATAAGGACGGCTGTCACTTCCTCTCAGTGTATATATTGTATTTATCTTTAACTGCCATCTAATGTATGTATGTATGTATGTATGTATGTATGTATGTATGATATGAATGTATGTATGTATGTATGTATGTATGTGGTCAAACCAGCACCTGGCCTCGAGGAGTGTGACAACAGGTGATGTGAGCCTCTGACCTTCTGGGCGTCAACGGGAGTCGTTTAGTTCACAAGTTGAGGGTTGTTCCGAGCACAGGATTAGAGCTAAATTTGTTTACCATTGCTAATTATCGAGGTGCTGTGAGCTTAGGTTAGGTTGCAGTAGGTTTGGTTAGGTTAGGTTGCAGTAGGTTTGGTTAGGTTAGGTTGCAGTAGGTTTGGTTAAAATCGTCTATATTAGCTTAGGTTAGGATGGGTTGCATTAGGGTGGGTTGAGTTGGGTTAAGTTAGGTTAGGTTAGGTTAGGTTTGGCCAGGTTAGGATTAGGTTCTTTAATCACCAGGTAAAATAAGTTGAAGTTCCAATTCTTCATAAGGTACCAACTATTAAACACAAGAGAAGAACACACGTTCCTGTCCCGTGATATATTATGTACAGCCTCTAGTGACAATATTACTAAATTAGGTCACGTTTATCATTCACACATTCCCTCACTAGCCAAAAAAATTCATAAGTCGCAAAACTGTGGAAAAATTACCCGGTTAGGCCTATAATATACAATGGCCAAAACCTTCAAGATAACCCAATTAAGTATATGTAAAAGTGTGCAGAATACCAATGCTTTAGGTTGGGTAATATTAACGTTAATCCTATTGACACAATTGGGTGAGACGAACGTACAGGAGAACAGTCATGCAACTCTTAACCCTAAAAAAATAACTAGGTTGTGTCTAATGCTCCTACAATAATAATAACAACGCTAAGGTACACAAACTGATGTTATTAATCAGTTGTAATTAGTATAACCCAATTTAATAGTTATTATTTGCATTAAAATTCCTATAAATTCAGTATGAACGATAATTATCATTTTAAATTTATAATAATAAATAATCACCAATCACCAAACAGTGGAAGAGTCGTAGCGAGGGTGTGTGTGTGTGTTGGTCCAGGTGTTGGGTATGCCACCGCGGGTACCAAAACAAGTCAGTCTTGTTCACAAGTAGTGACTGTACACACTCTCACCCAACCTGAGACTGTGTTGAAGTGCACCAAACGATCCTCACAGTGGACAAGGAACCTTCTGTGATTAATAATATTTAGATGAAACTCACCGTGATCGTTACTGACCAGCGGTATGGAGTCTGGAGGGAGTTTAACAACCGCTGCCAAGGTGAGGATATTTCAATATTTTCGTCTCAGCTTTCATGGGCAGGAAACACTGGCCAGAGGAGTAATGGTCCAACCCAACAAGTTTTTTTTTCTCACTAATACATTGAATAAACGAAATATTTTACCATAAATTATTGCTACTTGTCTTCTTGAGTTGACTTCCTTGAGCGGAAGTATTTGCATTTACTGGTTATTTTTGGAATGACGATAATTTGTTTACCAGCGTCTGACCTCACGTTACTTGTTGACATTGGACGACCGGCAGAGAATACGACACGAAATCATTTATGAAGGATGAACGAACTTAACTAAACTAACTTACCTTAACGAAATAAACTAACTTAACTTATCTTAATCGAAATATAAACCGAGGTCGTAAGCTAAGTTTAGATAGATTAGTTTAGTTTGGTTCGTGTGATCCTTCATAAATGATTTAATACCGTAGTCCCACAAGTCGTCGAATAACAACAACACGAGTTAAGGCATTTTGATTAGTTCAATTTATTATTAATTCCTATCAAGAAAATCAACTATAGAACATATATGTTATATTTTGTTTAGATATTTCGTAGTTTGTTGTGTTATTGAGACCAACACGCTAAGCATACGAAGCATCACAGCCTCGTCAGGATAGCTTCGTCAGAAAGGCTACTAAATTCTTATTCTGCCAGTACACGACATTGACCAACTAAACCTTATATAAGCCTACCCAATTATCTTACGTTACTTTAGTTACAGTTTATATACACATTTTTTTTAAAGGCAATATGAAAGTATGATTTGCTAACCTAATAATGAAACAAAATTAAGTACACTTTTAAGTTCATGAGTGGACAGAGCTTTCTAACAGAGTTTAAATCACGGGAAAAATATATATAAAGGAACTATATAAATGCCATGAAAATAATAAATGACAATCCCAATAAACATTCACAATTAATCAGGAGGTTAAACGAACACTTAATAGGTTCTCAGTCATTTAAATTACTTCAAAACCATTTCAAGGGTGTTTAATCGTTTGTATTTGATGCGCATTTGTTTTTATATTATTTTCTAGCGTTGTTTATATTATAACATCAATCACATGGTCCGCTAATGATGAAAACTTACGAAAGGAAAACGGGGTTACAATTACAAGGTCAAATTAGTTAAATGCAAACGTAACCTATTTAACCCAACTTTTAAAGATCAATTTAGGTTTTTATAGCAATAACTTGACCTTTTCTGTGAGACTGTAGGAACCACCATTAGCGGGTCTAGTGAGTGACGCCATAAACAGCTATTTATTTGAAATTTTAACTGTGAAAATAAATCTAGGTATGGCTGTAAAGGAAGAACTCCTGTCGTCTCGGTAGGGTTGTCAAAATCCTTCGTCCGTTCTCATAATTTTTGCTAAACAATTTTGTATATAGTTTATTTGAGTGAATATACAAGATAATACGAGGCAGTGTATGTATACATTTAATGGTAAACAATAAGTTAATTCAAAGCCAAAATATTATAAAGGTCAACCCAAAACAAGTTACAACTTCACTCCCAGGGATTCGAATACGTTCAGCGAGTCTCGAAACAACAGCTGGCGGCTTCGTAAACCATCTCAGAGTATTCACTATACGGATCCTCTGACTGACGTTGTTTGTGTTAAGTGAATATAATGTTATACAGGTCATCCGATACATAACATTCTGGGGTGTCACCTGAAGATTAGACACCCGAGCTTATTTCACCTATAAGTGACTTTTAACCAATTATCCTGTGTTAGTTTATCACAATAAGTTCTCACAAGAGTCTGATGGCTTAAGTGTTTGATGATAAGCATTATAAAGCTAACTTAACCTAAGCTAACCCCCGTACCAGCTAGGTGAAATAAACTGGTGGTGGTAGTCTACATAACATTATCAGTATGAAGTGGTTGAGACAGGAAATAGTTTGTGGATGTGACGGTAATTCTGGTCTTCCCAAGTGCCATCTTACGGTAATACTCAGCTATCCTTGCGTCAATACTTGAATTTTTATTATATTTTTTTTTAAGAATATTGATATTTTGTGACGTCATGAATGTAAACTATGCTGTGACGTCATGAATGTAAACTATGCTGTGACGTAATGGATGTGAAAGGAAAAAAACGATTAAATATTTGTGAAGGACGACTCGTGTTCTGATCACAAGGACGACCTTCACCTAATAACTAACTGTCAAGGACGAGTCTCTGTGGCCTGGCTGACATGTTTAACTAAGCGAGTCTTATAGGTTGGTTAATACACGAGTTATATCCGTGACAAGCTTGACATACACCCGTGACAAACCTGATCATTCATGTAGTGATTCCTGAATTGTCATTATACTTTAAATTTATCGTATTTATTATTTCATTTACTTATTTATTTACTTGAAATCTAAAACAACTTCTTCAACTACCCCCTCCCCCAGGACCCCCGCTACCCCCACCCCAGGACCCCACTACCCCCACCCCAGGACCCCCACTACCCCCACCCAGGACCCCCGCTACCCCTACCCCAGGACCCCACTACCCCCACCCCAGGACCCCACTACCCCCACCCCAGGACCCCCACTACCCCCACCCCAGGACCCCCGCTACCCCCACCCTAGGACCCCGCTACCCCCATCCCAGGACCCCACTACCCCCACCCCAGGACCCCCACTACCCCCACCCCAGGACCCCACTACCCCCACCCCAGGACCCCGCTACCCCCACCCCAGGACCCCGCTACCCCCACCCCAGGACCCCGCTACCCCCACCCCAGGACCCCGCTACCCCCACCCCAGGACCCCGCTACCCCCACCCCAGGACCCCCGCTACCCCCACCCCAGGACCCCGCTACCCCCACCCCAGGACCCCGGTACCCCTACCCCAGGACCCCCACTACCCCTACCCCAGGACCCCCCACTACCCCCTCCCCCAGGACCCCCGCTACCCCCACCCCCAGGACCCCACCCCCTCCCCAGGACCCCACTACCCCCACCCCAGGACCCCACTACCCGCACACCAGGACCCCACCCCAGGATCACGCTACTCCCACCCCAGGATCACGCTACTCCCACCCCAGGACCCCACTACCCCCACCCCAGGACCCCCGCTACCCCCACCCCACGACCCCCGCTACCCCCCTCCCCCAGGACCCCACTACCCCCCTCCCCCAGGAACCCCGCTACCCCCACCCCAGGACCCCACCCCCACCCCAGGACCCCACTACCCCCACCCCAGGACCCCACTACCCCCACCCCAGGACCCCATTAATGTGTTAAATAATTTTGAGATGTGTAAATAAAAATCTGAAAGACTTTATTTTGACACTCGATCACATCTCACGAATTGATTTATCACTTTCAGAAACCGGAATTAATACTAGTAAATGGACAACAACAATCCGGGTCATGTTTGGTCGATTTATATTTTTGGTCACCTTTCACTTCTGTTCTCATTATACACACCTGCGTCGGATAGCTCTATGAATACCAACCCTAAGTGACTGGGTGACTGGTTGACTGGCACAAGGATGTAATTTGTTTTGATTTGTTTTTAATGTTAGTATGACAGATGTTGAATATATTACGTAGAATTTTATGTAGTATGACAGGTGTTGAGCGTTTTATGTGGAATGACAGGTGTTGAACTGTTTATGTAGTATGACAGGTGTTGAACTGTTTATGTAGTATGACACGTGTTGAACTGTTTATGTAGTATGACAGGTGTTGAACTGTTTATGTAGAATCACAGGAGGTTAAGCCTCTTATAAAATTTCAGTCATAACACCAAATACAAAATGAGATGTGTTTAATAAGGCGGTAATACATTAAATTAGACCAGGTGCTGTATTAAGATTAATTACCATGACGAACAGGTGTTACAAAGGACCGTGTGCTCTCTGGTTCAAAGTTAATTGGTCTATATTCTTAACAAAAAAAGGTTGAGCTAATGAGGTAATCGCTTATTATTGTTTATTTCTCAAAAAGTAATTAATTATTTTCCCGACAACACAACTACAAATTAATATTACTTTGTGAGGTCATAAATTACATAGTAGAATATGGTGTCTTTAAGACTGACTCAAAGGCTTCATATATGGGTTGTAAGACTGACTCAAAAGCGTCATATATGGGTTGTAAGACTGACTCAAAGGCTTCATATATGGGTTGTAAGACTGACTCAAAGGCTTCATATATGGGTTGTAAGACTGACTCAAAGGCTTCATATTTGGGTTTTAAGACTGACTCAAAGGCTTCATATATGGGTTGTAGGACTGACTCAAAGGCTTCATATATGTGTTTTAAGACTGACTCAAAGGCTTCATATTTGGGTTTTAAGACTGACTCAAAGGCTTCATACATGGGTTGAAAGACTGACTCAAAGGCTTTATATATGGGTTGAAAGACTGACTCAAAGGCTTCATATATGGGTTGAAAGACTGACTCAAAAGCGTCATATATGGGTTGTAAGACTGACTCAAAGGCTTCATATATGGGTTGTAAGACTGACTCAAAGGCTTCATATATGGGTTGTAAGACTGACTCAAAGGCTTCATATATGGGTTTTAAGACTGACTCAAAGGCTTCATATATGGGTTGTAAGACGGACTCAAAAGCTTCATATATGGGTTTTAAGACTGACTCAAAAGCTTCATATATGGGTTGAAAGACTGACTCAAAAGCTTCATATATGGGTTGAAAGACTGACTCAAAAGCTTCATATATGGGTTGAAAGACTGCCTCAAAAGCTTCATATATGGGTTGAAAGACTGACTCAAAGGCTTCATATATGGGTTGAAAGACTGACTCAAAAGCTTCATATATGGGTTGAAAGACTGACACAAAGGCTTCATATATGGGTTGTAGGACTGACTCAAAGGCTTCATATATGGGTTGTAGGACTGACTCAAAGGCTTCATATATGGGTTGAAAGACTGACTCAAAGGCTTCATATATGGGTTGAAAGACTGACTCAAAGGCTTCATATATGGGTTGAAAGACTGACTCAAAAGCTTCATATATGGGTTGAAAGACTGACTCAAAGGCTTCATATATGGGTTGTAGGACTGACTCAAGGGCTTCATATATGGGTTGAAAGACTGACTCAAAGGCTTCATATATGGGTTGTAAGACTGACTCAAAGGCTTCATATATAAGTTGTAAGACTGACTCAAATGCTTCATATATGGGTTGTAAGACTGACTCAAAAGCTTCATATATAGGTTGAAAGACTGACTCAAAGGCTTCATATATGGGTTGTAAGACTGACTCAAAAGCTTCATATATGAGTTGTAAGACTGACTCAAAAGCTTCATATATGGGTTGAAAGACTGACTCAAAGGCTTCATATATGGGTTGTAAGACTGACTTAAAAGTTTCATATATGGGTTGTAAGACTGACTCAAAAGTTTCATATATGGGTTGTAAGACTGACTCAAAAGCTTCATATATGGGTTGAAAGACTGAGTCAAAGGCTTCATATATGGGTTTTAAGACTGACTCAAAGGCTTCATATATGGGTTGAAAGACTGACTCAAAAGCTTCATATATGGGTTGTAGGACTGACTCAAAAAGGGCTCATACATGGTGATCGAAAAGTCCATGTGCACCTAAACACTACCTGAACAATATAGTCGTTCTTTGTCCCAGTAACATTTAAATAATAATAAGATAAACAATTATATTACTTATTATCGTAGGTGCACAGGGACTTTTCGATCACTGTTTTTTTTTATTTAACTGATCACCACTGAACATTGAGCGGTTTGTTTAGTTCTTTGTTATTTGGTTAAGACCTTCATTGTCCAGTGTTTGAAGAGGCGAAAACTGACTATGTTTGGAAGAGTCTCATGAGATAACATCCTTCTGATATCTGTCCTGTGAACCCATGACGCTGTGGGGAAAGAGATAAGAACATAAGAATGGAGGAAACTGCAGCGGGCCTATTGGCCCATACTGGGCAGTCCCGTTTACACCCAACCCCCATTGCTCATACGAGCATCCAACCTTTGTTTGAAGCAATTCAGCGTATTCGAGTTAATGATGATATTTGGTAACTTGTTCCATTCATCCACTACTCTGTTTCCAAACTAGTGTTTACCTATTTCACGCCTAAATCTAAATTTGTCCAATTTAAAACCATTGTTACGAGTTCGCTCCTGGTTGGATAATTTGAGTACCTTTGTAATGTCCCCTTTGTTTAGCCCTGCCTTCCATTTATACACCTCTATCAGGTCGCCCCTCGCTCTACGTCTCTCAAGGGAGTGCAAATTAAGATGCTTTAACCTGTCTCTATACTCAAGGTTCCTGATACCCGGGATTAGTCTTGTCATTCTCCTCTGAATTCTTTCCAAGGATTCTATATCCATTCTGTAATACGGTGACCAGAACTGGACTGCGTAATCCAGGTGTGGTCTCACAAGAGCAAGATACAGTTTTAGGATGACCTCGCTAGTCTTGTAACTAACACTCCTTTGTATGAATCCAAGTACTTTATTAGCCTTGTTACGAGCAAAAACACATTGTTTACTTGGCTTAAGGTTCCTACTTATCATTACTCCTAAATCTCTCTCGCAGTCGGATTTCTCTATGGCATCGTTGTTCATCTGGTATCTGGTTTCCCTGTTTACATTTCCTATACTGAGTACTTTACATTTGTCAATGTTGAATTTCATCTGCCATTTTTCAGACCATTCGAAAAATTTGTTTAGATCCTCCTGTAGTTTTGCCGAGTCCTCGTCAGATTTGATAACACGTCCTATTTTAGTATCATCAGCAAATTTACTTATGTTGCTGTCTATGCCGATATCTATGTCGTTTATGTATATAATAAACAATAATGGTCCAAGTACTGAGCCTTGGGGAACTCCACTTGTGACGTTGCTCCAATGGGACTTAGTGCCGTTAATGCTCACTCGCTGTTTCCTGTCCTGTAACCACGCCCTAATCCATTTAAGGATGTCACCTTTGATGCCATGAGCTTCTACCTTTCTAATTAGTCTTTCGTGGGGTACTCTGTCGAAGGCTTTGCTAAAGTCGAGATATACCACATCATAATTGTGCCCCTCGTCCACTGATTCGAAAACTGATGAAAAGAATGTTAATAGATTAGTTAGGCAAGAACGTCCGCTTGTGAAGCCATGCTGGGAATCATCGATCAATCTGTGCTTCTCCAGGTGATTTCGAATAGAGTTTGAAATGATTGCTTCCAGTAATTTGCCTACTATTGATGTTAGACTGATTGGGCGGTAGTTAGAGGATAGTGATCTATCCCCCTTCTTGAAGATCGGTATTACATTCGCTATCCTCCAGGATTCTGGTACTACACCTGTTTTTAAGGACATGTTAAACAACTTTGCTAAGGGCATACTAAGCTCTTCCTTACATTCCTTTAATACTCTGGCAAATATCTCATCGGGACCAGGTGACTTATTAGGCTTTAGTTTGTCTATTTGCTTACTAACATCGTTACTAGTCACTACTATCTCACTTAATTTGTTTTCTTCACTATCTCTGAATAGAGTCGGTGCCTCGGGTATCATGTTTAAATTTTCGCTGGTGAAAACTGTTGAAAAATATTTATTCAAATTATTGCTCATTTCTCCGTCGTTATCAGTGAGTTCGCCGGAGTCTGACCGTATTGGTCCAATCTTTTCTCGTGTTTTAGTTTGGTACATTTGGTAGAATCCTTTGGGGTTTGTCTTTGCCTCCCTTGCTATCCTTACCTCATTATTCCTCTTTGCTTTCCTTATCTCGGTTTTAACCCTACTCGCCAATACCCTATAATAGTCCCGGAGGTGAATTTCGCCACGATTTATCCTTCTATCTATAGCCTTCCTTTGGCCAATGATGTTCTTTAAATAATTATTTATCCATTTAGGGTCATTGTTGTTTGATCTGAGTTTTTTGTATGGTATGTTCTGCCTTTGTGCATTAAGTAACTCACTATTTAAATTGTCGTGGAACTCGGCAATCTCAGATCTCGTTATCAGGTCGGTGTCATCTGTCAGGTTCACGGCCAAGCGCGACACCCCCTCTCAGCTGCCTCTTTAAACTGTCAAAGTTTGCCCTTCTGAAATCTGGTACTTTAGTGGAATTTTCCTTACGTCTGCCCTGAAAATCTAACTGGAATCGAATTTCTTTGTGATCGCTGTTTGCAAGTTCGTTCCCTACCT
The DNA here is from genome assembly GCA_958450375.1 of Homarus gammarus. Taxonomy (NCBI): domain Eukaryota; kingdom Metazoa; phylum Arthropoda; class Malacostraca; order Decapoda; family Nephropidae; genus Homarus; species Homarus gammarus. The sequence continues at coordinate 1,861,297 of CAUDMG010001656.1, read as the reverse complement.
CGACATTGCTAATGAGGTTTTCTCTGTTTGACAAAACTAAATCCAATATATTATTACCCCGTGTGGGTTCGGTTATATGTTGACTTAGGAAACAGTCCTGGATCGTCTCGAGAAAATCCTCTGATTCTGAGTTTCCCGTAAGGTCGGTCCAATCTATTTGGCCAAGGTTAAAGTCGCCTACTATACAGACTTTGTTGTGTATGGAAGCCCTGCGCATTTCATCCCAGATAAGTCGCTCATTGACTCTGTCAAGATTGGGGGGTCTATATATTACTCCTGTGATTAATTTTTCCCGACCGTCGCTTAATTCTATCCAAATTGTTTCTGTATTCCTCTCAGTTTTTATTTCCTTATTTATTTCACACTTCAGATTATCCCTAACATAGATTGCTACTCCGCCTCCTTTCCTGGTCTGCCTATCGGTATGGAACAGTTTGTAACCCGCAATTTGGTATTCGACTGGTAATTCACGTGTGTCTAGGTTGATCCATGTTTCAGTGAATGCAATTATATCGATTTCTTCGGTACATACCAAGGCCCTAATATCATCCATTTTGTTTCTCATACTTCTACTGTTCGCGTAATATACATTTAAGTTAGTCGTGTTCTGAGTCCTTCCCTTACCGCGTTTAGTTTTAAACTCCCTGTCTAATTTAGTTATGTCATCATTCCTAACACTATTTCCCTGTAATCTTTCGCCTTGTTTACCCGCTCCCACTGCAGTCTCCTCCACCCCCGTGCCCCTATGTTCTCTTAGCAGTTTAAAAACTTCGATATCTTTTGAACTGCCCCCTCTAGAGCCCCAGCCAGGGTTGCTACTCCATCCCTAGACAGGTGCACCCCATCCCTAGCATAAAGGTCCCTTCTGCTTACGCCCTTTACCACTGGCACAAGTGAGAAAATACCAACAGCTTGAGTACATATCTTGGGAGAGTAACAGGGAGGTACTCTGTGTGTGTGTGTGTGTGTGTGTGTGTGTAAATTCATCTCATACCCCAGTTTTCATTGCAAGTTCACGTCATTACTTACAAATGGTAAAACATGAGTGGGTGATTTACAATTCGCCAAGTAGTTAGTTTAGGTGAAGTAAGCTGGGAAGGAGAGTCTTTAGATCAGAAATATCCCTAAATCACACCCGACACTGGACCACACCTAATATTACTGTCTATTTATTACATGAGACAGAACTGTAATGCGTGATTATCAGACCATAGCTTACAGCCCAGAGAATTACAACACGTATAGCAGGGAGTGTGTACAGGCCTCGTGGTACCCCAACATACCAGGTTGACACACCCTGGGTCAGGACCCAAGGTACCTGACCTCGTCCGCTAATTACTTGAGTTAGCAGGTGACTTGACCTACAACCACACCTAGCCAAGACACACCGGGCATGACCACCCACCTTGGCAAACACAGCTGTCCAGATCTAACCAGTTTAGTGTTAACTGGCGGAGGTCAAACGCCGGCTGCTTAGCCCCCATATAAAGGCCCTGCAGTCCTGTCCTCGAGGTTATTCTTATACTGATTCGGGTCACTCTCATTATTCTCATGCGACCTCTCTCTCTATCCCGTTTGGGTCGTCGTCCTGTTCACTCACACAAGAGTCATGCTCGTCCCCTCCCCAGGTCGGGAGGGAGACTTCCCGACCAGCTCCTGGCGTCACCAGCTAAGCAGAGTCTCCCATACTAGACTGCCCAGCCAGCAACCACTGGGCCTCCGTCAGGTTACACGTGAGTCTTGTCAGAGCTATCCCTAGGGTGACTTACCTACTGTGGGAAGTGTATTCATTTCATGTTTGTGTCCGAGAGTCAGTGTCGAGTAATGTAAATATAATGTTCTAGTAACCCTGATATAATATTGATATTAATGTGTCCAAGTTATTGAGTGAATTAATAAATAGTTGTATCGAAGTGGTGTTTGAGAAGTTCCTTAAGAACGTATAAGATAAGATCAGTGGACGAGGGGCACAATTATGATGTGGTATATCTCGACTTTAGCAAAGCCTTCGACAGAGTACCCCACGAAAGACTAATTAGAAAGGTAGAAGCTCATGGCATCAAAGGTGACATCCTTAAATGGATTAGGGCGTGGTTACAGGACAGGAAACAGCGAGTGAGCATTAACGGCACTAAGTCCCATTGGAGCAACGTCACAAGTGGAGTTCCCCAAGGCTCAGTACTTGGACCATTATTGTTTATTATATATATAAACGACATAGATATCGGCATAGACAGCAACATAAGTGAATTTGCTGATGATACTAAAATAGGACGTGTTATCAAATCTGACGAGGACTCGGCAAAACTACAGGAGGATCTAAACAAATTTTTCGAATGGTCTGAAAAATGGCAGATGAAATTCAACATTGACAAATGTAAAGTACTCAGTATAGGAAATGTAAACAGGGAAACCAGATACCAGATGAACAACGATGCCATAGAGAAATCCGACTGCGAGAGAGATTTAGGAGTAATGATAAGTAGGAACCTTAAGCCAAGTAAACAATGTGTTTTTGCTCGAAACAAGGCTAATAAAGTACTTGGGTTCATACAAAGGAGTGCTAGTTACAAGACTAGCGAGGTCATCCTAAAACTGTATCTTGCTCTTGTGAGACCTCACCTGGATTACGCAGTCCAGTTCTGGTCACCGTATTACAGAATGGATATAGAATCCTTGGAAAGAATTCAGAGGAGAATGGCAAGACTAATCCCGGGTATCAGGAACCTTGAGTATAGAGACAGGTTAAAGCATCTTAATTTGCACTCCCTTGAGAGACGTAGAGCAAGGGGCGACCTGATAGAGGTGTATAAGTGGAAGGCAGGGCTAAACAAAGGGGACATTACAAAGGTACTCAAATTATCCAACCAGGAGCGAACTCGTAACAATGGTTTTAAATTGGACAAATTTAGATTTAGGCGTGAAATAGGTAAACACTGGTTTGGAAACAGAGTAGTGGATGAATGGAACAAGTTACCAAATATCATCATTAACTCGAATACGCTGAATTGCTTCAAACATAGGTTGGATGCTCATATGAGCAATAGGGGTTGGGTGTAAACGGGACTGCCCAGTATGGGCCAATAGGCCCGCTGCAGTTTCCTCCATTCTTATGTTCTTATGTTCTTAAATGACTAACACAGCCACGCTACCAAACTTCGTGTCTTTATGTCCTCCTACTAAATATTCTCTCTATACTTCCTTCTACATTAAAACTCCTCATTATAGAACTAATTATCACATTTATTACAACTTAAACACACTATCCACAGGTAAACATACACTATCCACAGGTAAACACACACTATCCACAAGTAAACACACACTATCCACTTTTCGATCACTGTTTTTTTTATTTAACTGATCACCACTGAACATTGAGCGGTTTGTTTAGTTCTTTGTTATTTGGTTAAGACCTTCATTGTCCAGTGTTTGAAGAGGAGAAAACTGACTATGTTTGGAAGAGTCTCATGAGATAACATCCTTCTGATATCTGTGCTGTGCAGGGGGTGCTGTGAACCCATGACGCTGTGGGGAAACAGATACGCCCTTTACCACTGGATTCAGATTCAGATTGCCCCGGAGGGGGCTAGTTTATTGGGCACCCCCTTACATCCTGTGCAAGGTGAAGCGCAGAAGCGTTTACAGCGCCCAACTGGGAAGCATGCGGAGTTCATGCTTGCCTTTATGACTCATGCATTAAGGGCGTAAAAGGCCTGAAGGGTCATGGGTTTTGTCAGCAAGTTACATAAAGTGACAATGATGAGTGTGTGGGGGGAAAATTCCCGGTACAATTTATCTGTTTATGGCAAAATGTGGCAGGTCACTAATAATGTCAAGTGCCAGGTCTGTCACTAGGAGGAGGGATATCTGGTCGGGGAGGGAAGAGGTGCCACCCTTGTAGGGGGAGGTCATAGGGCAGATGAGGATGTGGTGTGAAAGAGGGTGTGAGAGTCGGGTTGACCACAAAGTTTACAAACAGTGCGGCCAGGCTCAGGGTTGCCAATGTACTAGGCGTGGCGAAGTACAGTGGGAGTGGAGGTGATATGGTGTGGTGGGGCAGGTACAGTAGGGGTGGAGGGAGGCACATAGGCATTGACAACATTGAGGGACACGCCTTTTAGTGTGATTGTGATGGTGTGTTCGTCGACATGTCGGTGGGGTACAGGTAGCCGGGGGTGGTGTCCTCAGGTCCAGGTAGCCCTGGTGGAGACAGCTCAGACACGGGCGCGGCTTGCGGTGGGTGGTGGACAGGTTGAGGCACCAAGTGTTGTGAGGATGGGGCAGGACTTCGCTCGGGGGCAGCAGGACACACCAGGGCAGGCCCGGTAGGCACTACACCAATAGTGAAGACCGCCGGCGGTGGAGTAGGCCGTGAGCAGGGGGGGCTCACAGGGGGACCAACAGCTTGTGTCAAACCAGCAGAGAGTGACTGGGTGGCAACAGAGGGCAGGAGTAGGTGGGAGATGGTGGTACAGAGTGTAGCGAAGAGTTTTTCAATACGGTTGGTAAATTCTTGGAAGAGGGATATGATCTGTGTCATGTCACTGGCGGGGGGTTGTGGGGGGGCACCGGTGGGAGCACAAGGCCTGACAGCCTCAGAGTAGAGGCGGGGAGGAGGCCCAGTAGTAGTTGAGTTAGGAGACGGCCGGGACTGCTGTGTTGTAGCCAGATGAGGCCAGGCAGAGGCAGGTGTTGTTGAAGAAGGCATTGCTGGAGACACAGGGTACACAGGGGGGTGTGGCCCGGAAGACTGGGGGGGGCGTTGTAGTAGACTTGGTCTTCGGGGAGGCTTTTCCCCTGGGACAGACGGGGGATTGGGGCATTGCCGTGAGTCAGCATTGTGCCGGCCGCCACAGTTACAACATCTGGGATTAATTACATAGCCCACCCCACCACTATTAAGGTGGTCTTTGATTTTCTGGGCACAGGCGGCGGAGTTGTGGTTACGTGAACAGAAGCGACATCTCGGCCGATCACGACGACAGCAGGCAGTGAAGTTGTGACCCCAATGAGAACAGACAACACAAAATGCAGGCTCAGGATGATAGGCTTCTGCATACAGTGGGGGTAAGAGTGGGTGGGCATTCACAGTGGTTGGGCACTCCCTTCCCTTCCACTTGACAATGACAGCGGGTTGTGGAACTCTCCCCCGGTAATGGCGACGTATACTCAGTATACTAGAGTTAAAGTCACGCGCATCTTCGATGTCAGCGTATAAAGGGAAACGTTTCACTAGGATGTGGCAACATTCATCCGCGTCTAAAGGGGGGGGCAGCAGGACGACCCCGTCAAAGCCAACAGTACTAAGTGTTTCATAGGTCTCAGGAGTCTGACACTTGATAAAGTTCCGGTTCTTACCTTGTCGGAATTCAATGCTGAAACCGTGCTGTCTGCAGTACTTCATCATCCAGTTAAAGCGTTCCTCTACAGTTTTCAGAGAGTCCTTGGGGAAGTGGAGATTCAGCTTACTTGTTTGTTTGGCAGAGGGCAGGGTGATAGGGTCCATGGCATTGGTGTTTCCACTGTGGCTAGCGTTTCCCATAGAAACATTAGCGTCACTGTCGTAATCACTGGGGTCTGACTCTTGAAGGGTGTTTGATTCAGTATGACCAGGCGAGTTGGTAATGGCATCAGTATCAGAGATGTCTGCGTCTGCGTCTATGAGAGAGCCTCGTCTTGGACGTTTATGTCGACCCCCCATGCTGGCAAAACGTGCCGGCAGTGGCACAAGTGAGAAAATACCAACAGCTCCTACTACCACCTGAGATCCCTTGTCCGAGAATTGCTGTGCGACACCACAACCGCATCCAGCCCATACGTGCACGAACTGATCGCTATAAGAACAGCCCAGTCCCAACCATTGTAAAAATTATCAATAACTTGTAATACTGTAACACTGTCACTATGTTGAAATGAACTGTAGTTTGAGCTTTTCCCCATCTAGTTATTATATGTCTTATTTGTGTCACTTATGTTACTTGTATATTATTTGTAATTCGTAACCCATTCCCCAAATATGTAACTGTATATTTTCAGCCTTCTGGCTGCCAAGCTCTTTCAATAAACCGTTAATAATTATTATTATTATTATTATTAAGGTAAACACACACTATCCACAGGTAAACACACACTCCACAGGTAACGCACACTATCCACAAGTAAACACACACTATCCACAGGTAAACACACACTCCATAGGTAACACACACTATCCACAAGTAAACACACACTATCCACAGGTAAACACACACTCCACAGGTACAGACACACACAATAAGTGGCAGCCAGGTAAGAGAGGCAGTACCCCCAGAGATCAATAGCTTTACAAAGGGGTGACCAGCGTGCTCCTGGCGGCGGGGTAGGCGGATCGGTCTCTCCCCTTCAACAAAACCCCGGCAGGCTGTGAAAGGTCTAAAAGTTTAGCCTGGGCTTAAGGAAGGTTCTTTGGGCCGATGGTCGCTGCCTGCAGGATTTCCCCGGAGGGTTTATGGCTCATATAAGCGAGAGAGACCAGCAACAATAGGTGGAGCTTGGCAGTAATTACTTCGTTTCCTTTGTACGATGCGAAATATCTGGTCTGAGATTTGTTTTTTTCTTCTAAGAGTTCCCGACGTTGGTTACTGCGACATAGCGCGGCGAACTCTTGGTATAGGAAGAGTTATGAATGTGTGGAGGGAGATAACTTTTTTTATTAAAACACACACACACACACACACACACACACGTACACACACACACACTACTTTCTTTGTTAATTATACACGTAATCAAAATCATATTATGAGAGAGCCTTTGTGCAGCAGGTAACATGCACCGGTAGTTTAATAACAGACGTTTACCTGTCCTTGAGCATTACCTGGACGGATCCCTGACTCGAGTAATGATCTGTAATGGAGAGTTTTGTTGAAATTTGTTCCGTGTTTTATATACGAGGAGCTTCAGGGGAATATGGGACTATATACACATACAAAGTTGACCTGAGGTTATGGGGTCAAAGGTCAACCTGGAGTTATAGGGGTCATAGGTCAACCTGATTATAAGGGTCAAAGGTTAACCTGAAATTATAGGGGTTAGATTTCCGAAACATTTGATAATTGTCACTTAATGCAGTTGCGGCGTGACCGTATAAGGGGACAGACGTGCCCATAGGTGCTCTTCACTTCCTGATCGTCCCACAAAGGTCCCCTCAGCCGGTAAGTTTTTGCCAGCATGGGGGGTCGACATAAACGTCCCAGAAGAGGCTCTCTCATGGACGCAGACATCTCTGATACGGATGCCATCGCCAACTCACCTGGTCATACTGAATCCAACACCCTTCAAGAGTCAGACCCCAGTGATTATGACAGTGACGGTTATGTTTCTATGGGAAACGCGAGCCGGAGTGGAAACACTAATGCCATAGACCCAATCACCCTGCCCTCTGCCAACCAGCCAAGTAAGCTGAATCTGCACTTCCCCAAAGACTCACTGAAAACTGTAGGGGAACGGTTTAATTGAATGGTGAAGTACTGCAGACAACACGGTCTCAACATTCAATTCCGACAAGGTAAGAACTGGAACTTTATCAAGTGTCAGACTCCTGAGGTCTATGAAACACTTAGTACTGTTGGCTTTGACGGGGTTGTCCTGGTGCCGCCCCCCCCCCCCCCCCAAGTAGACGCTAATGAATGTTGCCACATCCTTGTGCAACGATTCCCCTTATACGCTGACATCAAAGATGAGTGTGACTTTAATTCTAGTATACTCAGTATATGTTGACATTACCGGGAGAACACCCCACAAGCTGCTGTCATTGTCAAGTGGAAGGGAAGGGAATGCCCAACCACTGTGGAGGCCCACCCAATCCTCCCTCCACTTTATGCAGAACCCTATCACCCCAGGCCTGCAATTTGTGTTATCTGTTCTCATTGGGGTCACACCTTCACCGCCTGCTGCCGAGGTAATCGTCCCAGGTGTCGCTTCTGTTCACGTAACCATAACTCCGCCGCCTGTGCCCAGAAAATCAAAGACCACCTTAATAGGGGTGGTGTGGGCTATGTGGTTGATCCCAGGTGTTGTAACTGTGGCGGCCGGCACAATGCTGACTCACGGCAATGCCCCAATCGCCCGTCTGTCCCAGGGGAAAAGCCTCCCCAAAGGCCGCATCCACCACAACGCCCCCCCCCCCCCAGTCTACAGGGTCGCCTCCCTCTGCGTCCCCTCTGTCTCCAGCAATGCCTTCTTCAACAACACTTGCCCCTGCCTGGCCTTACCTGGCTGTAACACAGCAGTCCCGGTCGTCTCCTAACTCAGCTACTATTAGGCCTCCTCCCCGTCTGTACTCTGACGCTGTCAGGACTTGTGCTCCCACCAGTGCCCCCCCACAACCCCCCTCCAGCGACATGACACAGATCATATCCCTCTTCCAAGAATTTACCAACCGTATTGAAAAACTCTTCGTTACACTGTACCACCATCTCCGACCTACTCTTGCCACCCAGTCACTCCTCTCTTCTGGTTTGACACAAGGTGGTAGTCCCCCTGTGAGCCCCCCCCCCCCCCTGCTCATGGCCTACTCCACCGCCGGTGGCCTTCACTACTGGTGTAGCGCCTACCGGGTCTGCCCTGGTGTGTCCTGCTGCCCCTGCCTCATCTACACGACACGTGGTGCCTCAACCTGTCCTCCACCCACCGCAAGCCGCGCCTGCTCCTGTGTCTGTGCTGTCTCCACCAGGGCTACCTAATGGACCTGAGGACACCACCCCCGGCTACCCGTATCCCACCGGCATGTCGACGCACACGCCATCACAATCACACTAAAAGGTATGTCCCTCAATATTGTCAATGCCAATGTGCCTCCCTCCACCCCTACTGTACCTGTCCCACCACACCATATCACCTCCTCCCCCACTGTACTTCGCCACGCCTAGTACATTGGCAACCCTGAGCCTGGCCGCACTATTTGTAAACTTTGTGGTCAACCCGACTCTCACACCCTCTCTCACTACATCCTCAATTGCCCTATGACCTCCTCCTACAGGTCCCCAGCCGTTACCAACACCTCTTCCCTCCCTGACCAGATATCCCTCCTCCTAGTGACAGGCCTGGCACTTGACATTATTAGGGACCTGCCACACTTTGCCATAAACAGATAAATTGTACCGGGAATTTCCCCCCACACACTCACCATTCTGTCACTTTATGTAACTTGCTGACAAAACCCATGACCCTTCAGGATTTTTCGCCCTTAATGCCTGAGTCATAAAGGCAAGCATGAACTCCACATGCTTCCCAGATGGGCGCTGTAAACGCTTCTGCGCTTCACCTTGCACAGGATGTAAGGGGGTGCCCAATAAACTGGCCCCCTCGGGGGCAATTTAAATCTAAATCTATCTGTCACTTAATGATCAGGAACACTTATGAATTAGCTAATTTCGTAAAGCCATTTCTATAATACAAATCCAGGCAGTGAGTTCCATCCATCTTGTACCATTCATACGGAGGCACTACACTCGACCGCCTTCACTTCCCCATCTGTAACGTTGGGTATACTCATTCACAGGTGGGTGGACTAAGGGGCCACTCCAGGCACATCCTTGACATTGCGGACTGTGTATATCTCTATAAACGTTGTGGATTATTTTTGACTTGTTGTTTCGTCATTTTCTATGTAATGCGTTGATCTACTCTCCCCAGCCACCTCTACTCCCACTTGGTAGAGGTTTGTGTTATTTAATACCCCCAAGGAAAATGTGTGGGCGGAGAGAGAGAGAGAGAGAGAGAGAGAGAGAGAGAGAGAGACTTCTCATGGTTACCTCAGGAAGAGAATTATTTCCTCTCGTAACTCATACGTCTGAGAACCCCTGGGTGGCCAAATTACGAGATGATCGGAAAGTCACTGTACACCTACAATAATTAACAATATAGTTACTTACCTTCTTCTACCTATACTAAATATTGGAAATGGTCACAGAAAATGGTGGAAGTGAATACCTCTCCCATATATACTGTAAGTAGAACAAAATATATGACAATGTAAGCATATCGAGGTCTATAACCAAGGTACAAGTTTATTGTCCATTATTGCAGGTGCACAGGTACTATTCTGTCACTTTTTTAGTATCCGTTGTTTATTGGATCTGAACTTCACGTATTCCTTTTATCATAACTAATATTTTGGGTTATCATATTATTCTTCTTGATCATGGGCTTATAAAAATATTAAATACTTTTTTCTTCTGGTATTTATTGGTACTCGAAAAGGCCGCCAAAACTGACTCAAAATATAAAATAATCAATGGATACCTGCATAATAGCGTCGTAACCTACAGTATATAGAGCGACTTTCCTGTTGGGTGTTGTGGTGAACCGTGCACGACATTACTGTTGTTGTTCGACTGTTCGGTGTATAATATTCTTCATAATCCCTCGTATCATCACAGTGCTTACCGTCTTTATTATATCTTACAACCAACTACGTGATAACTTGGTGTTGATGGGATGACTAGATCTTAATAACACTGCCTGGGATTCTAGGCACTGAGATGGAGACATTTATTAAATTTCACTGGTAAAAGTTACAAGGCAGAAAGGCCAGTCATTCGATCACTATTTTAACTACTGTACAACCTACACACAAATTGGTAGCCTTAGTTAAATATTAATGTTTTTGTGATAAAGTTAAGTTAACGCATCAAAGACAGTGGTGTATACAAGACCACGAAGGTGCTGATGTGTAAAGAATGACCTCCCTCGTACAGCATGACACAGTGTACAGACTCACAACACCAGACACCATAATACTGTCCCTCACACTGACGATAATAAAATACCCGATTAGATCATAAACATACCTGACACATTTGTAACATCCGTCATAATATAAGTAAAGGTAGATGTCACTGAGGTAGAAGTTAACTATTATTTTTACTTAACAATTTCGTCACACATTAAATTCGAGATGTTTATAAATGATTGTTTTGTGGGTGGCGGCCATTTTTGGATTTGGTGGCGGTCATATTGAAATCCCAAATGTCGATATATATTAGTAGTATTAAGTTTATTACCAATGAAACGAGCAAAAGGTGGTAAAAATTATATACAAGGTTTTTAAAGTAAGTTATTCAGCGTAATATGACGAAATATTTCTAAATAATTACCGGCTATTTTGAAATCCAATTTATCGAGTAACAATCCTTAGAAAAAATTGGAACCCTTTTTTAGGAATATACAGAACAAGACGAATAAAATAAAACACACACACACACACAATAGAATTCCTAATACAACTCTGCCCTATTGTTGTAGATTACGTGACCAATATTTACTGATTTTATCACCTTCCTTTTTACGGTTTCTAGTGCGTATTTCATATCAACTTAGACACGTAGGTGAATATCACACAGGTGTACAGGTAGAAGGGATAAAATATTGCACCTGTCTGTTTTGTGATTGTCAATGATTACACGTACAGAACTTGGGGAGTGGGAACAATGCTTAAAGTTGATAAAGACGAGAAAAATATGTAATAATAATAATAATAATAATAATAATATCCACCATCACTACCATCATCATCACTCCATCTCTTACCCTCAGTAATTGCTCTACCTAACCTTTCCAACTGAGCTACAGGTTGCAAACGACTCAGCCTCGTTGATATCACTAATGCTATATAATTTGCATATGTATTTTTTTTTGCTTAAGTAACTATTTTTGTTTATTTTTAATATAAACAGTTAAGGAGATGTTGGTATATGATGACAGATGTTGGCAGGTGTTGGTAGGTGATGACAGATGTTGACAGGTGTTGGTAGGTGATGATAGGTGTTGGTAGGTGATGCCAGGTGTTGGTATGTGATGACAGATGTTGGTAGGTGATGACAGGTGTTGGTATGTGATGACAGATGTTGGCAGGTGTTGGTAGGTGATGACAGATGTTGACAGGTGTTGGTAGGTGATGACAGATGTTGACAGGTGTTGGTAGGTGATAACAGGTGTTGGTAGGTGATGACAGATGTTGACAGGAGTTGGTAGGTGATGATAGGTGTTGGTAAGTGATGACAGGTGTTGGTAGGTGATCACCGATGTTGGCAGGTGAACACAGTTGACTGGTCAAGTGTTGGTAACAGGTGTTGGTAGGCGATCACAGATGTTGGCAGGTATTGGTAGGTGATGACAGATGCTGACAGGTGTTGGTAGGTTAACAGGGGTTGGTAGGTAATGATAGGTGATAACAGGTGTTGGTAGGTGATGACAGATGTTGATAGGTGATGACAGGTGTTGGTATGTGATGACAGATGTTGGCAGGTGTTGGTAGGTGATGACAGATGTTGACAGGTGTTGGTAGGTGATAACAGATGTTGACAGGTGTTGGTAGGTGATGACAGATGTTGACAGGTGTTGGTATGTGATGACAGATGTTGGCAGGTGTTGATAGGTGATGACAGATGTTGACAGGTGTTGGTAGGTTAACAGGTGTTGGTAGGTGATGATAGGTGTTGGTAAGTAATGACAGATGTTGGTGGGTGATGACAGATGTTGGTAGGTGATGACAGGTGTTGGTATGTGATGACAGATGTTGGCAGGTGTTGGTAGGTGATGACATATGTTGACAGGTATTGGTAGGTTAACAGGTGTTGGTAGGTTAACAGGTGTTGGTAGGTGATGATAGGTGTAGGTAAGTGATGACAGGTGTTGGTAGGTGATAATAGGGTGTTGGCAGGTGATACCAGGTGTTGGTAGGCGATGACAGGTGTTTGGTAGGTGATGACAGGTGTTGGTAGGTGATGAAAGGTATTGGTAGGTGATGACAGGTGTTGGTAGGTGATCACCGATGTTGGCAGGTGATTACAGACGCTGGCAGGTGAACACAGTTGACTGGTCAAGTGTTGGTAGGTGATAACAGGTGTTGGTAGGCGATCACAGGTGTTGGTAGGCGATGACAGGTGTTTGTAGGTAATGCCAGGTTTAGGTAGGTGATGAAAGGTGTTGGTAGGTGATCACAGATGTTGGCAGGCGAACACCAGTTGACTGGTCCAGTGTTGGTAGGTGACTACAGGTGATGGCAGGTGAACACAGCTGACTGGACAATTGTTGGTAGGTGATGACAGGTGTTGGCAGGTGATGACAGGTGTTGGTAGGTAATGACAGGTGTTGGTAGGTGAATGCAGGTGATAGGTGTAATGCTGGTAGGTTACTAAAGGTGCTGGCAGATGATCAGAGTTTCTGGCAGATGAACGCAGGTAATCACAGGTGTTGGCAGGTGAACACAGGTCACTAGTGAGCTGTGTTTAACCCAGATAAGATAGTCTCAACCTCGAGGTCTTACGATAAAAAATCACTGATAAGACCTAATTTAATCTCGGGGTTTTTTTCATCAATGGAATTTGTTCACAATTGACTGTTTTGGAGGTAAAAGTGACTGTAGTAAGTTCCACAACCCTTCATCTCCTTCCATCTCGTTCCACAACCCTTCATCTCGTTCCATCTCGTTCCACAACACTCCATCTCGTTCCATCTCGTTCCATCTCCTTCCACAACACTTCATCTCATTCCACAACCCTCCATCTCGTTCCATCTCATTCCACAACCCTCCATCTCGTTTCCCTTGTTCCTCACACTCCCCCACAGGTTCCATCTACTCCATAAGCCATCTCCCGTTGTACACTCACACTAACAACTCTTGCCTCCGTCTTGTTTGGGAGACGCTAGCTGCACCTCCCACACATGCTACCTGCACCGTGTTTACTGACCCTTGGTAGGTGTTGGTAGGTGTTGGTTGGTGATGACAGGTGGTTGGTAGGTGATGACAGGTGTTGGTTGGTGATGACAGGTGTTGGTAGGTGATGACAGGTGTTTGGTAGGTGATGACAGGTGTTGGTAGGTAGTGATAGGTGTTTGGTAAACGATGACAGGTGTTGGTAGGCGATATCAGGTGATGACAGGTGTTGGTAGGTAATGACAGGTGTTGGTAGGTGATGACAGGTGTTGGTAGGTGATGGCAGGTGTTGGTTGGTGACGTCAGGTGTTGGTTAGTGATGACAGGTGTTGGTATGTGATGACAGATGTTGGCAGGTGTTGGTAGGTGATGACAGATGTTGGCAGGTGATGGTAGGTGATGACAGGTGTTGGCAGGTGATGACAGGTGTTGGTAGGTGATGACAAGTGTTGGCAGGTGATGACAGGTGTTGGTAGGGGATGACAGGTGTTGGTAGGTGGTGATAGGTGTTGGTAGGTGATTACAGGTGTTGGTAGGTGATGACAGGTGTTGGTAGTTGATCAGTTTCTTCATCACTGCTTTTGTCACTTTCCAGGTCTCAGTTACGTTCAGTCAAGGTAACATTTCGTGGGTGATCTTGATAGTTACATTGATAGGAATTTTAATAGTGATCTGAGTGTTATTTTGGTAGTGATCTTAATATGAAATAAATCACTCGATGCAGTAACCACTCTTGTTGTTGTCGTAGCTTCAGTAATCACCGCCAGAGTTGTGTCAATATATAGTAGGACGATGGGCGAGAGGTGACTGGGACAGGTTTATTCACTCACTCAGTTTTTAAATTCGCTTCTTCTTCACGGCCTTCTGTAGGAGGTACTCGTCACCCCTCTTGTTTACGTTTCACAGAAGACTCGCACTCTCCTCCACCCACTCTTAAACATTCACTACATCAATACTAGTCCAAACACCATCTACATGTAACTCAACCTGTCGTTGCTTCTCTCTGACCACAAAACTACCTTCTCACTTCGTGTTCAGAGGTACTGGCAGCTGACTAGTATAATATCCAGACACTATGTTAATCCAGCGAGTATGATATATAATAAAATACCTTGATTACTGTTTAATGATATACATAAATTAAACTAATTAGCCAATCATTCAGGTTTATGGAATTGATTAATCGATCCATAGCTTCATGTTATAAAATTACTCTATGATTACAAAGATGAAATGTCAATCATATCTCACTGAAGACTTTATTTCAATGTGGATCACTCACTTCCTTGTATACCAATGGTTCAGTAAACATTGTGTGTATTTACAATGTCCCTAATGGGTACTGTATAGTCATGCCTATGGGACCCTCTGTCACTGTGTTAAACTTGTTTTATGCTAATGATGGGGTGAAAAGGTTATGTTAACAATAGATCATATTAAAGGTAAGTTATGTTAGGTTAGGTTATAGTAAATAGTGAAAAGGGGTAAGTTAAAGTAGGTTATGTTAGCAGCAGGTTATATTAGATTAACCTAGGTTAGGTCAGTGGTGTCTCTGGTTATGGCAAGTTAAAAAAGTTAAGTTAGGTTTGGGATGAGTTATCGTAAGCTATGTTAAAGGTAGGTTATCTAAGCCTGTTTTAAGGGTAGGTTATTTTGAGTTATAATAGAGGTAGGTCAGGTTATTTTTAGATTCAATTACTTAGATCGATTATGGTTAATTTAGAGCTTATTTATGTGAGGTAGGTTAGACTCATAAGGGTTCGACAACCCAATCCAACCCTACCCTACCCTAACCTAACATAAACTGACAAACAGACTAGTTTAAACAGCTTCATGACCAACCATGAACTCTGTCACAAACAACATCATGAACTAACACGTAAACAAGTAAATGACCATAAAGCCTGTGTATGACCCACGGTGAACGAGTGTATGGTGACCCCTGGTGAACGAGTGTATGGTGACCCCTGGTGAACGAGTGTATGGTGACCCACGATGAACGAGTGTATGGTGACCCCTGGTGAACGAGTGTACGGTGACCCCTGGTGAACGAGTGTACGGTGACCCCTGGTGAACGAGTGTACGGTGATCCCTGGTGAACGAGTGTACGGTGACCCCTGGTGAACGAGTGTACGGTGACCCCTGGTGAACGAGTGTACGGTGACCCCTGGTGAACGAGTGTACGGTGACCCCTGGTGAACGAGTGTACGGTGACCCCTGGTGAACGAGTGTACGGTGACCCCTGGTGAACGAGTGTACGGTGACCCCTGGTGAACGAGTGTACGGTGACCCCTGGTGGACGAGTGTACGGTGACCCCTGGTGGACGAGTGTATGACCCCTAAACAGACAGACCGACAGACGGTTAATAATCAGTAAACTCTTCTTATAAGTTTACATTTAATATTTTTCGTTATCTGTTTCTTTGTCTCTCTCTGTCAACTCCGTCTGTGACTCACCTGTCTTACTGAACACAGATCCGTCCACCCTGACCCGTTCACTGTCTTATCTCCTCTGTATCAGTGTAAAAATTCTGTCGATAACCTTATCTCGATGACGACGTAGTGTTGGTTGGGGGCAGAGGAGTGAGTTTACCTGTAGATGGTCAATATGTGTGGGAGGTACACCTGTAGATGGTCAATATGTGTGGGAGGTACACCTGTAGGTGGTCAATATGTGTGGGAGGTACACCTGTAGATGGTCAATATGTGTGGGAGGTACACCTGTAGATGGTCAATATGTGAGGGAGGTGCACCTGTAACTGGTCAATATGTGTGGGAGGTACACCTGTAGATGGTCCATATGTGTGGGAGGTACACCTGTAGATGGTCAATATGTGTGGGAGGTACACCTGTAGATGATCAATATGTGCGGGAGGTACACCTGTAACTGGTCAATATGTGAGGGAGGTACACCTGTAGATGGTCAATATGTGCGGGAGGTACACCTGTAGATAGTCAATATGTGAGGGAGGTGCACCTGTAACTGGTCAATATGTGAGGGAGGTGCACCTGTAGATGGTCAATGTGTGTGGGAGGTACACCTGTAGATGGTCAATATGTGCGGGAGGTACACCTGTAGATGGTCAATATGTGCGGGAGGTGCACCTGTAGATGATCAATATGTGCGGGAGGTGCACCTGTAGATGATCAATGTGTGCGGGAGGTGCACCTGTAGATGATCAATGTGTGAGGGAGGTACACCTGTAGATGGTCAATATGTGCGGGAGGTGCACCTGTAGATGGTCAATATGTGAGGGAGGTACACCTGTAGATGGTCAATATGTGTGGGAGGTATACCTGTAGATGGCCAATATGTGTGGGAGGTACACCTGTAGAAGGTCAATATGTGCGGGAGGTACACCTGTAGATGGTCAATATGTGCGGGAGGTACACCTGTAGATGGTCAATATGTGCGGGAGGTACACCTGTAGATGATCAATATGTGCGGGAGGTACACCTGTAGATGGTCAATATGTGTGGGAGGTACACCTGTAGATGATCAATATGTGTGGGAGGTAGGCCTGTAGATGATCAATATGTGTGGGAGGTGCACCTGTAGAGGGTCACTAAGTGTGGGAGGTACACCATTAGATGGTCAATATGTGAGGGAGGTGCACCTGTAGATGGTCAATATGTGTGGGAGGTACACCTGTAGATGGTCAATGTGTGCAGGGGGTACACCTGTAGATGGTCAATGTGTGCAGGGGGTACACCTGTAGATGGTCAATATGTGTGGGAGGTACACCTGTAGATGGTCAATATGTGAGGGAGGTCCACCTGTAGATGGTCAATATGTGTGGGAGGTGCACCTGTAGATGGTCAATATGTGAGGGAGGTACACCTGTAGATGGTCCATATGTGTGGGAGGTACACCTGTAGATGGTCAATATGTGTGGGAGGTGCACCTGTAGATGGTCAATATGTGTGGGAGGTACACCTGTAGATGATCAATATGTGTGGGAGGTACACCTGTAGATGGTCAATATGTGTGGGAGGTGCACTTTTAGATGGTCAATATGTGTGGGAGGTACACCTGTAGATGGTCAATATGTGAGGAAGGTGCACCTGTAGATGGTCAATATGTGAGGGAGGTACACCTGTAGATGATCAATATGTATGGGAGGTACACCTGTAGATGGTCAATATGTGTGGGAGGTACACCTGTATATGGTCAATATGTGAGGGAGGTACACCTGTAGATGGTCAATATGTGTGGGAGGTATACCTGTAGATGGCCAATATGTGCGGGAGGTACACCTGTAGATGGTCAATATGTGCGGGAGGTACACCTGTAGATGGTCAATATGTGCGGGAGGTACACCTGTAGATGATCAATATGTGCGGGAGGTACACCTGTAGATGGTCAATGTGTGTGGGAGGTACACCTGTAGATGATCAATATGTGTGGGAGGTAGGCCTGTAGATGATCAATATGTGTGGGAGGTGCACCTGTAGATGGTCACTATGTGTGGGAGGTACACCATTAGATGGTCAATATGTGAGGGAGGTGCACCTGTAGATGGTCAATATGTGTGGGAGGTACACCTGTAGATGGTCAATGTGTGCAGGGGGTACACCTGTAGATGGTCAATGTGTGCAGGGGGTACACCTGTAGATGGTCAATATGTGTGGGAGGTACACCTGTAGATGGTCAATATGTGAGGGAGGTCCACCTGTAGATGGTCAATATGTGTGGGAGGTGCACCTGTAGATGGTCAATATGTGTGGGAGGTGCACCTGTAGATGGTCAATATGTGCGGGAGGTGCACCTGTAGATGGGCAATATGTGTGGGAGGTGCACCTGTAGATGGGCAATGTGTGTGGGAGGTGCACCTGTAGATGGTCAATATGTGTGGGAGGTGCACCTGTAGATGGTCAATATGTGTGGGAGGTGCACCTGTAGATGGTCAATATGTGCGGGAGGTGCACCTGTAGATGGTCAATATGTGCGGGAGGTGCACCTGTAGATGGGCAATATGTTTGGGAGGTACACCTGTAGATGGTCAATATGTGTGGGAGGTACACCTGTAGATGGTCAATATGTGTGGGCGGTGCACCTGTAGATGGTCAATATGTGTGGGAGGTGCACCTGTAGATGGTCAATATGTGAGGGAGGTACACCTGTAGATGGTCAATATGTGAGGGAGGTACACCTGTAGATGGTCAATATGTGTGGGAGGTACACCTGTAGATGGTCAATATGTGAGGGAGGTACACCTGTAGATGGTCAATGTGTGCAGGGGGTACACCTGTAGATGGTCAATGTGTGCAGGGGGTACACCTGTAGATGGTCAATATGTGTGGGAGGTACACCTGTAGATGGTCAATATGTGAGGGAGGTCCACCTGTAGATGGTCAATATGTGTGGGAGGTGCACCTGTAGATGGTCAATATGTGTGGGAGGTGCACCTGTAGATGGTCAATATGTGCGGGAGGTGCACCTGTAGATGGGCAATATGTGTGGGAGGTGCACCTGTAGATGGGCAATGTGTGTGGGAGGTGCACCTGTAGATGGTCAATATGTGTGGGAGGTGCACCTGTAGATGGTCAATATGTGTGGGAGGTGCACCTGTAGATGGTCAATATGTGCGGGAGGTGCACCTGTAGATGGTCAATATGTGCGGGAGGTGCACCTGTAGATGGGCAATATGTTTGGGAGGTACACCTGTAGATGGTCAATATGTGTGGGAGGTACACCTGTAGATGGTCAATATGTGTGGGCGGTGCACCTGTAGATGGTCAATATGTGAGGGAGGTGCACCTGTAGATGGTCAATATGTGAGGGAGGTACACCTGTAGATGGTCAATATGTGAGGGAGGTACACCTGTAGATGGTCAATATGTGAGGGAGGTACACCTGTAGATGGTCAATATGTGTGGGAGGTACACCTGTAGATGGTCAATATGTGAGGGAGGTACACCTGTAGATGATCAATATGTGTGGGAGGTAACATCTGTAGATGGTCAATATGTGTGGGAGGTACACCTGTAGATGGTCAATATGTGCGGGAGGTGCACCTGTAGATGATCAATATGTGAGGGAGGTGCACCTGTAGATGGTCAATATGTGCGGGAGGTGCACCTGTAGATGGTCAATATGTGAGGGAGGTGCACCTGTAGATGGTCAATATGTGCGGGAGGTGCACCTGTAGATGGTCAATATGTGAGGGAGGTACACCTGTAGATGGTCAATATGTGTGGGAGGTACACCAGTAGATGGTCAATATGTGAGGGAGGTACACCTGTAGATGGTCAATATGTGTGGGAGGTACACCAGTAGATGGTCAATATGTGAGGGAGGTACACCTGTAGATGGTCAATATGTGAGGGAGGTGCACCTGTAGATGGTCAATATGTGCGGGAGGTACACCTGTAGATGGTCAATATGTGCGGGAGGTACACCTGTAGATGATCAATATGTGCGGGAGGTGCACCTGTAGATGGTCAATATGTGTGGGAGGTGCACCTGTAGATGGTCAATATGTGTGGGAGGTGCACCTGTAGATGGTCAATATGTGAGGGAGGTGCACCTGTAGATGGCCAATATGTGCGGGAGGTACACGTAATTGCTCTCCTGAAGATAATAATGCATAACACAGGTAAAATTCCCATGGCCAAGCGTCACTTCCCGTTGTTATTAGCGAGGCCTAAGTGACCCTCAGAACCCCTCAGTGTAAAGAATCACTTGAAGGAATGTAATGTTTTCGCTAGATATTATAGGACATTAGAAGTAAACACACACAGACACACACACACATACACACACACACACACACACACACATAAAACAGTCGGGATATAGTGTTTTTAATTGACCCAGTCATTAGGAAAAATTGGAATCTATCATGATTATACAATTGTTTTATCTGATTTTGTTGTTATTGTATTTACTTGATATATATTTACTTAATATGTGTTTGCACGACATACAAACCTAGATCAACACTCAACAAGGCACTGTAAGGACGGTGACCCATGTTTAACTGATCAAACGCCACACGCTATCGAAAAATTGAAACTTTGATATACTGAAAAAATGACATTTATTTTCTCCAATATTTTCTATTAACTATTATGAATTTCCTGTGACTTAATATCATAAATGAAATATAACTTTTAATATTTTCATGGGTTATATTATTTAAGTTGTGACGATTAAATATTAACATTGAAGAGAGATAGTGTGAGCGAAGGTGATGGTTCTAAATGGTTATTGGTAATGTTGAGTGTTAGGCGAGCAGGGTAGCCCAGGGGTCAAGCTATGGCCCGGCCAGACAAGTATGGTGGCCCAGGGGTCAAGCTATGGCCCGGACAGACAACAAAGATGGCTCAGACATCAAGCTATGGCCCGACCAGACAACTATGGTGGCCCAGGGGTCAAGCTATGGCCCGGACAGACAACAAAGATGGCTCAGATATCAAGCTCTGGTTCGGCCATACAATCTAAGTGCATCTAACATCAGCTATGGCCCACCCAGACGACCATGGTGGCCCGGGATCCACTTTACTACCAGGTGGCTTCACGTCGTGTACTCAGATAGTATGAGGCACCGTTATTAACAGAGTGATGAAGGGCACCATAAAGGCAGGTAATCACACGTATTAAACTAGAACAAGACTATCCGGAGCCTCTGTAGATCTAGGCCTCAATACCTGGATGTAGTGTACATCAGGGGATCACAGATTTATTACAGGTAGGTCTTGGGGTTAATAGTGAAGCCCGACCAGCTGACAAGTAAAACACCGCAGGTCACCAGGAGCTTTTGATGAGATATGCAGCATCTCCTTTTATCGCCACGTAAATAACAGGAGAGTATACAGGACCTGACGTATAGGTGTGACGTGATCTTTGGCTTGATCTGTGCCATAAATAACGCTCCTATACTTAATGGCAGCGTTGGGACAGTGTGACGGGAGACGAACATGAGTAATAATTATGTAACAAGGCGGGTCTACTCATGTGCTTCGTAATAACGCGGCCAAACATCGTGTTGGTGAGGGTGTTCGGGTATCCTCTTATGTTTATGGTACACTAGCCAACAAAAGTCCAGTCACTTGGGTTCATGAAGAGGCAGGTAACACGACAGGACTTTTGTTGGCAAGTGTACATATATAAATAATTTGTATATTATAATCATCCTTGTAATTAATTATACCGAGTGTAGTCAACGTTTGCCTCCTGCCCTCAGTGTAGCCAAATTCGACTTCAGAGCACCCGTAATATTCCCAGCTAAACAGTATACTGTATAGGTTGGAGGAGTTGAGACAATCGAGTGTAGTGCCTCTCACGCTGCCTCCTTATGAACTGAAGACTTGGTACACTGTGTGCTGTATATATATACATTGATCCTCTACGGCAGAACGAGCCATATTGATATAGATATTGATATTGAAACAGTTATTTAGCCAGAAGAACTCAGATACAGAGTCGATAAGGATCATAATATTAACATGACTGAGCCAGTTGAGAACCTGAGCTGTACCTGATATACTGTATACTGTACATTTATCTCAAGGAAGTATTATGTAACATTTAGTATATGGAATAGTACAATACCATGGTGGTAATAGGAACATCTCATAATGTTACCACTGTTATTATTTCGATATTTATTTATTTATTTATTTTTTTACATTTATATTATAAGTATATACTCGTACATGTTTTACAGTGGTGTTGAGATACATAAATATGATAAGGGAGGGGGAAGCAGTACAACATGGGGTGTATTAAGGTGGAACAAGAGGACAGCAAAAACTCAGGGTTACAGAGGTGTGAAAAAGGAAGGTCAAAGAAAGTTATAATAGTGGGGTGGGGGGGGAGGGGAACGTACCCATAAGTGCTACAACCAACAGAATTAAGATTGAGTGGGAGGTGCGCCTGTCACTTAGTTCCGAAGGTTGCTGATTCCTACCACGTGCAGTACCCGAGTTGGCCGGCAGGGGGCGGGGGGGGGGGAACTCCTAAGGTGATGGTCAAATTTCAATATCTCTCACTCGTGTTGTAGGAACGCCTCTCCTTCCTGGTGAGGTGTGAGGTAAGGTAAAGGAGATGCGGCAGCTCCACCAATCACGACGAAAATGCACAAAGATTCCAGTGATTATTCTCTCGTCATTATGCACAAAAATTACATTCAATAATAACGTCAAAATTACACTGAGATTCTACCTTAACTAATGACCTTCAGTTGAACCCATTCGTAGATAAAATTAAGGTAGGTTAAGTTTGGTCTTGTATCAGCAGTTAGGAGCAATAGTCACTGTAGGAACTTTTATGAATTAACTTAAACGAACAATTTCAAAGCCTAAGACAAGATTAAGTAATTCTTATTTATAAACTATAATGTAAGGATCTTGTGCTAATTCTCCCTCGTTTTAGTTGTCATATTTATTCTTGATAAATTGTCACTAATCCATATATCTGTCTGTACTGATAAAAGTTGCCATAATGAAAGGTTAGTACTGTTTGTTATTAAGTTGGCATATTGAAGAGGATGGTACTGTTAAGTTGCCATATTTAAGGGTTGGTACGATTGAGGGTTGCCAAACTGAATGGCTGTTACTATTGAGTTGCCTTACTGAAAGGTTGTCACTGTTGGGTTGCCATATCAAAGGGTTGGTACTGCTGAGTTGTCATAGTGTAGGGTAGCTGCTGTTGAATTACCACACGGAAGAGTTGGTACTTTTGAGTTGCCATATTGAAAGGTTGGTACTCTTGACTTGCCAACTCAAGGTTTAGGACTTTAGAGTTGCCACAATTTGGGGTTGTCAAGACCAAGAATAGGAGCGAGAATTACCAATATGCAAGGTTGCCATGATGTAGTATTTCCACGTTGCATATTGCCATAATGCCTCGAGGAAATATATTACGATTAAAGAGTTGCCATGAATATGATTTGCCGCTAATAAAAGTTGTCATAGTGAAGTTTACCCCAAACAATTTCTTGCCATGTAGATGAATTACCATGGTGGACGTAGCCATAGTAACAAGTCGATACAATAAGGGTTGCCAGAGTGAGTGTTGACATAGAGTATCGGAGTTGCCACAGTAAGAAAAAAAATGCCATAGTTAAGGATTTGTGACAATATGAGTTACATCACACGAGTTGCCACAGTACAGTATATGAGTTGTCACAATAACGAAGTTGCAGTACTATAGGAGTTACCATGGAAGTTGCCACACTATAGGAGTTGCCACACTATAGAAACAGCCTGCCAATATAGTTAAATCGGGGTTGTGTGATCATCTGATTGTGGTTATCGCCTCGTGTTATCGTCCTTATCGCCAGTGATCTTGTTATCGCCACCTTCAGTCCTCGCCATGATCGTCTCTACGTTAGTCCGTCACAGTGGACCACAACCATCTCCCAGCTGGTGTCTTAAACCATCTGTGTGTAGGGTGGATCACTGGGTGCGGAGAGAGAGAGAGAGAGAGAGAGACCTAATCACAACTTACGTATCCTATCCTGTCCTAACCTATCCTAATCTATCCTTACATTACCGTTCCTCAGCTAACTTAACCTATCCTAACATCTTAATTTGAGATGGGTTGGGTTGGGTCGG
The DNA here is from genome assembly GCA_958450375.1 of Homarus gammarus. Taxonomy (NCBI): domain Eukaryota; kingdom Metazoa; phylum Arthropoda; class Malacostraca; order Decapoda; family Nephropidae; genus Homarus; species Homarus gammarus. The sequence continues at coordinate 1,837,032 of CAUDMG010001656.1, read as the reverse complement.
GTCAGGTTGGGTTGGGTCGGGTCGGGTTAGGTTGGGTAGGGTTGGGTTGGGTTAGGTTGGGTCGGGTTAGGTTGGGTCGGGTCGGTTGGGTTGGGTCGGGTTGGGGTTGGGTTAGGTTGGGTCGTGTTAGGTTAGGTTGGGTCGTGTTAGGTTAGGTTGGGTTGGGTCGGGTCGGGTTAGGTTAGGTTAGGTTGGGTCGGGTTAGGTTAGGTTGTGTCGGGTTAGATCAAGGTAATAAAACTTTAAGATGATATAAGTTGGTTTGGATAATGTTCAGGTGATCTAAAACATCATTATACTAATTAAAGAGTAAAGGTATAATGTACAGTATGTATTACCCCTTAAAGTGCGAAACAAGAACGAGCATAGTTAGTACAGACGCAGAGTTGGTCACGTTAACACTAGGATGACTCGACGGACAGATGACAACACTACATGAGTGACGGATTAAAAAATGATAAATGTATTCGAATGGGTAAACAAAATGACAAAATTGCTCAAAAGTAAGAGAAATAAATGACCGATAAATGAACTCGAAGTGGTAGATAAGACTCATGTGTATGTGTAGCTGTTACTGACTCACCTGCATGTGTAGCTGTTACGGTACTGACTCACGTGTATGTGTAGCTGTTACTGACTCACCTGCATGTGTAGCTGTTACGGTACTGACTCACGTGTATGTGTAGCTGTTACTGACTCACCTGTATGTGTAGCTGTTACTGACTCACGTATATGTGTAGCTGTTACTGACTCACCTGCATGTGTAGCTGTTACGGTACTGACTCACGTGTATGTGTAGCTGTTACTGACTCACCTGCATGTGTAGCTGTTACGGTACTGACTCACGTGTATGTGTAGCTGTTACTGACTCACCTGTATGTGTAGCTGTTACTGACTCACGTATATGTGTAGCTGTTACTGACTCACCTGCATGTGTAGCTGTTACGGTACTGACTCACGTGTATGTGTAGCTGTTACTGACTCACCTGCATGTGTAGCTGTTACGGTACTGACTCACGTGTATGTGTAGCTGTTACTGACTCACCTGTATGTGTAGCTGTTACTGACTCACGTATATGTGTAGCTGTTACTGACTCACCTGCATGTGTAGCTGTTACGGTACTGACTCACGTGTATGTGTAGCTGTTACTGACTCACCTGCATGTGTAGCTGTTACTGACTCACGTATATGTGTAGCTGTTACTGACTCACCTGTATATGTAGCTGTTACTGACTCACGTGTATGTGTAGCTGTTACTGTTACTGACTCACGTGTATGTGTAGCTGTTACTGTTACTGACTCACGTGTATGTGTAGGTGTTACTGTTACTGATTCACCTGTATGTGTAGCTGTTACTGTCTTACCTGTGTGTGTGTTACTGTTACTGACTCACCTGTTAAAGTTAGTTAAGGTTTCTCTCGTGTAAACATACTAGACGAGGTTAATGGTCAGGTAAGAGAAATAGGTTGGGTTAAGGTTAATGGACATAGCCAGGTGTCTTATAATACACTCTTAATAAACAAGAGCTCGGGAGGCGTATCATACCGGAAAAGGAACACACGTGTCTCTGAAGAACTGTAGTGTTGTGTGTAAGTCGATAGGAAAGAGTTGTTTTGGCTATTTCAATATGTATATACGCCCTAGGTATATTTCCTCAGCGTAAACATCATTATTATTTTTAGGTAAATATTAAATGTTTTGTGTCCTAAGGATAAGATATTCAGGTGACATACATTCTTCTCTGGTGGATGTCAGGTCATTGGCGTCCAGGTGTATGATGGTTGAATAATTTAATTTAGAGTAGAAACTTTGTAATGGTGTTTGTTTATTTATAGCAATAGCAGGTGTTTCATAGCAGGTGTTTCACGGCAGGTGTTTCATAGCAGGTGTTTCACGGCAGGTGTTTCATGGCAGGTGTTTCATGGCATGTGTTTCACGGCAGGTGTTTCTGAATCACATTATCTTTATCATGTATATTATTACTAAACAATAATGAGTGTGGATATCTAAGTCTAAAAGTGTTCTTGTGTTACAGGTGGCGCGGGCCGGCCGTAAGATACAGATGTCAACATCGTCGTTTGCGTCCTACGTCATTGCAAAGTTGTCAGGCAACATAACATCAGATAAAGCGACCGTCAGCGACATGTCAGGACGACCTCAGAGATTATCGTCCAAACCTAAGCTGACGGCAGTATGGAGGACAAAATCGATCCCGTACGAAGGTTCAGATCAAAGTCAATCTACGTTTAAAGAAGACGGTTCTCTTCTGCGCCTCCTGCGTACCAAGTCCATGCCATCACTGAGGCGGGGAGGTGATCCAGCTACACGAATACTGAAAGCATCGTCATCATCACCACCAGCCCCTCACTCTGGAGTGGAAAATAACTTGAGTATAAGCCCATCCAATTCGTCTCTTCCACCCATGGCGACCAGGTCGCTTAATCCAAGGTCGAGCCAAGATATGAGCGAGTGTTCGGATTCTACGAGTGCATATGTTACCATGACCATAACCAACCAAAGTGATCATTCCCAGGAAGATCATAATAAACTCACACGATCTGCTTCCGACGGACATCTGTGGGCGGTGCGTAAGAAGCAGCTGAGGGATGTTAGAAACGAATTCCCTGCAGGTACTTTACCCTCTGTCAAGAACCTTAGGAATAAGTTCGATGGAAAAAGTGAAACAGACTCCCAGAGTGCGGATGAGACTGCAAGCTGGGGAAGTCCGGTGGCAGCCCAACACATCACTTCCGATAGTGATGTCATGGACAGTCCAGCTGCAAAACTCTCACCATCCAAACCTTTCATAAACAAGGAAACTCCAATTAAACCAGGAAGTCTAGAAAAATCGGCAGAAACACCGACAGATAAGTCTTCGTCAAAAATGCTGGAAACCCCTCCAAAGTCTATCAAGAAACTTTTACAACAGTTCGAAAAGTCACCCCAGTCACTTCCAGACGACTTACCTAACACTACCCTCTCCAGTGAGACCCACACAGCCAGTGGTGACACCGTCTGGCAGGACACGAGTGGAACATCGCCGTGTCCAGCATCAAAACCGATAATGATTGTAGAAAAAGGACCTGAACGAGAGTCAAGGCAAAAAAGAAAAAACGATGGTAAAGGCTTTCGTCCCAGAGCAAAGAGTGAGCCGGACCCATCATCTATCCGGCGTCTAAACTCAGAGACAATACCTGTGTCAGTGAGAAAGCTGAAGATGCAGTTTGAGCAGCAAGCAACGATAGAGGCCGCTTCGATCAAGGCACCAACCTCCCCACACAGGGCGTATCAGAAGAGGAAAGAGAAGCTGACGGCTGGACATACCAAAGTTCAGACTGAGGTAACTGGGGTGAGCGACCAAGACAACATAGACAAACGGAGTGAGAAGCCCAGTACTCCTCCTCGCGAACTCAAGCCTCCAAGAGTTGAAGGTCGTGACACAAGTCCTGCACCACCTACTCCGGAGGTGATCGTGGGCTCCCAAGCTACTCCGTCAGTGAGAAAACTGAGGAAACAATTCGAAAAATCATCCTCAACTCAGTCTCACACCAAGAGTGCTGGTAGAGACGTACCTAGCAAACCACGCATGACCATCAAGATGGAGCTCAGGTCACCCTTCGAGGACGCTTTTGACCCCCAGGAGACCGAGGACCAGAAGAAAGAAAGACTAAATCACACCCTTACTCAAGAAATCCATTACGGAACTTCAGTACGGAACATCCTACGTCAGTTTGAGACTCTCTCGCCTGAGGAACACAAAACTCAAGTAGATCGGAAGTTTACATTCGAAAATAAACCTCCAGATGAAGCAAAACCAGCCGGAGAGATTTTATCCCTATCCCTCGGGGAGTCTTCCACACGAGACTCAGAAGCGAAGCTAGATATAAGCCAAGACTCTGAGATGGACTTCGATGTCGACAGCTGCAGTAGTTCTTCAGATGTTGACAAGGCGACCCTGATACCTGGAATACAGGAGAGTAAAACAGCGTGGTCCAGCGACGATGATAACGAAGACACGACAAAGACAGTTATACCGAAGGACATAGATACAGTGGAGACGAAGAAGAAGATTGCAGAATATTGGGCACTTAGAGAGCTAGAGATAGAGGGAAATCAAAAAGAAGAACAAACGAAGATGCAAGATAAATATGTAGAAGAAGATGAGAAGGAAAAAGAGAAAGACAGAATGGAAAATGAAGAGGAAGAGCAGAAGAGGAGGGAACTTCACCAAGCAGAAATAGAAAGGAAGGAAAGGGAAAATTCAGAAAGGGAACAGAAGGAGAAAGCAGAACAGGAACGGAAGGAGAAAGAGAGGGTGGAAAAAGAGCTTAAGAAGGAAAATACAGAGAAAGTACGTAAGGATAAAGAGAAAGCACAACAACAAAAGGAGAAAGAGAGAGAGGAACAAGAGCGTAAGAAGAGGGAGGAAGCAGAGAAGGCAATAAAGGAGAAGGAGAAAGCAATACTAGCATTAATCAAGAAAGAGAAAGCAGAATTAGATCGACAAGAGAGAGAGAAAATGGAAAACGAGAGGAAAGAGAAAGTAGAGCAGGAAGAAAAGGAAGAAGTAGAAAAAGAATGTTTAGAAACAGAAAGAAGAGACGAACAACAGAGAGAGAAAGAAAGAGAGGAGCAAGAACGAAAAAAAAGCGAGAAGATAGGGAGAGAAATCAGTGAAAGACAGAATGAAGAGGTAGAACGTGGCCAACAAGAGGAGGAACAAATAACTGACGACGATGTTAAGACCGAAGAATACGAGGAGGCGAGTCAGAGACATATCCGAATCCCAGAAACCCAGGAAAGCACTGAAGAGGGGAAGGTGGAAATGCTTATCGACAAATTTGCCAATATCCAGGAGAACGAATCGGGTAATGACCGACCTAGAAGTAACTCGGCCCATTCAGATGATCTCGGCTCTGACAAGGAGAACACAGACCATAAAGTAGGTCAGCTCATTGATAAGTTTACCAGCGGCCATGAGTTTGACTTTGAAGAAGGACACCGCGATGATGGTCATAACATATTGCTGGACGATGGATACAACAGGCGGTACTCTGATGTTAATGCTCTTGTTGATAAATTTGCTAATATAAACAAGAAACAGGAGGTGGAGGAGGGCCATCGTGAGGAAGTTCATTACCTGTCACTGGCTCAAGGAAACGACAGGAGACATTCGGACGTCACAGCTCTTGTCGACAAATTTGCTAACATTAACAAGAATCCTGAGAGAAGTCATGGCTGCTTGTCCTCGGATTCCGAAGAAGCTGGCAGCGACTCCTCTTCCTCTTTAGCTAAAACTAAGAAAGATGCACCAATCCCGACGATTGCAGTCACTGTCATGCCCGGAAAAGTCCGCACTCTCAAAACTGATGAGCTGCAATTCTTCGAGATGGGTAACACAGTTGACCCGTTTATCAGGAGTCAGAGCCTCAGGGCAAAGAAAGCAGACCCTCCTCCGTTCACAAAACCTCGAAGTGGATCGCTGAGAGAGAAGAAGACCCGGGTAGCTGCCTTAGCCGAGCCTGAAGACCCAACTAAGTCTTCCAAGTCTCTGCCACAAAACTGTCGCAAACTTCACGCTGATGAGCTCTGCTTCTTCAACTCGGGCAATAACAACATTTACTCCATAAAGGGAGAAAGTAAGAGCAAAGGGAAGAAAAATACCTCCGATAAGCAGCAGGATTTTCGTCTAGCTAGCCAGGGTGACCCAAGTGATTCTAGTGGGTTCCCTGGCGATGACCAACACTTTCAATATTACACAGACTCGGACTCAGAGGGAAGCATTCTCAGGGGCAGTGACTCAGATGAGATGGACGATACCGAGGATATCCTACTTGGGGACGAACTACGTAAATTACACAACAGCCTCAGACACCAAGAAGATGATGACGCCTCCTCCTCTGATATTGAAGAGAGAGATATTCATGAGATGCTAGAAGCACCCATAGTGGATGTTAGGATGGTAAACCCAACAGAACCAGTTAAATGTGAAGATGAGTGCCACCAGAAAATGCCAGAGAAAGAAAATGACTCTGCCACAACAGTTAGAGAAAACGCTGAGTCTATCGACGTTCTTGTGGGAGAGGAAACTACAGTAGACTGGGTAACTGTGGCGGCTGGCGCCCTGGAACAAATCAATTTACATGGCAAATCAAAAGAGCATAAAACAGAAGTTTCGATTAAGGAAGAAGATAAGGAATTTGAATCCGTGCGAAGAGAGTCACCTGAATCCATAGATAATGATTCAGATCCGACGGAAACACTGGAAGGGAACAACACATATGTTGTTACCAAAGAAAATGGAACAAATATTGATTTTCTTTGCGAGACCAAAGCAAATTTAATGAAGACCGCAGACACTGGAGAAAATGGATTAACTGATCAGAATTCCGAAAATGAAAACCATAAAGCTGATGAAGTAATAGAAGCCACAGGGAGTCAAGAAGACGTAGCTATTATAGAAGTAATTGGGAGAACTGAGGAAATCAAGCCAGAAATAATGGAACAACATGAGTCTAACCAAAGCATGAAAAGTGGTGAGATATATGATGACCGTCACATAGAGGAAGCCTTGTCAAGCTTATCAGATGGATACATGGAAAATAAGCCAGAGGTTCCTACTTCTACTGCAGCGATACAAAGTGATGACAAACAAAACGATAGCAAATCAAACGAAAAATTTACTGGTGAAATAAAAAGTGAGCCACAAGAACCGAAAAGAATGGATGTGGGTATAGAAGACAAGAACGCAAACAGAGAAAAAGAAGATGACCGTCAATCTTCCGATGATGTCGAGGTTACTGAGGCACAGTTGGTTCAAGTTGACGACGAAGTGAAGAACGCAGCGATCCAACAGACAATGAATAACTCAACAGTCAACACCACGACTGAAACACCCAATGAAAAACAAAAGCAAGTCCCTCTAGAAAAAGAGACAAATGATGGAGGAAGGAAACGACGAGACGAACTCAGACGCTGGCCTTGGACTGCTGGAAGAAGCCCTGGGGGAAATAGAATACGATATCCAACAGCAGGGCCAGCCACTGCTTCTCGACCTCCCACCCTACCATCCACCACCCGCCAAGCTCCCCGAAGCACCAGAAACAACAGCTCAGAGCGACAAAACAAACGTCAGGAATGTGAAACTCGCTCCATTTGCTAACCTGGAAGACTTGTTGACACTGGGAGGCGGCGAAGGAGTGAGGGACAACAGAAGAGGATCTATGGAAAAGACACGTTATCCTGAGCTAAGAGACAGCACCAGCTATCACAAGGAAAGATGGGAACTGGGAGAGAGAGGCGATAACTGGGAACTGGGAGAGAGAGGCGATAACTGGGGAACAGGAGAGGAGGAAGATAAGACGCAAGAGTTACAAGAGTTTTCGGATTTCTTGAGTGATACAGAGTTTGCTAAGTTTTGTATCCTCGCCTCAGGGCTGTCAGTGATCGTGTACTTTATCTTTGTCATATTCGGGTGATTAATGGCTGCTGTACCACAATAATTGGCTGCTGTACCACAATAATTGGCTGTGGTACCACAATTAATGGCTGCTGTACCACAATAACTGGCTGCTGTACCACAATAACTGGCTGCTGTGCCACAATTAATGGCTGCTATACCTTAATTAATAGCTACTGTACCACAATTAATGGCTGCTGTACCACAAGTAGTGGCTGCTCTACCACAATTAATGGCTTCTGTACCACAATTAATAGTTGCTGTAACATAACGGCTGCTATACCACAATTTTAATTGTGGTTGCTCTACCACAATAGTTCCTGTGCCACAATTAATAGCTGTTGTACCACAATTAATGGCTACTGTACCACAATTAATGACTACTTTACCACAATTAATGGCTACTGTACCACAATAGTTAGTGTAATAGATCAATATCATTTAATTATCTAAACGGTAACTTAAAACTATCTTGTATAAATCAAATGTTTATCAAAATCAATCACTGTAGATATCTCCATTATATAATGTGTATATAAATATTTGTTTCCACACTAATACATTATACAGGAAATTGTCTGGTTCATATACTCCAAAAATATTAAATCCGGTTTGTCTAAAGATTATGACTATTGAATGTACAGTCACTCAATAAACTATCTGGACTTGAGGTGATCGATGAGTCTCAGAATGAACACTGTGACTCCTGTTGTCTCGGTAGGGTTGTCAAGATCCATCGTCCGTTGTGTCATATTTTTTAAACACGATTTTGTATACATAATTTTTTGAGTGACTGTACATAAGCCGATGTTTACTCATCCATCAGACGTAATTGAATATTATGTCGTTAATGAGAGTCAATTAAAGTGATATTTAATTCGAGATAATGTGAAGAAGTCAGTAATGTTAATGTTGTGATGACCTAAAGTTGATTAAGCACCAACACTCAGGTCATTCTTTTATTATTATCCAAGTATGAACAAATTTGTGTAAGTTGTTTATATGGACACACACATACACACTAATATACATACATGCATACATACACATATTCTAACATAGTACATGCACACATATATACATTTAAGCACATTTCTAACACACATACACACACACACACACACACACTTTCAGCCTACTGTCCTGATCCACTTTCAGCCTACTGTCCTGAGCCACACCCAGCCTACCTTCCTCATCCACAAAGTTTACCCTTCTCATCCACATAACACCTCATTAACACAACCAATTCTCGTCACTGTAGATTTAATAGTCGACTTCTCACCAAAATATTTGTGTTGGTGGAAAAATGAAAACGGTCACAGGTCCAAAAATTTTCACTGCAGATAAAATTGTTTGGCCAGACCAATTTTTTTTTACCCCTTCCCCCTCCTTTAAATATTCTGGTTAGGTTAGGTTAAGGTTAGGGTAGGGTTATTCACCAGCCTCAAATTTCCGTAAGGTGCCAATTTGACAGTTGGGCAACACTTGTGCAAAAACTCAAAATACAATAACAACTACAACAAGCAATGTGGCTTACCATAAACATGTAAAATATGCTTCTACCAACAAATACAAAATGAATTTAACAAAACAATAACATTAACTAAAACATGAATGAAATAATCTGTATTCATGCCAGCGTGATGTGTGGTGGTGTCATTCTGGACTAGAGGATAATGTCAGCTGTATTTCACCTGTATTTTACGCAAGATTTAATCGTATATTACAGTAAATGTCAAGAATATTTCCTACTTTACTCTGATTTACTAAAGTACTGTTTTCTTATAATGCTTGTAACTATTGGCACATGTACTTGGCCCTGTTTTAACCCTTTGAGTCCTGAAGGTTTAAATCATAGTCATCAAAGGGTTTTAAATCAGTCACCAAAGGGTTAAAACATCGTCGTAGTAAAAGATAATTATTGGCCATTTGTGCTTGGATATTTTACCTGTTATTACCTAAATTAAATCAACCAACCATAATTCTCAAAACACAATCCTCATTTTTTCCAACCAAGTGTAAACATGAGCTAGAACTGATCCTTTGTCCAGTGTATTGATAACATTAAGTGTTATATTGACCAATTTCAGTCAGTCTTTTGTCATTTTACACAATTTCAGCAAATCTGTTATTTTACACAATTTCAGCAAATCTGTTATTTTACACAATTTCAGCAAAACTGTTGTTGTTTTTACACATTGTGGATTTAACTTATAGTCACTCTTGTATGGGTGTTGTAAGTATTAACATTTTCATATTAACATTTGTGGTGTTTTGGTAGCATAATGTGCCAGCCGTATTCAGCCATTGACCCTGAATTAATCTTAAAGAATGTATGACTCAAATTTTCATTACAAAAATAAGAGTAATAAATTATGCAATATGTGTTGTATGGTTCTGAACCTTTAACTGTTTTATGTTTATTTACTAATGTGTTTAAGAGTTTTGTTTAGAAAATAAAGCATTGTTCTTGTTTAGTGATTTTGTTTATTACTTCCTTTATTAATTAGTATGTCTTTAGTGTATGTTATGATACAAAAATCTGACAGGTAGTTGTGTAATTTGAACTTAACATATCAGGCAGTTGTGAAATCTGATCCAAATAAGCGAGAGACAGTTGTGAAATCTGATCCAAATTTGAGACAGTTGTGAAATCTGATCTAAATCTGACAGGCAGTTGTGTAATCTGATTCAAACATGACAGCAAGGTGTATTTGGTTCATGTCAAAGCCTTGCTATTTATCCTTGAACATAAGAACATAAAAAAATAAGGAGTCTGCAATAGGCCAGTTGGCCTGTGCATGGCAGTTCCTGTCGAGAGTTACTACCACTCTCTATCATCCATGAATCTATCTAGCCTTCTTTTGAAACTTTCCAGAGTTCCCGCACTTACTACAAAGTTGGTAAGCTTGTTCCACTCGTCCACCACCCTATTTGTGAACCAGTTTCTTCCTATCTCCCTCCTAAACCTAAACTTATCCAACTTGAATCCGTTGCTCCGAGTCCTATCCTGCTCGGATATTACAAGAACTTTATCTATATACCCTTTATTGATTCCTTTCACCCACTTAAACACTTCTATCATATCTCCCCGCACTCTTCGTCTTTCTAGGGAATGCAAGTTAAGTTTCTTTAACCTATCCTGATATGGAAGGTTTCTAAGTCCCGGAATCATTTTTGTCATTCTTCGCTGCACCGACTCGAGTGATTTTATATCCATTCTATAATAGGGGCACCAGAACTGAACCGCATAATCGAGGTGCGGCCTGACTAGCGCAAGATATAGTTGCAATAAGACCTCTGCACTCTTGTTACTTACACTTCTAGATATAAAACCCAATACTCTGTTTGCCTTATTTCGAACATTAACGCACTGTTTTCTAGGCCGTAGGTCCGGGCTTACAAGTACCCCTAGGTCTCTTTCACAAGTCGACTTCTCTAGGTTGATGTTGTTAAGGCTGTATACATTATAAGTATTTGTACCTTCCAATAATAAGTACGCTGCACTTGCTGGTGTTGAATTTCATTTGCCATTTTTCAGACCACCCCTGCAGTTTATTTAGATCCTCCTGTAATGCATTTGCATCCTGCCCTGAATTAATTTGCCGCCCTATTTTGGTGTCATCCGCAAACTTGCTTATGTCACTGCTGATCCCAGTATCTAGATCGTTTATGTAGATTATGAACAAGAGTGGGCCTAGTACTGACTCCTGGGGAACCCCACTGGTTACACGGCCCCACTCAGATTTAACACCATCTACGCTGACCCTCTGCGTTCTATCGGTGAGCCATGATTTTATCCAATTTAAAACTTTCCCCTCGATACCGTGAGCCTTAATTTTTCTCAGAAGCCTCTGATGCGGTACTCTGTCAAATGCTTTGCTAAAGTCTAAGTAAATAACATCGTAATTTTCGTCATTATCTACTACCTCGAAGACTTTCCTAAAAAACGTTAGCAGATTTGTTAGACAAGATTTTCTCTTTGTAAACCCATGTTGAGAGTCGTAGATTAATTTGCTTTTCTCTAGATGCGATCGGATGCTATCTGCTATAATTGATTCAAGAAATTTCCCCACTACTGACGTCAAACTGATCGGCCGGTAATTTGACGCTGATGCTCTGTCTCCCTTTTTGAATATGGGTACTACATTTGCCTGTTTCCACAAATTCTGGCACAACTCCCGTGTCTAATGATTTTGTAAATAAGTTTACGAGGGGTCCGCTAATCTGTTCCCTACACTCTTTCAAGACTCGAGGGAAAATTTCATCCGGCCATGGGGATTTTGTTTTCTTTAGTTTATTTATCTTCTTAAGAACATCCTCTTTTCTGATAGTGATATTCTTTAATTTCTCTTCTTCCTTTCCCTTAAATATCAGTTCCACCTCTGGAAGGTTATGTTTCTATATTTATCAACTTACACTTCAAGATAATGTCATTATAGCTACAAAGTCCTCAAGATCATATATCACTATCAACGTTCACCATAAAACATATCACTATCGGTCTATATACACTATGGGTACCTGTCAATGGGTACCTGTCAATCCACTCTTCGTCTTTGCGTCACTAAATTTGCCTCTTTTTATTATTCAAACCACTGTTAAGATAATATGATATAATTATTTCTACTACCTATATAAACACACACACACCCATCATTAACCATAAACTCACGTATACACAAAACACTGACACCAACTGGAACAGGATCGGATACACATTTTTCCCCTTAGACGGGCCAGTGATACAATGAAGCAACGCAAAAATAAAAGCAAGCAAGTCTTATGTCCACTACACAGAACAACTAACTTCAATGCATAAATTAAACTGCTAATAAAAGAAACTTATTAAAACTCAACGTTGACCAAACAGCTAACAGACTAAAAAAACAACCAAAATCACTAAAAAAAAAAAAAAAAAAAAAAAAAAAACATTGTAATTACCAACACATAAGTAAACAAACTAGAAACATGACATTAATAAATTCAGGTTAAACCATCACAAACAATAAACATGTAACATAATGAAGTACGATGCATTCACCTCACCTCACCTCACTTCACCTCCCACTCACCTCATCTACTATCACCTCTATCCCCCTCATCTCCCCCCCTCACTTCACTACCTCCTCCCTGTGGGTACGTCCCTTATATCACACCTCCTGCAGGAAGTCTTATATATCCCTCGTCAGGGCCTCTCCATCACCGGGTCTGTGTTCCCGATACTGGACAGTGGGTCGTCTCTCTCTCTCTACACATTCTCTCTGCTTCTCTGTTTATACACACTCTGCCTCTCTCTCTCTGTTTACACTCTTCTCTCCTCTGTCTGATTGGGTCTTCTCTTGTTTTGTCTCTGTTATTTCCCTCATTTTTCCCTTTCTATTTTGTTACGTTATCTACTGAGTTTTATTCACATTATTCATACAACATCATCATTTTCTCTCTAATTTTTTTCACTCTCTTCCATTCATTCTTTATCTTGTTTTCTTTTACTCTCCTGTTTCGTTGTCCATGTGTTCGAGTCCTTCAGAATTTAATTGTATTCTTTCCATCAAGTAAATTGGAGGTTCGACGACCACCTCGCCTAACGTGGTTCAATGGTTATTAGGTTTTGTCTACACTTGTATTCATTATTTGGACTCCTGTTTCTTTCTATACAATTATTCACTATGGATAATGGATATTTATATAATTATGTTGTTTATTGTGTTGCCTCTGAAGATGTCTTGAATAAAGACGAAAGCTAAGGTACTCCGTTGTTTCCATTTTCCCGTGTGATTTTATCAAGATTTATCTTATCCAGTTGTGTTCTGACCTCACTAGGGGAAAGGTCACGGCAGGGTTAGCTCCGGAGGGATAATTATCAGATATGGCCAGAGCAAGGTGCGGTCTTGGGTATGAGAGTTTGGTGACCAAACTGGAGTGGTCCACTGAAGAATTGGCGAAGGTCAAGTTGGAGAACTTGAAATTAAGGGAAGAGCTGGCGATGTTAAAAGGAGAGGCTGGACGAGTAAAGCCAGTGGCTGACGAAAAATCAAGCGAGTGGAAAATTGTGAGTAGTGGGAAGACAAAGCTTTTGGTGAAGAAGCACACCAAGGATACGACAACAACGACAACAACAGCTAAGTGTACCAACCCGTTCAGTCCCTTGATAGACGAATTGGACGTTAGTACAGTCAGGGACAGGGATGACAAGGAAGGTATAAAAACTTTAATTGTTGGTGACTCACAGGTAAGGTACATGGACAGGGCCTTTTGTGGTAAAAACAAAAATAGGATGAGGGTGTGTTTGCCAGGAGCTGGGGTGGGGGATATAATTGACAGGATGGACAATATCTTGTCTGGTAATGGGAACAAACCCATTATCTGCCTCAGTGCAGGAGGCAATGATATTGGCCGGTGTAGGAGCGAGGAACTTCTTGATAAGTTCAAGGCAGCCATAGATCGTATTAGGACTAAGGGAGGGATCCCTATCATATGCGGTGTCCTGCCTAGAAGGAGAGTTGGCAGTGAATGGTTGTCAAGGGCAGTTGGTGTTAACGACCGTCTTGACAGATATTGCAAGTCAATATCAGTCCCATTCATGGACAACTGGGACAACTTCTATGGCAGAAGGGACCTTTATGCTAGGGATGGGGTGCACCTGTCTAGGGATGGAGTAGCAACCCTGGCTGGGGCTCTAGAGGGGGCAGTTCAAAAGATATCGAAGTCTTTAAACTGCTAAGAGAACATAGGGGCACGGGGGTGGAGGAGACTGCAGTGGGAGCCGGTAAACAAGGCGAAAGATTACAGGGAAATAGTGTTAGGAATGATGACATAACTAAATTAGACAGGGAGTTTAAAACTAAACGAGGTAAGGGAAGGACTCAGAACACGACTAACTTAAATGTATATTACGCGTACAGTAGAAGTATGAGAAACAAAATGGATGATATTAGGGCCTTGGTATGTACAGAAGAAATCGATATAATTGCATTCACTGAAACATGGATCAACCTAGACACACGTGAATTACCAGTCGAATACCAAATTGCGGGTTACAAACTGTTCCATACCGATAGGCAGACCAGGAAAGGAGGCGGAGTAGCAATCTATGTTAGGGATAATCTGAAGTGTGAAATAAATAAGGAAATAAAAACTGAGAGGAATACAGAAACAATTTGGATAGAATTAAGCGACGGTCGGGAAAAATTAATCACAGGAGTAATATATAGACCCCCCAATCTTGACAGAGTCAATGAGCGACTTATCTGGGATGAAATGCGCAGGGCTTCCATACACAACAAAGTCTGTATAGTAGGCGACTTTAACCTTGGCCAAATAGATTGGACCGACCTTACGGGAAACTCAGAATCAGAGGATTTTCTTGAGACGATCCAGGACTGTTTCCTAAGTCAACATATAACCGAACCCACACGGGGTAATAATATATTGGATTTAGTTTTGTCAAACAGAGAAAACCTCATTAGCAATGTCGAGGTAGGGAACGAACTTGCAAACAGCGATCACAAAGAAATTCGATTCCAGTTAGATTTTCAGGGCAGACGTAAGGAAAATTCCACTAAAGTACCAGATTTCAGAAGGGCAAACTTTGACAGTTTAAAGAGGCAGCTAAGAGAGGGGGTGTCGCGCTTGGCCGTGAACCTGACAGATGACACCGACCTGATAACGAGATCTGAGATTGCCGAGTTCCACGACAATTTAAATAGTGAGTTACTTAATGCACAAAGGCAGAACATACCATACAAAAAACTCAGATCAAACAACAATGACCCTAAATGGATAAATAATTATTTAAAGAACATCATTGGCCAAAGGAAGGCTATAGGTAGAAGGATAAATCGTGGCGAAATTCACCTCCGGGACTATTATAGGGTATTGGCGAGTAGGGTTAAAACCGAGATAAGGAAAGCAAAGAGGAATAATGAGGTAAGGATAGCAAGGGAGGCAAAGACAAACCCCAAAGGATTCTACCAAATGTACCAAACTAAAACACGAGAAAAGATTGGACCATTACGGTCAGACTCCGGCGAGCTCACTGATAACGACGGAGAAATGAGCAATAATTTGAATAAATATTTTTCAACAGTTTTCACCAGCGAAAATTTAAACATGATACCCGAGGCACCGACTCTATTCAGAGATAGTGAAGAAAACAAATTAAGTGAGATAGTAGTGACTAGTAACGATGTTAGTAAGCAAGTAGACAAACTAAAGCCTAATAAGTCACCTGGTCCCGATGAGATATTTGCCAGAGTATTAAAGGAATGTAAGGAAGAGCTTAGTATGCCCTTAGCAAAGTTGTTTAACATGTCCTTAAAAACAGGTGTAGTACCAGAATCCTGGAGGATAGCGAATGTAATACCGATCTTCAAGAAGGGGGATAGATCACTATCCTCTAACTACCGCCCAATCAGTCTAACATCAATAGTAGGCAAATTACTGGAAGCAATCATTTCAAACTCTATTCGAAATCACCTGGAGAAGCACAGATTGATCAATGATTCCCAGCATGGCTTCACAAGCGGACGTTCTTGCCTAACTAATCTATTAACATTCTTTTCATCAGTTTTCGAATCAGTGGACGAGGGGCACAATTATGATGTGGTATATCTCGACTTTAGCAAAGCCTTCGACAGAGTACCCCACGAAAGACTAATTAGAAAGGTAGAAGCTCATGGCATCAAAGGTGACATCCTTAAATGGATTAGGGCGTGGTTACAGGACAGGAAACAGCGAGTTAGCATTAACGGCACTAAGTCCCATTGGAGCAACGTCACAAGTGGAGTTCCCCAAGGCTCAGTACTTGGACCATTATTGTTTATTATATACATAAACGACATAGATATCGGCATAGACAGCAACATAAGTAAATTTGCTGATGATACTAAAATAGGACGTGTTATCAAATCTGACGAGGACTCGGCAAAACTACAGGAGGATCTAAACAAATTTTTCGAATGGTCTGAAAAATGGCAGATGAAATTCAACATTGACAAATGTAAAGTACTCAGTATAGGGAATGTAAACAGGGAAACCAGATACCAGATGAACAACGATGCCATAGAGAAATCCGACTGCGAGAGAGATTTAGGAGTAATGATAAGTAGGAACCTTAAGCCAAGTAAACAATGTGTTTTTGCTCGTAACAAGGCTAATAAAGTACTTGGGTTCATACAAAGGAGTGTTAGTTACAAGACTAGCGAGGTCATCCTAAAACTGTATCTTGCTCTTGTGAGACCACACCTGGATTACGCAGTCCAGTTCTGGTCACAATATTACAGAATGGATATAGAATCCTTGGAAAGAATCCAGAGGAGAATGACAAGACTAATCCCGGGTATCAGGAACCTTGAGTATAGAGACAGGTTAAAGCATCTTAATTTGCACTCCCTTGAGAGACGTAGAGCGAGGGGCGACCTGATAGAGGTGTATAAATGGAAGGCAGGGCTAAACAAAGGGGACATTACAAAGGTACTCAAATTATCCAACCAGGAGCGAACTCGTAACAATGGTTTTAAATTGGACAAATTTAGATTTAGGCGTGAAATAGGTAAACACTGGTTTGGAAACAGAGTAGTGGATGAATGGAACAAGTTACCAAATATCATCATTAACTCAAATACGCTGAATTGCTTCAAACATAGGTTGGATGCTCATATGAGCAATAGGGGTTGGGTGTAAACGGGACTGCCCAGTATGGGCCAATAGGCCCGCTGCAGTTTCCTCCATTCTTATGTTCTTATGTTCTTACAAGTTGGGGAGTTAAGGAAGTGTGTGTAATAATAATAATAATAATAATAATAATAATAATAATAATAATAATAATAATAATAATAAACGGTTTATTAATAGAGTTGCAGCCGGTGGCTGAAGATATACAAATTTACATGTGACTTAGACATAATGATATACGTTCAATACATTTACAGGGCTGTACAGTACATAAATCAGGAGTTGTTTATTATTTTAACAATAGATGGGATGGTGCTATTCTTATATCTATCGATGCGGGCTCTTATGGGCTGAATTTTATTGTAGTGGCAGACTGCGCGAGGTGGGTGGGGGGCTGCAGGTGGCAGGAGGTGGCGATGACGAGGGTGGTGCAGTAGTCCACTGCCAAACCTTTCCAGTGCTTGGTGGTGGAGGTCACTCAGGGATGGCATTTCCAGGGTGGAGAGAGCGTTGGTGTAGCCGGAGTATTCTGCGCCGAGCATGATTCTGCAGGCCCTTTTCTGTACCTTCTCCAGCTGACGTTGTTGGGTGGAGTTGAGAGAAGACGACCAGGCTGGTGACACATACGTTAGTTTGGAGAGAATAAAGGCGTTGTAGATGGTCCTCAGCTCTGGAGTGGGTGTCCCAAGTGATCTAAGTCGTCATAGCATGTAGAGACGGTACGAGGCTGCCTTGACTGTTAATTACATGGGCCTTCCAGTCACGTTTGTTGTCTATAGTTACACCCAGGAGTTTGGCAGACTGCACCAGCTGGAGAGGATGGGCACCCACTGTGACTGCTGGAGCTTGCACTGGAGTGGTGGCGGTGTTGATGTGCCTCTGACCCAGCTTGGAGAAGGTCGTGCCCGATCGCGCTCCCGTTAGAGACCAAGGAAAATGGCCGCTTTGGATCGTTGTGTTGTGGGGGAAGAGGAGGGGAGTGTGGGGAAAGACGACCTCCTTGCCAAGCTGTTAAGGCAGCTGGGGCAGTTGAGGAGTGAGGTTGACACTCTAAAGGGGGAAAATGAAGCCCTCAGGACGGAACTCCTTCAGGTAGGTGTCCTGCCTAGCAGGACACCTGCGAAGGAGGAGCAGGCGTGGAGAGTGGTTGTCTCCAAGGGGACTAGGGTCAGGCTTAGGAAAGCTGACCAGGGTGTGGAGTGCAGTAACCCTTACCAGGTGCTGCAGGAAGCTGGAGAGGAAGAGAAGAGGCAGGACGGTATGGATCAAGGAGAGGAGAGGGCAGTTGTACAAACCCTGCCCACAGGTAAGGTCGTGGTAGTTGGTGACAGCCAGGTGAGGTTTATGGATAGGGCTTTTTGTGCGAGAGATAGGAAACGTAGGACTAGGGTGTGTTTTCCTGGGGCTGGGATAGGGCATGTAGCCGAAAGGTTAGACAGAGTTTTGTCAGGGGAGGGTACGAATCCAGTAGTGTGTCTTAGTGTGGGAGGAAACGACATAGGTAAGGTTAGGAGTGAGGAACTTTTCAAGAGGTATAGGGAGGCGCTGGGGAAGATTAGAGATAGGGGAGGGATCCCGATAGTATGTGGTGTCTTGCCTAGAAGAGGGGTTGGTCGTGAATGGCTGTCCAGGGCAATTGCTATTAATTGCCGACTGGAAAAAAATTGTGCAAACAATGGTTGGGCATTCATTGATAACTGGCAACGATTCTATGGCAACGACTACCTGTACTGTCGCGACGGAGTACATTTGTCTTGTGAGGGGGTAAAGACGTTGTCTGCATCCCTGGAGCGTGAAATTGTCACTCCGAAGGGGTGGGGGGTTCGCCAGTAGAGAGAGGTCGGGGAAAATGGGAATAAAAAAACAAGCTGGTCCTGGGAAGTAAAATTAGTTGCTCAGGACAAGGGGTAAAACAGGACCAGGGAAGAGTAGGTTTAAATGTATACTATACAAACAGTAGGAGCGTTAGAAATAAAATAGACTTGCTGAGAGCGGTTGTATGTACCGAGAATGTAGACGTCATAGCAATCACCGAAACTTGGATGAATCTGGCGAGCAAAATTTTTTTATCAGAGTACCACATAGAAGGGTACAACCTTTTTCACAAGGACAGGGAAGGTAGGAAGGGGGGAGGGGTCGCACTCTTCGTCAAGGATACATTAAAATGTTGTAATAATAATTCAATAAAGGGTGAAATAGGAACCGAGTCTGTGTGGGTAGAAATCACGGAAGGTAGAGAAAAACTAATTATAGGAGTGATTTACAGGCCCCCAAGTCTTGGCAAAGAAGCAGCTCAGCCCATATGGCAGGAAATGAGTAGGGCAGCAAAATATAACAACCTATGCATTATGGGGGATTTCAACTTCAGAAATATTGACTGGGATAACATTGTAGGCGACTATGAATCTGAAGACTTCCTAGACGCAGTACAGGACAATTTTTTGAAACAACTAATTACAGAACCTACTAGAGGTGACAATATATTAGACCTACTATTAACAAATAAAGAAAATATTATCAGAGATATCACAGTAGGGGAAGAGCTAGGTAACAGTGATCACAGAGAAATCAGGTTCACCCTAAATTGGGAAACGAAAAACAATGACAATATGGTCAGCGTCCCAAACTTTCGGTTGGCGGATTATCAGGGGTTAAGAAGGTACCTAGGCGAGGTCACCTGGGAACAGTCACGTCAGTTCCCAGTAGGAAGTGGTGAGGTCATAGATGACACAACAATTGATCATGACTATAATATATTCACCAGCATACTACATAAACCACAAGAACAAAATATACCATACAGAAAAATTAGGTCAAATAAGAATGAGACAAGGTGGATGACCAGAAAACTTAAACATGACATAGGAATAAAGAAAGGAATATATAAGAAATTAAAGGGAGGGGAGGAGCAGCTCAGAAACAGGTATAATGAACTATCTAGGAATGTTAAGAAAAATGTAAGGAAAGCAAAGAGAGACTATGAAATCAAAATAGCAAGAGAATCCAAGGCAAATCCCAAGGGATTTTTCCAGGTATATAGGACAAAGGTCAAGGACAAAGTTGGGCCTTTAAAGTCAGGGAGGGGAGAATTGATAAATGGCAGTGAAGACATGAGCAAAGCATTGAACAGCTACTTCTTATCAGTTTTCACAGAAGAAATTTGCGATGAAATTCCGGAGGTGGAACTGATATTTAAGGGAAAGGAAGAAGAGAATTTAAAGAATATCACCATCAGAAAAGAGGATGTTCTTAAGAAGATAAATAAACTAAAGAACACAAAATCCCCAGGGCCGGATGAAATTTTCCCTCGAGTCTTAAAAGAGTGTAGGGAGCAGATTAGCGGACCCCTCGTAAATTTATTTACAAAATCATTAGACACTGGAGTTGTGCCAGACTTGTGGAAACAGGCAAATGTAGTACCCATATTCAAAAAGGGTGACAGAGCATCAGCGTCAAATTACCGGCCGATCAGTTTGACGTCAGTAGTGGGGAAATTTCTTGAAGCAATTATAGCAGATAGCATCCGATCGCATTTAGAGAAAGGCAAATTAATCTACGACTCTCAACATGGGTTTACAAAGGGAAAATCTTGTCAAACAAATCTGCTAACGTTTTTTAGGAAAGTCTTCGAGGTAGTAGATAATGACGAAAATTACGATGTTATTTACTTAGACTTTAGCAAAGCATTTGACAGAGTACCGCATCAGAGGCTTCTGAGAAAAATTAAGGCTCATGGTATCGAGGGGAAAGTTTTAAATTGGATAAAATCATGGCTCATCGATAGAATGCAGAGGGTCAGTGTAGATGGTGTTAGTACTAGGCCCACTCTAGTTCATAATCTACATAAACGATCTAGATACTGGGATCAGCAGTGACATAAGCTAGTTTGCGGATGACACCAAAATAGGGCGGCAGATTAATTCAGGGCAGGATGCAAATGCATTACAGGAGGATCTAAATAAACTGCAGGGGTGGTCTGAAAAATGGCAAATGAAATTCAACACCAGCAAATGCAGCGTACTTAATATTGGAAGAACAAATACTGTCAATGTATACAGCCTTAACAACATCAACCTAGAGAAGTCGACTTGTGAAAGAGACCTAGGGGTACTTGTAAGCCCGGACCTATGGCCTAGAAAACAGTGCGTTAATGTTCGAAATAAGGCAAACAGAGTATTGGGTTTTATATCTGGAAGTGTAAGTAATAAGAGTGCAGAGGTCTTATTGCAACTATATCTTGCGCTAGTCAGGCCGCACCTGGATTATGCGGTTCAGTTCTGGTGCCCTTATTATAAAACGGATATCAATTCACAAGAGTCGGTGCAGCGAAGAATGACGAAAATGATTCTGGGACTTAGAAACCTTCCATATCAGGATAGGTTAAAGAAACTAAGCTTGCATTCCCTAGAAAGACGAAGAGTGCGGGGAGATATGATAGAAGTATTTAAGTGGGTGAAAGGAATCAATAAAGGGGATATAGATAAAGTTCTTATAATATCCGAGCAGGATAGGACTCGGAGCAACGGATTTTAGTTGGATAAGTTTAGGTTTAGGAGGGAGATAGGAAGGAACTGGTTCACAAATAGGGTGGTGAACGAGTGGAACAAGCTTAGCAACTTTGTAGTAAGTGCTGGAACGCTGGAAAGTTTCAAAAGGAGGCTGGATAGATTCATGGATGATAGAGAGTGGTAGTAATAGTGTGTGTGTGTGTGTGTGTGTGTGTGTGTGTGTGATAATAATAATTATAATTAACGGTTTATTAAGAAAACATGGAAGCCCGAAGGCTGAAAATATGCATTGAACAGAGATGATAAGTTACACATGGTGGAATCGGGGAGTGGGAAACATAGAGTCAACATATAGATTAACTATAGATCTGGTACTGTTGGAGCTGGTCTTGTAAACATTCCTGTGACCTGATGGCGGCGCCAACAAAGTCCTTCCCACTGTCTTGATGGCCGTTGTACCTGACTGCTAAGCCACTACCTCACTACAGCTGCAGATGCACCACGTGGTCCGGGTAGGTCCTTCACCTCAAACAGGGTGTTGGAGATGGTTCTTGTTTCTCATGTGATGTAGTTAGGACTTCATAGTTCCTCACCTGGGTGGAGTAAGGAGTCCTCATTTCTCTCCTGATGTAGGCAGGAGTCTTTCTTGGTTTCTCATCCAGTGTTGGTGGTGGCGAGTGTACTGGGTATATCTGGTCCGGTCAGGTTAACTCTGACCGCTAAGCACTGATTGTCGCTCTAACAGTTGTTTCTTTCTTTCGAGTTGAAATTGCCACTTTTGTATATCAGTTGTGGGTTGATCGTCAATCTTTGACCTGTACTGTTGGTGGGAGGATGTTGATAAATTCAGATGGGGAGGAGGGGAAGGAAAAGGCCCGAGAGACAGGGCTGGCAGCTGCCTCCATGGCCTAAAAGACCACGGCCGCCTCAGCGGGCAGTGCCGACTACAGACGTCCTCACCCTATGAAGGCTGAAAACGGTGTGTGTGTGTGTGTGTGTTAAGTCATTTCCTTCAATTTGTTCCTCCAGCAGTTCAAGACACAAGATGAACGTGTGGTGAAGGTGTGGTGAACGTATATTGAGGGTATAGTGAAGGTATGGTGGACTATTTGTGAACGTATTATGAACATTATGGTGAAGACATTGTGACCACATATTTTGAACATATAGTGAATATTTAGTGATCATATAGTGAACAATACTGAACATCTTATGAACATGAAGTGAACAGTGACTGAACATCTAATGAACAAATAGTCAACATATAAACCCCCTTAGGTCAATATTATCATATAAAAAAACACACGTAAAAACAAGGAATTTTTTCGGTTATTTTCGTTGCATATCAAACTTTTTAAAAGAGAGACTATCTATTAAAACCTGTCCCTGAGTGAAAGATTACGGAACTTGCAAACTTTTAACTATCTTCTCTACACAGGTTAAATTAAGACTTTCAGTGTTATTGTGTGAGTGTCAGGGGTCAGGGGTGTGAGTGTCAGGGGTCAGGAGTGTCAGGGGTCAGGAGTGTGAGTGCTAGGGGTCAGGAGTATGAGTGTCAGGGGTCAGGAGTGTGAGTGTCAGGGGGTCAGGAGTGTGAGTGTCAGGGGTCAGGAGTATGAGTGTCAGGGGTCAGGAATATGAGTGTCAGGAGTGTGAGTGTCAGGGGTCAGGAATATGAGTGTCAGGGGTCAGGAGTGTGAGTGTCAGGGATCAGGAGTGTGATTGTCAGGGGTCAGGAGTGTGAGTGTCAAGAGGAGAGTGGCAACCTGAACGACCTTGTTAAGTAGTGATCAAACTGACATGTTTTGGTGAAGCCACCTCCGGACAGTTCTAGTAGAACTCATGTCCAGCCGCAGATCTTCGTGAATTGTAACAGCATGAGTGAAAAGGTTGTCCTCAGCTGCTCTCAAGACCCTTGCGTCGTCTTCAGGAGTGGTCACTCGTGGCCGGGGATGTCTCTCTCAATCAAAAAGAAAATGCTGATTAAAAGCTACTAATTTTGTATACTAAGTAAATATATTTGATTGCCTGTGTAATCACCAAAACATGTCAGTCTGATCACAACTTAACAAGGGCGTTCAGGTTGCCACTTTCCTCCCATCTTCTAATCCACTTGAATACAGTAGCGGCTGATATTCCAAGCTCACGGGATATGGCTCGGATATAGAGTCAGCGTGTGGTAGGACCACAATGCGACTTCTCAAAGCTGTCTGGGTGTTACAACGGTTCATCTTGATGTCTAAGAGCTTTTCTGTTGAATTCAATGATTTCTAGGAAAACCTGGAATGTCATAAATTCTATTCAGAACAGGAACATTCAGCCTTCGGCTCCCCACTCAGCTTTTATGATAAATGATTCAGTTGTAACGGAACCCTCCCCCATTGCCAACCACTTCATTGAATATTTTATTAATGTTGGCAAAAATCTTGCAGAGAGCATCCCTGATAACCATGAGGAATTTAGAGCCTACCTGCAAAACAGACAGCAAAATGAGCTGTTCTTATCCCCTGTCACAGCAGATGAATTACTGGCCATCATAAAAATGTCCAAAGATGCAGCAGCAGGCGAAGACAATATACCAATGAGCATCATTAAGAAAGTAGCCCACTTATTACTACCTGTTCTCCTACACATTTGTAACTCCTCCTTCACTAGTGGCGTCTTTCCTGATAAACTGAAAATTGCTAAAGTCCACCCGGCATATAAAAAATCAGGGGACAAAGGTCTCTTCAAGAACTACCGCCCCATATCAGTCCTCCCAGCCTTGAGTAAGATACTGGAAAACCTAGCATGTAGTCGACTAAATTCCTTCTGCAATGCCAATAACATCTTTACAGACTCCCAGTTTGGATTTAGAGCTAGAAGGTCGACTGAGAGTGCTCTGCTATCCTTTACTAATGACATCTTAAATTCCTTTGATGACAGTCAGTTCACAGTCGGTATATTCTTGGACCTCTCTAAAGCCTTCGATACTGTCGACCATACCATCCTCCTTTCAAAACTTGAACATTACGGCGTTAGGGGCCTGTCCCACAATTGGATTACATCATATCTGTCCAAGAGGATGCAGTATGTCTGCTATAATAATCACCAATCTGACTCCTCGCCAATCTTGTATGGCGTCCACCAAGGTTCCATTCTCGGTCCAGTACTGTTTTTATTGTACATAAACGACATAGTCCACGCCAGCACACTCATAAAATACAACTTATTTGCAGACGATAGTAATCTCTATGCCAGCAACTCAGACCTCCATTCCTTGATGAGAACTATGAACACTGAATTGACTAAAGTCAGGACCTGGGTAATACGTAATAAACTGACCTTGAACCTTGAGAAAACCCACAACACGATCTTTCACAGAAGGAAAAACTTACCCCCAGACTTGGACCCCCTGTACCTTGGTAATACAGTCCTCAAACGTAATTAAGAAGATTTGTATCCAGGTGAGAAGGTTGGGTCAACTTACCCTTTGACCTGACTACCGACTGCTGCGGTGCTTTTTGAAGATTAGTAGGGTCATTACCTAATACCTAACCATTATGGACTTGATCTGACCCTCCTCTGTATATATATATATACTTTGTTTTGTACTTCTCCTTAGTCTGTACTCACCCCCGAAGATGTAAATTACACGAAATCCGTCCATCCATGTGAGTGAAGAGAACTTAGGTTGACATTAACTAACGAAGTCTTTGTACAACTTCAAGACAAAAGTGTAAGTCTTCAGCAAAGTTACATGTATGTATGTAAGTATGTATGTATGTATGTATGTATGTGCTTCACCTACAACCACAACAACAGGAAGGCCAGTGGCAGAGGTACTTCTGTGATGAAAGGCAAAAATAGCACAGTGTGTTTGCCGGTCACTTGGGCTCTGGTTGATGGATGAGTTTGGAGAAAATAATGACGAGAGAGAGAGAGATTCATGTCCATCCTCTATAATATATACTACTGATGAATAAATAGTTTTAAATATTTTGGTTATTATTCGAAATGAACCGAAATCCTAATAGAACCCAATCCTACTCGTCTCTATTCCTAATAATGAAAAAGTGGATCAGGTGGGCGTTAAATCCACCCGATCAACAAAATAAGTTTTATCATAGTTACCGATAAAATCTTGGGTAAAACAGCATTTTCTTTCACTTCAAAAAAGCTAATGATTTTCTGTTATGCAGAGACTAAAGCGAGAAACCCAGCTGTTTCCTACTGATAGATAGATATATAGATAGATATTTGATCAGTTAAATCGTCAAACAAGTTCACATTAGTTTAATTGGTAAACAATAAGTGTGTGTGTGTGTGTGTGTACACAAAGGGTGGTGTAATACGTCTAGTGTGGCAACATTATGTTAGTGTTAAGGTGCTGGTTAGCCCTAGTGGTGAATAGGGAAGCAACTTGCACAAGTCTTTGCCTGCCAGTACACAGCCTCTTCACCATCAACACTTCTGCTCTGCCTCCTAGTGGTGATACACGATAACTGGGTGCCTCGTGGACCCAGACTAGACCAGTAGGGGATCTCGGAGCAGCAGTGGGACCCAGAGGGACGGCGCATAGGCCCACTGACATGTGGACATGTCCTGGTGCCTACCAACCACTGTCCCGCTGTATTGTGCACTAACCTTGGGAGAAAAAAGGCTACGGGAGTAAACCCCGAATGAAAAATCTGTCGTGGAGCCCCACATCAGGCAGACATGGTTATAGATCTCCAACAAGACCCCAACGGCGGTATAGGCAGAAGAAGCAGCAACGCTTGCACCACTGGACCAGGAAAAGGGAAAGCCAAGGTGTGTGGTTGCAGCCTGCACACCTGCCTCACCACATAAATCAACTTATGTGCAGCCATCATCCAGCTCATCATACTTCTTATCACCGTCAAAACTCCTATAATCCTCAAAAGTACTTTGGCGAAAGACAAGTGCGACGGGGACAGGCAGAGATGACTGCCGGGGGTCTCTAGTCACAACTCTGCACATGGGCAGTATAAATAAGATGGTCGTTTATGCACTGGGATTTAGGCAGCAGGGCAATCCGGTCCTGTCTATGTGACTGAGCAGCCCTCTCCAGGACCCATTCTGCTCACTCCACATAGGGAGGGGGCTAGAAAAGGTGCCCTAAAAATAGTCTGCCTAAAGAACCAACCTGACTGGGCAACAGCACCCAGTAAGGTCATCCTTATGCAATCGAAAACACAATCATAATCACAGATCAAAACAAAAACGAACCATGCAACCTCTTATGGTCAGTGAATGGAATGTGAGGACCCTTCTGGATACTGGCACAAATAAGCATCCTGAAAGAAGAACCACCCTTGTGGCAAAATAGCTGGCTGGGTTTACCATCGACATAGCAGCCATTAGTGAGTACTGGCTCCCAGACGAGGGTCGACTTACAGAATGGGGGTCATGCTATACCTTCTTTTGGAAGGGTAAGCTTGCTGTGGAGAGAAACTGCATTTATGGAATTGGCTTTACAATCCGTCAATGCATCCTACATAAGCAAACTGAAATGCCTATTGGGATGAACGAGTGCCCCAAGACGCTCGGATTCCCACTGAATCACTCATGTTTTGCCTTCTTCATTAG
The DNA here is from genome assembly GCA_958450375.1 of Homarus gammarus. NCBI lineage: Eukaryota > Metazoa > Arthropoda > Malacostraca > Decapoda > Nephropidae > Homarus > Homarus gammarus. The sequence goes on along the minus strand of CAUDMG010001656.1, from coordinate 1,809,800 downwards.
TGCATATGCCCCAACAGTGGATGCAGAAGATGACATCAAGAAGGCCTTTTATGCCGACCTTGAAAGAGTGCTAACCCCTTTTCCCAGAGAAGATAAGGTTGTGCTCCTAGGTGACTTAAATGCCAGAGTTGGCAGAGATGCTGATATTTGGCAGGGAATCATAGAGAGAAATTGAGTTGGTAAGTGTAATCCCAATGGACTACTCCTCATGAGCAAGTGTGCTGCACACAACCTCACTATCATCAATACCTTGTTTAGGCAAGCCGACAAGTTCAAGGGTTCGTGGCAACACCCACGATTCAAACACCAGCATCTTATTGACTGTATTATTGTCAGAGAAAGAGATTGCCGAGATGTCCTCATCATCCGAGCCGTGCGTGGTTCAGACCACTGCGACGCTCTTCATCGGCTCATCAGAGCCAAGCTCTCACTTCACGTCGCTTCAAAACAACGAGGGCAGCAAGCCACCAGAAGAGGTTATAACACTAAGCCTCTGGGGGATCCAGCGGTAGGACAAGCCTTCACACAGCAGCTCGATCATGAGCTCATAAACGATCTGACGAAAAAAAAATCCCAATGCTGAATAGGGTATTGTCGATAGTCATGACAAAACTCTGCAAAGAATCCCTCGGCCAGATCGGAAGAACACACCAGGGCTGGTTTAACTGACTGGCAGAACAACCCTCAGTCTCGAACCAAAGCTGATATTTTCTGCAAGAAGAAAGAAGTTGTCCAGCGTGAACTTTGCAATCTAAAAAAGGAATGGTTTAAAAATAAAGCTTGTGAAATGCAAAAACTTGCAGATGAACACAAGGTGCGTGAATTTTTCAAATCCACTAAAACATTTATGGGACAATCACTCATAGCGCAGCTCCCCTTTGCTTATTCGATGGTAATTCCCTAACTAAAGACGAAAAAGGCATCCTTCAGCGCTGGAAAGTCGACTACAGTTCACTGCTCAATTGAAACACCGATGTGGATATCCTGACTACCACTCAGTATCCAAAGCTGACCCACCTCAGGTATCCTCCATCCCTGGATGAGGTAGCCACAGCCGAGGTGTTTAAAGAAGAAGGACCTTTGCTTACCAGCCATCTCCACTCTCTCCTGGAGAATATATGGGAAAAGGAGGAAATCCCCCAAGCACTCAAATACGCCTCCATCGTCATAATTTATAAGAACTAGGGAGACCGGTCAGACTGTGGCAACTACCGCGGGATCTCACAGCTGTCCGTAGCTGGCAAGATTATCACCTGACTCCTCCTAAACAGACTTCTGCCTAAGGCGGAAAACTTCCTCCAGAATTTTAATGAATCTGTAAACCATCACGTAGCACCACTGACATGATCTTTGCTGCCCACTAGATATAGGAAAAGTGCCGAGAACAGCATCGTGTCTTGTACATGGCCTTCATCGACCTAACCAAGGTCTTCAACTTGGTCAACAAGGAAGCCCTTTGGCTGCCCACCAAACTTCATTGCCATTGTGAAGGAACTCCACGATGGCATGAACGGCAGTGTCCTACACAATGGCACCCAGTCTTAATTCTTCCCCATCCAAACGGGGGTAAAGCAAGGGTGTGTACTGGCACCAACTCTCTTTTCCATTTTCTTGGCTGCCTTCATTACTCGTGCCTGTGCCAATTTAGCTGATGGGATGGACATCCAGTAACGGCTGAAGGGTCTTTTCATCATAAGATGACTCCAGGCTGGAACAAAGGCGTCGGCAGCTTCCATTACTGAGCTTCCGTATGCAGGCAACCTCACCCTTGTCGTTCACACGGAACACGACCTACAGGAGATCCTGAACACCTACGCAGATGCTTATGCACACTTCGGTCTTGAGATGAATGTTTGTAAGAATCAGAGTCTCTTCCAGCCTGCCCATGGTTCAGCCACATCTCCACTCTCTATCCAGCTTAATGGTACTACCCTCTCTAATGTTACCCACTATCAGTGTCCCGGCTCTTCCCTGTCCACCACCGTGGACATCGATGAATAGATTCAGCATTGGATGAGATGCGCATCTCGAGCCTTTTGCAGACTCCATACCCATATCTTCAGCTGTAGGGAGCTGAAATGATCTACAAAGTTGCATGCATATCGAGCAGTGGTCCTCCCCACCCTGCTATATGGCAGCGAGACATGGCTCACATACAGGAGGCACCTCAAGCAACTTGAAAACTTTCACCAACATAGTCTACAGTCCATTCAAAGAGTTCGCTGGGAAGACAAGAGAATAAATGCCAGTATTTTCGCTGACATCAACTGTAGGAGTATCGAGGCTACCAATATCCATGAACAACTACGTTTTACTAGCCATGTTACCCGCATGGGCGACAGTAAACTGCCAAAGCAGCTACTTTACAGTCACGTAACTAATTGTAAACGTAACGCTGGTGGGCGACCGTAAAAAGTGCCAAATCGACCCCCTCACCTGGGAGACGATTACTCCACACCGTAACGCTTGGAGGAGCACCACACAAGAAGGTGTCAATACTTTCGAGTTAGCCCGACTGCATACCGAGGCATACAAGCGCCAACGACTGAAGGACGCTGCCGCCGCCCCTGCTTCACGTGCAACAAACAGTACGTGGACGACATTGCCGGGTCCTGTATCTGCCTCTCTAGTTACCTCAGAGCTCACCAACGAAGGTGACATCCTTAATAACTCATATCATTGTCTCATAGCTGGTTGATCGTCATACTTGATTCCGAGTGACAGCAAAGTAGGTGGAGTAGTAGTAGTAGTATATGTGTGTGTGACCTCAATAATCTCAGCTCTTATAAATGGTTTTCCACGTTGTATCTTCATTAATTCATCTATTTGAATCAGTTTCTTATTCACCTCTTTCACTTTCATTTTGTTAATAATAAACATACGTCATTACCTTAACCATAAACGTAATTTTCGTTAAAAATGCCATTTATGATGATAACGTAATATATTTTTACTCCTAAGTATATAAAAACACGCAAATTGTTTTTTTTTTTATATAAGTCGGCTGTTATAGACGTATATAACAGCTTCTCTCTACGTATAAGTGTTGTTTTATATGAGGTAAGTTGATAACGAATTATACTTCTCTTATACATTGAGTAGACTAAGGTACTCACTCACCTCCACCTGCCCAGCACTGAGATGTCAACACCACGCACGACCTCTGTTGTTGTCCTTCAGGTGATGATGAATGTGTAAGGTCCTGGCCTCACTCTCCTTCCTTACTCTCCTCCCTACCTCGCTCGCTCTATCCCTTTCATCCTTCCTTCCTTCCTTCCTTACTCCCTCTCTCACATCCACCTATTCACTACTACACCTCCCACCCATTCGCTTTCACACTTTGTATCACCATTTTAACAAGCAACATTTCCACCATTTAAAAGAATTTCTGACACAATTTACTCATTTTTCCCTCAATTACTACATTTGACCGTAACTACAACCTAATTAAAAAAAATCAATAAAAAGCCTTGTTGACGACGCTACCTGTCATGACACCATAAGAGGTTTTCATCTCTTGTCACTTGAGGACAAAATCCGGATAAAATTATTTCATTTTTTTTCTCACTCGAACTCAGTACAACATTAAATAAGTGGTCTTCAGTTTTGGACGAGTAGTAAGAGTTGCCTCATTCACCCAGGTGTTTAAAGATCCTCGCTGGCTGCATGACTAGTATACTGCAGATGAGTGACGCCGACCTGTTGAATCTATAAATTTTCCAATCTACTGTACTAGCCCACACAATATTTTAATAGCCAGAAATATTTACCAAATTATGGTAATACTCTGTATCTAACATCCAAGTGACTGAATGAATGTTATAAATGTATAATTTTTTTTGCCAGAGACCATTTTTTCTTTATAGCTCAACAATGTTAAACACTTTCACTTTCGCATGTGGCAAACCACGCGCTCGGCGGGCTAGTAAACAGAATTTAACTCACCCTAAGAATTTTTCACTCGCCACGGGCGGCCAGCGGGCGAGTGAGTTTCTGAAGCTTTGATGACGTCATTCATTATAGAAAAAGTTGCTGTATTGAGTCTGTAAATCTGAATCTGTTTATGTATGCATCTGTTTTTTATTTCCATTTGTATCTGTCTGTGTACGTGTGACTATCTGTATATGTCTGAATTTGTCTATGTCTGTATTTGTATATGTCTATCTTTGTGTGTCTGTCTGTATCCGTCTGTACGCGTCGACCTGTGGTGTAATGGTCAGCATGTTCGCCTCGCAAGCGAGCGGACCCAGGTTCGATCTCTCCGGACAGGGTGAAACTATGGGCAAGTTTCTTTACGTCATTTGCCTCTGTCTACCCAGCAGTAATTGGGAACCTGGATGTTAATCGATTTGTGGATCGTGTTCTAGGGTAATGGTTAGCCAGTGCAGTTGGCGAGTTGTCCGGTCTTCTCGGACTATTCCTTGACACTGGGTCATGCAGCTCGTTAACTCAGGGTGTGGTTGTTGTGTTGGCGACAGCTTCTACACCTTAAACAAATTCACACCTAGGTGGCCCTTGGGCCGGCCATCCTCGTTACACGAGGGGCAACCATTATAATTATACCCACCAGCAAGGAGAGGGTGCATACTCTGACAGCAACAAGGTCGATAATTTCAGGCGAGTGGTTGAACCAGACGACGCCTTCAACCATAAATACTTACAAAAAACTAAAGAGAAATAATCTATAAATTTCACACAAATTAAACAAATATCGGGATACTTTTGGAGTGATATGTTTTGGTAAAGTGATGATGGCCGCCGGTCACAACCACGAGTTGGATGTTTCAACACAATTTGATCAAAGTAAATTTTTTAGTAAGATGGTGACGAAAACGATAATTACGACAACGACAACGACAGGCTTTAACTCCGGCAATTGACGACAATGATAATTACGACAACGACAACGACAGGCTTTAACTCCGGCAATTGACGAAAACGATAATTATATTCAAAATGCCAATGTGTTTGTGATTGTGTTGGACTGTTCACTGGTGGCGTGTATGTTGGGTGTTACACAGGCGGGGAACTGATAACACCTCAGGATAACGCCTGATGATAACACTTCAAGATAACGCTTTATGATAACGTCTGATGATAACACTGAATGATAGCGTCTGATGATAACAACTTATGATAACGTCTGATGATAACACCTGATAACACCTCATGATAACGTCTGACGATAACACCTCATGGTAACGCCTTACGATAACGTCTGATGGTAACACCTCATGATAACGTATGATGATAACACCTCATGATAACGCCTGATGATAACACTTCATGATAACACCTGATGATAACACCTCATTATAACACTTAGTGATAACACCCCATGCTAATGTCTGATGATAACGTCTGATGATAACACCTCATGCTAAAGTCTCATAACAATGCCTCTTTAGTCTATCCACTCTGACTGCTAATTGGCTGAACACCGGTAATTACCCTATTGATCAAGGCTGTTTGTTTCATCTGTCTAATTTGCATGTTCATTCCCTGACTACCTGAAGCTTTGGGGTATTATCATCGTTAAGTTTATTGGTTAGGTTAGAATCCAAAATACATAACGCTATTGGTAGAGGTCAATAAAGGTCTAGGAGGTCATGTAAGGTCATTCCCTCACCTTTCAGGGCTCGTTGTGCAGTTGCGGAAGAATATAGGGAACGTTTCAAATCCATACGAATGAACCAGTCTCGAACTGTAGTGTGGGCAGTGTTAGGATGAAACCAGTCGCGTCAAAATATTTATTTAATGAATGCCTTAATTCCGCCTCTGATTCATAAAAATCTCATTCACGAGGTCTCATATTTTTTCATTATAAAAAACGTTATCAGTGCTGTTGTTTATAATATTATATCGTGTGATAAGTTTGTGGAGAACCTGATAATGACTCTTAGGTTGTTTATTTACCCAAGTGGTGTTAATTTATACGATTTGAACTTTGATGTTAATTATTATTTCAAGGAACTAAATAAATGGAGGTTATAATAAAAAAACTCATTTACTTGTCTCGTATATTTAACCCGACCAACAAAACACAATTGTATCAAGCATAAATGAATTTATACAACAATTTTAATACAACCCACCTATTTGGCTCACCTAACCCGTCCAAAATACAGCCATATAAAACAAATTCAACCAAATTTACCAACATAACCATACTAGTGACCCGTCCATCCTCCATTGCTGGCAATTACCTCTTGCAGTCGTTCAGGAACTAGCGCCACATACCTGTAAATAAGTTCAGGTTCGCTCTTGCTCCCACTAATTGACGATGTTTGCCCAAACATTTTCAATTGGGTTCAGATCGCAAGATTTACTTGACCAGACGAGAAGATCCATATTTTTTTTATCTTGAAACCAGCGAGTTACTACCCTGGCTGTGTGTACTGGACAGTTGTCGTGCATGAAGAGGACTCGCTCTGGATAGGGAAGAGCCTTATATGTTCTAACAGGTGGCAGCATTACTTCCTCCAAGATCTCTATATACTTCTCTGCTGTAAGCCTGCCTTCTATTTCTACCAGCTCCCCAACACCGTAGAGGTATACCCAGCCCCACGTGTTGGCCATGACTGACCGCTTCTCGCCACCTCCAAGGCATTTTCTCGGACATACCTCATTTGGAAATAACAACGTGCATCATAATAATTCATATGTGGAGCATGTAATAACCCATCATTTAAGACTAAATTTAGGGACAGTAATATTAACATTGAAAGCTTCAGCACCTCGTGTTGTTTCTCCTCCAACAGTGTAGTTTACCTTGAGAGCTAGAGCAGAAGGTTTTATCGTCGGGCCAGGTGACACACGCCCCAAAAGATAAGTCCTTCATTCTCACGCTCCAGGGTAAATCTTAGCCGATTTTGACGGTGTCTCTCTGTCAGCTGTTCCTTTATTGCTGGTGTTCGGTGATGTATTCCAGCCTCATCGAGCCTCTTTCGTACAGTCCTTGGTGTCACATTAAGTTGAATGTCTTGTATGTCAACTGCATTCGTAAATGGGTTTTGATCTACAGCTTAATGTATCATATGATCTTGAACTGGAGTTATCTTTCTCGGGGCGCCTGATCTATGCCGATTATCAGATTTTCCTCTTCATCCCACCTTTTCAGCCACCGATAAACAGTTTTCCGGTCAATTCCAAGTTTTCTTGCAATATCCGTGTTGGTAAAGCCACCGTCTCTCGTATCAACGATTCTTCCTCATAGATCAACCTTGGCCTCACGACGATCCATTTTCAAGGCTAGGCACTACTGTAGACAGACTGAGGCAACCACGGGACCGCATCCACGATTACACTTCATATCCTTTTGGTGTGAGAATCAGTGCTATTCGTATGAAGTGTTTTGAACACTTCGGTTCCCTATAGGATCCATATGCCATACAGAGGACACTATTTCCTGATCCATATTACGAGTGTCATATTTGTTTAATGTAACGTGAGGCTCAAGAAATCCTCAAAAATACAGTAATGGATCACTACGGCTGCCAGGTAACACAGGTGACAGTCACGGGAGCATGCTAGGCTTAGGTGAAGATAACTTCCCAGTGGGATTAATGATAGCGACCATAAGTCACGGATCAATTTGCTGATATTTCTTAGGAGTGATAACAACGTTATGTCACGTCAGGCAGCCAAAGCATGACACAGCTGCCTGTTCAGTATGCGCATGTGCTGGCATGGGTGAATGCTACAACCACTGGTATTAGTGATAATATGTTCTTGGGCAAACATGCTTTTTAAAATATCGAGTGTAACTGATTCTGGTTTCTTCCCGCATCTGTTCCCCATTTACTATGGTGCAGGCCAATGTTATTGGTGCAGGAGACCGTCACGGGGCACCTGTAAGAGGCAGGGCCGGATTCAGGAGTGGGCAAAGTGGGCAGCTGCCCAGGGGCCTCCACAATCTGGGGGCCTCCACATATTACAAAATTTAATTTTTTTGTTTATTCATTTGGATTATTTTAATTTTCATTCTTTAAAATTCATGTTTATCTATACCATCACGTAAAACTATGTTCAGCAAGAAGCGTGATAGAAATTAGGATAGCTACTCCTTGAAATTCATGAATACCTGGTTTTCCTATGAACCGTATATTAATTAAATTGTTTAATTGTTTTACTATTGGATGCAAAATTTCAATTTTATTTATAGTTGAGTTGATACTTATTCTGAATCTATCTGACCTTGCACTTAAAGAAGCCTATACATGCATTCTTGGACAGAACCATTATTTGAGTAGAGGTTTATCTGATTAATAATGCAAAGAATCATCTCTCTGTAATAACTGATAATATATTCTTTTCTGTGAAGTCTCTTGAAAATTTTTGACATGTGCGGTAGTAGCTATATCAGGGCTGGTCGACTTGAACCACATGAATGACTCCAGTCATGTCTCACTTTTGTGTGTGTGTGTGTGTGTGTGTGTGTGTTTGGAATTTGTACACTATCAATAAATATACAGTTGATTAAAATTTTCTCAGTGTTCTAATTTCCTCAATATAACTGCATATGGCTTCAAAATTCTCCAAAGAAGTGTTCAGATTTCAAAATTTTCCGGGGGGCTTACAGCGCCCCCCCGAACTCCCAGATGTTTATGCTCGCTTCACTCGCCACCCCACCCTCTTGGGTAGTTATAATGAGGGGGGCCTCCACAAAGAGGCTGCCCATGGGCCTCCACAGGTCTAAATCAGGCACTGGTAAGAGGTGTGATACTAACAGTTAGAGCTGTAAATTATCTATTATATTTCCAGTCAATTTATACTGTTTTTATTAACTTTTCTTATGATATATGATGGCAAACATATAGTTATAAATATGTTAATTGATTAAAATAGTGATGAACAACAAACAAAATATTTTTGAGCAGCTGTTTTCATCCAAACTCCGCCCACACTAGGGTTCGAGACTGGTTCATTCATATGGGTTTGATACGTGCCCTGTTCATAGCTAAAGTTGCCGGATGTCTCCACTGGCCAAAGCCATGTGGGGGCAGTATATTCTTCCGCGATGTAAAGTCAGCCTCAGGAATAAGTATACCCACTGTAGCTGTAAGGTCCGAAAATGGTCTGGTAACGTTGAAACTGCGCATCCAGACGCATGATGAAACACAGCTCCCTTCCACTTGTTATCTCTAACTATTTTCTGTTTCCCCTTCCTTATTCTTCTATTTACTCCTCTTCCTTCCTTTACTAATCCAAACATCAGTAAAAAAAAACAGAGTAAGAGAAAAAGTGGGGGAGGAGGAGGGAGCTGTACGATAACTGCAATCCCATTCGGCAACAAGTTTACACCCATCGGATACAATATATAACCTGTAATATAAACACAAGACACTAGTAAAACATTCACAACAAATGTATTTACAACATATATGTAGGAATAAAACATAAATTACAGGTCATTTTGTAATTTTGTCTCAAACACGAACCGTAGGTGTATACTTATCCTTGTGGCCGACTGTACATACTACTGTGTGGTGGAGACGAAAGCTTCAAGACTTATGTGTCCAGAAGTTCATCCAACTGTCTGGACAAAACTAGAGGTGTTTGAAACCCCGAGTTCACAGGGCAATCAAGTACAGGCCAATCAACCTCCATGAGGTCGCAGGTCAATCAACCCCGGGTCACAGGCCAATCAACCCCCAGGTCACAGGTCAATCACGTACAGGCCAATCAACCCCCATGAGGTCACAAGTCAATCAACCCCGGGTCATAGGTCAATCAACCCCCGGGTCACAGGTCAATCAAGTACAGGCCAATCAACCCCCATGAGGTCGCAGGTCAATCAACTCCCAGGTCACAGGTCAATCAACCCCCGGGTCACAGGTCAATTAATCCCCAAGAGGTCACAAGTCAATCAACTCCCAGGTCACAGGTCAATCAAGTACAGGTCAATTAACCCCCAAGAGGTCACAAGTCAATCAACTCCCAGGTCACAAAAGTCTATCAAGTGCAGGTCAATTACCCCCATGCGGTCACAGGTCAATCAAGTACAGGTCAATTAACCCCCCACGAGGTTACAGGTCAATGAAGTTAATTAAACAGATGAACCTGTTAATTACTGACACATGGCTTGATTTACTCAAGAACACCTACATTTCCCTAAGTGACAGACGAACACACTCATGAACTAAAACCCAAAATATGTACAATCAAAGACAAAAGTCGTGTTGCGGTTTGTCCTTAGATTAAAAATAACTCGTGAAACATTATAAGAGCCCCCCCACCACGAGGCAGAGCGGACCATAAGTTTAGCTCTAAGGCATATGTTTTCACCAAATTTCACGACACGACTTTTGTCTTTGATTGTACATGGGAAGTACCGTAAGCGATACAGGCCGTGAGTACCGTCAGTGAATGCAGTAGTACCATAAGTGAAACATACAGTGAGTACCGTAAGTGAATACAGTAGTACCATAAGTGATACACAGAATATTCCCCAATGTATGAGAAACAGGTAAGTACTGGCGAGAAAGAGTCGCATGGTTAAGAAGCCGAAATGAAAGTGGTTTCCACAGAGAGGCAGTACACTCAACCTCCCTCATTTCATCAACTGTAACGTTAGGTACCCATACACAGACATAGATGAGAAAATAAAACAGCCACCAAGCGATACAAATATATAAAACCACGAAAAAAAATATTCAAGTTATTAATGTACTGACGGACAGAAGGTGACAGACTTACGGACGATTTATGAAACAGAGACGAGAGCCTCAAGATAACCTCATAGAATCTGAGGTATCCATAAGTGAAATTTCTCGTAAGTGGCTATATAGGAACGCATACATCTAACTCACTTAAGGTAAACACATAAATAATATCCATAATGGCTTAAAAATGACCCTGCGACTATACGGTGTTTTAATAAGATACGTTTGAACCTTTGAAAGTCTTGTTCCTGCAATACAAACTTAGAAAAACAAACAAGGAGACAAACACAAGGATAATGTATTAATCTCATTACACAAACGACCGAGTTATAATAATTACAGTATTCCAAACGTGCAGCAGGTGTGGACAAACACTCAACCGGCAGAACAAGCAGCGCCTGGCAAACACAACCAAATACGTTAAATCTGGTTATAAATTGTAATGGTTATTTCTTAACATTTATGATAATTAATGCCGTAATACCTCGTTGTGAAGTATACGGTCAAAGTTATGATAATGAGTGTAATTAGTACCATTTGACTTCACAAACCTTCATTACCATTTGAATATAATGACTTAAAATATACAGAAACACAAACGTTTCTTTAGGTCTGTCTTTAAGAAATTAGGAGCAAGTATTTACTCTAGACTCTCGAGGATGTAAACAGAGTAACCAGATACCAGATGAACAACGATGTTATAGAGAAATCCGACAGTGAGAAAGATTTAGAAGTAATGATAAGTAGGAATCTTATACCAAGTCAAGAATGTGTATTTGCTCGAAACAAGGTCAACAAAATACTTGGATTCATACAAAGGAGTGTTAGTTACAAGACTAGCGAGGTCATCCTAAAACTATATCTTGCGTTTGTGAGACCTCACTTGGATTACGCAGTTCAGTTCTGGTCACCGTATTACAGAATGGATATAGAATCTCGAGAAAAAATTCAAAGGAGAATGACAAGAGTAATCCCGGGTATTAGGAACCTTGAGTACAGAGACAGGTTAAAGCATCTTAATTTGCACTCCCTCGAGACGAGAGTGAGGGCGATATGATAGAGGTGTATAAATGGAAGTCAGGGCTAAACAAAGGTGATATAACAAAGGTACTGAAACTATCCAACCAGGAGCGAACTCGTAACAATGATTTTAAATTAGACAAATTTAGATTCAGGCGCGAAATAGGTAAATATTGGTTTGGAAATGGAGTAGTGGATGAGTGAAACAAGTTACTAAACATCATCATTAACTAGAATACGCTGGATAGCGTCAAACATAGGTTGGACGGATATATGAGCGATAGGGGTTGGGTGTAAACGGGACTGCCCAGTATGAGCCAATAGGCCCACTACAGTTTCCTCCATTCTTATGTTCTTAAGTTCAAGGAAAGTTGTGGGAGTGAGATGTACTGTACTGTATTTTAACCTGGGCTGACTGGTTAAATGGCCCCCAGTCCTATTAGGCCCCTAATTAACTTACCCATTAGGAGTTGGTCCCATGACTGATTAACCCCAATCCTAATGATTAGGTTAATCTTAGATAGTCATCTTGAGGGCTTAATGGGGCTAAGACTGAACCTGACGCTGGGGGCTGCCAGAGAATATTTCTCAAACAGACTTCATCAGGGCTTAAAAATTATTTAGCTCAGAGGGAAGTAAATCTAATTAACTCGTGTGAGGTAATTAACGGCTCACAATATTTTTCCAAACATTATTGTGGAAGAAAGACAGAAATTTGTCAATACCAGTTTATCTTCACAAACATTTACCAAGGGAAAAATATTGGGACCACCTGAAGATTAGACACCCTGACGCTGCTTGTGGGTTAAGGTAAGGTAAGGTAAGGTAAGGTTAAGGTAAGGTAAGGTAAGGTTAAATTAGGTTAGTATTAGGGTGGGTAATCTTAATTTGAAATAAACTGAGGGCTAATCTTCATGTGATCCGAAAAAAAAAAATATTGTCAACACGAGTTTTTATTCACGACTAATAAACAAGACTAATTACATCATACAGTATAAATAAACAAACGTCTTCAGGTGGCATGTAAATAACTCACCTGTAAATATATTTTTGTGTAGAATCCAAATCTAATATTCCTAAAAAACTTACATACCGAAAATAGCTTCTTCTTTACGATATAGTTTGAGGCATTGAACTGAGTATTTTTTTTAACAAGAATTAAAACTCTCGTAGATGTGTATGACCAAGACAAGGGTGAAGTCCAGGAGTCTAAGTACCTCTTACGGGCTCGTTCGGGAAGACACTTGGTGATGTACAATGAAAGACAAAAGTCGTGTCGTGAAATTTGGTGAAAACATATGCAAGAAGGCTAAACTTTTGGTGCGCTCTGCCTTGTGGTAGGGGGCTCACATAATGTTTCACGAGTTATATTTAATCATCGGACAAAATCGCGACACAACTTTTGTCTTTAATTGCACATACTATAAGAAAAAAAAATTTCTTTAATATTATACCAAAGAGTAATCAACCTATTTATACCAACACAAAAGCCGAAGAAAAATAGGGACTTACTTGATTAACTAGGACGAATAATATTATCTACCTAAAATGTTTTCATCATAAGCTCGCGGAGTGTTAGGTTAGGTTAGGTTAGGTTAGGTTAGGGTGAAATAAGCTCGGGTGTCTAATCTTAATGTGGTCCGAGAGGCGTTGCATCTGGCCAGGACTTGAGTTAGTGATAATCTCTAATGTGGTGATAATCCTCTACCGTGGTGATAATCTCTACCATGGTGATAATCCTCTATCGTGGTGATAATCTCTACCATGGTGATAATCCTCTACCGTGGTGATAATCCTCTACCGTGGTGATAATCCTCTACCGTGGTGATAATCCTCTACCGTGGTGATGATCCTCTACCGTGGTGATAATCTCTACCATGGTGATAATCCTCTACCGTGGTGATAATCCTCTACCGTGGTGATAATCCTCTACCGTGGTGATAATTCTCTACCGTGGTGATAATCCTCTACCGTGGTGATAATCCTCTAATATGGTGATAATCGTCTATCATGGTGATATTACCTCTACCACGGTGATAATCGTCTATCATGGTGATAATCTCTACCATGGTGATAATCCACTACCATGGTGATAATCCTCTACCATGGTGATAATCCTCTACCGTGGTGATAATCCTCTACCGTGGTGATAATCGTCTATCATGGTGATAATCGTCGATCATGGTGATAATCCTCTACCATGGTGATAATCGTCTATCATGGTGATAATCGTCGATCATGGTGATAATCCTCTACCATGGTGATAATCGTCTATCATGGTGATAATCGTCTATCATGGTGATAACGTCTACTGGGATATCCTCTACCGTGGTGATAATCGTCTACCATGGTGATAATTTCTACCATGGTGATAATCGTCTATCATGGTGATAATTGTCTATCATGGTGATAATCGTCTATCATGGTGATAATCCTCTACCATGGTGATAATCCTCTACCGTGGTGATAATCTCTACCATGGTGATAATCGTCTATCATGGTGATAATCGTCTATCATGGTGATAATCGTTCATCATGGTGATAATCCTCTACCATGGTGATAATCCTCTACCATGGTGATAATCGTCTACCCCTGGTGATAATCGTCTATCATGGTGATAATCGTCTACCATGGTGATAATCGTCTACCATGGTGATAATCGTCTATCATGGTGATAATCGTCTACCATGGTGATAATCGTTTATCATGGTGATAATCCTCTACCATGGTGATAATCGTCTACCATGGTGATAATCGTCTACCCCTGGTGATAATCGTCTATCATGGTGATAATCCTTTACCATGGTGATAATCGTCTACCATGGTGATAATCGTCTACCATGGTGATAATCGTCTATCATGGTGATAATCGTCTATCATGGTGATAATCGTCTACCATGGTGATAATCGTCTATCATGGTGATAATCGTCTACCATGGGGATAAGCGTCTACCATGGTGATAATCGTCTACCATGGTGATAATCGTTTACCATGGTGATAATACTCTACCATGGTGATAATCCTCTACCATGGTGATAATCGTCTACCATGGTGATAATCCTCTACCATGGTGATAATCGTTTACCATGGTGATAATCGTCTACCATGGTGATAATCGTTTACCATGGTGATAATCATCTACCATGACTGTGTTCACGCTGCCGATCGCAATATTCACCAATACCAATATTTTGAAGTAGACAAAATATGACTTTTCGCGAATATTAAGGGTGTGATTTTGGTTACAGACGAGGACAGTATTGGAGTCCACCTTTCCTATCATATTTCTGTACGTATCTCGACCAATCAGAATATATAATTTACAGAAACATGTAAGCTCACTTGTATATGGTACTTTAAACCTCATTCCAGACGCCATATTTCTGTCTTTTACACTACATGGACGATATTTGTCATACACATGTTCCAAAAATCGTAATTATAACATTAATATCCAAAATATTCTTAGATACGAACGAGCCTCGATACCACAGTACCACAAGTTATTACCTACAACAATATTCCGTGTCTGTTAATATATTCTACACTCTAGTCGTTTTTCACACATTTTGTACACATGGTTTATAATGTTTGTTATCTTGGGTTATTTTCTTATCTAGTATAATGTTGGTTAAAGGGAGAGAAGATAACGTAACATTAACCAAACACTAACAGTATATTAACCCCAAATTCCTAACTGCTATTTACACGTGTTGTTGTGAAGCTAAAACAGTGTTTAGTCAATCCTTAAATAAGTTCTAAACTGTTCTATGTTCAGATCTATTCACGGGAGGTTCAGCTAAAGCCCATCTATAAAGTGGTTAAGAGTGTTTTGGCCCAAGATTAGGGTGAATTTAAAGACCTCATTTCTTACATAACCTTCTTGGGTTACGTAGTTTATCTAACAGTAACTCCTAAACGTCACTGATTGTGTTTAAGTTATAGTTCCTGGACGTAAACTGTTACAAATCCACCTCGTATGGTAAGTCAAGGAGCACATAACTGGAGAAACTACAACACCTTAAATGTAAATTATTAACAGCAATTAACAGGTAACTAAATCTCAGGTTAACCTTAATTAAACACTTATTACCCCCAGACTTCGTATATGAAACAATACCTCACAGCCATGTATTCAGGAAGTGTATCTGAGGATGAATTATATTGAATTATTTTACTTGTGAATGTTTTTATATATAATACTACTGTTGAGAGTCATTCAGTGCTTTGCTTGTACCTCTCCCACCTCTCCTGGCTCGGTATCTTGTTCCATTTTCATCTTTATTCACTTACTAAAAATAACCACAAAGCAAATCAAAATACTATAAAGAAAATGAGTAAAATTATAATTAATGAAAGTAACTTGTATATATGTCTTTGTGTTGAAACAAAATATAAGGAAAGACGAAAGGTAAGCTCGGGGAAAGTGAAAGGGGTAAAATCAGGATTGTCTGACAGAAGAAGAATATTGGTGATGTAAATGACGAATAAAATGTAGAGTTGCGTGAGGGATAATACTAGAGTCAATAGCAGAGAAGGATGAAAATAGCCAATATATACAGGGTGTCCATAAATGATTACCCTAGAAAACAGTATGCTCTCATGCTTTAATCAGGGTAATCATTTATGAACACCCTGTATTTCACTAAGGATTGAGAAGTGTGAGGAGTACAGATTTAGTGTGAAAGATACAGTAATGGTGATGGCGTTTTTAAGTGCACACACACACACACACATCCTTGACCACAGAAGGGTCAAGACGTACCTGGCGCTCCTCTCGGAGCAGCCAGGTCAACTGTTAAGTTGGCCCATACCAACCCCCTCCCCTGAACCCTCCTCCCCACCGGAATATCAACAAGTTCTCGCCAGAAGTTACAATTTCATTTAGGAAAGGAAAGGAACCAGTGTTAAACAGAAGTGAACAGTGGTGAACAGTGCTTAAGTCAGTGAGAACAACTCAACAGTAACAGTCGCACCCAAGTTAACCTTCACACAGTGAGGTCCCAGGTACCCAGTGATAACGGCCCGTGATAACCAGCGATGTGTTAATCCGTCTACGATAGGAAGGCCTGGGACCAAACCTCACTCATATAACACCATCTGTGAGGGAGTTACTACACCACGTCAGGCCCCTCATAACACCATCTGTGAGGGAGTTACTACACCACGTCAGGTCCCTCATAACACCATCTGTGAGGGAATTACTACACCACGTCAGGCCCCTCATAACACCATCTGTGAGGGAATTACTACACCACGTGATGCCCCTCATAACACCATCTGTGAGGGAGTTACTACACCACGTGAGGCCCCTCATAACACCATCTGTGAGGTAATTACTACACCACGTGAGGTCCCTCATAACACCATCTGTGAGGTAATTACTACACCACGTGAGGCCCCTCATAACACCATCTGTGAGGGAGTTACTACACCACGTGAGGCCCCTCATAACACCATCTGTGAGGGAATTACTACACCACGTGAGGTCCCTCATAACACCATCAGCGAGGGAATTACTACACCACGCCAGGTCCCTCATAACAACATCTGAGGGAACTACTACACCACGCGAGTTCCTCCTAACACCATCTGGGAGGGAGTTACTACACTACGAGTTTGCTGTTCAACACCTACATTAATCTGAATGTTCACTGTATGTTCCTTCACCTTTCTCTAATGAAGGCTTTTGTTAAACCACCAATGTATGTAATAAGTCATTTATGTCCAATGTATATTTTCAGCCTTCGGGCTGCAGAACTTTTTCAATAAACCGTTAATTATTATTATTATTATTATTATGTAATGATTGTTTATCAGACCACAGCTTACAGCTCAGAGAATTACAACTCCCTCGAGAGACGTAGAAAGAGGGGAGGCATGATAGAGGTGTATAAATGGAAGTCAGGGCTAAACAAAGGGGACATTACAAAGGTACTCAAACTGTCCAACCAGGAGCGAACTCGTAACAATGGTTTTAAATTAGACAAATTTAGATTTAGGCGCGAAATTGGTGAACACTGGTTTGGAAACAGAGTAGTGGATGAATGGAACAAGTTACCAAATATCATCATAACTCTAACACGCTGAAAAGCTTCAAATATAGGTTGGATGCTTATATGAGCAATAGGGGTTGGGTGTAAACGGGACTGCCCAGTATGGACCAATAGGCCCGCTGCAGTTTCCTCCATTCTTATGTTCTCTGTATCATTTATCACTTCTCCCGTCCCTCCCTTTATCTTCTAACTCCCAGTACTATACCTCTCTCAGACCCTCCACCACCTCTTCCTCAGGTATCATTCTGTCTTACTTGTTGACCCTTTCAAAGCGATGATTTAACCCCTTGGGTACGATGACTTAACCTCTTGAGTACGATGACTTAACCCCTTGATTATGATGACTTATCCCCTTGACCACGATGACTTAACCTCTTGAGTACGATGACTTAACCCCTTGAGTACGACGATTTAACCCCTTGATTATGATGACTTATTCCCTTGACCACGATGACTTAACCTCTTGAGTACGATGACTTAACCCCTTTTATGATGTCTTATCCCCTTGACCACGATGACTTAACCTCTTAAGTACGATGACAACCCCTTGATTGTGATGATCTAACCCCTGAGTACGATGATTTAACCCTTTGTTTACAATGATTTAACCCCTTGATTAAAGTGATTTAGCCTCTTATGCACGATAGTTTAACCCTTTGATTACGATATCACCGACAATATTAATGGTGATTTAGCAAATTGGTCTTTTTTGTGTGTTTTTGCAAAATGATCAAACATTTAAGGTCATTTTGTAAAATTTTCAAAAACATCGATTTCGCAAAAAAAAAAAAAAAAAAAAAAAAAAAAGTAACATATATACAACATCAATACCAGCTTGATTTAACACATTAATCGTGAACATTACTAAGGCTAACAATACAAACCTGAACTAACAAACAAAAACAATACTGAACTAACAATACACCTCAGCGCTATACCAACACTCAACGCAGTCCTCACCATTGCAGTTTTGTCATTCTTGTAAAATTAGTAGTAGTGTCAGTGTCGAAGTATCGTGTTTAATTCAAGACTACTGAATTATCCTCCCAGGCAGTACATGGAGTGAACACAACATTATACAGAGCAACAACGTTTACTGTACCGCCTGAGGTTCTCTGGCGTTGCTACTGTGTGTGTGTGTGTGTGTCACTTATGCAAATGACGTCCCTCTACACGGTTTACTGGACATGTAAACGTTGCTGCTGTAAAATGTTCATACTTTTCCTGTCAAAATAACACTATATTTACCCCAAACAATTACTCATGTCCAAATTAATCAATAAAATCAAACCAATTTAAAAAATAATAATAATTTCACGCAGATCAAGTAACAACATTCACAAATAATTCACAAGTAATAGTAGTAATTACACGAAATTCGAATGGCATATAAGACACAATTACCATGTTTTAAAAGTTTGGTAAAAGTCATGGTTCTTGTATGTGTTCGACTAGGTTACTCTTGTTAGCTGCCACACAATACGGTCGAGGAACAGATCATAACAGAGTACATCACCTTTATGCCGGAACACCGTAGATAAGAGGCGTTGTTAAGTGTTTTTAGAAATAACTTAATGTTTTGAATACAACTTAAATACAACAGGTGATATTGTATTTATTATTTTATAATTTCAGTAACATCACTCCTGTTGTTAAGGGTTTGTAAATGTTTTATTTCAACTGTGGTTCTTCTTAATATGTTCATTATCTTCGCTTTAGTAATGTTATAACTGTTGCGTTGTATGTTTAGTTTGAGGGGTAAAGGTGTGGGTGGTGTGGCTACAGCTGGTGTGGGTGTAGGTGGTGTGGCTACGGGTGGTGTGAGTGTAAGTGGTGTGGTTACAGGTGGTGTGGGTGGGGTGGGTGTAGGTGGTGTGGGTGCAGGTGGTGTGACTACAGGTGGTGTGAGTGTAGGTGGTGTGGCTACAAGTGGTGTGGGTGTAGCTGGTGTGGCTACTGGTGTGGGTGTAGGTGGTGTGGCTACAAGTGGTGTTTGGTGCAGGTGGTGTGGCTTCAGGTGGTGTGGGTGTTGGTGGTGTGGGTGTAGGTGGTGTGGCTTCAGGTGGTGTTGGTGGTGTGGGTGTAGGTGGTGTGGGTATAGGCGGTGTGGTTACAGATGGTGTGGGTGTAGGTGGTGTGGGCGTAGGTGGCGTGGGTGCAGGTGGTGTGGGTGTAGGTGATGTAGGTGGTGTGGCTACAAGTGGTGTAGGTGGTGTGGCTACAAGTGGTGTAGGTGTAGGTGGTGTGGCTACAGGTGGTGCAGGTGTAGGAAGTGTGGTTACAGGTGGTGTGGTTACAGGTGGTGTGAGTGTAGGTGGTGTGGGTGTAAGTGATGTGGGCGTTGGTGGTGTAGGTGGTGTGGCTACAGGTGGTGTGGGTGTAGGTGGTGTGGCTACAGGTGGTGCAGGTGTAGGAAGTGTGGTTACAGGTGGTGTGGTTACAGGTGGTGTGAGTGTAGGTGGTGTGGGTGTAAGTGATGTGGGCGTTGGTGGTGTAGGTGGTGTGGCGGCAGGTGGTGTGGGTTTAGGTGGTGTGACTACAGGTGGTGTGGCTACAGGTGGTGTGGGTGTAGGTGGTGTGGCTACAGGTGGTGTGGGTGTAGGTGGTGTGGCTACAAGTGGTGCAGGTGTAGGGGGTATGGCTACAGGTGGCGTAGGTGTAGGGGGTATGGCTACAGGTGTTGTGGCTACAGGTGGCGTAGGTGTAGGGGGTATGGCTACAGGTGTTGTGGCTACAGGTGGTGTAGGTGGTATGGCTACAGGTGTTGTGGCTACAGGTGGTGTAGGTGGTATGGCTACAGGTGTTGTGGCTACAGGTGGTGTAGGTGGTGTGGCTACAGGTGGTGTGGCTACAGGAGGTGTAGGTGGTGTGGCTACAGGTGGTATGGGTGTAAATGGTGTGGGTGTGGTTGGTGTAGGTAGTGTGGTTAAAGGTGGTGTAGGTGGTGTGGCTATGGTTGGTGTGGGCGTTGGTGTAGGTGGTGTGGCTAAAAGGAGTGTGGATGTAGGTGTAGGTAGTGTGGCTACAGGTGGTGTGGGTGTAGGTGGTGTGGCTACAGGTGGTGTGGGTGTAGGTGGTGTGGCTACAGGTGGTGTGGGTGTAGGTGTAGGTAGTGTGGCTTGTAAGGTAAACAGAAACGTCACCAGCCGTCATCTCTACGCAATACTCCTTGGCACACACACACACACACACACACACCAAATAACACATCTAAAAAAATATTTCCACCCCTAAAATACCCCCTCAGCTGTGTTCGAGCCCAAGTTTACCACCCACCAAATGTGAATCTCAATACGTGAATATTTTTACACTAATATACGTTTAGTAAAAAAAAAAACTCAATTTTTGTGTGGAAGCTGAATCACTGGGGATTTATGAACCAGGTCATCACAGCTACTGGTCATGTCATCAGAGGTACTGACCTTCGTGAAAAGACTGGACAAGCACTGGGTAAGTCAAGATGTCATGTTGGACTAGTTTTGCATATATACGTTGTTGAGCCTTTTGCCTGCCTGCTGTGATGTAGAGTGACAGGTCAAAGGTCACAGTAAAAACATACAAGAGGTCACCACCCGGTTTGAATCTTCGAGGGCAGCGTAGGTAAGGTTGTCACTAATGGCCTAGATTATCAACAGCTCACATGATAACGCCCAGTAACTAATATATTGCCACCCATCATAACATTTATATCTTTCTTGGAAAAAGTTTAAATAAATAAAGTAACACCAAATGAACTTATGATGGTCTATAATGCTGCTTCAATTATAATGCTCGTCACCCCGTTTTCGTCAGCGCTGTAATAATGATAATGAGACTACTGTCATTGTGCATGCTGGTAATGAGGAAAATTGCCTTTCTTACCTGGTAATTTACCTGTCATCATTTAATCAGTCTTCCCACATCAAAAACCAGCAATAACTCGTATAACAACGTATAAATAAATTCCGAAAATTATTAAACTTGATTGAAAAATAGATAAATATTTCTATGGGATTATTTAAAGTCTAATCACATGAGGATGTTAACAGGTGAGATAAGCCTAATCTTCAGGTGACCCCTTGTAAGATAACACTATAGATATTACCAAGTATCGTTGAACCTGAACAATATTCTGTTTCATTCAGCTGGCAACTGTGACCAGGTGTACGAGAGGCTAAACCAGGAGCTTTGGAAGGTAATGGGGTGCACGCTAGTCAACAGGAGTGTCCGCAGTGTCGAGTTCCGCTGATAAAATTGTGTAAAGTTTGTGTGTTTAAAGTTTACTCGTGCAAGTGATCTGAAGGAGTGACTAATTTAACACACACACACACACACACACACACACACACTCAATTAAATACACAGACTAACTTTTTCCCTTAAGAGTTTCGAACCCACATAACAACCTTTATCAATCGATCCTCTGAGCCACTAGCCATACATGTTAGTGTCCTCGCCTTCCATTTGAGTGGCCAGGGTTCGAATCCTGCCGTCATCATACAGGGAGGTACAGCAAGAGGCTATTATTCACTTTGTATTATTGATTATTATAGTCATATTCTATTTCATAAGTAGAAGTAAACTAAAAATAATAACTATGTCATTTGTATTAATTAAAATGTCTGATGTGAAATGGTTACTAATACGCTTTATGTATGTATGTATGTATGTATGTATGTATGTGTACGGCAGCCAGACAGACAGGGGTATATTCATGACCACTGACAACATCACCTTTAAAGCCCAGGCCTATTTCCAGTTGGCCAGAGAGCCACCCCTACCACCCACCACCACCACCACCTTTGTGTTGACTCAGGGTACACGGTGCTCAGTGGGCCACAGTACACTACACCACAAGAGCTTTAAAAGTGAGGCACCAGCTGTTCCCTACGACAAAATGAAAGGTTTACTACCCACTTCTCACATACCTTTAACATAACACCCAGGGATTTTATCTTTGTACTAAAAGAAAATTATAAAATTCACTCAGTCAAAATCACAGTTTTCGTGACGGTGTATAAGTACCACAGCTTCCAGAATTATTTTATTGTGTTTTTTTATGGCGAGTTAAAATCGTCTTAGTTATCGATGATTTTTATAAAAACTTGAAGAACAAAGTTATTGGTAGAATTACCACTGACACAACTAACTGCTAATTATAATAATGATGATGTGATGATGATGAAGCTATCACCATCATGTGAAGGTCCCTGGCCAGGCTATCACCATCATGTGAAGGTCTCTGGCCAGGCTATCACCATCATGTGAAGGTCCCTGGCCAGGCTATCACCATCATGTGAAGGTCTCTGGCCAGGCTATCACCATCATGTGAAGGTCTCTGGCCAGGCTATCACCATCATGTGAAGGTCTCTGGCCACACTATCAGCATCATGTGAAGGTCTCTGGCCACACTATCACCATCATGTGAAGGTCTCTGGCCACACTATCACCATCATGTGAAGGTCTCTGGCCACACTATCAACATCACCAAGCAGTCAGCCGTACTGATGGCAGGTCAGTGTGTGTGTGCTAAGAGTTGATCTTGAGTTGGTCAGAGAGAGGGTGACTAAAACGTACGAGCTTGGGAGCCAATACACCTGGATACAATTACTTCAGGTGTCACAGGTGCACAAAGTGGATCAAGACAGTCGATATAAACACGCAGACAAAGGGTTCGAACCTTCTTTATACACTCAAAGACAATAAACACTTCAAGCTACTTGGAACATATTAGACTCTATTACTAATATACAGGGTGCCCAAAAATAATTATCCCCTAAAACAGTATATACTCTCATGTTTTAATCAGGGTAATCATTTATGGACACCCTGTATATCTATGTACAGTATACTTAACAAAGGAATCAAATGGTGTAAATGTTGTCGCTCGAAACTATGACTTAAAGTATTATTGATGTTGTATTTGTTATTGTGAATTAAGTCAGACAGAAACATTGAAAAACAACAATTCTCTCAATATTGACGTTTGGCAAAAGTTACTTATGAAATATATCAAGATAAACTGGAACACAAAAGAAGGTTTGTTGTTATGTTGGCTGCTCTGACACATGTTTATATGTGGTTATGTTGGCACCCCAGACACCTGTTTATATGTGGTTATGTTGGCACTTCTGATACCTATTTATATGTGGTTATGTTGGCACCCCAGACACCTACTTATTTATGACTTAGTTTGCGCTGGAGGAAAACATTGCATGACTCGTATATATAAGTGGAAATTCTATTGCCTTGTCCATAGTCCAATAATGTCCTATTCTTTATAATTTTCATGTTTACGTGAGACAGAGTAAAGTGTCCCCGTATGTTCCAGGTAATAGGTTTACACTAATGAGTTTCTGGTAACAAGGGCGGGGAGTTTGAGAAGGTAAAACTGATATATATTGTCATTATGTTACATTAAATAAATAACTACATTATATAAAATACTCAATTAGATATAAGGAAGATATAACCAACGAGGTGTAGTTACTTATTGAATTAATTATATCTCAGGTGAGTTACCGATTCTCATTTATCGGTTTATAGAGGAGTTTCATTTCCTTGTTAAATTCTTCTTCTTTTGGTGAATAAATCTACAGTTCATCCAAGAGGCAGATCATCATCCAGGGTGTGGTTGACTCATCCTTCATCATCCATCTCTCAGTTTCAGATTATTTCACCTTAATAATCCTAATCACAATTTAATCTAACCTATTCTTAATCTAACTTAACCTAACCTAAGCTAACATAAAATAGCGTAACCTAGTTTAACCTAACCTAATCTAATTCCCCAGGTAACGATAGAGTGTTTAATCATCAAGTGAAATAATCTAAGGTATTTAATATTCAGTTGATCCCCTTGAAATTGCTTCCATTTTTCTTTCCCATCACCCGTAAATTACCTAATACTATCAGAGGGGAGAGTGCGGGGGTAGGAGGGTGGGAGAATGGGAGTGTGGGAGAATGGGAGTGTGGGAGATGGGAGGAAGGATGAAGTGGGTGACTTTAACAGTTGAGTTAACAAGGTAAAAGACAGCCCGAAGACATTACCGAGTCATAAAAACAGTTAATTTCATCTCAAAATACAAGATACAGTTTGTTGATGTTTTAAGTATTTCAGCTCCCAGGGTTATTAAGCATCGTTTACTATATGTTCGTTTTCTTAAGATAACTTTTGGGGATTTACAGCAGGAACAAGTAAACACCTGTGGTCGGGGGTGCAGTACCTTGGTGGTAGGGCCATTGAACAGGTAATCCAGCCGCTCGGGTACAGACCACCAATGATAAAACAGTTTCAGGGTGATATCCGATTCCAGCTAACCACTAATTACCTCAGAGATTAATACAATTTTAACACTTGAAGTAAAGGAGGCGTCATTCACCTAGTGTACAGACAACAAAATAATGATCTACATCCCAAGGTCTGACAGCCATCACAACGATCACTGACTGAGGCTATGTTCATTTGGTAAAGTTGGTACTTCTGAGTGTGTGATGCCTTGTGTAACGAAGACCGATGTATTCTGTATATCACATATAGTTAATACAGAGGAATTAACAGAAATCAACCTAGTAATGAGTGTTGTTCTGAATTCTTGATCCGGTATATCATAATCTTTTGGCAGTCACTGTACATAATCTCCTGTTAACCTCGGGACTATTATGATGGATTAACTTCTCGGTTATATAGTTGTTGCAGTACCACTGTATACATTCCTTCTATATTATAAATGATACACTATAATTTGTACATTATAACTTCAAGCAATAGTATATGAGGTATAGTATAATTTGTAATATTTTAGCAACCCTGTACATAAATAATTCTTGAAAATATTAACACTTTCTGCCTCTCCCACCTTAACCTACCCACACGTCACACAACACGTCATACACACACGTCATACACACACACGTCATACACACACACGTCACACACACACGTCACACCACAGGATACAGACACTTGCTCAGAGAAATCTTGACGCTGAGGACATATAAACCTGGCTGGCTGTCCTAAGTCAACTGAAAAGCTCAAGGCGTAATTGAAAGGAAAATCCGAGACGTGTGGGGCAGCCAGATGTCATGAATGTTGGTGGTGTTGGTGATAGTGGTGGTGTTGGTGGTGATGATGGTGGTGGTGTTGGTGGTGATGATGGTGGTGGTGTTGGTTATGATGGTGGTAGTGTTGGCTAAGGTTCAGACACCCGGCAGACACCATAATATACTGGGAAGGGAAAATACTGGTGTCGCCCTGGAAGAAATATAAAAGGTATTCCCTAAGCCTCAGTGTGATGGTGGGGAAAATACCGCGTCGTGCACCTTACCTGTACGGGAGGTGGAAAAAAATGTCCGATGTCATGAGAAGCACTACGATCAACCACACTTTCCTCCTTCCTCATTTATTCACCTGTTTATTACCTGTGATAATTGCAAGAGGCTGACGAGGACTTAATGTTCGTCTACGATGGTAAATATCAGGTGTACTGTATATGTCAAGAGACCATTTAAGGTACATTTGTAAAGAGATTCACTAACGTCAATCTCGTATATAGTTCAGTCCTATCATATGGGATGATTATTATATTGCATTGATTATATTATTGAAAATGTAACTACTTCTACATTACTAATTACTAATAAGTTCTATTCCATATCTCTCAAGTTTCATGTTAATTTAGCCAATACGTTTGGGATATTTAGCTCATAGACAGACAGACAGACAGACAGACGGACAGACAGACAGACAGACAGACAGACAAAAAAGCAATAACAACGACAAGAGGAGGATAATGACAATACCCAGCAGAAAGAAACCTCTTGACCTGAGCCCCAAAACTACGGTTATGTAACAAGAGACCCCTCCTCCCGCCCCCTCCCTCCCGTTCCCTCCTCCCCCCCTCCTGTCTCCCCTCCTCCCGTCCCCAAGCTTCAAAATCTTAAATAAAAATGTGGAGGAAAAATATGAGACATGGTTGCTCATCAGGTGGAGAGATGGAGAGGCGGAAGAGGAGAGGGAGAAGGGGGGAGAGGAGATGAGAGGGAGGGCGGAGGGAGAGGGATGAGAGACGGGGGATAGATGTTAAGGATTGAGAGGGATGTTTGGGAATGGGGAAGGAAGTTATATGTGGGGAAGGGAGAGATCGTGTGAGACAATTCGTGTCGAGTCCCGTCACCCTTTAGCTCTCCTCCACCCCACTCCTTGCTCCGCCACCCCACTGCCCCTGCCCCTGCTCCACCCCTTAGCCTGCCCGGCCGTATCACTGCCTCTCCCCATCACCATCTGTTGTACGTGACATAAAACAACGTCCGTATCAATGCCTTCCACCTACAGCATACACCAATCTATTGTATAGGTAGTAAATAGATTCTTGTATCACGTGAAGATTAGACACCCAAGTTTATTTCACCTAAAAATTTATAACGATAACCTAACCTAACCTAACTTGACCACAGGGTTGACAGAAGGTTGAATTGACATAGGGTTGGGTTGAGAAGGGGTTAGGTTGACAGGGGTTGGGTTGAGATGGGATTTGGTTGAGAGGGGGTTGGGTTGACAGGGGGTTGAATTGACAGGGTTTGGGTTGACAGGGGTTGGGTTGAGATGGGGTTGGGTTGACAGGGGGTTGGGTTGAGATGGGGTTGGGTTGAGAAGGGGTTGGGTTGAGATAGGGTTGGGTTGACAGGGGGTTGGGTTGACAGGGGTTGGGTTGACAGGGGGTTGGGTTGAGATGGGGTTGGGTTGACAGGGGGTTGGGTTGAGATGGGGTTGGGTTGACAAGGGGTTGGGTTGACAGGGGGTTGGGTTGAGATGGGGTTGGGTTGACAGGGGTTGGGTTGACAGGGGGTTGGGTTGACAGGGGGTTGGGTTGACAGGGGGTTGGGTTGACAGGGAGTTGGGTTGACAGGGAGTTGGGTTGACAGGGGGTTGGGTTGACAGCGGGTTGGGTTGACAGGGGGTTAAGTTATCAGAGGTTGAATTGACAGGGTTTGGGTTGACAGGGGGTTGGGTTGAGATGGGGTTGGGTTGACAGGGGGTTGGGTTGACAGGGGGTTGGGTTGACAAGGGGTTGGGTTGACAGGGGGTTGGGTTGACAGGGGGTTAAGTTATCAGAGGTTGAATTGACAGGGTTTGGGTTGACAGGGGTTTGGGTTGACAGGGGGTTGGGTTGACAGGGGGTTGGGTTGACAGTGGTTGAATTGACAGGGTTTGGGTTGACAGGGGGTTGGGTTGACAGGGGTTTGGGTTGACAGGGGGTTAAGTTATCAGTGGTTGAATTGACAGGGTTTGGATTGACATGGGTTGAGCTGACCGATGACCTTTCTATTTGCCATCGTCTTAAGCAACTATGGTTACGTGAATATAATTCCTCTGACATCATCCACTTTACTACGAAATATAAAATTAAATAATTTGATAAAAAAAAATTACAAATACATATTGTAACTTTTTTTCTTTTGATTCGAGACTTTTTTTATAGACTAAAGTACCGGAGGCATCAACAAGCAACATCAAAAAGCAACAAGCAACACCAGAAACCTAAAAGTAACATCAAAAATTCACAAGCAACATCAGAAACCCACATGCAACATCAAAAACCCACATGCAACATCAAAAACCCACATGCAACATCACAAACCCACATGCAATATCAGAAACCCACAAGCAACATCAGAAACCCACAAGCAACATCAGAAAGCTACAAGCAACATCAGAATGCCAGGAAACATCAGTGTTAGTCAATCCCGGGTGCAAGCCACTATCAGAGAGCCAGTTAACACGAGAGTCAGTCAGCTTTAGTGCCAGTTGATACCAGCGGGCCAGTTAACATCGGAAAGTCAGTCAATAACAGTGCCAGTTGATGCCAGAGAGCCAGTTAACACTAGAGTCAGTCAACTTTAGTGCCAGTTGATACCAGCGGGCCAGTTAACATCGGAAAGTCAGTCAATAACAGTGCCAGTTGATGCCAGAGAGCCAGTTAGCATCAGAGTCAGTCAACACCAGACAAACCCTCGAGATCAGAGCCAACAATGTCTTACAACCAATACCACAGAGCCACAGATTTAGCCACAGTGCCACAACCAACATCACAGAGCCACAGATATACCCACAGTGCCACAACCAACATCACAGAGTCACAGATATACCCACAGTACCACAACCAACATCACAGAGTCACAGATATACCCACAGTGCCACAACCAACATCACAGAGCCACGGATATACCCACAGTACCACAACCAACATCACAGAGTCACAGATATACCCACAGTGCCACAACCAACATCACAGAGCCACAGATATACCCACAGTGCCACAACCAACATCACAGAGCCACGGATTTAGCCACAGTGCCACAATTATCTCAAGATAACCACTTCGCTACAGACCATCAAAGCTCAACCACCACCCCACCGTCCATGAATATAATTTAGAACAACTTTGGTAAAATTTCGTTTCAAACTCGTGGCGAATTACCTTGACAAACTTATGATTACAGTCAGACAAGTTTTAAATGTTAGGCCGTTCATGATTGTACACACACACATACATACACACACACACACACATACACACACACACACACACACACACACTCAGCCGCAGGTAACTTCACCGCATTCAACCATGGACGGACAGAAGGACGGAAGGTTGACAGGCAGCAGACGGACAGACAGACGGACGGAAGGTTGACAGGCACCAGCAGATGGACAGACGAACGGAAGGTTGACAGGCACCAGATGGACAGACAGACGGAAGGTTGACAGGCACCAGATGGACAGACAGACGGAAGGATGACAGGCAGCAGACGGACAGACGAAGAACATCATCTCGTCAGGTGATTTGTCTTCAGGCGGAAAATGGGCATTGTTTTTTTTCAGGGATATTTGGCGTTAGTTATATTTGGCGTTAGTTATATTTGGCGTTAGTTATATTTGGCGCTAGTTATATTTGGCGCTAGTTATATTTGGCGTTGGTTAAATTTGGCGCTAGTTATATTTGGCGCTGGATATATTTGGCGCTGGTTATATTTGGCGCTGGTTATATTTGGCGTTGGGTATATTTGGCGTTGGTTATATTTGGCGCTGGATATATTTGGCGCTGGATATATTTGGCGCTGGTTATATTTGGCGTTGGTTATATTTGGCGTTGGTTATATTTAGCGTTGGTTAAATTTGGCGTTGGTTATATTTGGCGTTGGTTATATTTGGCGCTGGTTATATTTGGCGCTGGTTATATTTGGCATTGGTTATATTTGGCGTTGGTTATATTTGGCGTTGGCTAAATTTGGCGCTGGATATATTTGGCGCTGGTTATATTTGGCGTTAGTTATATTTGGCGTTGGTTATATTTGGCGTTAGTTATATTTGGCGCTAGTTTTATTTGGCGCTAGTTATATTTGGCGTTAGTTATATTTGACGTTGGTTACATTTGGCGTTGGTTATATTTGGCGTTGGTTATATTTGGCGCTGGTTATATTTGGCGTTGGTTATACTTGGCGCTGGTTATATTTGACATTGGTTATATTTGGCGTTAGCTATATTTGGCGTTGGTTATATTTGGCGCTAGTTATATTTGGCGTTGGTTATATTTGGCGCTGGTTATATTTGTCGTTGGTTATATTTGGCGCTAGTTATATTTGGCGTTGGTTATATTTGGCGCTAGTTATATTTGGCGTTGGTTAAATTTGGCGCTTGTTGTATTTGGCGCTAGTTATATTTGGCGCTAGTTATAGTTGGCGCTAGTTATATTTGGCGTTGGTTATATTTGGTGTCCGATTCAGAGGTAGCCACATGTCATAATAACACATAATGTGTCCTAATTACTGTGTCGTGAATGAGTGAATGGTGTCAACAGTGTCATTAATAAGGGTGTCAAGTGTCATTAATAAGGGTGTCAACAGTGTCATAAACAAGGATGTCAAGTGTCATTAACCAGAGTTCCAATCAGACACAATCACAGACACAATGACAGACACAATCACAGACACAATCCCAGACACAATCACAGACAAAAACATACATTCCCAGGCCTTGATAACTGTGGACTCAAAGGCAGGTTCTCGTAGGTTCAACGTAACTTACACAATGAAAGAACCAATGGAAGTGAAAAGTTGTACATCAAGTAAGGAAAGATTCATAACTCTGCCTCAGTTTAGAAAATGTGGTTATTCTGAGGTTAGGTATTGCCATGTTCACTCCTGCCTCACTCCTTACTCCTGCATCACTTCTGTCTCTCTCCTGTCTCATTCCTGTCTCACTCCTGCCTCACTCCTGTCTCACTCCTGCATCACTTGTCTCACTCCTGCATCACTCCTCACTCCTGTCTCACTCCTGCCTCACTCCTGTTTCACTCCTGCATCACTCCTCACTCCTGTCTCACTCCTGTCTCACTCCTGTTTCACTCCTGCATCACTCCTCACTCCTGTCTCACTCCTGCCTCACTCCTGTTTCACTCCTGCATCACTCCTCACTCCTGCATCACTTCTGTCTCACTCCTGCCTCACTCCTGCCTCACTCCTGTTTCACTCCTGCATCACTCCTCACTCCTGTCTCACTCCTGCCTCACTCCTGTTTCACTCCTGCATCACTCCTCACTCCTGCATCACTTCTGTCTCACTCCTGTCTCACTCCTGCATCACTCCTGCCTCACTCCTGCATCACTCCTGTCTCACTCCTGCATCACTCCTGTCTCACTCCTGTCTCACTCCTGTATCAATCCTGTCTCACTCCTGCCTCACTCCTGCCTCACTCCTGCCTCACTCCTGCATCACTCCTGCATCACTCCTGCCTCACTCCTGCCTCACTCCTGTCTCACTCCTGCATCACTCCTGTCTCACTCCTGTCTCACTCCTGTCTCACTCCTACATCACTCCTACATCACTCCTGTCTCACTCCTGCCTCACTCCTGCCTCACTCCTGCATCACTCCTGTCTCACTCCTGCCTCACTCCTGCATCACTCCTGCCTCACTCCTGCCTCACTCCTACCTCACTCCTGCATCACTCCTGTCTCACTCCTGCCTCACTCCTGCCTCACTCCTACATCACTCCTGTCTCACTCCTGCATCACTCCTGCATCACTCCTGTCTCACTCCTGCATCACTCCTGCCTCACTCCTGTCTCACTCCTACATCACTCCTGTCTCACTCCTACATCACTCCTGTCTCACTCCTGCCTCACTCCTGTCTCACTCCTGCCTCACTCCTACATCACTCCTATATCACTCCTATATCACTCCTGTCTCACTCCTGCCCCACTCCTGCATCACTCCTGCCTCACTCCTGCCTCACTCCTACCTCACTCCTGCATCACTCCTGTCTCACTCCTGAATCACTCCTCACTCCTGTCTCACTCCTGTCTCACTCCTGCATCACTCCTGCCTCACTCCTGTCTTACTCCTGCATCACTCCTGCATCACTCCTGCATCACTCCTGTCTCACTCTTGCCTCACTCCTGCCTCACTCCTGCATCACTCCTGTCTCACTCCTGCCTCACTCCTGCCTCACTCCTGTCTCACTCTTGCCTCACTCCTGCCTCACTCCTGTCTCACTCCTGTCTCACTCCTGCATCACTCCTGTCTCACTCCTGCATCACTCCTGTCTCACTCCTGCATCACTCCTGTCTCACTCTTGCCTCACTCCTGCATCACTCCTGTCTCACTCCTGAATCACTCCTGCCTCACTCCTGTCTCACTCCTGTCTCACTCCTGCATCACTCCTGTCTCACTCCTGCATCACTCCTGTCTCACTCTTGCCTCACTCCTGCCTCACTCCTGTCTCACTCTTGCCTCACTCCTGCCTCACTCCTGTCTCACTCCTGCATCACTCCTGTCTCACTCCTGTCTCACTCCTGCATCACTCCTGTCTCACTCCTGTCTCACTCTTGCCTCACTCCTGTCTCACTCCTGTCTCACTCCTGCCTCACTCCTGCCTCACTCCTGCCTCACTCCTACCTCACTCCTACCTCACTCCTGCATCACTCCTGTCTCACTCCTGTCTCACTCCTGTCTCACTCCTGCCTCACTCCTGTCTCACTCCTGTCTCACTCCTGCCTCACTCCTGCCTCACTCCTGTCTCACTCCAGCATCACTCCTGCCTCACTCCTGTCTCACTCCTGTCTCACTCCTGCATCACTCCTCACTCCTGCCTCACTCCTGCCTCACTCCTGTCTCACTCCTGTCTCACTCCTGCTTCACTCCTGTCTCACTCCTGTCTCACTCCTGCCTCACTCCTGTCTCACTCATACCTCACTCCTGTCTCACTCCTGCCTCACTCCTGTCTCACTCCTGCCTCACTCCTGCATCACTCCTGTCTCACTCCTGCCTCACTCCTGCATCACTCCTGCATCACTCCAGCCTCACTCCTGTCTCACTCCTGCATCACTCCTGCATCACTCCTGCCTCACTCCTGCATCACTCCTGCATCACTCCTCACTCCTGAATCACTCCTGCATCACTCCTGTCTCACTCCTGCATCACTCCTGCATCACTCCTGCCTCACTGCTGCATCACTCCTGCCTCACTCCTGCCTCACTCCTGCCTCACTCCTGCATCACTCCTGCCTCACTCCTGCATCACTCCTGTCTCACTCCTGCATCACTCCTGCTTCACTCCTGTCTCACTCCTGCTTCACTCCTGTCTCACTCCTGCATCACTCCTGCCTCACTCCTGTCTCACTCCTGCCTCACTCCTGCATCACTCCTGCATCACTCCTGCCTCACTCCTGCCTCACTCCTACCTCACTCCTGCCTCACTCCTGTCTCACTCCTGCATCACTCCTGCCTCACTCCTGCATCACTCCTGCATCACTCCTGCATCACTCCTGCATCACTCCTGCATCACTCCTGTTTCACTCCTGTCTCACTCCTGCCTCACTCCTGAATCACTCTTCACTCCTGTTTCACTCCTGTCTCACTCCTGTCTCACTCCTGAATCACTCTTCACTCCTGTCTCACTCCTGTCTCACTCCTGTCTCACTCCTGTCTCACACCTGCCTCACTCCTGTTTCACTCCTGTCTCACTCCTGTCTCACTCCTGCATCACTCCTGCCTCACTCCTGCCTCACTCCTGTCTCACTCCTGCCTCACTCCTGCCTCACTCCTGTCTCACTCCTACCTCACTTCTGCCTCACTCCTGCCTCACTCCTGCATCACTCCTGCATCACTCCTGCATCACTCCTGCCTCACTCCTGCCTCACTCCTGCCTCACTCCTGCATCACTCCTGCATCACTCCTGCCTCACTCCTGCACCACTCCTGCCTCACTCCTCACTCCTGCCTCACTCCTCACTCCTGCCTCACTCCTGCCTCACTCCTGCCTCACTCCTGCATCACTCCTGCACCACTCCTGCATCACTCCTGCATCACTCCTGCCTCACTCCTGCCTCACTCCTGTCTCACTCCTGCCTCACTCCTGCATCACTCCTGCATCACTCCTGTCTCACACCTGCATCACTCCTACCTCACTCCTGTCTCACTCCTGTCTCACTCCTGCCTCACTCCTGCCTCACTCCTGCACACTCCTGCATCACTCCTGCATCACTCCTGCCTCACTCCTGCATCACTCCTACCTCACTCCTGCATCACTCCTACCTCACTCCTGCATCACTCCTGTCTCACTCCTGTCTCACTCCTGTCTCACTCCTCACTCCTGCATCACTCCTGTCTCACTCCTGCATCACTCCTGGCTCACTCCTGGCTCACTCCTGCATCACTCCTGCATCACTCCTGCCTCACTCCTGCATCACTCCTGCATCACTCCTGTCTCACTCCTACCTCACTCCTGCATCACTCCTGCCTCACTCCTGTCTCACTCCTGTCTCACTCCTGTCTCACTCCTGCATCACTCCTGCATCACTCCTGGCTCACTCCTGGCTCACTCCTGCATCACTCCTGCATCACTCCTGTCTCACTCCTCACTCCTGTCTCACTCCTGTCTCACTCCTGTCTCACTCCTGCCTCACTCCTGCCTCACTCCTGTCTCACTCCAGCATCACTCCTGCCTCACTCCTGTCTCACTCCTGTCTCACTCCTGCATCACTCCTCACTCCTGCCTCACTCCTGTCTCACTCCTGTCTCACTCCTGCTTCACTCCTGTCTCACTCCTGTCTCACTCCTGCCTCACTCCTGCCTCACTCCTGTCTCACTCCTACCTCACTCCTGTCTCACTCCTGCCTCACTCCTGTCTCACTCCTGCCTCACTCCTGCCTCACTCCTGCATCACTCCTGTCTCACTCCTGCCTCACTCCTGCATCACTCCTGCATCACTCCTGCCTCACTCCTGTCTCACTCCTGCATCACTCCTGCATCACTCCTGCCTCGCTCCTGCATCACTCCTGCATCACTCCTCACTCCTGAATCACTCCTGCATCACTCCTGTCTCACTCCTGCATCACTCCTGCATCACTCCTGCCTCACTGCTGCCTCACTCCTGCCTCACTCCTGCCTCACTCCTGCCTCACTCCTGCCTCACTCCTGCATCACTCCTGCATCACTCCTGTCTCACTCCTGCATCACTCCTGCTCACTCCTGTCTCACTCCTGCATCACTCCTGTCTCACTCCTGTCTCACTCCTGCCTCACTCCTGCATCACTCCTGCCTCACTCCTGCCTCACTCCTGCCTCACTCCTGCCTCACTCCTGCCTCACTCCTGCCTCACTCCTGCATCACTCCTGCCTCACTCCTGCATCACTCCTGCCTCACTCCTGCATCACTCCTGTTTCACTCCTGTCTCACTCCTACCTCACTCCTGCCTCACTCCTGCCTCACTCCTGAATCACTCTTCACTCCTGTTTCACTCCTGTCTCACTCCTGAATCACTCTTCACTCCTGTCTCACTCCTGCATCACTCCTGTCTCACTCCTGTCTCACTCCTACCTCACTCCTGTCTCACTCCTGTCTCACTCCTGTCTCACACCTGCCTCACTCCTGTTTCACTCCTGTCTCACTCCTGTCTCACTCCTGCATCACTCCTGCCTCACTCCTGTCTCACTCCTGCCTCACTCCTGCATCACTCCTGTCTCACTCCTGTCTCACTCCTGCCTCACTCCTGTCTCACTCCTGCATCACTCCTGTCTCACTCCTGCATCACTCCTGCATCACTCCTGTCTCACTCCTGCCTCACTCCTGCCTCACTCCTGCATCACTCCTGCATCACTCCTCACTCCTGCCTCACTCCTGCATCACTCCTGCATCACTCCTGCCTCACTCCTGCATCACTCCTGCATCACTCCTGCATCACTCCTGCATCACTCCTCACTCCTGCCTCACTCCTGCCTCACTCCTGCCTCACTCCTGCATCACTCCTGCCTCACTCCTGCATCACTCCTGCATCACTCCTGCACCACTCCTGCACCACTCCTGCATCACTCCTGTCTCACTCCTGCCTCACTCCTGCATCACTCCTGCATCACTCCTGTCTCACTCCTGTCTCACTCCTGCCTCACTCCTGCCTCACTCCTGCCTCACTCCTGTCTCACTCCTGCATCACTCCTGCCTCACTCCTGCATCACTCCTGCCTCACTCCTACCTCACTCCTGTCTCACTCCTGCCTCACTCCTGCATCACTCCTGTCTCACTCCTGTCTCACTCCTGCCTCACTCCTGCCTCACTCCTGCATCACTCCTGCCTCACTCCTGCATCACTCCTGCCTCACTCCTGCATCACTCCTACCTCACTCCTTCATCACTCCTACCTCACTCCTGCATCACTCCTGCCTCACTCCTGTCTCACTCCTGTCTCACTCCTCACTCCTGCATCACTCCTGTCTCACTCCTGCATCACTCCTGCATCACTCCTGGCTCACTCCTGGCTCACTCCTGCATCACTCCTGCATCACTCCTGCCTCACTCCTGCATCACTCCTGCATCACTCCTGTCTCACTCCTACCTCACTCCTGCATCACTCCTGCCTCACTCCTGTCTCACTCCTGCATCACTCCTACATCACTCCTGTCTCACTCCTGCATCACTCCTGCATCACTCCTGTCTCATTCCTGCCTCACTCCTGCCTCACTCCTGCCTCACTCCTGTCTCACTCCTGTCTCACCCCTGCCTCACTCCTGCATCACTCCTGTCTCACTCCTGTCTCACTCCTGCCTCACTCCTGTCTCACTCCTGTCTCACTCCTGCATCACTCCTGCCTCACTTCTGCCTCACTCCTGCCTCACTCCTGTCTCACTCCTGCCTCACTCCTGCCTCACTCCTGTCTCACTCCTGCATCACTCCTGCATCACTCCTGCATCACTCCTGTCTCACTCCTGTCTCACTCCTGCATCACTCCTACCTCACTCCTGCCTCACTCCTGCATCACTCCTGCCTCACTCCTGCCTCACTCCTGCATCACTCCTGCCTCACTCCTGTCTCACTCCTGCCTCACTCCTGCATCACTCCTGCCTCACTCCTGCATCACTCCTGTCTCACTCCTGCATCACTCCTGCATCACTCCTGTCTCACTCCTGCATCACTCCTGTCTCACTCCTGTCTCACTCCTGAATCACTCTTCACTCCTGCATCACTCCTGCATCACTCCTACCTCACTCCTCACTCCTGCATCACTCCTACCTCACTCCTGTCTCACTCCTGAATCACTCTTCACTCCTGTCTCACTCCTGAATCACTCTTCACTCCTGTCTCACTCCTGCATCACTCCTACCTCACTCCTGTCTCACTCCTGTCTCACTCCTACCTCACTCCTGTCTCACTCCTGTTATTGTGATGTGAATTCATTGTAGTATTATATTTATCATTATCCGCATTTTAGACAGAACAGTAGATTTCGTCCGTTCGTGTGTGTGTGTGTGTGTGTGTGTCTGTGTGTGTGTGTGTGTGTGTGTGTGTGTTTCGTATTGTGTCATTATAAGATTCGCTGTCCCAGAGTACTGTATGTGGTGATATACTCCTGCTGAGTGGTGAAATAGGTCATATACGCCGATTGAACGGTGAAATAGGTCATATACGCTTACTGACCCGTGAAATGGTAGTAGGTAGTAGGCAGCCACCAAACAGGGAGGTACTACCGCCTGGGAAGATATTGGAAGCATGATGTGTTGTCTAATGGTAGACCCTGCTGCCATATGGCATCACGAAAATTGTGACCAAGTCCCAGGTTGCTGATCTGACTTTCTGCCTCATTTACACACAATTGCAGGGTCTCAATTGTTTCTCTTACCATTGACAACACAACATACATATATTGTTTCTCACATTTGATCTTTTTTTTCATGTTTGTATTTATAGTTCTTTATTATTATTATTATTATTATTATTATTACAGTTACTGTATTATTATCATCATTATTTTTTTTTTTTTTTTGTTTGTTTTATCATAAATTTTATTTATTGTGAATTATTATGACTATTATTTATTATTATTATTATTATTATTATTATTATTTTTATTATTATTATTATTATTATTACATTTTCGCCCCCAGGCCCCAATGTGGGTCAGTGACCTGTGCCCGGGTGAGCTAATCCCCGTAAAAAAAAAAAAAAAATATACGCTTACTGAACTACAATGTATGACAGTATTTATTTTGCACACAGGCGCCACACTCTTAACTGGTCATTACCCCTCAAAAAAAATAAAAAAACGTACAGTCACAATCCAAAGTTTCGACACCCTCTCCCCTCCCTGGCTGGGTGTTCGCCGAGGCCAGGGTTGAGGTAATGCTGGGTGATCGGACACGGACATTCCACCACCACAACACTCCGAGACTCACATCACACGAGCAGAGGAAGGAACTTATTACGAACTTTGACAAGGCAAACACCTTGCATAACAAATGCAATCATAACATAGGTGCCACACATAACAATAACATGTTAAGATTGGAGCATGCAAATTTTGCCCGGTCCCAAAACACTGGCTTGGAACCACTAGATGCGAGTCCTCGTATTACACAGGAATCATCAGGGCAGCATATATAAAGGGTGACCGGCGGCCGAATTTCGTCAAGAGGGAGTGAGCGGTCAGTCGACAAGGTGAGGCCTATACATGTATAGATATTACCATAACCCTGGGAATATTATGGTTTCACACTCATACTAGGAATTCATAGAGTCATGTTTAGAATATTTAATGGTGTATCAGTAACTACATTTGAGTATTTTGGCTGGGAATGTTGCACTTCACATCAATCATGGTATCACCCAAACAATTTTTGTCTGGTCTGGAGCAGCGACTTTGCCGAAGACCTCGACCCTCAGTGTAGATGCCTGGCCGTGTGTCATAATTAGTGGCTATTCTTGGTCACTTGCCTTGTTTCCTGTCTACTGCTGCTTTTAGTTTTTAAATTGCACTTCATAATGTCTCGGATTATGAGAGTTATGGCACAGAGGTCACCAATATTACAACTAGTTGCGCTTAGGATTATACTGTTAGTCCATCAACACGTGAAGTTTATCAATATTCATATTTCATAACTGGGTCAAGAACAGCCCAAGTTTCTCATGCCTCACTCCTAACTTGCTATTGTTATGTGTGCCAACAATGTTATGAATTAAAGTTTGTGATGCAGGTTCATGTTATGTCAAAATTCGTAAAAATTTCCTTCCATGCTCGTGTGCTGTGAGTCTCGGAGTGTTGTGGTGGTGGAAAGTCTGTGTCCGATCACCCAGCGTTACCTCAACCCTGGCCAAGGCGAACACCCAGCCAGGGGGGGGGGGGGGGGGTGGGGGGGGGGGGGGGAACTTTAGACTGTGACTGTACGTTGATATATATATATATATATATATATATATATATATATATATATATATATATATATATATATATATATATTACAATTACACTTAATCGATCGTCATCATTTTTTCATTTGTTTGTGTTAATCTTCTCTTTATTCTTATACCTGATCCCTATATGATTGGTCTATGGCCTCCAGTTCTAATAGGCCCCAAATTAAACTAAACAAAACTATTAGGATTTGGGCCCAATCGTAATGAGCCACAGTCCTTATGGGTACTAAAGGATAGCTTAGGTTAGCTTGGGGTCTCTTCGGACAAGGGTGGAGGCTAACACGAACTGGGGCCCGTTTGACTTGCTTACGGTCCCCAGATTTATCTATTAACTATCAGTCACTCCTCACCCAGTAGCTACCATCATCAACACAGGCTGTACTGAACACCAACTAACACCAGGGTGATTTTCAGGTAATATTATGGACAAATATTG
The DNA here is from genome assembly GCA_958450375.1 of Homarus gammarus. Classification (NCBI taxonomy): domain Eukaryota; kingdom Metazoa; phylum Arthropoda; class Malacostraca; order Decapoda; family Nephropidae; genus Homarus; species Homarus gammarus. The sequence continues at coordinate 1,769,905 of CAUDMG010001656.1, read as the reverse complement.
TTTTGTCTTGCTACATTATTCTGTATCCCGCCCACCACCGTGTGAGAGCCTAGGGAGCCTCACTTATTGACAGGCTACATACAGTACTCCTCACCGCCTCAAACTGAGCTAAAATAATACAGTGGTTTAAAATCTCTCCGCGACCACGACTCCCCCGACACCAGAGATCCTGTCTTATGGGAAGACCAACCCTAATGTAAGCTTACACTAAAGAGCTTACTGCTGCCCGGGTGTGTTCCATAATGTAACAATAATACCCTTCACATGTTGCCTCTTCATGTCGTGTCGTTGGCTTTACCAGGATGCTGACCCGTCTAAGGCTTCTGGCAAATCTCTTCTCTTTGATCACCATGAAGAGGGAGGAGACTCAGTTAAAAAAATAATAATACTTTCTGCCTTCTGCAAGTACTGTACGTTAACACAGTTGTCGCATGTCGTTGTTTCCGTGTTCTATAGGACGAACCATGAGGACTAAGATGTTTATATTTACCAAGAGTATCGCCCTTAGGTGTCCCTGGCCAATAAAGTTATTTTGTCTGGCCCGCTCGAGTCGTCGGCGCAGATAATTAACATCGATGGGAATATGATCACGTCTTTATTTTGTCGTCGATATAATAATTGCTGAAACTTAAAGTAAATCGTCATTGTAATATAAAAAAAAGGGTAATATGTAAACAATTGGGAGGCAAACCTTCGCTCAGCAGACCAAGACGTCAGTTACCACCAGTGAGTTGTGTCGCCTTTAAGTAACTGGTCTTTATTATTACTGTGTCGGTAGCTTCTGTTGTCTCTTATTTATTATTATCAACTTTGTTTACATGTGCGGTGATTTGTACATGAGAAACTCAGTAAGTCTCCTTCTAGATGTAAATAAATAAATTCTGATTTTTAACCCCTTGGTCGCCATGTTTTTTGTACGAAACATTAATGCATAAAAAACGACCCTTAAAACTGCTAAAGTTATCAATAACCTTATTTGTTAACTTAAACGGCTGTAATTCACCAAGAACACTTTTATTCTGGCAAAAATATGATTTAAGTAAAAAAAAAAAGTTCGTTGTATCGATATCTACGCTGGTTGATGTCGAGTGTATGGAGTTTTATATCTTTTGTGTCCGGGCAATTTATCCAAGAATCGACCACAGACCACAAAAGGTAGTAACTATCCACGAAGTAAAGAGAGAGTCCAATATATGTACTAGAGTCGCGGCACAGGTAAGAGACCATTAACCCCAACTCTCACTAATGACTGTGCCTTACAAACATATCATCTGCCTCACCTGACACTGCTGCAGACTGGCGGATAGAATTTCATTAGGATTTATTGATCACGTTAAACCTAGCCACCCCTTACGTCACCTTATAATTAAACACCCTAACGCTACCTTGGGAGGAGGGGGGAGGAGATTAGATTAGATTAGGCCGAGGTTATAATGAGACAGGGTATCAAGTACCTGTGAATAGTGTATGGTGCAAGGATTCCCACTGAGATGAAGTTGAGAGGAGAGAGAGGCGTTCGTGGCGTGACAGAAGTAACCACACACTGTCTCAGGCTTGTTCAGCTTTTTCATTTTGTAGCCAGACATGAGGTACTAAGCTGGCCTCTTTCAACAGACCAAACATGAGGTTGTATGTCGGCCTGAACTAACTTTATAAATACCAGACTCAGAAATTTCAGTTTGATACATATAATACAAGAATGGATTCACAGATACTGTCAGGTGAATGAGATAGTCAACTTGTGTTCTCTCTCTCTCTCTCTCTCTCTCTCTCTCTCTCTCTGTGGTCAATGTTTTGGTGCCGATAGTTAAAGTAAGTTTCTATATTATCTAATTTAAGAATGTTCAAACCGACCTAAATAGTGCATGAACTTATGTAAACACTTATGTGAAAAGATAGTTAACTGAAAGAAAACGGGAGAGTCAACCTGGCGGGTTGACATTGTGGGGAGTGAACAGTCGAGAGCCGACAAGCCGAGGTGAAGGACTGAAGGGTTGCCTGACCCACGGAGGGAGAGACACCCCAACTAGAGACCCTGGATTGGGCACTGTCCAGAGTGAAGACCAGAGATCCTGGATTGTGTGCAGGAAACAACGAGGAAAATATTAAGATTGTAAATATTGTAAATACACACATAATTTTGAAGTCTCAACCCACTGTGTGGAGGATGGGATGTGAGAGTTGTTTGGAAAGGCTGTGGGGGTCTGGGGTAGGGATGGGGGGTGAGGGTATGGAATAGGTAGGGGTGGGGAAGGGGTAGGAGTGCAGTACCCTAGTCTAGTTATCCCTTGTAGTCAGTGGACGCCTCTGTGGTCACATTATGAGAGTGATCCAGGGATCTGTTGTCATAATGACCTCATATAACAGAATGAAAATTGACCCACAAAATCACTATTTATGAGTTTGTAAATTTGACGAAATTTCATTACAGGAAGTTTTATGTTGCACTAAACGGGGGAGAGTCTGGCAGTTATGTACAGTGTTATTAACTATAGATATGTACTACATGACATTTATCTCTTTGTTCAGATCACCTGAAAATTTGCTCTCCAGCTTATTTCAACTTAAGATTAACCACACTAACCTTATCTAATATAACGTGCTTTAACCTAATATAACTAACATAATCTAACTTAACCTAATATAACCAATCTTCCCAAGGTATCATTACGATGTTTAATCTTAAGGTGAAATAGGTAGAAGGGGCTAATCTTCAGGTGATCCCTTACTTCTATGACGCTCTGAACGTGAGTGAGTCCCAGAGGTCTGACGGACACAGCCCATGGAGGCAGTGTGGCTGGTGCTGTATATTAGAAGCTTGTAATCCCAACGGCCTACTCCTCCTCAGCAAGTGTGCTGCACACAACCTCACTATCACCAATACCTTGTTTAGGCAAGTTGGCAAGTTCATGGGTTCGTGGCAACACGCACGATGCAAACACTGGCATCTCATTAGCTACATCATTATCAGAGAAAGAGATCGCCGAGATGTCATCACCCGAGCCATGAGTGGCTCAGACCGCTGCGATACTGACATCGGCTCGTCAGAGCCAAGCTCCCACCTCTCGTCGCCCCAAAAAGGAAGGCAGCAAGCCTCCAGAAGAGATTTTAACACTAAGGCCAAAGTTCAGAACGTTGGTTTGAAACCGCATGAAGATCTACACCAAGGATCGAGCGAAGATTAAAGATTGTTGGTATTCAGAATGCTGGCTTGGGCCAACACAAAGATTCAAACCGGGTTTGAGATCGGATATGTCAATCCAGGCGTTTATCCAGCCTGGAGGCAGGTTTAGCAGTCAATCCGTCATTCTTGATAGCAAGTCATCATTAATTCTGACAGATACCGTGATTTTCGGCGATATCGTCAAATTGGAAATTTTGTAGAGAGAAGGCTGACGGTAGATAGGCACAATCCTACCATTTTTTATGAAGACACGTAATTCAGACAACGATATAGGTTCAGCAAGGGAGATTTCTTTGATATTTTCCGTGATATGGAGCATCAGTTGATGATTGCTTTGAGATTCTTTGCAACGAATAGTTTCCAGATAAGAAAGATTCAGGTTACTGAATGAGTTATGGTGATGTGTTACAACACTTTAGTGTTAAGGGTCCATGAAGATCAAGCGGGTAAATGTGAGGAATGCTGACACTTCTTTATTTGAGTGTTTTTTTTCTTTAGGAAAATTATTTTGATGTACTTTCAATGTAATTGAATCAATGTTGAGTGCCTTTTGATTTTAAAGTATTAATAAAGGAAAGTCTTTTCTTAACATTACTAATCAGGGGAAATGTGGGGTTAAAAGAACAGAAAGAAACCTAAGGTCACTGAACCTAGCCAGGTTCCTGCGCCCTGCATTGATTCATCTTGCTTTGGTTATGCATATTGACACCTGTCCCGGATTACATCTACAATTTGTATGTAATTGTTCTTCGGGTACCCTGTAGCACAATGGTAGCGCAGTCGGCTCACAACCGAAAGATCTCGGGTTCGATCCCCGGGCAGGGCGAGAAACAAGGCAGGTCTCTTTACACCCGTTGCCTCTGTTCACCTCGCAGTGAGTAGGTACCTGGTTGTTAGACGGCTGTTGTGGGCCTCATACTGAGGAATGGTGTAATGCAAATAACATCTGAGGAACACTTCTCAAAGAAACTAAGACTGTTTGTCCTAGAAGCAACTAATTGTTCTTGCTCTATGAATTTCTTTGTTGTCACATAACAACACAGCCACGTTGTAACACAGTGCCATAAATCATTATAATATGATCATCATTTGATTGTAATTATAGTAACAAAAGTAACTTATGATGTACAAGGAGAGATTTCTTCTCGTCCGTAAAAACTCGTCGAGTTGCAACAATAATCTTGTAAACATTACTCTAAATGGTGAGTGGTTGTTGTAATGGTGTAGATGAAACGTGATTGGCTGGAATTTCAGAGTTCGAATCGTTGCTCGTAATTGAAGAAAATGCAACAGATTACCCGATGCAGGGTTCAAGCCGGTGTTCTGAATATAGGTAATTCACTGCAGGAAATCTCGGACACAGGAATCCCGATTTACAAGCATGAGCCGAATTCAAATCCTGGGCTCAAACTACAGTTCTGAATTCGGGCTAAATCGTCTTTAGGATCCAGCGGTAGCACACACCTTCAGAGAGCAGCTCGAACACGGGCTGATAAAGAACCCAACAACAAACAACTCAAATCCCAGTGACGAATGGAGTATTGTCGACACTGTCATGACAAAAACCTGTAGAAAGACCCTCGGCCAGATCGAAATACACAAGAACTGGTTTGATGAAAATAACACGGAAATCAATGTAATCTTCGATGAAAAACGTGCTGCATTAACTGACTGGCAGAACAAACCTCAATCTCGGACCAAAGCTGATATCTTCCACAAGAAGAAAGCGGCAGCCCAGCACAAACTTCGCAATCTAAAGAAAGACTGCTTTAAAAATAGAGCATGTGAAACAAAAAACTTGCACATCAGCACAAGATGCACGAATTTTTCAATTCCATTAAAATTTTTTTTGGGACAATCACTCATATGACAATAACTCCCTAATTAAAGGCGGCGAAGGTATCCTTCAGCGCTGGAAAGAGCACTACCATTCATTGCTCAACTGAAACACGGATGTGAATATCCTGACTACCCAGCAGGTCCCTCAGCGTCCAGAGATGACCCACCTCAGCTATCCTTCATCCCTAGATGAGGTAGCTACTGCCATCAAACAGATGAAAAATAACATTGCCTCAGGGCCTGATGGAATCCCAGCCGAGGTGTATAAAGCAGGAGGACCTCTGCTTACCAGCTGTCTCCACTCTCTCCTGGAGAATGTATGGGGAAAGGAGAAAATCCCACAAGCTCTTAAAGACGCCTCCATCGTCAATATTTATAAGAACAAGGGAGACCGGTCAGACTGTGGCAACTACCACAGGATCTCCTCTGCTGTTCGTAGCTGGCAAGATTATCGCCCGAGTCTCCGAAACAGACTTCTTCCTGAGGCGGAAAACTTCCTCCCAGAATATCAATGTGTTTTTAGACCATCACGTGGCACCACTGATTTGATCTTTGTTGCCCGCCAGATACAAGAAAAGTGCAGAGAACAGTGTCGTGACCTGTACATGGCCATCATCTACCTAACCAAGGCCTCCGACTCGGTCAATAGGGAAGCACTCTGGCGGATCCTCAGCTGTTTTGGCTGCCCCTCAAAATTCATCGTCATTGTAAGGTAACTCCACGATGGCATGAACGGTACTGTCCTGCACAATAACATGCAATCTGAGTTCTTCCTCATCCAAACAGGGGTAAAACAAGGATGTGCACTGGCATCAACTCTCTTTTCCATTTTCTTGGCTGCCTTCCTTACTCATGCCAGTGTCAATTTAGCTGGCGGGGTGGACATCGAGTACCGGATGCTGGGTCCTTTCAATATAAAACGACTCCAGGCAGGAACAAAAGTGTCAGCAGCTTCCATTGCTGAACTTCAGTAAGCAGACGGCCTTACCCTTGTCGTTCACACCGAACGTGACCTAAAGGAGATTCTGAACACCTATGCAGATGCGTATGCACACTTCAGCCTTGAGGTGAATATAAGCAAGACTCAGATTCTCTTTCAGCCTGCCCCTGGTTCAGCCACACCTCCACCATCCATCCAGCTTAATGGTACTACCCTCTCTACTGTTACCCGCTTTCAGTATCTCGGCTCCCACCTATCCACCACTGCGGACATCGATGAAGAGATTCAACATTGAATCAAATGTGCATCTCAAGCTTTTGGCAGACTCTGTACCCGTGTCTTCAGCTGTAGGGAGCTGAAATTGTCTACAAAGTTACACGTATATCGAGCAGTGGTCCTCCCCACCCTGCTATATGGCAGCAAGACATGGGTCATATACAGAAAGCACCTCTAGGCACTTGGAAACTTTCATCAACATAGTTTTTTTTTACGGGGATTAGCCCACCCGGGCACAGGTCACTGACCCACATCGGGGCCTGGGGGGTGAAAATGTAATAATAATAACAATAATAATAATAATTAGTTCACAGTAATTAAATTTATAATAAAACATAAAAAATTAAATAAAACAATAATAACAATAATAATAACAACAATACTGATTAATAATAATAATAATAATAATAATAATAATAATAATAATAATAATAATAATAATAAAGAACTATAAAGAAATAAAAAATGAAAAAAGATCAATAGTGAGAAATGATATATGTATATTGTGTTGTCAATAGTAAGAGAAACAATTGAGACCCTGCAATTGTGTGTAAATGAGGCAAAAAGTCAGATCAGCAACCTGGGACTTGGTCACAATTTTCGTGATGTCATGTGGCAGCAGGGTCTACCATTAGACAACACATTATGCTTCCAATATCTTCCCAGGCGGTAGTACCTCACTGTTCGATAGCTGCCTACTACCTATTACGTTCCATCCTCCGAGTTCGCTGGCCATGTTACCCACATGGACGACGGTAGACTGCCAAAGCAGCTACTTTCCAGTTACTTAGCGAATAGTAAACGTAACGCTGGCGGGCAACTGAAAAGGTATAAGGATAGTCTTAAGACAAACCTGAAAAAGTGCTAAATCGACCCCCTCACCTGGGAGACGATTACTCCACACCGTAACGCTTGGAGGAGCACCACACAAGAAGGTGTCAATACTTTCGAGTTAGCCCGACTGCATACCGAGGCAGACAAGCTCCAACGCCGGAAAGACGCTGCTGCCGCCCCTCCCGCACTAGATGTAGCCCTCCACATGTGCAAGATCTGTGAACAACCCTGCCGGTCCCGAATCTGCCTCTTTAGTCACCTCAGAACTCACCAACGAAGGTGACATTCTTAATAACTAATATCATTGTATCATAGCTGGATGATCGTCATACTCAATTCCGAGTGACAGCAAATTAGTAGGTTTAGTGAGATGTGAGAAACTAAGACCAAGTGAACGGTGCTTAATAACCCTGGCAGTTGAAGACTTTAAACACCTTTAACATATAAAACAACATGGTTCTTTTTCCTCGATATTTCACCTTTACTTCCTGGTTGCCTCACCTTGGCCCTGGCACCCCCCCCCCCCAGCACACCTCTAAGAAAATCCAATTAGAAGGGGAGCACTAACTCGTGTGATCTGGGGGAGTTGGTGTAGAAATGACCCCCCACACGACCCTGCTGGCGCTCGTTGTGTACGGCCTCAGCCTCCACCTGCATCCTACCTGTCTGGCCCATCACCTCCCCACACTTACTGAATCTCACCTGACTCGTAAACCTTCCTCAGGACGCCAGGTATGACCGGAGTGTAATTAATACCTGGCTGGAGGTAAATGATTTAGGTGTACCTCAACTTTTTGTGAACGTGGATTTGTTTTTATCTGATTCACATTTATTCGTGTAGTCTGGAATCTTAATTAAGGACTTATTGCATTTTTTACTAAGACTAAGGCACAGTTGTAGCTGAACATTTAAACTATTATTGAAAAAGTTCATCACCAATAACGTAGCCTTCACTAAGACGCATAACAGTAAAGGCTCACTGGTCGCCATGGTTACCTTGTATGGTGTTTGAGTCATAACTTAACGACAACCTTGATGACGTATATACAGTGTCAACGAGTACACAGGTCATTACAGAACAAGAACACCGCCAGAGACCACACACGCTGAGTAAGTTAAAAAAAAGGTAACTAACAGGCGGGTGTATGTGATGTTCACCTCCCCCTCCACCATGCTATGAACAGTATGAGTAAAACACTGAAGAAAAATATATGGGTATAAAAAGAGTTTTCGCCAAATCACTTACTCACTATTGTGTCCAGATTTCAACTTCCCAACTCTACAATTACCTGAGTCATCGCCCGGACAACCATGGCTCATGACAACTAAAGTGAGTACTGTACTGTACTGTTACTCCCCTTGAGCTGCTGCGGCGCCTGGAGACGTGACGGAGGAGGTAAAGACGGCGACGGTTGACTGATGACAAAAACACTTCATTTTCCTTCACGTCATTGGTCGAACCTTCTTGGTGCCTCACCCCTTATATTCCCATTATATTTTCTCGCTTCCCGCGTCAACAATCAGTGACTTCCGACAGGTCTTACAATCTGAGACACTGAATTAGAGTTTTAGCATTCCTTTATTATCTAAGAACACAGACACAGCCGAAATGGCACAACTGCACACTTGTATTGTGAAAAAATATAATAAACTTGTATGTTGGTTCTCCTTCATTATTCCCAAACGGAGCTTTAGTTTGTTGGTTTTAGTGTATGATGTAATGAACGGCAGCAACCCAGGACAGCTAATGTTTACCCGCCCCCATCAACTGCAGGTGCCATCATTCTCATAACTAGTTGACTTAAGGAAAATGTTCTTTGTGAGTGTATATATTTATAACTTAGGAAAACATAAGACCTGAACTGTCAACATGAACTAGTCTTTGTGGAAGCCTCGTAAACACGTTGTATGGACAGGACGCGGGAAAGCATAAAAGGTGATGGGAATTATCCTGATATACTGCAGATCTCATTTACTGGAAGGTGTAACTAGATCACAGTAGCTATAGGATGTTCGCGAGTCGTAATTGTGTCAGATGCATTTTTGGTTTATAAGACGTCTCAAAATCGACAAGAAGTAAATTATAATTGCAGCCTAAAAATTCACCGAGTTACTCCACATTTTAAACTCGTCACCGGTAACATAACCTGTTTGTGGTCTTATTTCCAGGGTTTAAACAACATTTCTAAAGGCAGAACAGATCACAGCTTGTCAAAAAATTCGTTCAAAAGTTAATCAAACGTTTTTCTTGAACTCTGGCGGATAAGACAAACCCTCCTTGCAGTTCCGTAGCTCGGGTAGTAGGTCTTCTTGGATAAGCTCAACTAACACTAAACTTTATTTAACTTATTGAATTTCACGAGATTTTCCTGCCACTTAGAAAAGATAGTGTGTTGCTCCCTCATTGTAAGAGCAGTGATAAGTAATACAATAAAACTGACATACTTAAGTTGCTGAAGCGCAGTAATACAACATTAATGTACTTGAAACACAACACAGAGAAGGTTACAAACCAGCCAAATAATTTTTATAACATCACTAAAATACGAAGATAATTTCAAGTTTAGTCGACAGTTTGAAAATAACTTAGAATTATGCCACGCCAAAGTATTATTGTTGCCTTTGTTACTGCCTGAGGTACCCCGGACGACTTGGGATAGTGCACCATCATTCCCCGGGCCAGGCCACCCACAGAATGTACAGTATATTATAGAAGTAGACAGCGAGGGATCACCTGAAGATAAAACACCTCAGGATATTTCACTTAATGGTTAAATAGACTACCGGTAACCTAACCTAACCTAACCGTACCTAATCTAACCTACCCTAACCACGAAACATCAGTATCAATGGTCAACACAACAGTTTATTTTTTCGGTTCATAGACTAAACTTGGCCACCAGCCTGTCCCTACTTGGTACAGCCAGGGACAGGACTTCAACTAATAGCTGCATAATTATGTTAACTGGAGACAGGAGTTTAACATCTACTGAGTCACTGTGTTAACTCTGAGTTAATAGGTTAAAACCGAGTTACTATAATGTTAACACTGGAGTATCACGTTAAGACTGAGTCGTCACGTTAATATTGCTCCATCACGTGAACCAAAGTCCCTCTATTAACATTGTATTAACATGCTAACTTTGCGCTAGCATATTAACAGCCTTCATGTTAACAATGGTCATTAAGTTAACGCCAATTTTGAGTCACCAGGTTAACATTACACCTGAATTACCACATAACACTATAACAGAGTCCCCTTATTATCATTATATATAACTTAGTCACCAGGTTAACACTGAGTAAGCTACCCATATTAACACTGGGTAGGCTACCCATATGAACACTGTGTAGGCTACCCACATTACCATTGAGTGGGTCACCCATATTAACACTGAGTGGGCTAACCATATAAACACGGAGTGGGCTAAACACTGAGTAGGTTACCCATATTAACACGGAGTGGGCTACCCATATTAACACGGAGTGGGCTACCCATATTAACACGGAGTGGGTTACCCATATCAACACTGAGTGGGCTACCTATATTAACACTGAGTGGGCTACCCATATTAACACTGAGGTGGCTACCCATATTAACACTGAGTGGGCTACCCATATTAACACTGAGGTGGTTACCCATATTAACATTGAGTGGGCTACCCATATTAACACTGAGTGGGTTACCCATATTAACACTGAGGTGGCTACCCATATTAACACTGAGGTGGGTACCCATATTAACACTGAGTGGGCTACCCATATTAACACGGAGTGGGTTACCCATATTAACACTGAGTGGGCTACCCATATTAACACTGAGTGGGCTACCCATATTTACACGGAGTGGGCTACCCATATTAACACGGAGTGGGTTACCCATATTAACACTGAGTGGGCTACCCATATTAACACTGAGTGGGCTACCCATATTAACACTGAGTGGGCTACCCATATTAACACTGAGTGGGCTACCCATATTAACACGGAGTGGGCTACCCATATTAACACGGAGTGGGCTACCCATATTAACACGGAGTGGGTTACCCATATTAACACTGAGTGGGCTACCCATATTAACACTGAGTGGGCTACCCATATTAACACGGAGTGGGCTACCCATATTAACACTGAGTGGGCTACCCATATTAACACGGAGTGGGTTACCCATATTAACACTGAGTGGGCTACCCATATTAACACGGAGTGGGCTACCCATATTAACACTGAGTGGGTTACCCATATTAACACGGAGTGGGCTACCCATATTAACACTGAGTGGGTTACCCATATTAACACTGAGTGGGCTACCCATATTAACACTGAGTGGTCTACCCATATGAACACTACACCAGCCTACACCTCAGCCACCACATTGAGAGTGAGTCACCATTCTAAAAGACAGTCACCATTTTAACCAAACTCCCGAGGCCCTTATTAACGGAAAGGCACCTCCATAGTAACTGGCTGTCCAAACACTAGCACCGCAAAAGTGACTTAAGGTTCACAAACTGGGTCTTCTAAGTGCTTTTCTTCCCAGGAGGACTCATTCCGTAAGGTCCTGCAGATCGGTGTACACTGGGGTAAAAAAAAATATATATTTCATGAGATGTCCCATGAACTGGGAACTGAACAATCATGTTGTCTCGTTAGGGTTGGTAGGCGTGATATTGAGACATTTCTTACCTATTAGGGTAGGCCTAATTTTTTTATTTTTTTTTACGGGGAATATCCCACCTGGACACAGGTCACCGACCCACAACGGGGTCTAGGGGGCGAAAAAATAGAGTAAAAATAAATTAAAAATAGAAGCGAAAAAGACTATTAATCTCCAGTACACCAGGAAGATGCCAGAAGACCAGCTCTAGAAGTGAGACAGATTGTATGAGTATGGAAACAGACAGAGGCAGAGCATTCCACAGTTTGGCTGTGTGAGGAAAGAAGGGTGTACTATAACGGGTTATTCTAGTGAGACCGACATCCACAGAGAAACGGTGGACACCGTGGGCAAGACGTGTGTTACGAGCCCACGGCCTTGCCGGCGGTACACAGGATGCCAAATCGACCGAACATTGCCCGTTAAAGTACCTGTAAAAGAGAGAGAGAGAGTGAAGCAACATTGAGGCGAAGAGAAAGGGAAGAGAGATTGTCGACTAAAGGAGGAGAGTTAATAAGACGAAATGCCTTTGACTCCACCCTATCTAACAGTTGAAGAGCCACCCCAGATATGAGAGCAGTACTCCAAGTTAGGACGAATGAATCCCTTATATACTTGAAGCAACTGCTCAGGTGTGAAGTAGCTACGGCATCTGTACAGTATTCCCAGCTTTCGGGGGGGCAGCTATAGCAATGTCGAGGACGTGTGGCTTCCATGACATATTAAAGGAAATGGTGAGGCCTAGCATATCTATTTTAGAATTTGGCAGAATGTTTGCATCCTGAAATGTGATTGGTGGGAGATCATCTAATTTGGAAAGGGTAATTGGTAATTAACGAGTTTTATTACTATAGAATTTAACCAAGTTTCTACCTCCCCATTCGGAGATGCTGCACAGATCCGCATTGATAGATGAAATGATATCAGCTCTAGAAGCAGGTGTAGTTTGAGAATTAGGAGGATGGGAAAAATGTGAAGAAGAGTGAAGAGCAGAATCATCAGCGTAAGAACGAATAGAGTTAGTCGTATTGTGAAGTAAATCATTGATATTAAGAAGGAAGAGAGTAGGTGAAGAACAGAACCCTGTGGGACACCATAATTGGTAGAGAAAGAGCGAGAAATCGATCCCTCGACAATAACTGCCTTGGATCGGTTCTCAAGGAAGCTAGAAATTAGAGAACAAAGTGGGGGAGAGAAACCATAAGAGGGAAGTTTAGAAAGTAAAGACTTGTGCCATACGCTGTCAAATACTTTGGAGATGTCGAGGGCCACGACGAAAGTTTCCCCATAATACCTAAGAGAGGGTGACCAAAGATGGGTGCAGTAGGAGAGCAGATCACCAGTAGATCTCACCTGGCGAAAGCCATACTGGTGATCCGACAAAAGAGAAAGGCGTTCAAGGTGACGGAGAAAATGAGAGTTTAAGATAGTTTTGAAAATCTTAGAGAGGGATGAAGTTGGGGCGATAGTTAGAGGGATGGGAATGGTCACCCTTCTTCGGGATGGGCTGAATCAAGGCATGCTTCCAAGAAGAAGGAAAAGTTTGGGTTTTGAGGCAAAGGCGAAAGAGGCGAGAAAGCAGAGGGGCCAGAATTTTAGCACACTCACATGTAACCTGGATAACACACCGGCAACCCTACGAGTGGAGATTATAGGAAAGTGCATAGGTTCAGTAGGAGGTGTAGGGGTAGGAGGGGTAGAGTGGGAATCGTCTAAGGTGGAGTTAGAGGAGAATAAGGTGCCAAAGAGATTGGCTTTATCAGGGGGAGAGTTGGCTATAGAGTTATCGGGTCGGAAGAGAGGAGGAAAAAAGGGAGTGCAGGAGTTATTACAGAAGTTTTTGGTTAAGGACCAGAAGGATTTACTAGAAGAAGAGTTAGTCAGGTTAGCGGTCTTTCTTTTAAAAATTCCGCTTGGCCCTACGAAGAATAACCTTACAACGATTCCTGGAAGTAATGAAAGAGGAGAAGATAGTTTCATAACGTGATACACCCTCTCTCTCTCCCTACATGCAAGAGAACAAGAGCAAACAAACCATGATTGTAAAGTGAAAGTTTTGGTAGAAGATGGGATAGATGCACTCATACCGCCCTGTATAACCCCAGCAATGCTGTCAGCACATACCGAGTGGAAAAGCACCATTCATCCCAGGGAAAGTCGGAGAATTCTCGCAAGGATTGCCAGCTTGCCCACCGATAGTGCCATAGTTGACGTTTAGAGGAGGGTGGGGAGGTGGTCGTGCCCAGTGTGATTTAATAGAAATAAGATTATGATCAGAAGACCCTAAGGGGGCAGAAATTGAGTATGAGTAGTGTGAGGGGTTAGAGGTAAAACAAAGATCAAGAATGTTAGTAAGTTGATCATGTCGATGTTGAACACGTGCAGGGTGTTTAATTATTTGCTCCAGATCATTAAGAACGGGAAAAGAGAGTGCCTCAACTCCTCCTGGGTCATCCCTTGCAGAGCCAAGCCACTCTCTGTGATGTACAGTCTCGTTCAAGATTCTTCGAACACTGCTGGAGACAGCTGGCATCTCAAGGCCGTTTGTTTGCTATAGTACGTAGTAAAATATAATACGAAACAACAAAGCCCAACCATTAAATTAAGCAACGGGGAACTAAGTAACCAATCACCGATCACTTTTACATTCATTCATATTTTTTACTATGTACTATAATAAACAAACGGCCTTGAGTTGCCAGCTGTATCCAGCAGTGTTCGAAGAATCTTGAACGAGACTGTACATTGAAGGACATAAGTCGTATCGTGAAATTTGGTGAAAACATATGCCGAAGGGCTAAACTTTTGGTGCGCTCTGCCTTGTGGTAGGGGGCTCTCATAATGTTTCACAGGTTATATTTAATCTTTGGACAAAACCGCGACACGACTTTTGTCTTTCATTGTTGGGGTGTGTGGATAGCAGCGACTCAAGGCAAGAAGTGAGATAGTCAAAGAGTTCCAAATAGTTGGTTGAGTTGAGAGAACAGTATAGGAAACAAAGAAAAATAGTCATAGTTGGTAGAGATATTTTGAGCCAGATGACATCATAAAGGGAAGATTCAAGATCCGTGAGTCGAGCTACAGGTGTACGTGTGTTGCAGTAGGCGCATACACCTCCCTTAGAATGGAAAGAAGTATAAAGGTTGTAGTTGGAGACTTGAAAAGGTTTGGATGAAGCTGCTTTGGTCAGTTGAAGTTCAGATAATAGTATGAGTCGGGGGAAGAGGTTAATAGATGGTGCTCCACAGAAGGAAAATTGGATCCCAAGCGGCAAATGTTGGAAAAATGAAATGTGAAAAAACCGATCCTCCAGCAACCGCGGAGACGTCAGTTGAGGCCCTGGGGTCCACAACCTTCCCGACCAGTGGGACCCATCATAGAAGGCCCCGCTTTAGTATTATTGTCAACTGACATCATAGGAGAATAAAAGAATAGAAAGAATAAAACAGATCAAGAGTAAGAAAGGTTATATATGTGGTGTCGTCAATAGTAAGAGAGGCAATTGAGACCCTGCAACTGTGTGTAAATGAGGCAGAAAGACAGATCAGCAACCTGGGACTTGGTCACATTATTCGTGATGTCATATGGCAGCAGGGTCTACCATTAGACAACACATTATGCTTCCAATATCTTCCCAGGTGGTAGTACCTCCCTGCCTACTACCTACCTCATTCGAAATGAAAAATTACTTCCATGCACTATGACAGATGAATAACAGTATGTCTCATGAGCCTTTATCAAAAACCTTCGTTCGTTTTGCACAATAATTGTAAATATAGATTTTTTTTACTACCGAGTTTTACGTTTATTCTTTCATCGTGGTTTTCACCTTAACATATATATATATATAGTTTACATAGCTTGTACATCCACTAAAAATTATTCGGCACCCGTGTCATATTGTGTCACGCCGTAAGGGTGCCGAATAATTTTTTAGTGGGAGTACACAGGAATCACATATGTCTCGCATACAAGTATTAGAAATCTATGGACTGTGGTATGAATTACTGTATTTGTATTGTTGACTTGGGCTGGGCTGGGCTGGGCTGGGATGGATGGGCTAAGCAAGGATGGGCTAAGCAAGGCTAGGCTAGGCTAGGCTAGGCTGGTTTTATTTGAGTTGGTAGGTTGGGCTGGGTCTGGCTGGGTCTGGCTGAGTTAGGCTGGGATGAACTGGGGTGGGTTGACTCAGACAGGGGTGGGTTGACTCAAACAGGGGTGGGTTGAGTTAGACAGGGGTGGGTTGACTCAGACAGGGGTGGGTTGAGATAGACTGGGGTGGGTTGAATAAGACAGGGGTGGGTTGAGATAGACTGGGGTGGGTTGAGTTAGACAGGGGTGGGTTGAGTTAGACAGGGGTGGGTTGAGTTAGACTGGGGTGGGTTGAGTTAGACTGGGGTGGGTTAAGTTAGACAGGGGGTGGGTTGACTTAGACAGGGGTGGGTTGACTTAGACAGGGGTGGGTTGACTCAGACAGGGGTGGGTTGAGTTAGACTGGGGTGGGTTGAGTTAGACTGGGGTGGGTTGAGTTAGACAGGGGTGGGTTGAGTTAGACTGGGGTGGGTTGAGTTAGGCAGGGGTGGGTTGAGTTAGACAGGGGTGGGCTGAGTTAGACAGGGGTGGGTTGAGTTAGACAGTGGTGGGTTGAGTTAGGTTATGTTCAATTTGTTTTGATTAGACTGGGTTGATGGGGTATGCTGGATTGGGGTTAGGTGGGTTGGGCTTGGTTAGATCGGGTTTAACTGTGCTGGGCTTGATTGACTGTGCTGGGATTGACTGTGCTGGGCTTGATTGACTGTGCTGGGCTTGATTGACTGTGCTGGGATTGACTGTGCTGGGCTTGATTGACTGTGCTGGGATTGACTGTGCTGGGATTGACTGTGCTGGGCTTGATTGACTGTGCTGGGTTTGACTGTGCTGGGATTGACTGTGCTGGGCTTGATTGACTGTGCTGGGCTTGATTGACTGTGCTGGGATTGACCGTGCTGGGATTGACTGTGCTGGGATTGACCGTGCTGGGATTGACCGTGCTGGGCTTGATTGACTGTGCTGGAATTGATTGACTGTGCTGGGATTGATTGACTGTGCTGGGATTGACTGTGCTGGGATTGACTGTGCTGGGCTTGATTGACTGTGCTGGGCTTGATTGACTGTGCTGGGATTGACTGTGCTGGCCTTGATTGACTGTGCTAGGATTGACTGTGCTGGGATTGACTGTGCTGGGATTGACTGTGCTGGGATTGACTGTGCTGGGATTGATTGACTGTGCTGGGATTGATTGACTGTGCTGGGATTGATTGACTGTGCTAGGATTGACTGTGCTGGGATTGACTGTGCTGGGATTGACTGTGCTGGGATTGATTGACTGTGCTGGGATTGATTGACTGTGCTGGGATTGACTGTGCTGGGATTGACTGTGCTGGGATTGATTGACTGTGCTGGGATTGATTGACTGTGCTGGGATTGACTGTGCTGGGCTTGATTGACTGTGCTAGGATTGACTGTGCTGGGATTGACTGTGCTGGGATTGACTGTGCTGGGATTGATTGACTGTGCTGGGATTGATTGACTGTGCTGGGATTGACTGTGCTGGGATTGAACCGATATGGGCTTATGCTTGTTTACACTGGACTAGGAGTATGTTGGGCTTGGTTGGGTTGGTTTGGGCTGGACTAGGCCAAGTTAAGATGGGTTCAGGTGAAGGATGAATTTCGTTTAATGTGTGCATGAAATAACTTGGTATTTGTTTACTAAACTATCCGTGGACAAAACGAACTGTGTATGAAAACACACGAATCATCTCCGTATCCAAAATATCACAAATATTTAGAAAATTATCCAGGAGTCGAAAATAAACCAAGAAAAACGAATGTTGAATATTCCACGTTTCAAAGTCAGAATCAAACACACCTGGCCTGTGACCTCGGGTACCATTATATTCATGTGTCCTAGTTACTGATCAAATAAATGTGTGACTGAAAAATGCAGCCTAATACGTTTAAAAGTGTTTGTAAACAGTTCGTCAATTATAAGTTCGACGACATTTAATGTTGGTCATGGTCTTGTTAAGTATGTGTTTGTGTGTGTGTCACCAACTGTAAAAGCATCGAGGCTGCCATTATTTATGAACCACTACGTTCGACTGCCCATGTTACCCACATGAGCGACAGTAGACTGCCAAATGAGCTACTTTACAGTCACCTAACGAATGGTAAACGTAACCCGAAAAAGTGCTAAACCGGCCCCCTCACCTGGGAGACGATCACTCCACACCGTAACGCTTGGAGGATCACCACACGAGAAGGTGTCAATACTTTCGAGTTAGACAGACTGCTTACCGAGGCAGACAAGCACCAACGCTGGAAGACACTGCCGCCATCCCTCCCGCAGTATCTGTGGGCACACAGCCGAGTCAACTTCGAACCTCAGACGAAAGAAACAACCCGAAGATGTAACTTTATTCGTCTATTTCAAACAATGTTTATAACTAACCTAACCTAACCTAACTTAACCCACCATCTTCAGGCTGCGGACTTGTGAACATTCTTAACGAGTTGTTTAGTGACCAACATACACGGTGGTGTTGCTGTTACACATCTTGACTATTTGTACGTACCGGGCAGAATTTAACTAATGTATTCATAATTTACACGTCACACAACTTACATAACATGCGTACATCATCTGCGTGCCGCCGAAAGCTGTATAACACCAATAAATTTAAAACAATAATATGAACACTTTACCTTATTTTCAAAGTGCGAGGACTTAGTGGATACAGCGCTCGCCTAAGTGTCGCACCCAGGGCAGTCAAACTATACAGTTGGGGCAGTAAGGGTGGTCGAGTGCAGTGCCGCTCATACTCCCTCGTGTACCGAAAAAGGCCTTGGTCTACAGTGTTATATCCTAAATACACCACACGGGCAGTAAGACCCTTAGGACTTAATTTCAGTCTTCATCTTTTTCACTTTGGCCCGTAGTGTTTTCAAGCCACTAATATATCCCGACAGCAACATGTTCACTGTGTTCGTCAGATGCGATTAAGAAATGTACACCCACTGAAAAATTATTCGGCACCCGTGTCATATTGTATCACGCCGTAAGGGTGCCGAATAATTTTTTATTGGGTAAACAACAAATTTATTGAAACTAAATCATAACAAGTACACCGAAGACTTGATTTGATTGTAACAAGTACACTGCATTGGTTGTAAGTAAGATCACAATGAGTACACTGAACACCAATTATGACAAGAACACTGAATTTACAGTATTTATATGAGGAAATAATCACAAAACTTGCCCAGCTCGCACAAGACACGTGGCTGACATCGTGACTGACGCCGCGCGACTGCCGACTGGAGCCTGGAGGAAAGATTCAATGAGTTACCAATCACTCATTTTTGGCAGTATTTACCAAGGAACAGAGCCATCTAGTGATGAAAATAATTGTGTTTTTGTCATATGGGCCGGTGAGCCTGTGGGTCGGTCGGGCAAAGATACCCTAAGTGAACAGAGACTAGACAATTTACGGCATTTTGGTGTATGTCCTTATTTAGCCTGGTGCACATGATGATTTTCACAGCAATAGATTCTTTGGGGATATGTTGGTAATGTATTCATAAGGTACACAATGAGGGTTAAGTTTAGGGTCTCCTATTTCAAATACATCTCGGGTTTTCTAAGATCTATAGCCCCGATACAATGTCAGGTGGTGCCGACTCTCTTACGTCAGCGTCAGGTGTTGGGTGAGACCAAAGAGGAAAACAATATTACTTAAATGTCAAACGGTGTTCATCTGGTATCTGGTTTCTCTGTTTACTTCTCCTAGACTAGGTACTATACATTTGTCCACATTAAATGTCATCTGCCATTTTTCAGACCATGCGGAAAATTTGTTTAGATCTAACTGTAGTTTTACAGAGTCCTCGTCAGATTTAATTACACGCTCTATTTAAGTGCCATCAAAAGATTTACTTATGTTGTTATCTACGCCGATATCTATTTCGTTTATGTATATAATAAATAATAATGGTCCAAGTACTGAGCCTTGGGGAACTCCACTAGTGACGTTACCCCAATTGGATTTAGTGCCGTTAATGCTCACTTGCTGTTTCCTGTCCTGTAACCACGCCCTAATCCATTTTAGAATATCTCCTTCAATTCCACGAGCCTCCACTTTTCACATTAGTCTTTCGTGGGGGACTCTGTCGAAGGCTTTGCTAAAGTCGAGGTATACCACATCATTGATCAACTTGTGCTTTTCCAGGTGATTTCGAATAGAGTTTGAAATTATTCCTTCCAGCAATTTGTCTACAATTGATGTTAAACTGTCTGGACGGTAGTTAGAGGATAGTGATCTCTCCCCCCTTCTTGAAAATCGATATCATATTTGCTATCCTCCGGGATTCTGGTACTACACACGTTTTTAATGACATGTTAAACAAATTTGATAAGGGCATACTAAGCTCTTCCTTACGAATCCATGACAAAACCCCAACAGACAAAACCTCAACAGACAAAACCCCAATGGACAAAACCCCAACGGACAAAACCCCAATGGACAAAACCCCAACCCATTATATGAAAAGTGGACAAAATCCCAGTCACGTATATTTTATATATGAGACTGGGGTTTTGTCCACTGGGGTTTTGATCACTTTTCATATAATGGGTTGGGGTTTTGTCCACTGGGGTTTTGTCCGTTGAGGTTTTGTCCGTTGGGGGTTTTGTCCGTAGGCCGATATACAGAGACGGTGAGGAAAATAAATTAGGCGAGATATTAGTGACTATAGTAACGATGTTAATTATCACCTCTTCTTCGTGTTCTCATTAACCCTCCATGTATCACCTCATCTTCGTGCTCTCATTAACCCTCCAAGTATCACCTCATCTTCGTGCTCTCATTAACCCTCCAAGTATCACCTCATCTTCGTGCTCTCATTAACCCTCCAAGTATCACCTCATCTTCGTGCTCTCATTAACCCTCCATGTATCACCTCATCTTCGTGCTCTCATTAACCCTCCATGTATCACCTCATCTTCGTGTTCTCATTAACCCTCCATGTATCACCTCATCTTCGTGCTCACATTAACCCTCCATGTATCACCTCATCTTCGTGCTCTCATTAACTCTCCATGTATCACCTCATCTTCGTGCTCTCATTAACCCTCCATGTATCACCTCATTCTTCGTGCTCTCATTAACCCTCCATGTATCACCTCATTCCTAGAGACTCAGTAATATCCAGTGAGTCAACAATATCCAGTGACTCAACAATGCCTAGAGACTCAGTAATACCCAGTGACTCAACATTATCCAGTGACTCAACAATGCCTAGAGACTCAGTAATATCCAGTGAGTCAACAATACCCAGTGACTCAACAATGCCTAGAGACTCAGTAATATCCAGTGAGTCAACAATACCCAGTGACTCAACAATGCCTAGTAACTCAGTAATACCCAGTGACTTAAACATTTATAACTCACTGGTCTTGAAGGGGGAACTGATCTACCCTCATCCTCGTCTGACCTTATCCTGGAAATAAACAAATCTATTAACCTTAACCAAAATATTCACCAAAGTCTCTTAAAATATTACTCAATCTATTAGCTCTAGGTCACTCTACTGTTCTCCCTGCTACCGTATCGACAACAAAGTTCTCCCCACAATTTAGCACTTGATTAACCCGGTCAAGGATAAAAAACAGAAAATTCTACTCAAATCTCCCTTGAAATCAGCCATGGAATCAGTTAGTAGCGAAATAAACTTCATCCTTCAATATTAAACTTACACCAATAACTCCGACATATACTGATTGCATCATGTCAACAAAGACACAGAATGTATACAGCAACATATAAACCAGTGGAAACATAACCCCGACCACGACACCCACACTAGAACAACACGTAAACAATAGAAAAGCAATATCAACACTGTCAAAAAGCAATTTCAACATACCCAACCGCTAGTCTCCTCACACACACACACACACAGTCCCTAAAGCAACAAATTCTATTGGTCTTTTGGCAGTATTTGTTTCTTTTTTTTCACACAAGAGACAACACTATCACATAGGCAACACTACAAACTTTCAGGTACTAGCAACACTCCTATGCGACTGACTCCCACAGCAACACTCCCTTCCAATACTCCTCCCAGAGCAACACTCCAATCCAATACTACTCCGACAGCAACACTCCCATCCAATACTACTCCCACAGCAACACTCCCATCCAATACTACTCCCACAGCAACACTCCCATCCAATACTACTCCCACAGCATCACTCCCATCCAATACTCCTCCCACAGCAACACTCCCATCCAATACTACTCCCACAGCAACACTCCCATCCAATACTACTCCCACAGCAACACTCCCATCTAATACTACTCCCAGAACAACACTCCAATCCAATACTACTCCGACAGCAACACTCCCATCCAATACTACTCCCACAGCAACACTCCCATCCAATACTACTCCCACAGCAACACTCCCATCCAATACTACTCCCACAGCAACACTCCCATCCAATACTACTCCCACAGCAACACTCCCATCTAATACTACTCCCAGAACAACACTCCAATCCAATACTACTCCGACAGCAACACTCCCATCCAATACTACTCCCACAGCAACACTCCCATCCAATACTACTCCCACAGCAACACTCCCATCCAATACTACTCCCACAGCATCACTCCCATCCAATACTCCTCCCACAGCAACACTCCCATCCAATACTACTCCCACAGCAACAATCCCATCCAATACTACTCCTACAGCAACACTCCCATCCAATACTACTCCTACAGCAACACTCCCATCCAATACTACTCCCACAGCAACATTCAATTCAATTTCAATTTCAATATTTTATTCCTTGATAGAGGAAGCGGGATCCTAGTGCTGTCACTAGGTACCCCTGTACAATAACACCAGAAGCATCTGGCAATGTCACAAGTATATACAGTATAAATAAATATTATAAAGGTGCTTAATAAAGCCTAAGGAAGGAAGGATATTCCTTTAACACATCATCAATATTATTTACATAATATCTGGCCAGTATGGGGAGGATCATCGTGTCTCCGTCAGGGGGTCGTGGAGTGGTGGTCCAGCAGGCGTCACGGAAGCGTTGTGTGTGGGGACATCTTAGGAGGTAGTGGACAAGGGTGCGGCTGTCGGGTCTTCTGCATAATGCACAAGAGCGTTGCTCAGGGGAGGTGGGGATACTAATTTCCCAAGCAAAGTCATACCCAATGATGATACGGGCAGCAATCACGTCCCTTTTCCGCGATCCTTTCCCATAGACGTACGAGAGGTCAGGAAGTTTACGGAGGACCTCGTACCAGGTGGACGGAGACTCCAAGGGGATGGCTGCTTCCCGACTTCTCTCTGTTTGCGGCGAATTTGGGTCGTAAGCTGTAAAAGTGTTCGAGGAACAACGTAGTCAGGTGTGGCCCAGTTACAGCTAGTCTTGTCAAGGCCATCTGCTGCCTCATTCTCCAAGATACCGACATGACTGGGTATCCAAAGGAATGTCACAGGACGGCCTGCATCCTGAAGTGTTGATGTTAACCCTCGTATTCGGAGAATGAGGTCCTTATTTTCCCCTGATCCAAATGCGATCCCGTCGAGAGCAGACCTGGAATCGCAGCAGACAAGCAAGGGGCAGAAAACATCTGCTCCTTCCTCAGCAAGAAGGGCAGCAAGGAGGGCTATCAGTTCAGCCTGGGTGGAGGATGCCCCGTCAGAAACTCTGAGAGAAAGTTTGATAGGCTCAGGAGCATCACGACGGGAGATGTATGTAGACACCAGCCCCGGCCCTACCTGTAGCGGGGTCAACAGAGCCATCAGTGTAGAGGACGACCCTACCTGGGGACCAGTGGGCGATCCTGGAGAGGTGGTATTTGCAGAGAATAACAGGGTTCACGCGGGATTTCGGGAGCGGTCCACCGAGGGCAATCGCTTCAGGTTAAAAATCCACCCAGGGAGAAGGAGACGAACCAACAGCAGGGGTGATATCAATATGAGGCAGGAGGTCGTGTTCCTTAAGGGCTCGGATTAGTGACCCTCGCCACTGTCTTCTAGATGGAGGTCGGCCTCGGTCAGCAGGAGTCAGGCTTGAACATAGTTGCCCCGAGGATCCCGTAGAATGGAAACGGTAGTTTTTAGGTAAAACTCCTGGACACGATCATGTAAGGGGGAAAGACCAAGTTCGGTATATAGAGAAGTAGAGCGTGTCCACTGGAGCCCCAAGGATGATACGAGCAGCTTTCCTCTGGATAACTTTGAGACGGTTGACAGCAGTCCGACTAATGTTGACGAGGGCAGGGGCGGCGTAGTCGACACAGGAACGGACAAAGGACTTGCACATGGAAAGTACAGGGATGGTGGCACCAAGGGAGAGGGGAGCATATGTCTCGAAGATAGCGGACTTCAGGGATCTGACAACGTGTGCGAGTTACATACACACCCAAGTATTTTGTATTATTAACCCACATGACTTTTGTTTTCGCAGTTGAAAGAAGGAAACCAAGTGAATCATACTCTCTGGAGACCAGATCAAGGGCTTCCTGCATGCTGAGGTAGTCAGGGGCTTGGAGAAGGACATCGTCGGCATATCCTGAGTGGACAACTTCTGTCGGCCACGGGAGAGATGCAATGGAGTGCATGAGAGTGTTAAGCAAGGTGGGACTCAGGACTCCACCTTGAGGGGTGCCGAGGTTCATTTCTTGAACAGGAGACATAGAGCCTTCAACGCGAACCCGGGCCTGACGTCCAGTGAGGTAAGAGGCGATCCATCGAAGAAGCGTGCCCTGAAATGAGGGCAGGCTGAGCCGTATCAAAGGCTCCCTTGATATCAAGGAAGACAAAGACGCGGGCAGTCTGATTGCAATAAAAGGAAGCAATGGAGTGTGCTGTGCTGCGATGTTGCATGAAACCATTAAGGGAGTTGTGTAAGCCGCCTATGGTGTGAAGAAGGCGACGATGGAGTATCCTCTCCACCATCTTGCATACACAGGAGGTAAGACGAATGGGTCGATATTTCCCAGGATCTCCCGGCTTAGGGTTGGGGATAATAGAGGCATTTTTCCACTTGGACGGGAGAACCCCAAGTTCATAAGACATATCGTAGAGAGCGAGCAAGGGGCCGTTAGGAGTATTAGTAAAGGCGTTGAGGACGGAGTAGGTTATCTGATCATCCCCAGGAGAGGTGTCTTTTCTAGAGCGACGAGCACTGTCAAGCTCGAACTGTGTGATGGGATGATCAGTGGGGGCAGGGGAGGTAAGAGCAGCACTAACAACAGGCTCAGACGCATCGATGCGAGCCTGCACTGCCTCCTGCATTGGATCTGGAAGTGCCTCAGGGGATGAAGCTCGTGCCCAGTCCTCCATTAAAGAGCAGGAAAGGGAGGCGGGGTCAGGGTGGGGAGGAGGCCTCCGTCGAGTACCCCGTATAGCATTAATCCGATTCCAGACATAAGAGGGTGACGACTGGAACGATAGTTGCAAAGGAGCACCGGTTTTTGAAGTCTTCCCAGTCCTCTGGAGAGCGAGACCTCCGTATGGCAGAGTGGAGATCACGGCTTACCTGCCGGAGATGTCTCATGGCAGGGATACGATACCAGTAGTTGGTGGCACTTCTGGGGTGACGGGGAGGGCGTGGAGGGGTAGTGCGATTGACAGAGTCATACACGGCATCAACAAAATCAGAACTGTAAGAGTCAAGGGACTGGGGGACAACATAGGAATCCGCCCAGGTAAGAAAGGTATTGGGTAAAGGAAAGAACAGCATCTTGTGTGAGACGAAGGCTATGGGATCGATAAGGAGCTGATGTCGGGGCAGAGAAGGAGAGCCTGAGATGGGTAGTAATGGCAAGATGGTCACTATACAGAACAGGCTCGGTGCAGACGGTAGGATGAAAGGAGGTATGACCGTTCAATAGTAAGCCAACATCAAGGAAACTATGGGGGAGGCGAGTAGGATCGTCAGGACAAAGAAAGCGAACATCATCATCATCATCCTCATTAAGAAACTGTGAGAGATGTGATCCGATAAGCCTAAGGGTACATGGAGTGATATAATCTGGAGTCAGCAACACTCCCATCCAATACTACTCCCACAGTAACACTCCCATCCAAAACTACTCCCACAGCAACACTCCCATCCAATACTACTCCTACAGCAACACTTCCATCCAATACTACTCCCACAGCAACACTCCCATCCAATACTACTCCCACAGCAACACTCCCATCCAATACCGCTCCCACAGCAACACTCCCATCCAATAATACTCCCACAGCAACACTCCCATCCAATACTACTCCCATCCAATACTCCTCCCACAGCAACACTCCCATCCAATACTACTCCCACAGCAACAATCCCATCCAATACTCCTCCCATAGCAACACTCCCATCCAATACTCCTCCCACAGCAACACTCCCATCCAATACTACTCCCACAGCAACACTCCCATCCAATACTACTCCCACAGCAACACTCCCATCCAATACTACTCCCACAGCAACACTCCCATCCAATACTACTCCCACAGCAACAATCCCATCCAATACTACTCCCATAGCAACACTCCCATCCAATACTACTCCCACAGCAACAATCCCATCCAATACTACTCCCATAGCAACACTCCCATCCAATACTACTCCCACAGCAACACTCCCATCCAATACTACTCCCACAGCAACACTCCCATCCAATACTACTCCCACAGCAACACTCCCATCCAATACTCCTCCCACAGCAACACTCCCATCCAATACTACTCCCACAGCAACACTCCCATCCAATACTACTCCCACAGCAACACTCCCATCCAATTCTACTCCCACAGCAACACTCCCATCCAATACTACTCCCACAGGCAAAATTCTGTCGGTTAGGTTAGGTTATGCACAATCCCATATATTAAACAATTTCACCACATTTTCAAAATTCTCCAAAAATAAACTAAAGAAAAGCGAATTTCTTATTTTTTTTAATCTACGTTTACTCTTTCTTATCTTCTCACTCACTTATTTACTCTCTCGCTGTGTCTGTTGGTTGGTTACTCACGATTATGACTCATCTTCTTCTTCTACAAAGCCAGTATAAAAAAGCCAGTTCAAGTTGTGATTGATTGATTGAGTGATTGATTGATTGATTGATTGAGTGATTGATTGAGTGATTGATTGATTGATTGATTAGTTTATTGCTTGATTAATGCGGGCCATGTGAGGATTAGGTACAGTGACCCTAGTTTATTTCACCTGATGATTAAACACCTTAATGCATAATGCTTCCTGGGGTTTGGCAGGTGAGGTTAGGTTAGGTTAGGTTAGGTTAGGTTATTTCGCGCCTAAATCTGAATTTGTCTAATATAAAACCATTGTTAGGAGTTCGTTCCTGGTTGGATAGTTTGCGTACCTTTGTTATATCACCTTTGTTCAGCCCTGACTTCCATTTATACACTTCTATCATATCGCCCCTCACTCTACGTCTCTCGAGGGAGTGCAGAGACATAGAGTGAGGGGAGATATGATAGAGGTGTATAAATGGAAGTCAGGGCTAAACAAAGGGGACATAACAAAGGTACTCAAACTATACAACCAGGAACGAACTCGTAACAATGGTTTTATATTAGACAAATTCAGATTTAGGCGCGAGATAGGTAAACATTGGTTTGGAAATAGAGTAGTGGACGAGTGAAACAAGTTACCAAACATCATCATTAACGCGGATACGCTGGGTAGCCTCAAACATATAAGTCTGCGCGGAAAATTAAGGCACAAATTGGGTTGAGTCATCACTTTTAGCACAAATCGTTTTACCCTCAAGATAGGGATAAATTTTGATCAGAAATATTTAGTCACAATTCTAACGGCACCTGGAACCCTTAGGCGACAGTTGTCACATAGCAACAACCGCTCAGTTTTTGTTTAGGTTGTGTGGGTGGAAGGTTTTTGTACCCATGTGAGCGCCACGTGCCGTGATTTTACGCCTGAGTTACAGTGCTTTATCGTGTGATTTCTGGGTCTTTAAGATGTCCAGGAGAGTTACTAAGCGTGAGGATGTTGCACAGGTGATTGGTTTATACAAGACTAATCATAAAGTTACTGAAATAGTTGAATTAACCGGTGTGTGCCGCCGGTCAGTGTAAAAATTCATCTCGGAGTTTGAAGCAAACAGCCAGGAAGAGTTGCCTACCCCTAAACCCAGGTCTGGGCGACCACAGCTTAGGTCTCCTAGAACCAGGAAGGTGATTGCTAGGCAAATTAATGCTAACCCTAAGCTCAAGGCACGGGAATTAAAGCAAGCTAACCCCGGACGCCTTGGTCACGTCTCCTTAAGGTTGGTGCAGCAGCTTCTTCATGACGATCTCGGTTATCGCGCCTACCCGACCACGCCGTAAGCCTCTGCTGACTGCTGCCAAGAAGGAGAAGAGGATCACTTTTGCAAAGAAGTACAGTGTCTGGTCCCTTCAGGAGTGGAGGAACGTCC
Source organism: Homarus gammarus (assembly GCA_958450375.1). Taxonomy (NCBI): domain Eukaryota; kingdom Metazoa; phylum Arthropoda; class Malacostraca; order Decapoda; family Nephropidae; genus Homarus; species Homarus gammarus. Next base: position 1,741,647 of record CAUDMG010001656.1, on the reverse strand, counting down.
TGTGGAGTGATGAAGCCATTTTTACAGTGAGTGGTTGTGGTCACCATAGGGTGTACTGCCGGCCAGACTCTGACCGGCTCGACCCCAGGTACACCGTCAAGATGGTCAAGCATCCTGATTCAGTGATGGTATGGGGTTGTTTCACTTATTACGGTGTTGGTGAGTTGGTTGTGCTTGAAAAAAAAAAGAAGTTAACCAGGGTGTGTACCTCGAGCTTCTCTGTGACGTTCTGCCTGACTCGTTCGAGAAAACGCCCGCAGACGTGTTCATGCAGGACGGTGCTCCCTGCCACACAGCCAAGTTGGTTACTTAGTGGTTGGAGGATTGCCAGGTTTCATATTTTAAGGACTGGCCTGGCAATTCCCCCGACATCAACCCTATTGAGAACCTTTGGGGGCTCATGAAACGTCGCCTACGTGACCTCGACAGCTCGTCCGTCCCCAAGCTCACCACAGCAATTAAGCAACTGTGGGCCAATTTCACCCCACAGCACCTGCAAAACCTTGCAGACAGTGTTCCACAACGACTGAAAGAGGTGCTGGGAAACACAATAAAATACTAAGAGGGGTGGGTGAGTGCTATTTTCATTTTTTTATTGCCTTACCATGATTTTTTATTTTTTTTCCACGGTGTGCCTTAACTTTCCGCGCTGGGTGTAAGTTTAAATGGGACAGCCCAGTATGGTCCGCTGCAGTTTCCTCCATTCTTACGTTCTTAAGTTCTTATTACCTTTGTTTATTTACTACTACAACTACCTGTCACTTCCTATATCCCATAATTATCCCTATTTTGAATAATTACATACTACTTTATCTATTTACTATTATTTTATTCAGTATATTTCTGTTTAGTTAGAACTGTATTAAGTAATGGATGTTTCTAACCTTCTTGTAATATCGGGGAAATTCTACACAAACAAGACCAAGACGGATGTGAGGAGACAGTATGGAAGAGTCATTGTGAGTGTGTTGTGACGGACAGGTGTTGTGGTGGCGGTATTGTTGACTGTGTCGTGGGGGCCTGAAGCTGTACCCTTCTTCTTCTTCTTCTTCTTCCGTGTATTTATTCTCCTCCTCTTCCGTCTCTTTATTCTCCTCTTCCTTTAACTCTTTCTCCTTCTCATCCTCCTCCTCCTCCTCCTCCGCTTTAGCTACCCAACTGAGATACTAATGCGCTTAGACAGGATTTAATTTATAACACGCAACGTCGGTACTCGGAATCCAAGAACTTGTGACGGGCACTGACGGGGACTTGCGATATAAACTGACGGGCACTGACGAGGACTTGCGATATAAACTGACGGGCACTGACGAGGACTTGCGATATAAACTGACGGGCACTGACGGGTGTTTGGGAAATAAACTGTTTTGACGGGTAATGGAAAAGACAGGTTGACAGAGAAGACAGATGGGAGTTATCTGGGAACTTTGGTTGAGTGAGGCGTTTACAGGTCAAATGGGCCCCACCCAGTCCTAGTAGACCCCAACCTAAGAAAATGTAATTATTCATTTTCTAGCTCCTTAGGACTGGGGCTAATCCGGAGGCTAATCTTCAGGTTATCTTAATTTTTCTTATAATTTCTTTCCTTTGAGGGAGTGAACTGAAGATTATTATGGGTTATACTTACTTACTGCTGACTCGTGATTAAGAGTGGAAAGGTAAATAGCTGTCAGGTAAATTAAGTACAAATCCTGGTGTGTATGTAGGGATATAATGTGAGAATCTGAATAACAATTAAAAAAAAAAAAGAATCTAAGTAAATATCTTGGATCAGAGATGGACAAAAAAGGACAAAGGTAAAGGTAAATAAAAAGTAACTAGTTTTGTTTCAGTATCAGTTAAAAGTAAAGAAAAGAAAATTAAACATCTAGAAACAAAATTACGCAAAGAAAGAACAAATAAATATACTTATTTCAGTATATGATATAATTAGAGGAAATGTAGACACAAATTAAGGCTTTGTCGGGAATGAATCGATTATTTTCTCCAGCGCCGAGAAGATTCTGAAGAATTGGATCAATCACTGTCTTTGGGGCCGGTTAATGAGAGCACGAAGGTGAGGTGATACATGGAGGGTTAATGAGAGCACGAAGATGAGGTGATACATGGAGGGTTAATGGGAGTACTACCATCATGGCGTATCATCCTTACTTCTTCACCGCTGCCTGACGAATTAGTGCTACTGTATTTTTCTGTGTGTGTGTGTGTGTGTGTGTGTTTAGTTAAGATGGCGGGGATGTGAATTTTTTATTTTACCACATACAACGGCTAGTTTATTGTGTACCCCGATACTGATCCTGTGAGCGGTAGCACAATAGGATTAAAGACTAGAGGTCATAAAGGCTCCTATTATGAACATATTAGATCCTTAACCCCTTGAGTACGATGACTTAACCCCTTGAGTACGATGACCTACAGTAAATCATCAAGACATCGTATTCAAGGGATTAAATTATCATACCCGAAGTGTCGTCATCGTACTCAAGGGGTTAAGTCATTGTACTCAAGGGGTTAAGTCATCGTACTCAAGGGGTTTAGTCATCGTACTCAAGGGGTTAAGTCATCGTACTCAAGGGGTTAAGTCATCGTACTCAAGGGGTTAAACATGTTCCTGGCTATTAGTGTACAGTATGTGAACGATTATTACATAAAAAATGGTTTCGAATGTTATGCAGCTTAAGAGTTATGTCGCGGCAGCTTAGTATCGAGGAGAGTAAATTCAATGCAGTCAATTTAGCAGGAGTTTAAGATTCATTAAACGAGTCGCCGCTTATAAACCACTATTGAGGGTGTTTATTTTCACTTCCATCCATCAAAAATTTATTATAGAATCATAAGTCTGAATTTTTCATTTTCCCGATTGCGAGATGAGTGCTAACATATGCATAAGAACATAAGAACTTAAGAACATAAGAAAGTGGGATACTGCAGGAGGCCGACTGGATACCGACACGCACCCCGGAGAGAGAGAGAGAGAGAGAGAGAGAGAGAGAGAGAGAGAGAGAGAGAGAGAGACTGTCTGTATATCGCGTTTTTTAATGCGGAAGAAATATATCGGGCAGCAATCAACGTAATGACCCAGCAGCCCAAAATCTGGATAAGGACCATTGAAGAAACAAAAGAGGAATGTTTCATGTATACAGTACTTTGGTTATATCGTCAGGGATGAGGGAATAATCATAAAAACATTAATGGGCAAATTTGAGGGTAAGAGGAGCCAGGGGAAGGCAGAGACTGGGATGGATGAATTAAATTATAAACTGGGTCCCTAGAGAGATACAAAATAGCCTGAGAACGTTTAGGTGTGAAGAAGGAGACACAACCTCCATCACTGCACTAATGTCCATCTACCTGGCTCCCCTTACAAACACATCTGATGTCTGGATAATTAACGGATTAAACCTGTACTATCGGGTGAGTTAATATATTTCACTTTACACAAAATGCAAAAAATGACGAAAAAAACACAGAACAATCTCTACCCAATTATATATCGGTATCTTTGACCTTTTAAACGAGATACGAAACTCAAGAGACATTTTCTTCTCTCTTAGATCATGACACATCCAAAAATGACAGTCTTCTTACACGCAAGTTTCTTTAAGAGTTTCTAAGTTACGGTCATTACGTTAAGGTCAAAGGTCATATGTGGGCAAGAAACATGACCTTGTATCACTCACTCTAACTATCCTTCCCTCACTCTAATCCTTCCCTCAGTTCAACCCTTCCTTCACACTAATCCTTCCTTCACTCTATCTAATCCTTCCCTCACTCTAACTATCCCTTCTCTCACTCTAATCCTTCTCTCGCTCTAATCTTTCCTTCATTCTAATCTTTCTCTCACTCGAACTAACACTTCTCTCACACCTCATCACCACTATGCTTGCCTTGCCCTTCCTTGCCCCACCACCACCCTACTTGCACCTGCCTTGCCCCACCACCACCCTACTTGCACCTCCCTTGCCCCCCCACACCACACAACTTGCCCCAGGAGTTACAGCTACCGCACAACATCCACACACAGGCTGTTGTCCCATACCTCTCCCTTCCTCCTGAGTGCTGTTAATGGCCCAGTAAGCTGTTCTGAACTCTATAATCACTTGTTCTGATCTGAGCAATATTATGCTGGAAAAATCACCCAAATTACTAACATCATCTGCTGTTTATATCAATTATTGTTTTTAATCATTTCATTGTTATTACTATATTGGGATTTTTAAGCATGTGGGATACATACATACTCTTGTTATTTGGGTCTTTAAAAAAAAATGTACAGTCGGGGACAAAAGTTCCCTCCCCGTGGTGAAGCTGAGTCAAGGAAATGAGTCTCCAAACTGACTTACTCTGACTGTTTCATCTCATTTGGGTTTGATGCTGCTTCATTTTGGGAGGGATTGAGCTTTTGACTCTGACTGTACGCTTATATTCCTCTCATGTTCTCTCTTGTTCTTTTACATCTCTATTACCCATTGATCCACCTGACACAGACTGGGAGACGAATAGTAATTACTGACGAGAAGATTTTAATGAAGAGATTGTTTTCCTTTTGTTATTTGCATGAAGTTGATCGGTGTGTGTGTGTGTGTGTGTGTGTGTGTGTGTGTGTGTGTGTGTGTGTGTGTGTGTGTGTGTGAAGACTTCGGAGTGTCTGATACTTTAATTAAAGACGAAGAAGGCATCCGTCAGCGCTGGAAAGAGCACTACCATTCGCTGCTCAACCGAAACACCGATGTAGATGTCCTGACTACCCAGCAGGTCCCTCAGTATCCAGAGCTGACCCATCTCAGCTATCCTCCACCCTGGATGAGGTAGCTACTGCCATCAAACAGATGACAAATAACAAAGCCTCAGGTCTTGGTAATCCCAGCCGAGGTGTATAAAGCAGGAGGACCTCTGCTTACCAGACGTCTCCACTTTCTCCTGGAGAATATATGGGAAAAGGAGGAAATCCCACAAGCTCTTAAAGACGCCTCCATCGCGAATATTTATAAGAACAAGGGAGACTATGGTAACTACCCTGGGATCTCGCTGCTGTCCGTAGCGATTATTGCCCGAGTCCTCCTAAACAGACTACTACCCGAGGCGGAAACGTCCTCCCAGAATCTCAGTGTGGCCTTAGACCATCACGTGGCACCAGATACAGGAAAAGTGCAGAGAACAGCGTCGTGACCTGTACATGGTCTTCATCGACCTAACGAAGGCCTTCGACTCGGTCAACAGGGAAGCCCTCTGGTGGACCCTCAGACGGTTTGGCTGCCCACCAAAATTCATTGCTATTGTGAGGCAACTTCACGACGGCATGATCGGCAGTGTCCTGCACAATGGCACCCAGTCTTAGTTCTTTCCCATCAAAACGGGGGTAAAACAAGGATGTGTACTGGCGCCAACTCTCTTTTCCATTTTCTTGGCTGCCTTCCTTACTCATACTAGTGCCAATTTAGCAGGCGGGGTGGACATAGAGTACCAGATGAAGGGTCTTTTCAAAATAAAACGACTCCAGGCAGGAACAAAGGTGTCGGCAGTATGCGGTATGCAGATGACTTCACCCTTGTCGCTCACACGGAACGCGACCCACAGGAGATCCTGAACACCTATGCAGATCCGTAGGCACACTTCGACCTCGAGGTGAATGTGCGTGAGACTCAGATTCTCTTTCAGACTGCCCCTGGTTCAACCACACCCCCACCATCCATCCAGCTTAACGGTACTACCCTCTCTAATGTTATCTGCTTTCGATATCTCGGCTCCCACCTGTCCACCACCGCGGACGTAGATGAAGAGATTCAGCATCGGATCAGATGTGCATCTCAAGCCTTTGGCAGACTCCGCCCCCGTGTGTTCAGCTGTAGGGAGCTGAAATTATCTACAAAGTTGCATGTATATCAAGCAGTGGTTCTTCGCACTATGTTATATGGCAGAGAGGCATGGGTTACATACAGGAGGCACCTCAAGGCATTTGAAAACATTCATCAACGTAGTCTACGTTCCATCCTCCGAGTTCACTGGGAAGACAAGAGAACAAATTCCAGTATTCTCGCTGACACCATCTGTAGGAACATCGAAGCTACCATTATCAATGAGCAACTACGTTGGACTGGCCATGTTACTCGTAAGGACGACAGTAGACTGCCAAAGAAGCTACTTTACAGTCACAGAAAGAATAGTAAACGTAACGCCGGCGGGCAACTGAATTGGTATAAGGATAGTCTTAAGACAAATTTGAAAAAGTGCTAAATCGACCCCCTCACCTGGGAGACGATCACTCCACACCGTAACGCTTGGAGGATCACCGCACGAGAAGGTGTCAATACTTTCGAATTAGCCCGACTGCAAACCGAGGCAGACAAGCGCCAGCGCCAGAAAGACGCTGCAGCCGTTCCTCCCGCACTAGCTGGAGCCATCCACATGTGCAACATCTGTGAACGACTCTGCCGGTCCCGTATTGGCCTTTTTAGTCACCTTAAAACTAACCAACCTAGGTGACATCCCTAATACCTACTATCATTGTATCATAGCTGGATGATCGTCATATTCGATTCCGAGCGACAGCAAAGTAGTAGTAGTAGTAGTAGTAGTCTGACACCTTAGTTAATCGTTGTTTGTTTGAATAATTTTAATTTGAGCTGTTGAAAATCTCATTTATCGGTAGCAAGGGAAGACAAGGTGTGTGGTGGTGGGGCAAGGGAGGGGCAAGGGAGGGGCAAGGTGTGTGGTGGTGGGACAAGGGAGGACAAATGGTAGTAGGGCAAGGGAGGGGCAAGGGAGGGGCAAGGGAGGGGCAAGGGAAGACAAGGTGTGTGGTGGTGGGACAAGGGAGGACAAATGGTTGTAGGGCAAGGGAGGGGCAAGGGAGGGGCAAGGGAGGGGCAAGGGAGGGGAAGCAGTGTGGTGGTGAGTGTGAGGGAAGAGTAAGTTAGAGTGATGGAAGATAATGTTGTCAATACTCCGGGAGGATAAAGCAAGCCACAACAGCACCAAGAGGTCCTAACAAAACAAAATTATTACCAAACTCGTCTCAGATGTGGTTGAGATGTATCTGCTCGCTAAGTCTTATGTGTACTCCTGCAGTAGGTAACTCCTCTTCAGGTTGGTGGGCCTCGGTGTGACCTCTTCTGCAGCACCTACACATGTCACCAGTAGCTACGTCTTCCATAGTTCCTAATGTGTTACTCAACAGCAGCCACTTAAATATTACTTAACCGTCTGCTCCACTTAAGAGCAACAAAAAAGGTCGCATTAAATGTTGATAGGTTACGAGACAAAATTGACAATAACGTTTTACGTCGAAAAGCAATTATGGGGGTTATGAAAATACTGCGAGACTCAACTTATGAACAAGTTATAATTGCCGGAGCATATTACGAGAACACTGAAAGTTAATTATTGTTTGTTTCAGGTTTAAAACTGCTTCACAACTTCCTACACACACACACATATATATAGAATATATATATATATATATATATATATATATATATATATATATATATATATATATATATATATATATATATATATATATATATATATATATATATATAAGCGTGTTCAGGCTTCTGCAAAATATCTTTAATAAAAATTAGTTAGAGTTCAAAACGAATTACACAAGAAATAATTTTGTTAACTAACCGACGAAGACAAAGTTGGTGCACAATGGTGCCAGACTGGTCCTGGGGTGCCACAGAGGGTGACAGCAACAACATGTACCACTGGTGGAAGACACAGTAGAAGGTACTTACAGACAGTCCCTGGGAGAGTTGACCATGGAAGTAGTCGGCCAGTAGGCGGAGGGTGCGATGGGTGGGTGTGCTGCACGACTTAGCGTACGCCTGTCGCCGTCGCCGCCACCCAGAGCTCTCTACTGCCGCCACTGTGTGACTGGAGGAGGCCATGGTGGTGCTGTACTCCTGGCCACCTAACTCACCGGGTGGTGTGGCCAGGTGTCTGCTGGTGACAGCGTGTGTATGGTCTTCTTACACTTATCTGTATTTACACTTTATAACCTATGTTCAACGATCACATCTGTTCATCATAAACTTTTCTGTATGTTACTGCTCGTGGAACGCTTGTACCATTAACATACAAAAATATCTCTTTTCAAAATTTATTTTACTTTCATGATAAATAGAATTTTTTCCAATATATTTAAAAAATAATTTTGCCACAACAAATATAACTTTATTACCAAAACTTAAATATTTGTCCAATTATTCCTAAGCCACGTATATACTGTATATATTTATTCTGTAAGTGAATTATATCCTTGTGTAAAAATAGACTTAAATATCACGAATCTTTATCACGTATCACATTATGGTTCTCATCAGTTCATATTATAAGTTCAGATTAACCTTTTATAAGAGTTCATGTGACAGAGATAACTTGTTCGGTGTCTCATTGTCCTTCACTCAACCATTTACTTCATAATTATTCAAGTAATCAACGCTAAGTTATTATTTTACTCCAGACAAATATCACTGCTGGTGCCGTGTTGTGTCGCATCACCACCATTCTCACTCGTCATAAAATATATCACATCTTGCTCTATTAATTTATCTTCGTTCCTTCAGTAAAGTGTAAATACAAACCGCGAGGAAGACATAAACACTACACAGAATTTCACTAGTTGAGGAGCACAAGTAGTATATATTGAGTTAATACCAGTAATATAACCCTGAACTTGGGAGTAACTTGGGCCACCTCCTGTGTACCTCGCTGAGTAAGTCGTAGACCCAACTTTCCAAAACATCTTCATCAGCGTCGTTCAAGACTCTCAATCTCTCGTATCTGAAACAAAGAGAAAGAAGAAAAACACATAAGAACTAGACACTGATGAGAATTTAATGAGGCACACAAACAAAGTTCAATTGAGGAACGAAAAATACTGTGGATAGAAGACGAATGATTCAGAGGTAATGTGTCCCTGTGTGAGTTGAGGACCTCCATAATCTATCTTTTGATTAATATTGGTAAAATAGTCAGCCGCCCAAGGCCTCTGTAAACACACTGAAGACTGAGTTGATTGAGAAAACCGGTCATTAACTTTATGTATGTATGTATGTATGTATGTATGTATGTATGTATGTATGTATGAGGTCGACAACCCAGGTTTCTCCCCATCACAAACAAGAAGAAAAACTACCATGGGACAATGGGACATTCCTTACTGTCGACAATCTTGAAGAGGCACTCTTACCAAACTTACGACTGTGTTTATCAAGAGCAAGTTTCACCTGCCACTATGCGATGTTCAGTAACTTTCGTCGCACGATGGGTTTATCTGTTACTTCTTACTTAAGCTTTTACATTTCTCAATTTTACATATGTGGAATATTTCATAATGTTTTAGTCTGAATTTAAGGGAATATTTTGTGTATTAGCAACATTAAAGGAGATCCATAACTGAACATTTCGTCGTGTCAGGTGGGTCACCGTTGTCAGGAATGTCTGAGGCTGACTTAGAGAGTGTGGCCAATCAGAGCTCACACTCGCGAGTCATGGGACCACGAACACCAGCCGCTTAGTTCTTGTCTCCAGCAGTGAATTATGTCCAGTCCCCCAGCCTCTGAAGCAGGAGACAGGTTTGAAGACCATGAGGGTCAGTTAGCATGGTGGGAGACAGAGGAGACAATCAAATTGACATAAGGACGGGGAGGTTCAGTTCCTTCCCAAAGGATAACATTGAGCGACTGGTCATTTTTCATGAAGCGTCGGGTTCGAAACACTCCCGGGAATTCATGAGCCAACTTGTGGTCACCTCCCACAGGAAAGCGAGTCACCAGGTAGCTTTCGGATACGGACGGACTGGTCAGCCACTTTCACGTGGATAGCTAAGTATTCACCGGTGACGACTGCATCAATGATATCATTCAGGTTCTAACTATGTAGACAGCCTGAGACTGTGGTGATGATCTTAACTTCGCCCAGTACGTGCTGTAGGTTCGACGGATTTCAGTAAGCCAGCGCAGCGTGGTGTTGGTTGAGAGGTTTAATGGGCAAACAAGCTTAACATACTTGTCACGCAGGGCGTAAGCTGTTATAACATGAGATGTACTGTCCAGTCACTCATAAAAGTTCGTGGGGGTCCGTGTGTGTGTGTGCGCCAGTCCAGTCCCCACCTCTTTCTGGACGGCGAGTCTGTGTATAGCGATGTGACAACGCACACACGCACACACACACACGGCAGAACTGTGTCTTTTATGTAATCAGGTCAGACGGGATTATGTTTGTCAATCAGTTATTATCGTTAGTCATAATCAGGTTGCACATTCAGTGTTGTATAATAATATATGAAGGTCAGAGCCCCTTCGATTTCTAAGCATTAATTAAGCAGCAGAGACGACGGTAGTGCAGGTCGAGGTGCATTCCAATCCATTCAAAATTTGCTTCGTATCCACATGAATAATATTGTAAACCGTTAAGAGTTCAACTCAGACAGTATCTACCATTAACGTAGTATAATATATCTTCTTCATATATTCCTCTATATATTCAACGTAAACCCATTCTGAATAATAGGTAATAAAACATTCGAAGTAGACGAAGACTCGAAACAATGAGCAGTGAAGCGGTTGGCCAACGTCGTAATGGAACAGTCCCGAGTCTAAGGCAACAGTCTACTGGAGCAAACACACCAAGCCATTTATAGAAAGTAATCGGTCGAATTAAAAGAACGGAACTGTGAAAATTTCGTATGTTTAACATATATAACATATCATTACCATCTTTATTAATATAAGGATTTTACCTCAATTAGTATAGCAGAGCGTCAGCTAAACACTTGACCCCTCTCGTCTCTCGTCTCCACCTGGCAAGACCTCCACTTTACCCCCTCCTCCTCCACATCCCCTCTAGCGTATTGCTTCGTCTTCACATATCGAAGCGTCTCATGGTTCAGGTAACAGAGGACTGTGGTTATATTGTCCATGACACTTTTAACCCTCATATGGTGTCACACAAATGCAATTGTGTAAACATTGTATGACATAACACAATATTTGCATGGACAAATATTCCTGTCAAACAGGTCTTAATTGAACACACACAGCTCCAACAGTTTCACCGTGTAAGTTCGTGTGTGCGTTATCCCGTGCCCAGAGACCTGTCGTACAGAATGGGGTGGGGATGGTATTCACCCACACACAGGGAGACCCCCACGAACTTTTATGAGTGACTGTACTCACGTCATGTTGTCTTGAGCCGCTGGGTGGACTTGGTAACTTACGCGGTGGACCCAGGCTAGGCCAGTCTTCAGGGGTTTTTCTGCTTGTTGCTCCACCAGGCTGGGGCTAAGGGGTAATTATTTTTCTCCTCTATTTTTCATTTGTTGACTTATCTTTTATTTTTATGATTTTTGTTTGTTAGTGATGGGTGACTGAGTCAGAATCATTGTCTGTTTAGTACCCTGTTTCTCCCTTTTGGTCTCGACAGCATCTTTCGTAGTATTAGTATTGTTAATTTCATTCTCATTCACCTTTGTATGGAAGGTCGCCATCAGATCATGAGTGCTTTTTGGTATATGCATGGTGGGGATTTTTGTACACTCGAAGCGCCAGGGCCCACATCACTCTGTTGTGACAACACCGGCTATGACTCCAGAATGACGTCAGCTAACTACGGATTTCCCCTAGTTTGCCCGAGGGCATGCTTCACCCCTGGCCAGGAGTGGTGGGTCTTGTACCGGTGGTATTTATCTGCTAAATACGGCTAAGTCCAAAACCTCACAATAGTCCAACAGCTTCCAACCAGTCCAGGAGTCCTTATAACCCTCTACCTCAGCCACTGATTCCCTTTGTGCACAAATACTCTCAAAATAACGCTGAGAACCAGGACTTACCTCACACAACGGTGTTGTTATCCTGATTCCCGTTTTCTGTGTACTGTTCATGTAAGAGAAAACATTTGGGAAGTCGTGCACTAGTTCCATTAATATGATGGTGAGCTTGTGTGCTGATGCTTCTCACAGTGTCTTTGATATCCACACGTCTGGGTCAATGATAGACTCTGAACTAATGTGAGGAGTTAAGACGAGACCAACAGAAACAAACACTCTCATGACTTCCTCCTGCTGGTGGACAAGGAGACAGTGTGGCCCCCCAGTGCCAGTAAGAGATAAACCCACAGTGTCTGTTGGATGATCACATTCTCAGTCACTGATTCCGGGTTCTAATAGTGGTCATTGGTTGGCTGGATGACGGATTTTCATCTTTACTTAAAGTTGAGACGGAAGAGACTTATTTCCGCCTCATGACCATTACAGTGGCATTGAAAGGGTCATTCTTCTTTTCTAATGATACAAATATGTTATCTATTGACCTGAATTTCTGGAGCCAGTTGGCAGAATAATGTGTAAATAAACTGTTGCTGAATACAGGTTCTGGCGTGTCCACCGAGAATGTCCCACTCCACACCTTTTGCTAAACGTCAAAGAACAATGTAAAGTTATATACAAAAATAATTCAGCAGTAAGAGAGGTGATGTTTGGGAGGATGGAAGGTGAGACTTGGCACAGTAGCATGTGAGTAACTGTCAAAGGCCTCTCCAAACATTGAACATTTACGGTATTTTTGTGGTTGTTTTGGTGTATTTACAGCACATTGTTGTGTGGGCTGCGTCTGTCACATAATTATACGAGAAAAAAATCAATTTGAGGAGTGAAAAGAAAAATATTGACTTTTAACCGCTACCTCTATGCGGCGGCGCCAAGTCTCGACCTTCCCCAGAAAGAGGAGAGACAAAATGAAATCGTGTTCGTGGAAAGAGCAGAGGATGGATGACAGCAACAGAGGAGACGAGAAGCTCTGACAGATGACTGTGGAGGGGCGGAGAGCTGTGTGTGATATACTTAGGAATACCACGAGAGGGGACTAGAGGAGGTCTGTTGATGAGAGAGAGAGAGTACCCGTGTGTGCGTACCAGCCACTAGATTATTATTAACAGCGTATTTAATAACCATGTCAAAATTATGAAGGTATTTGCTGACTGTAACATTTGTCAGTTTGTATAAGGTGGTAATAATAATAATATTAATCATATTTTTGGTTTGATTTCAATGGTTGAATCAATTACGTAGGCAAATAAAGATCAATGTGTAACACTAGTCGAGCAACACCTCAGCCACCTTCAGTATAGAGCCATTAACTACCTGTACTAGGGCACTACTCAGGTGTATAATCATGGCTACTTTATAATAAACTTACCATTATTTTACTGATGTACTAAACTTAGCACCAGTCAACAGGGAGATGACCTGACCTCCTAATATTGACTACAATAAGATGATTAAGTTGGTTCAATATTCTTATACTTATTTAAAACCTTTTGTTATGTTGTGTGTGAGGGACAAATGCTCTACAACCTATGTCCTGATCATCCGAGGTTGTAGGGGGCAGGTTATTGGCTCTTAACATATATTCAGTTCACTACAATCGAAAATGACATCTTGATCTGCCCAATGTTTGTACAGTCTCTTCTCAATGATCCACCATTTTCGGAGGCTATACGACCCACTCAGGTAAACTGTTCCCATGTACAGTTGCCTCCATTTATAAGGTGTACTGTAAGATGTGGCACCACTGTTAGTTTACTTAATAGTAAAACTAGCAGAATGGACATAACTACCCTCGCTACAGTAACCAGACCAAGGCAACTATATAATCAGTCCCTATCTATCTGTAGCTGCGTTCATTTCCTGCAGGGTTATAGTGTTCATATATATAACTAAGTGGAACATAATTGGATCCTATCTGTCGTCTGGTGGGCGGTGGTGCAACATCTCACAAAACACTGCCACCCACTGTACCTACAATACTTAGTCATAGATAACAAAACTTACTTATGGTTAACCAAGTCATAACAATGCGTTTACTTCTATACAATTAACTCATATAACAAATAAGGGTTGTAGAGTTGTGTTCCATAGTTATAGAGGATCCACATATCAACAGCAGTGAACAATGGTTGTATATTATTACAAAACTTTTGAGAAATATCGCCACAACTTCCTCATATTCTTTTGTTCCCTGACTGTGATGATGAGCTCAGATGATTCCTCGGTTCATTGTTCATCGAGAAGTAAAGCCAAGAGAAGAAAAAGAAAGGAAGGACAATAATATTGCAACGTAAACATGAAGAGCTGTATTACGACTAAAAGATGATTATTCTCGATACTATTTACGTATTCTAATTCATAGTGTATTAAATGGGAGTTTGTTGATGAAGACACACACACACACACACACACACACACACACACACCAAGCTTTGGGAACTCCGCCAAACTCACAGAATGATTTTGGTGAGTCACATCGATATCTCAGCCAACTTGAAGACGTCCCACATAAATTTGCAGGAGACTCTTTCAGAAGGTAAGATCCGTGTGTCGTAGGAAGGTGATATATTCAACCTTACAATCCTCAAGGGAGAACAGAATGTAAACGATGGTATTTATGTCTCTCATTCACGTCAGTAGCCAGAAGTAAGTGGTGGCTTGTGAATATGTACCCACCATACTTGAAATAATATGCAAGACAGTCACCGCTGATGAGTACATGTTAAGTGTGCTTTTATCATTCATTATACTTTAGATCTAACCTAACCTAACCTAACCTAACCTAACCATTAAGACCTATCAGGACTGGGCTTAAATCAGCAATATATTTGAAATCTAATTATCATATTATACACTGTGTTACTGAGATAAGGTAATTCAACCAGTAATCTCTAGGTCCCAGGCTCACTCTGTATACTGCCTGTGGATAATGTTCAACATATCGTACTGGTAGATGACTCCTCGTTTATTACCTACAGGAAGAGTAATAATACGAAAAGACCAGATAGTAATATAATTCAGTACCGATAGTTATTATCAATTGTAACTAAGATTAAGATTATTATTGCGGTACAACACTAATCGTACGCCCGGCAGCGAGTCTCCCTTTTGGTGCCTCTCCCGTGAACTGCCACACACCTAAGAGCTCTCTTAATGTATGAACGAGTCAATGAAATAGTCATTTACTCAATATTGGTATTCGATGAGTCACTGACGCAGCTAAAAATAATTATAGAAGGGAATGGTAAGAGAGAGAGAGAGAGAGAGAGATTGGCCAATTCATCTCAGGTCAACGTCTTGTGATTATAATTAAAACCGAACATAATTATATTTTTAACATTAAAATGAGATTATATTTGACTGAAGAACAACAAGTTTATGTTGGATTATGTTCAATAAATATAACAAAAAGATATATTTACATTTAGTTTATTACATCTTATTAGTATACTTATAAATATGTGATAGAAAGGAGATGTGCAGTACCTACATACATAAGTCTTTCTTTAAGTATTAAATGATCACATAAAACGAATTTAGTCATTTTGTGAAGATTAAAGAAACCATGACTACAATATGTTACAAATGAGTTTTCTTCCAATATTTTAAGTCGATTCAATTGTGTCTACTTTAATTACAATAGAGCCGTCGACATCATCTTGCTGACGATTAACAATATGAATCCGATCCCTGAATTTATGTTTTTACTTATTGATTTTTACTTGAGATATACACAGCGGATTCTTATGTATTAGGAAGGTGATTAGACGTTATTGAATGGGATTAGAGATTAGTCGTAGTGAAGAGTTAGATCATCTTGAGATTAGACTCCGAAGTTCATTTCACTAGAAGATTAACAGCCCTAATGTTAACCTAATCTAACTTAACCTAACACTAACCTAACCTAACTTAACCTAACACTATCCTAACCTAACTTAACCTAACACTAACCTAATCTAACTTAACCAGACGCTAACCTAATCTAACTTAACTTAACGCTAACCTAACCTAACTTAACCTAACACTAACCTAATCTAACTTAACCTAACACTAACCTACCCTAACTTAACCGGACGCTAACCTAATCTAACTTAACGCTAACCTAACTTAACCTAACACTAACCTAACCTAAGTTAACCAGACGCTAACCTAATCTAACTTAACCTAACACTATCCTAACCTAACTTAACCTAACACTAGCCTAACTTAACCTAACGCTAACCTAACCTAACTTAACCTAATCTATCATAAACTAGCCCCCTTAAGAAACATTAGGGTGTTCAATCTTCACGTGAAATTTGGTGTGTCTAATGTTCACGTGATCCGTAATATGAACTCTAAATCATGGACTGAACTGTGAATATTAATAGATTTTGATCAACACGTAGCGAAAAATAAATAAAATTAGTCATTATATTCTTACAGGGTTAACGAGGAAATAAAAATAGTCATCATATTCTTACAATGTTAACGAGGAAATAAAATTAGTCATCAGTAGTAGATAATGACGAAAATTACGATGTTATTTACTTAGACTTTAGCAAAGCGTTTGGCAGAGTACCGCATCAGAGGCTTCTGAGAAAAATTAAGGCTCATGGTATCGAGGGGAAAGTTTTAAATTGGATAAAATCATGGCTCACCGATAGAACGCAGAGGGTCAGCGTAGATGGTGTTAAATCTGAGTGGGGTCGTGTAACCAGTGGGGTTCCCCAGGGGTCAGTACTAGGCCCACTCTTGTTCATAATCTACATAAACGATCTAGATACTGGGATCAGCAATGACATAAGCAAGTTTGCGGATGACAACAAAATAGGGCGGCAAATTAATTCAGGGCAGGATGCAAATGCATTACAGGAGGATCTAAATAAACTGCTGGGGTGGTCTGAAAAATGGCAAATGAAATTCAACACCAGCAAGTGCAGCGTACTTAATATTGGAAGAACAAATACTTATAATGTATACAGCCTTAACAACATCAACCTAGAGAAGTCGATTTGTGAAAGAGACCTAGGGGTACTTGTAAGCCCGGACCTACGGCCTAGAAAACAGTGCGTTAATGTTCGAAATAAGGCAAACAGAGTATTGGGTTTTATATCTGGAAGTGTAAGTAACAAGAGTGCAGAGGTCTTATTGCAACTATATCTTGCGCTAGTCAGGCCGCACCTCGATTATGCGGTTCAGTTCTGGTGCCCCTATTATAGAATGGATATAAATTTACCAGAGTCGGTGCAGCGAAGAATGACAAAAATGATTCCGGGACTTGGAGACCTTCCATATCAGGATGGGTTAAAGAAACTTAACTTGCATTCCCTAGAAAGACGAAGAGTTCGGGGAGATATGATAGAAGTATTTAAGTGGGTGAAAGGAATCAATAAAGGGGATATAGATAAAGTTCTTATAATATCTGAGCAGGATAGGACTCGGAGCAACGGATTCAAGTTGGATAAGTTTAGGTTTAGGAGGGAGATAGGAAGAAACTGGTTCACAAATAGGGTGGTGAACGAGTGGAACAAGCTTAGCAACTTTGTAGTAAGTGCGGGAACTCTGGAAAGTTTCAAAAGGAGGCTGGATAGATTCATGGATGATAGAGAGTGGTAGTAACTCTCGACAGGAGCTGCCATGCACAGGCCAACCGGCCTATTGCAGACTCCTTTTTTTCTTATGTTCTTATGTTCTTATATTCTTACAAGGTTAACGGGGAAATAAAATTAGTCGTCATATTCTTACAAGGTTAACGAGGAAATAAAAATAGTCATCATATTCTTACAAGGTTAACGAGGAAATAAAATTAGTCCTCATATTCTTACAAGGTTAACGAGGAAATAAAATTAGTCATCATATCACAACCGTCAACCTCTACTGTAGTTATTGTGGTGATGAATCTGACATGTCGAAGTGAGTGACAGCATCCAAGGAGCATACAAATGGCGCGGCTGTGAAAACATTACCAAGACTGAAGCGAATGACAGTGCTAAATTGAGCTGTCTGTTATGCTGTTACTGTTAGCTCACCAGTTCATTAATAGCCAAAAGTTTACTTTGCCAGCCAGTGATTAGTTTTATCACCAACACTTTACTCGCCTCGATATCAAGGGAGGAATTGTTATCATATTTAGTTATCAGATATCTTGTATGTGTGGCTTATATGCCAATTGTAGTTGTGTTTACTTATGTTTCAGGGTTGTAGTTCTGTTGTTTGTTTATCTCTATATCAGGGTTGTAGCTCTGTTTATCTCTATATCAGGGTTGTAGCTCTGTTTATCTCTATACCAGGGTTGTAGCTCTGTTTCTCTCTATATCAGGGTTGTAGCTCTGTTTATCTCTATACCAGGGTTGTAGCTCTGTTTACGTTTGTTTATGTCTAGAACCAATTTGTTTATCAGTCCTATACTAGCAGAATATGAAGCATCTTTCTCGTCATCAAACAGGGAGACGATTATCATCCTCTTGACACAATGTAGTACAAGAACATAACTACTGCCACACGTCACCTCTCTCTCTCCCCGTGTAGGTGGTGGATGGGAGGACGTGTAGGTGGTGGAGGGGAGGACGTGTAGGTGGTGGAGGGGGAGGACGTGTAGGTGGTGGAGAGGAGGACGTGTAGGTGGTGGGGGGAAGGACGTGTAGGTGGTGGGAGGAAGGACGTGTAGGTGGTGGGGGGGAGGACGTGTAGGTGGTGGAGGGGAGGACGTGTAGGTGGTGGGGGGGAAGGACGTGTAGGTGGTGGAGGGGAGGACTTGTAGGTGGTGGAGGGGAGGACGTGTAGGTGGTGGAGGGGAGGACGTGTAGGTGGTGGAGGGGAGGACGTGTAGGTGGTGGAGGGGAGGACTTGTAGGTGGTGGAGGAGAGGACGTGTAGGTGGTGGAGGGGAGGACTTGTAGGTGGTGGAGGAGAGGACGTGTAGGTGGTGGAGGGGAGGACGTGTAGGTGGTGGAGGGGAGGACGTGTAGGTGGTGGAGGGGAGGACGTGTAGGTGGTGGAGGGGAGGACGTGTAGGTGGTGGAGGGGGGGCGTGTAGGTGGTGGAGGGGAGGACGTGTAGGTGGTGGAGGGGAGGACGTGTAGGTGGTGGAGGGGAGGACTTGTAGGTGGTGGAGGGGAGGACGTGTAGGTGGTGGAGGGGAGGACGTGTAGGTGGTGGAGGGGAGGACGTGTAGGTGGTGGAGGGGAGGACGTGTAGGTGGTGGAGGAGAGGACGTGTAGGTGGTGGAGGAGAGGACGTGTAGGTGGTGGAGGAGAGGACGTGTAGGTGGTGGAGGGGAGGACGTGTAGGTGGTGGAGGAGAGGACGTGCAGGTGGTGGCGGGGATGATGTGTAAG